>CM077664.1:328572366-329172366 GCA_039707655.1 Elymus sibiricus
GAGGTCCAAACACCGAGACCACGGCAGTTGCAAACCTGACCATGGCATCTCCGCGTGTTCTCTCGGACATCCTCAGGTACTCGTCCCACGAATCAGCGGTCGTGCCATATGCAAGCATCCGCAGTGCGGCCGTGCACTTCTGGTAACTGCTACTTGTGAGCTGCGTTGGGATTTTCCTGAAGAGGAGGGGATGATGCAGTACAGTAGAGATAAGTATTTCCCTCAGTTATGAAACCAAGGTTATCAATCCAGTAGGAGAATCACGCAACACCTCGTTAGCAGTACCTGCACACAAAATAACTAATCCTCGCACCCAACACGAACAAGGGGTTGTCAATCCCTTGGCGGTTAATTGCAAGATTAAATTGTATGGTGATAGATAGATAGATCGAACAAAAATACAAAATAAAATAAATAAAGTAAAATTGCAGCAAGGTATTTTTAGGATTTTTAATATATGATAAAGGTAGACCCGGGGGCCATAGTTTTCACTAGAGGCTTCTCTCTTGAAAATAGCATACGGTGGGTAAACAAATTACTGTTGGGCAATTGATAGAAAAGCAAATAATCATGACGATATCCAAGGCAATGATCATGTATATAGGTATCACGTCCGAGACAAGTAGACCGAAACGATTCTGCATCTACTACTATTACTCCACACATCGACCGCTATCCAGCATGCATCTAGAGTATTAAGTTCATAAAGAACAGAGTAACGCCTTAAGCAAGATGACATGATGTAGACAGAGTAAACTCCCGCATGAATAAACCCCATCTTTTTTCCCTTAATAGCAACGATACATACGTGTCATGTCCCTTTCTGTCACTGGGATTGAGCACTGCAAGATCGAACCCATTACAAAGCACCTCTCCCATTGCAAGATAAATCAATCTAGTTGGCCAAACCAAATCAATAGATCAGAGAGAAATACGAAGCTATAACAATCATGCATAAAAGAGTTCAGAGAAAACTCAAATAATATCGAGGAGAACATTGTATTGAAGATCAAAAAGAGAGAAGAAGCCATCTAGCTACTAACTATGGACCCGAAGGTCTGTGGTAAACTACTCACGCATCATCGGAAGGGCAGCAAGGATGATGTAGAGCCCCTCCGTGATCGATTCCCCCTCCGGCAGAGTACCGAAAAAGGCCTCCAATTGGGATCTCTCGAGAATAGAGACTTGCGGCGGCGGAAAAAGTATTTCGTGGACTCCTCTATTGGTTTCCCGATTTTAGAGAATTTATAGAGGTGGAATTATGTCAAACGGAGCAGAGGTGGGCCCACGAGGCACCAGGGCGCGCAACCCCCCCTAGGGCACGCTCTGGTGGCTCGTGGCCACCTCCTCTGTCTTCTGGCCCTCTCCCGAAGCTTCTAGTGTCTCTTATGTCCAGAAAAAAATCTCCAAAAAGTTTCGTGGCATTTGGACTTCGTTTGGTACTGATATTCTGGAAAACCAAAAACAGGCAAAAAACAGCAACTGGCACTGGGCACTAAGTTAATATGTTAGTCCCAAAAAATGATATATAATTGCTTGTAAATGTATATAAAACATCCAAGATTGATACTATAATAGCATGGAACAATCAAAAATTATAAATACATTGGAGACGTATCAAGCATCCCCAAGCTTAATTCCTGTTCGTCCTCGAGTAGGTAAATGATAAAAACAGAATTTTTGATGTGGAATGCTACCTATCATATTCATCATATACTCTTTTCTTTGTAGCATGGACATTTGGACTTGAATGATTCAAAGCAATAGTCTATAGTTTGACATGAAGACATAAATACTCAAGCATACTAACAAGCAACCATGTCTTTCAAAATATCAACGCTAAAGAAAGTTAACCCTAGCCCATTATGCTCAATCATTGATCCATTCATGAAACACACTCAATATTAGCTACACCCAATGCACAAGTATGACAATAGTGCTCTCTAGTTGGTGCTTTGTAAGAGAAGATGGAGACTCAAAATAAAAATAAATATTGCATAAAAGTAAATAGATAGGCCCTTCACAGAGGGGAGCATAGATTTGCAGAGGTGCCAGAGCTCAAGGCTTAAATTAGAGATAAAATTATTTTGAGAGGCATGCTTTTCCTGTCAACGAAAACGACCGAGAATTCCCAATATCTTCCATGCTAGACACATTATAGGCGGTTTCCAAACAGAAAATAAAGTTTATTTCCTTTCCACCATTCTTTCACAATCCATGGCTAGCCGTATCCACGGGTGCCTTCCATACCAACACTTTCCAAGGAATTTATTATTATCATAATATTATCATTGTATATATTTTTTCATTTCGAGACTGGGCATCCCTATTACCTGCCACTCTCTCGTGCAATGACAAGTGAATAAACACTCATCGTGAGAATAACACACCTTGCATGGAAAATATTGGCCACCCCTTGCCGCTTCATGAGCGGTACGGGCACACAAAACGGAAAATTATTTTTGAAAAATTAGAGTTGGCACATGTAAATTTACTTGAAACGGCATGGAAATACCGCATATAGGTAGGTATGGTGGACTCATTTGGCACAACTTTGGGTTTAAGGAGTTGGATGCACAAGCAGCATTCCCGCTTAGTACAAATGAAGGCTAGCAAATAGATTGAGAAGCGACCAACCAAAAAGCGAAAACGGTCATAAACATGCATTGAACATAACTAACACCGAATAATGCACCATAAGTAGGATATAATTTCATTGCATAACTATTGACTTTATGTGCATGCATAGGGAATCACAAACCTTAACACCAATATTCTTACTAAACCACAATTACTCACTAACATGACTCACATATTATCATCTCCATATCGCAAAACTATTGCAAGGAATCAAACTTATCATATTCAATGATCTATATGAAAGTTTTTATTATATTCCTCTTGAATATTCATCACTTTGGGACCAAATTCATATCTTGTGCAAATTACCATTACTATTATCAACTCTCAAAAAGATATAAGTGAAGCATGAGAGTGCAAATATTTCTTCAAAATTTAATCTTATCAACTCTCAAAATAATATAAGTGAAGCATGAGAGTGCAAATATTTCTTCAAAATATAGCAACCGCCATGCTCAAAAAGATTTAAGTGAAGTACTAGAGCAACTGCCTAGCTTAATAGATTTAAGTGAAGCACATAGAGTATTCTAACAAATCATGATAAACGTGTGGCTCTCTCAAATAGGTGTGTCCAGCAAAGATGATTGTGACAAACTAAAAAGCAAACAAAGCAAAGACTCATATAATACATGACGCTCCAAGCAAAACACATATCATGTGACGAATAAAAATATAGCTCCAAGTAAAATTACCGATAGTTGGTAGAAGAAAGAGGGGATGCCTTCCGGGGAAGCCCCAAGCTTAGTAGCTTGAGACTTCCTTGAATATTACCTTGGGGTGCCTTGGGCATCCCCAAGCTTAGGCTCTTGCCACTCCTTATTCCTTCATCCATCGTGATCTCACCCAAAACTTGAAAACTTCAATCACACAAAATTCAACAAAACCTTCGTGAGATCTGTTAGTATAACAAACAAATCTTTAACTTTAAGTACTGTAGTAAATTGATTCATATTTAATATTGGCATAATGCTATTGTACTCCAACTTCTCCATGACTCATACCCCCCGATACGATCCATAGATTCATCAAAATAAGCAAACTATGCAACAAAAACAGAATCTGTCTAAAACAGAACAGTCTGTAAACATCTATTTAAAAGCTATAGTTCTGTAACTCCAAAAATTCTGAAAAATTAGGACAACGTGGGCAATTCATATACCAATACTATGTAAAAAATCAGATTTTTCTGACGCTCCAGTACAGAATTAAAATTCCAGCACTGGACGCAAAACTTTCTTTTTTCCAAACAGCATCAATTATACTATCTTCCAAATCATCCCAAAGGCATTACTTGGCACAAACACTAATTAAAACATAAAAAAACAATCATAACAGTAGAATAATTGTGTAAACACACAAGAACAGAAATAAAAAGCAAGAATTTATTTTATTCATTGGGTTGGCTCCCAACAAGCGCTATTGTTTTATGCCCATAGCTAGGCATAATGCATAGTTTCAAGTATTGTCATTATTGGTTTTAGTAATCTTTATAGGAGTTTTCTCAAACCCGGGAGGCTCTTTACGCTTCCCATTATTCAGGAAAAGAGGCAATTTTAAGGTCTAGAATATCCAATTGCTTGTTGCATAGAGTAATCAAAGTGTTCATGCGATTGAGATTTCCACTAATATTTTTAAGAGGTTCGTTTGACTTTTGCAACTCAACCAAATTTTTCTGCATGTCACCCAATTTGTCTAATATTTGAGCCCCCTCTTGAGTAAAAGCAAAACTCTTTTGTGGTGGTGGAATCCCCAATATACCCTCTATTATTTCATAGGTAGTATTGGCCTCACTCTCAATAAAATTCCCTTTTGCGGCAAAGTCCAAAAGTTCTCTATGATGCATGGTTAAACCTATATAGAAATTGCGAAGCAAAATTTTTAAATCCCCTTTTATAGAGCAAACACGGTAGGATTCCATTAACCTATACCAAGCATCCTTAAGATTTTCTCCTTGTTTATGTTTAAAGTAAAGCACTTCAAAATCCGGTGACAAAGGAGGGATAGTTATGCTAGTCATGATGACAAGGTGAACCGATCAAGCGAAAAGGCAAACGGAAAATATTTTTGTATTTTTTTGTAAAAACTTTTTAGAAGTGGGGGAGATGAAAACGAGAGGCAAAGGCAAATAAAATAAATGCAAGGAGATGAGATTTTGCGCGTAGGTACTTGATAGATGTTGATGATGTCTCCCCGGCAATGGCGCCAGAAATTCTTCCTGCTACATGTGAGTTGCGTTGAGATTTCCCCGAAGAGGAGGGGATGATGCAGTACAGTAGAGATAAGTATTTCCCTCAGTTATGAAACCAAGGTTATCAATCCAGTAGGAGAATCACGCAACACCTCATTAGCAGTACCTGCACACAAAATAACAAATCCTCACACCCAACGCGAACAAGGGGTTGTCAATACCTTGGCGGTTAATTGCAAGATTAAATTGTATGGTGATAGATAGATAAATCGAACAAAAATATAAAATAAAATAAAGAAAGTAAAATTACAGCAAGGTAATTTTAGGATTTTTAATATATGATAAAGGTAGACCCGGGGGCCATAGTTTTCACTAGAGGTTTCTCTCTTGAAATTATCATACGGTGGGTAAACAAATTACTGTTGGGCAATTGATAGAAAAGCAAATAATCATGACGATATCCAAGGCAATGATCATGTATATAGGCATCACATCCGAGACAAGTAGACCGAAACGATTCTGCATCTACTACTATTACTCCACACATCGACTGCTATCCAGCATGCATCTAGAGTATTAAGTTCATAAAGAACGGAGTAACGCCTTAAGCAAGATGACATGATGTAGACAAAGTAAACTCACGCATGAATAAACCCCATGTTTTTACCCTTAATAGAAACGATACATACATGTCATGTCCCTTTCTGTCACTAGGATTGAGCACCGCAAGATCGAACCCATTACAAAGCACCTCTCCCATTGCAAGATAAATCAATCTAGTTGGCCAAACCAAATCAATAGATCGGAGAGAAATACGAAGCTATAACAATCATGCATAAAAGAGTTCAGAGAAAACTCAAATAATATTCATGGATAATCTGATCATAAACTCACAATTCATCGGATCCCAACAAACACACCGCAAAAAGTGATTACATCGGATAGAACTCCAAGAACATCGAGGAGAACATTGTATTGAAGATCAAAAAGAGAGAAGAAGCCATCTAGCTACTAACTATGGACCCGAAGGTCTGTGGTAAACTACTCACGCATCATTGGAAGGGCAGCAAGGATGATGTAGAGCCCCTCCGTAATCGATTCCCCCTCCGGCAGAGTACCGGAAAAGGCCTCCAAATGGGATCTCTCGAAAACAGAGACTTGCGGCTGCGGAAAAAGTATTTCGTGGACTCCTCTGTTGGTTTCCCGATTGTAAAGAATTTATAGAGGTGAAATTAGGCCAAACGGGGCAGAGGTGGGCCCACGAGGCACCAGGGCGCGCCACCCCCCTGGGGCGCGCCCTGGTGGCTCGTGGCCACCTCCTCTGTCTTCTGGCCCTCTCCCGAAGCTTCTAGTGTCTCTTATGTCCAAAAAAAATCTCCAAAAAGTTTCGTGGCATTTGGACTTAGTTTGGTACTGATATTCTGTAAAACCAAAAACAGGCAAAAAACAACAACTGGCACTGGGCACTAAGTTAATAGGTTTGTCCCAAAAAATGATATATAATTGCTTGTAAATGTATATAAAACAATTAATATTGATACTATAATAGCATGGAATAATAAAAAATTATAGATACGTTGGAGACGTATCAGTAACCAGAGAAACCAATCCTCCCCACAGCATCCTTCTTCAAGATGTAGTCATCAAAGGACCGGACGCCATAGTAGAGACGATCGACGACATTTTTGCGCATCCAAAAGCGCCGGTGAAAACTGTCAGCGAAGAGGGCATCGGGGGCAAAGTAGTTGTCCAATAGCGTCAAATGGCCACGCGTCCGGTTGCGGTTGAGCACCTGCGACCCATGATTGATCCCTTGAAATTGAGAACATGCTCCTCCGCACGCTCCACGTCTGCAAGCACCGCCTGCATCATCGCCGTCTCATCCCTGTAGTCCTCCTTGTCGGACGACTCAACATAATGCTCATATATGTACTCCAGATCCGAATCCATTGCTTCAAAGAAGAAGGGACAAATTTTTTAGCTCGGGCAATTCACCGAACATCTGCTGGACATGGTGAGCATCGTAGGAGCGGATGGTACCTGAGCGGCGGTCGGAGGAGCGGCTCGTCCCGGTGGAAGAGGAGAAGCGGCGTGGAGCCCGGGTGTACCGTTAGACGTGACGGACTCGTCGAGTTGCGGCAGGGGTGTGGCGTGGTGGCCAGGGTGGTGGAGCGGCGGGAAAGGCAAGAGAGAAAAAGGGAAGGAGAGAAATTGGGAGGATGGAGGCACGGGGTCCGGGAGGGGTTTTGGGTGGGCCGGGGGTGTCGGAGTCCTACGTGGCTGCTGTCCGGACTCCTGCAACCCCCCCCCCCCCCCCCCCCCCCCCCCGCCCCGCCCATACACACACACACACAATTTGTCTTGGGTCTGCCGGAAAAAGTATGTCTGGACCGCTCGGCGGACCGATACATGCCAGCGTTGGATGACACAACACGTTCGGACCGTGCAGTCCGAACGGTTGCGGGCGATTTGAGGGTCCGCTTTGAAGATGCCCATAGTGGGCCTTTTTTCTATAGGTGTGTGCTTGCATTTCCATTTTTCACTTTAGTGGGCCTTTTATCGGTAGACTAATGTGAATCTGAGTTATTCTAGCGAGATAGTATGATGCAACATGCTCATTTTTCTAAAGGACTTGACTAACTACCACACGATTCGGCATATTGCAACACATCTGAACGATTTCAAAAGGCAGTAGTAGTGAGTGCGAGCAACGGAGCGCGAGCCGTCTCTAATTTGTTTCCAAGTCTGCATGCATGCATATAAAACAGAAATGATGACATCAGCAAAGATTCCAAAGAAATTCAGAGTTCAAAATGTTTTGTAGCCCAAACCGTCGGTCCGATCAAAAAAATGTTTTCACATGAAAGAACTGTCGCGACGAGACCTTCGAAACAAGATCCCATGTTAATATATTTCGGCGACATTTTTTTCGGGTAAAAAGTTACCATGTCTGGGGTATGCAAGTTATCACGGTTATGGTACATAAGTTACCACAATGTTTACATAGGCAAATTCCGGGCATAAAAATGATTTCTTCAAACTTCCTTCCCACATGCAAATGCACTAAAACTGCAGAAAAGGTAATGTCATCGTAAATCTCTTTATTTTGAAATTTCAAAATGTTTAGTAGCTCAAATCGTCTGTTCGTTTCAAAATCCATTTTCACAAAAAAAAAATCCATCGCGGCGAGACTTTCGAAACTAGATCTCATGTTAGCATGTTCTGACGACTTTTTTTCTGGGTCAAAAGTTATCATACCTGGGCTAAGTAAGTTATCAGCTCTGTTATTCGTATATTATCATGTTATTTACACAGATGTTATCGAAGTATATTTTCAACAACTTTTTTTACGGGTCAAAGTTATCGTGATGTTTGTACGTAAGTTATTAGGTCCGGGAGCCTATATTACCATGTTATTTACATAGATGTTACCGGAGTATGTTTTCAATAACTTTTTTCTATGGGTCAAAGTTATCATGGTGTTTCTACCTAAGTTATCATGTCCGGGAGCATATATTATCACGCTACTTACACAGAAGTTATCGGTGGTATGTTTTCAACAAAAAAAAATTCACGGTCAAAGTTACAGTGTGTTTGTACCTAAGTTATCAGGTCCGAGAGCCAATATTATCATGCTATTTACACAAAAAGTTATCGATATTATGTTTTTAACATCTTTTTCCCCGGATTAAAGTTATCGTGGTGTTTTTGCCTAAGTTATCAGGTCCGCGATGTGTATATTATCATGCGATTTACAAATAAGTTACCATGAGTGTTTTTCGACAACTTATTCCCAGGGCTAAAATTACCTCTCGGTGTTTGTATGCAAGTTATCAGCTCTGTGATGCCTAAATTATCATGCTATTTACATAGAAATTACCGGGTATGTTCCAATAACTTTTTTCCCTAGGTTAAAATTACCGTGGTTTTCGTACGCAAGTTATCATGTCTACTATAAAAACATTTTGAATCGCACGTAAAAGCATACACATGTACATGAGAAAACCTTTAACGATCATCGCGCACGGACCCAACTTGACATACATGAACCACACGGAGAATCGGAAAAAGGGAGGACTCGGCATGAGAGAAAAAATCGAGCGGAAATTGAGCGCATCAACGCGTGTGGGATCCCGATTCGGCGGTGTGAAAGTCATTCGTATTTCTTACAAAACTTTAGCATTTGATGGTTAACCATTTTAATTGTAGGTTTTTTTTGAAAAAATGTGGTAATTATAGTAGCAAAATGTGAAATACCATGATGTTCTCAAACTAGAACAACAAAAAATTTGTGGTAGAGTTGGTTACTTGAAGGAATGGATAAGTTGGCTAAAGTCTTAATGATAATGACTCCACCGGAGTTCAAATCCTACCATGGGCAATTTTTACGTTAATTTACTACCTATCTGAATTGATCCCTCTAACCCAAGTGAGACTCCAAAAAAAAAAAAAAAACGGGTTGTAGATCTGGATCGAATCCCCGAAAAAATTGGGATTCTAACGATCCCTCACCCACGTCAGAAAAAATCGGTGCCTAACGATCCCAGAAAAACCGCCCACCTCCGTGAAAAAACGGATTGATCGCTCCCCAGGAAAACCATCGAGCGATCGAACGACTCCCGAGTAGTTCGGACCTGTTACATATTTCCAATCGTTCGCAAATTAGATTTATCATTTTCTAAAATGCGGTAATAACTTGCCACTTTTTGTTACAAGTAGGTACTCGGCCAAACTATTTCTCTCGTTACAAGAAGTATTCTATGTGTGATGTTGTGTCCGTGCTGGTTTTATTGGACTCTTATTTGGAAGGCCAAGGTTCCTCCTAAAGTCAAAACCTGGTAGGTGTGAGGCTGGGAAGTGATCTCTCCCAATTTTTTGTTGGCGGCTCGGACGCGAAACCCTCGCGTCGCCCCTCTTACCTTCACTCCCTCCGCTCGTCTTGCCGCCGCCATAGGCGCCGGCCGGCGTAGCTTGGCAGGCTACAGCAACGGCGGTGGCCGGGTGCGTTGCGGCAACCTGGTTGTCTGGCCCGATCTGGTCCTCTGTCGTCGGAGGCCCGACGGAGGTTCGGACTGCAGCTAGCTGATTTGGCCAGGTCCGGAAAAAACGGATCGGCAACCGCACACGCCCGTTCGCACCAAGCCATCCTCTGATCACCGGCGGGTTCCCTGTCTGTAGCCTCCCCCGATGGTAGTGATGGATACCACCATCGATGCGTTGCTGCCAACCAATTGTCCGGAGCTGCACAACGACGCTACTTTGGCTGTTGGCGCTCATGGCGTGGCATGGGGCGTGCGTCGGGCTCTCTGCTGGGAGGTCGTGGTGGTGAGGTGGTGGACTTTCGCGCGGGCGGTGATCGGCCGACAGCGCTACAGTCCACGACTTGGTCGTGGTCAGTGGCGGCGCCAGGAATACGGCAAGCCCCAGGCCGCCCCAGGCCACCTTCGTTCACTGTAGCTATAGTATAGAACTGTAGCTGCACTGTATCAACAGTTAACAAAGGAATCGGTCTTCACGCCCCAGGCAGCGGCCCAGGCTGCCTGGGGCCTATCTCCGCCGCTGGTCGTGGTGGTTCAGATCTGGTCGGCCGAATGGGGGTGGCTGTAGATTATGTTGCAGCGACCTCCTATGACTCCACAACAGTAGAGGTCATCGAAAGATCTTCGAGAGTGTTCATCTCAAGATCCAGTGTTGACTTCGGCAGTGAGATACAAATTATGGACGACGACTTGACGCAGAGGATGGTTGTGCAGCGATGGCAGTCGCATCACATGTTGCTGTTGGGATCGCGGAAAAGTGGCAGCGACAACACTTGATGACTTCAATGGTTGTGCTACTCGAGCATCCGGACGCCGAGCTCTGAGGTGAAAGCCTAGGTCTGACCCGAGTTGGTTATACCCGACAATGTCAATGTTTTTATGGTGTTATCTTGTTGAAGGCATTGCATGGATATGCTCGGATTGATTCTTCTAGGTGCAAACCTATATTGTGACCTTGGTGGTTAGATCCAGAGACGGTGACACTTGAGTGTCTCTCCCTTCTTAAAGGTGTTGCTGTTGAAGAATCTCGTCGTCTGTGGTGTCATGAGATGGTTGGTGTAGATATGGTAATCGTTGTAGTTTGCCTATTTGGAATCTGGTCGCTTTGGATTTTTCTTTTTTGCTTGTCTACGCATAGTTTTGGTCTTATATGACTTTACTATTGCCGGCGTGTTTTGTTGTGTGCATGAGCTGATATTGGCTGTGCGAATCCTAATTATGCAGAGACCGAGTGTGTGATCTTAGGGTTTGTATCCCCTTGATGCAGTTTTTGAGCCAATAAAATTCACCCTTTATTAAAAAAAACAGCTGCATTGGAAAAAAAGGTCAGAAGAAGAGTGGGGCACGGCCAACATTCCCGGTCTTCCTCAGCACTCTCTCAACGCAAAATGAAAAGTCGTGCACCCAGCAAGAGGACACATTGACCAGGTCGAAGAAATTAAAGTCAAACCTTGGACGGTTTGGGTTTGCCATAGCACTAATCAGGTCGATCGTGGGTTCCACAAAGAGCTGACGTGGGAATTAAGGTTAATGCCCACTCACAAGTCTTTAGTACCGGATACATTACACATGTAGGTGTAGCGACGTGGTTAAGCATGATGGTGTTCATGCCATCATTATTATGATCGGGAGGACGCGACTTCCGGTGAAAATCGCGCCGACTACGGTCATGACGGACGATGGCGGCGTCTGTGACGTCGTTTCCCTTCTCGACGCATCGTTGTTGCAGGTCGTGGCACCCCACTCGTGACGCTCCGGGGGAAACCCTAGATCTGGGTCTACCGGATCGGACGATGATGGCACCTTCGATACTGTTGTCCCTCTTGGGGGCATCGTTTTGGAGCAAGTGCTGGCTGGAGGGGACATGAGGAGGAGCGGTGTTTCATCTACCGCAAGGCCGACGGCGGATCCCGGCGGCATGGTGCTGCGGAGGTTCAGCGACGGGCGCGAGTGGACGGATACGTGCAGGATGGTGGCGTTGTCTGGCGCCGTGGTGGCGTCGACGGCAGGCCAGGCAAGGTCGATGCGTCAGTTCCTGCTCTGGAGATGGACCGGTGGAAGATGGCGGCAGCTGCCTCTGAGAGTGCGCCGGATCGGTGTGTGACCCAGTCTCGGTAGTGGCTGGGCTGGGACATCCGGCTTTAGATGTTAGTCTTTGATGCGATGTCTGTTTGGTATTCGGCTCGGACATTCGGCACCCCTTCATCAAGGGGATATGAGTAACAACAAGTTGCCTAGATGGTGCCTTCAGGCTTATTGATGTATTACTTTGTATGATCTTTGTGAATAATTAATAAAATGGCTGCATGCATCGTCCAGATGGAGAGGCCGAGGTATATCCTCCTTTTCAAAAAAAAGAAATTAAAAATAAAATTCAGGCAGAGTTGGTTTTCCATCGGAAAACAAAAGACAGTATTGGTTCTCTTTCTATCTGGAATTCTGGATTAAAGCTGGACATGTGATCTTTGTTTTTTGTTTTGCGAAATGGGAGTTGAGGCTGCGCATGTACATGGAGGCATGGATGGTGCTATGCTAGCCCACAGGGTCGCACAATATAAACATCGCGACGCTCCATTAGCTGCTTGCAAGTGCATACTGGAGCGGTGGAGCCATCAACGCCGTAGACAATGGCGACCACGCCGTGCCTGCTGCTGCTTCTCTGCCTCGCCGCTGCCGCCGCCTCCAGCGCCGTGCTTCAAGCTCGTGCCCAGCCTGACAACAAAGGTATGCATGCTCACTGTCCCTGCACACATGTGTTCCCAAAATCAATCTACAACGGATCCATCATGTACAATTGCAAACTTCTATCAACTCTATCCATTGCAGGTTTCATAAGCATAGATTGCGGGTTTCCAGGGACGACGAGCTACGTGGACAGCGTAACCGAGTTCTCCTTCATCGACGCCGGCTCGAACCACGACATCTCGGTGGAGTACATGAAGCCGCAGTCGCTTCTCTCGAAGCGCTACCACGACTTGCGCAGCTTCCCCGGCGGCACGCGCAACTGCTACACGCTCCGGTCCCTGGTGCCTGGGCTCAAGTACCTCCTGCGTGCCACATTTCTATACGGGAACTACGACGGCCTCAATAGGATGCCTATGTTTGATCTCCACATCAGCATCAATTTCTGGAAGACGGTGAACATCTCAGGCCCGGATTCCGTGGTGCAAGTGGAGGCCTTCGTGCTCGTTCCGGATGACTTCGTGCATGTTTGCCTGATCAACACCGGCGCCGGGACACCGTTCATCTCTGGTCTGGACCTGAGGCCACTCAAGAAGACGATCTACCCTCAGGCGACAGACACACAGGGCCTAGTGTTGATGGCTAGGTTCAACTTCGGCCCGACGGACGATTATACCTTTGTCAGGTGAGTGGAGATCCTCATTCATTTTGAAAGCAAGAAGCTCACTAAATTTCACAAAAAAAAAGTAACATAATCCGATTCACTGAGACGAGTAATATGCCACAAATGCAAATGATCACTTTATCGTAAAAAAAAACAAATGCAGTTGATCATGACTGTGCATCACAATAATGTAGAGGATGGAGTTATCTTTCTTTTCTAAAAAAGTGCAATTAATCAGGTACCCCGATGATCCATACGGATCTGGACCCCATGGGTCAACACCAGAAATTGGACCATGATATCATCAACGGAGAGGGTGCAGAACATAGAGGATGACCTCTTCGAGGCGCCAACGGCGGTCATGCAGACGGCGATCACGCCGCGGGACGCCACCAAGAACATAGAGTTTACATGGGACCCCGAGCCCCAGCACAACGACCCGTCACCAGGGTCCATCGCTATCATGCACTTCTCTGAGTTGCAGATCCTCCCCATTAACGCCGTGCGACAGTTCTACGTCAATCTCAACGGCGAGCTGTGGTATCCGAGCGGCTTCACGCCCAGCTACCTCTACATCGGCGCCACCTACAATATCATCCGCTCTAGGCACAGCCGCTATAACATCTCCATCAATGCCACCGGCAACTCGACGCTGCCGCCAATCATCAACGCCGTCGAGGTGTTCTCCTTAGTCTCCATCACCAACCTTAGCACACATATAAATAACACGTGCACGGGCTAGCTTGCATTACATGCCATCATGGCGATACTGAAAACTTGGGTGTGACTGACTGCAATACATGCCATCATGGCGATCAAGGCGAAGTACAGGTGCAAAACAACTGGATGGGCGACCCATGCCTCCCCAAAACCATGGCGTGGGATAAGTTGGTCTGTAACTATGCCGCTACTAGCCCTCCAAGGATAAAAAGCATGTAAGCGGTTCATATTTACACCGAATACTGACTTATGTTCATCGCCAATTGGAGAAGGGTTATATAATTAGTACTAGCTACATGCATTGAAACTAATCCGCTCGATATTTGCTCTATGTAGAGACCTGTCCTTCAGTGGTCTAAATGGTGATATATCATCTTCTTTTGCGAATCTCAAAGCCGTCCAACACTTGTATGTTCGAAGTTACTACCGGGACTATTTTGTCCATGTTGTAGCTAGTGTCTGCAACTCTGCATCAAAATTGATAGGAATTAATTAGACTTGTTTCGTATCTGGTAGGGATCTGTCAAATAACAACTTGATAGGCTCAATTCCAGACGCCCTTTCACATCTACCTTCATTGACAGTTCTGTAAGTCGGGCAACTCTTTTCAAATTTTACGCATTCTCGTGAATTGCCTGTAGTCATGTAAATAGTTCTGTTATTTCTGTTGTTTAGAGATTTGTCAGGCAACCAGCTTAGTGGATCAATTCCCTCTGGACTTCTGAAAAGAGTTTGAGATGGGTCCCTGACTCTAAGGTATTTGTTCTCAGTCGTATGAGTAATTGCAAACCCGATTATTTTATCCTCCTTAGCTAATTCACACATTCTACTTCACAATTTTTCATGAAACTTATTCGTTCCATCTTTTGGCTAGATATGGAAACAATCCAGACCTTTGCATCAACGGCATCTCATGTCAGCGAGCTGCTAGTGCTACTAAAACAAAGAGCAAACTAGCCATCTACATTGCTACCCCTGTAGTTGTAGTTGTGGTGATAGTATCAGCGGCAGTACTGCTCTTTTGCTTGCTAAGACGAAAACACCAAGGTGAGGCTTCGGCATGAGCACCATAATTTTTCTGATATATTTCTTCATATACATGAGCACTACTAAAGCTAGCTGTGCCATTCGACGCCTATGAAGGATCAATGAACAGCTCCGTAAACCCGCAGAACGAGACCACACCGAGCTATACGCCAGCGAATGATGGCTGTGAGGACAGTTCACTAAGACTTGAGAGCCGTCGGTTCACTTACCAGGAGCTCCAGATGATAACGAACAACTTCCAAAAAGTGCTCGGCCAGGGAGGGTTTGGGTGCGTCTATGACGGCTTCCTGGAGGATGGCACTGAAGTTGCGATCTCATTCTTCCAGTCAAGGAGTTCCTCGCAGAGGTAGAATTTCCAAGCATTACTTGAATATACATTGGTGTTTCTAGAATTCTAGGCAGTTGATGTCAAGAAATTAAGAGATGACTTTTGAAGAGTCCTGAACATCTCTTTTTAGGCTCAAATTCTGACCTGGATTCATCACAAGAATCCTGTCTCCATGATTGGTTACTGCAAGGATGGGGAGTACATGGCACTTGTGTACGAGTACATGTCGGAAGGAAGCTTGCAGGAACACATTGCAGGTATGCAAGTTATAAGCTGTATAGCTACAGATTCTCTGTTTCTCCATACAAAAATACTAGCTTCAGACTTCAGTGTCTGAAGGGCAACAGATGCAACTTCGGCACCTCGAAATACCAAAACATTACATCTAATCATCGACTTGAAGTGCCCATTGGTCCGGAGTTCACAACGCTCAATCTATTTGCAGGCAGTGATAGCCAGGGAGGATGTTTATCCTGGAGGCAGAGACTCCAGATCGCACTTGAATCTGCGCAAGGTACACGCTTCATCGTAGAATCTGCTGTTACTGCGGCCTAATGTTTCGTGTTTCTGAAAACATAAGGACTGGATGATCTGGTGGTGCACAGGGCTGGAGTACCTACACAAGTGGTGCAACCCGCCCCTTGTCCACAGGGATGTGAAAGCCACCAATATCCTTCTGAACGCGAGGCTGGAGGCAAAGATTGCTGACTTCGGCTTGTCAAAGGCCTTCAATAACGAGAGCGACACCCACGTATCTACGAACACACTTGTCGGGACACCCGGTTATGTTGACCCAGAGTACCAAGCGACAATGCAACCGACGACTATGAGCGATGTGTACAGCTTTGGCGTCGTACTATTAGAGTTAGTCACAGGGAAATCAGCCATACTGCGGGAGACGACGCCCATCAGCATCATCCAATGGGTAAGGTTGCGGCTAGCTAGGGGCAACATCGAGAGCGTGGTGGATGCGCGCATGCACGGCGATTACGAAGTCAACTGCGTGTGGAAGGCCGCCGACATCGCGCTCAAGTGTACCGCACAAGTGTCGGTGCTGCGGCCTACCATTACCAATGTCGTAGTGCAGCTCCAAGAGTGCCTCGAGCTGGAGGATTGCCACGCCAATGGTGGCTTCTACAGCGGCAGGGGCTACGCTGTTTACCAGTCCACGGATGTGAGCCAGGAAAGTGCTTCATTTGAGATGGAGCATCATTCTAAACGGGTGCCAACAGTGACCACCGGTCCTATTGCACGCTAGCTAAGATTTTCTTACGAATAAATAAAGCCATATTTGTCATTTCTTATCTCAAAGGGAACTCTGCGAGTTTTTACATGTTTTTATTTAGTTGGAATACACTCAGGTGGCACATGGAGCCAAGTTTTACAAAGTTTCTTGATGCAACATTCCCTAGCCATTACATGTGTCGTGCTATTCGCAGGGCGACAAACCCAACCCACCTTAAACTCATCGAGAGTTTGAAGTAGTGTTTTGATTTCCTGAACCACGTGCCCGTATGAAGACAGATCCTTAACATGATCAGTTATGTTTACGCACCACCACCTGCGAATCAGTTTCTAAAACGATCCTCCTCACATTGATCTCCATGGCCAATTTGATAGCACGACGACAGGCGAGCAGTTCCGCAAAGCTCCGGATCGGCAGCCGAAGGGAAAAAAATGGCATGCTCCCGCTATGAAGTTTCCATTCTGGTCCCTCAGAACCGTACCTCCGCCACTTTGGACATAGCCCCGTCGTTGTTCGCTTTAACCTAGCCAAAAGACGATGCCTCCCATTGCTGAGTTTGGGAGCACGGCCGTGCACCCGCCTCTCCTTCCTTGATGATTTTCCACTCCTCTACCAGCCGCAGAACCCTTGCCGAAATACCTGTCGGATCCTCAATTTTCCTGCCATCCCGAGCGTTGTTCCGAGCCAGCCAAAATTCGTAGAGCCCCCTGAGCACCATGATCCTCTCAGTGTGCGATCGAGCGAGCCACTAAAGCATCCATCCCCGCAACAGCCGCAATACGGACTGGGAGTCCACATCCGCTGGGAGCTCCACCAGCGGTGCAACTACCAACTGCCACAACTCCTTCCAAAACAGCTGGGAATGTGAGCAACCCCAAAATCTGTGAATGATAGATTCCTCTCGTCCACAAGCTACACAGAACACTCCCTCTTTAATCCACTTATGAAGCAGTTCCATCTCTACGGCCAGCCCGGTCTTGATTAGTCACCATGCATGAATTTTTACTTTGTTTGGAATGTCCACCTCCCAAAGAGCTAGCCATCCCCGGTGCATCTCAATAGGATTTGAATTGGACGCATGAGCGGTCTTAGCAGCAATCATGAACGTCTTCAGATGGTACGCCGAGCGAACAGAGAAGCATCCATCTTCATTTGGTCCTGTAGCATACAAACTTCAGCTGACAGACACAGATGCTATTCATCTAGTATTTCACATTATTTAGCTCAAAGCACATGTTGGCAAGCATGCTATACCACTGCCGCATGTCCCACTGGTGACTGAAGATGGCAAAATCAAGACAGTCCAATTTGCTACACTCGACAAAAAGGAAGATCAACCGCAAGCGTCAGGAAGTGGAACAATGGCTTATTCATTGGGAAAGTTTGGGTCCTGAAGATGCCACCTGGGAAGACGAGTGTTTCATCAAGCAGACTTTCCCATCTTTTCAGCCTTGAGAACAAGATCTGTCTCAAGACAAACACCGCTACAAGCCACTTACCGATTCAGTTAACCAACGACCAGGGTGTGAAGGTGAAGATCAACAGCTGCTGGGATTCAGTTTACCCTTTTACTTCTCTCTCGGTTTACCACGATCATTGTAGTACTCCTGCTGTAACTCGAGAACCTTTATAAGCCAGTTGGCTGAGTAATGAAAGCAAGAAATCAGAACTAAATCCTAGAATCTTTTAGTTATAGCACTCTGTTTTCTTCCTTCCACGATCCACGACTTGCAGCGACCATCCGAAACCTTAAAGCGAACCCCAAATCACGCGAATTGCTCGATCTGTGACTCAGGCATAACAGTACCCTAGCTATCCCGCACTGGACCGGTTCATTTAGGGCATGTTTGGTTGGCTGTGTAGCTCCAGCCTGCATCGCATGGAGGATCCTGGTTGAGCCGATGTAAGGTTGAGCTAAGATGTGTGTTTGGTGAACTGTATGATATGGGTGTATGGGAGATGGCGAGATGCTGTATACAACAGATATTGTTTGGTAGGCTGCACTAGAGCTGAATTCTGTAACCTATTTTCTTCTGAATTTTAACTATTCCTCTTGGATCTGGACCATCCATTCCATGGACAAAGAAAACAATTAAAACAAATCTTACCTCAAATCTGAACCAAAACTCATGTTTCAATTTTATTTATCTCAAATCAGTCACAACATTTTACAAGCAACTAGATCCAGCACCTCGTTGTGGAAGGCACATCTATATCATACCCAATCCCAACTTTGGCTGAAGGACGAGGGGATGGCTGGCCGTAGGGGACGGGAGGGACGCGGGGGAGAGGAGAGAGACGAGGACAGGAGATGGGGAAGAGAGAGATGACCGGAGTTGTACCTCCATGGCGGCGAGGAGATGCGCCGGCGACGTGGGCAGAGGCAACGGAGCGGCGAGAGCAGCCACACCAGAAACAACGACGGCGGAAAATTAACTTTTTTTTTCCTTGCACGCGCGGGCGCAGGCACGAGCCGAGCCTGGCTCGAGGAAACGCCCGATTCCTGCGTTTCCGCTCAGCCTAGCTGGGACTGGGAGGCCTATTTTTCATCGGTCGGGCCAGGCCCAGTTAAACATCAGAAATTTGCACGGCGGATGCGACGAACCAAACACGCCCTGAGCGCTGGCGCGCTGGCTGGGTGCGCGTTTGGTCGCTGGAGCGCGACCTGTGCGCGAAATAGGAGCAGCCCCTACCGAGCCTGCATTTCTTTTCCGACGAGTCATGCCGACGGACGGCTCGACGCTGCGATGACCGGCGCGTACTGGGCGAGGTGATGAAATCCCCCGTGCCCGCCGCTTCCCGCCGCAGTCGCCGCCCTATCCTAGGCTTTCTCCTCCACGAGACGAGAGCTGATCCCCACCATCGAATCCAAGGCCCTGCTGCCGTGCTGCGCCGTCGCCAGATCTATACTCCCCATGAGCTCGTCGGGTGATACACCTCCATTTCTCTTCTCTATGGTGATGCTCCAGTCCAGTGCGCCACACAATCTTGCCGAGCTCGCGCTCTGCAAGCTCGAGGGGAGCGGCGCTCGCGTATCAGCAGATGGGCTCGTTCTTTACATCCCTCATTTTGGGCTGGCACGCGAGCAATCAGGTACGTACTAGGCAAAAGTGCGGAACAACGGTTTGGCTTGCTATGATTTTGCGGGCATCGACTCTGCTCACCATGACCATCGATTGGTTATTTGGCTTGCTACTGCCAGTGGTTCTCTTCGTATCGGTTTGTGTAGAGTGATTTGATAAATTGGTTTATATTTCTGCTGTCAATTTCTCAAGTTTTGTAGCTCCAATTTGATGTTTCAGTTTGAAATTTTGATGAACAGAGTTTTTTCTGATGCATTTCCCTTACACACCGATCCGGGCGAGTGTAATTTCACTGGTTTTATCAGTGCACTTTATTTGACCAGTGTAATTTCTCACAGGTGTATATATTTACGGCCTTACAGGGTTTCCAAGTGGGGCCTTAGTGTTTGAACTCGTTAGTCGTTGTGGTAACGAGCGGAGTTGAGCGAACTCGTTAACAGCTTAACAAGCTATACCGAGGCAAGTGAGTCAGCTGGACTCCTTATCACGTGGCTCAGTGTGAATAATTGCAAAAGGGAAGAAGAAGATGAAAACTAATTACTTCCAACTATCGGGGTTTATAAGCCCCTGAATCCAATTTTAACTCAAAATTTGACTAATAAAATATAAGTTATATGCCAAAAATGTGTATTGTTGTGCTTAAATATAGGCTTAAAATTTCAGGGGGCTAATAAACTCGGATGATGGAGGAAGTAGCTATTTTCTTAACAGAGGATGTTAGGCCGTGATGTTTGTTATGTAGTCCACATGGAGCTGAACGGACTGTATATTTGAACAGCTTTGCTTGTCATTCAGCTTAACAGGTTGTCTGTTGGAATTTCTAACGACGGCCTTGTTTGCTGTTGGTCAAGATCTAACCTTGGTCTTTGCACATATAAGCAAATAATTTACTGCCAAGGACCCCAGCCTTAGCCCCAACCACCAAGCCTTGTTAGCTGGAGTCAACGACCTATTCAGCTTGCTGTGATACATTGGATCGCGCTGCTCTTTGGTTCCTTCCTGCTCTGCATTGATGTGTATAAGTTGAATTCCTCTCCTCCTTCCAGCAGTATCCTAAGCAGGGCGTCGACTACCTGCAGGTAAGATCAATTGATCCCTCGAGTGCATAAAGGCATACAATTTTCTCTTCAGTTTTGTTTTGTGCACGGATAGCGCATGGATTTGTCTAGCTAGCTAGAGTATCATCTTCTTCCAAAACATTTGTATCTATAATATGGAGCAGATCAAGCATCCAGATGATATTTACAGAAAAGAAAAGGCATGCGCATGATAGTCTTATTGGACTGACCTCAACTCTTCAGGGGGAGAATGTCACGCCGTGGGATGCTTGTTGATGATAGCGGATGGAGGGAAGTAGTGTTTGTCAACTGTTATGCCCTGCTCATCGGGTACCTGTCCATGGCCATCAAGGGCCTGGGTTTTCTTGTGCTTACTTGGACAACCGTAGTTCTTCTGGGTGGCTACGTCTCTACACTGCAGAAGAAGGATTTTTGGTGTCTCACATTCATTACCCTAGTACAGACAGCTGGGTTAGTCTTGTTACTATTCAATTCGTGCATAATTACTGCTCAACTTTCTCTTTTTTCTTTCTTTATTTCCCCTCCATCTTTTTGTGAGAAGTTTTTTCTGGTCAATCTTATTGTGTCTGTATCTAACTTGAGGTACAAATAACAGGATCTTCGATGTTCTTCTGACTGAAAAGCTGAGCTATATTTGGGATTCAGTTTGGGCCGTTGTATCTGTTCGACATGCCATGTTTGGGGAAAACCCATTGCAGCGTAAACGCCAGGTGATAGCAAATGTTGTGTCGATTGTTCAACTAGTAGCATTTGTCATTCTGTTGTGCCCTCTGGCCGCTGTCTACATGTTTGGGTTGTTAATCTCTGCGGGGATTTCTTTGTGGCGTCTGAGACAGCACGATTATGGGGGTGATGATGATGGACTTGGAAATCTGAAGCCCGCGCTGAACGTATTGTATTGCATTGCTCTACTCCAGGGTGTGATTTTCTGCTACAAAACCATATTTGGTTTTGTGAAGGGATCTGTAGTGAATACAGTACTCGAAAGAAGGGAGTTTGGTGATCAGGCTCGTGTTGGAATCTCAGACTACTTACTTGAAACGACGATCGGATGCGAAAAGGACCCATCATTCGCTAGAGGAAGAAACCTCATCACATATGCTGTGGACCTGATGGGTTCTAAGTCACCTGATGACTATGTTTCTGGGGTAAGAATCCTGGATGCATTTGCCAGACGAATGGAGGTAGTTGCCAAGCAATTTGAAGAAGAACATATATTGTACACTCGGAAGCTACTGAAGAGGTTCATGCAGGAGCATATACTCACAAAGCATCTGATCATGTCTGCTCCCCCTACTGATTTACTCCAGAAACTGCTGTGGACGTTAAGCTCGAGAAGTATGTATGACAGAGAGACGAGGGAGTGTGCCGCGAGGATTGTGGCCCAGATTGCTGCAGGCATCAATTTGGAGGAGTTGCCAAGGGGGATTCTCTCATCAACTCATTCGAAGTATACAGTTTACTCCAACCATACCAGCGAGACTGGGTATTTGAGACATTCGAACAAAATTGGTACTTTATGGCTCCCCATCTGGGTTCACCAGATCATGATGATAAAGACCAGCAAGGGGACAGTGATGGTGACCTTCTCAACTCCTACAAGGAGTTAATGATACAAGGCTTTCGTATCCTTAGGAAAGTCGCAACCAATAATGATAACTGCAGAATCATGCTGGACACCCCATGTCTGCTCCAAAAGATCATGGTGCCTGTGACCTCCGACCTACTCCACCACATAGATCATGGTGCATGGTATAGCATAGTAGAGGGTTCACTGAAAGTTATTATCTGCCTCGTGGCTGCTACTGGGCAGGCCGGCACGAAGCTGCGTAGCAAAATCTCAAACAGTAAGGAAGCAATTAGAACCATGGTGAGAATTCTCGAGCGTGACAAATGCGATGAAAAGCTGCAGACACATGTTATTCCGGTTCTCAGACACCTATACATGGATACATCTTTGACTCTGGAGAATGCAAATAAAGAAAAATTCATACAGATGCTGGTAGACATTATGACTGATGATAAGGATAAGAAGGTCAGACAAGCGGCAGCAACCTACGCGTTGGTGGCTCTATGCTCCAAAATTGAAACGGGTGCCAAGATTATCATTATGGCAAATGATATAGCTGTTAATAATATAACTAGAATGATCGTTGAAAAGCGTAAATTCCGAACTGAGGCAGCAAAAATCCTGGAATATAGATGATGAAAGTATCAAAAAGCTAAATGAGTCATGACAGATACAGTTCCAAAGGTAATTGTGCCACACCCATTTGTTTTATTATCCTCACCAGTTGATGCAAAATATGGTGTTCCCTTGGAATCTTTGTATTGGCGGATACATAGAAGCTGTCATGCTTTGAGTTATCAAGTCATTCAATTCAAACTGAATACATTCTTGTCGTTGTAGGTGCTTGGAGAGATAGTTTGTTGGGCATCAGAAGAAACACAAACAGGAACAGTAGTTGACCAAGTCAGGCTCCCAGAACCAGAAACTGACCTTGAAAACCAATCTGGTGTTTCACAAGATAATGGCCGGGGCAACAACACACCTTCCTCTAATCAGCAAGAACTTAAGCTGAACGAGTATGCGGTGATTTGCTTGTTATCCCTTTGTGTCACAGCATGTGACACGTTGATCAGTGCAGATCAGGACTTGATTCTTCAGTTTGAATCAACTGCCCCTATAGATGGTGTATCTAGCTTCCCAATGAAACACAAGCAGATTGTAAAGAAAAATATGCATTGCAGGCCTGACTGCCTGACAATTCTGAAGCTTACTGTAAGATGGTCATATCAATGATGAAACACAGGGGCAGCTATGTCAAAGCAGACCTGGAGAGCTTGATGGATACATTGTCCACAGCTTCAAATGACATGTTTCTTCTCGATGGCTCCATGGTTTTTGACATTACGGAAGACGATGGCAGTGCATCGACACCAGAGCCTTTCAGGAGTCTGGCTTCCCTCGTGAGAGAAGCACAGGAACTGGTGGACAGAAGCAATGAACTTTGATGTTGAAACTTTATCATTGGGGAACCCTGCTTAAGTTAGAACTGAGTACTGTATTATTTATCTGCTATCGGTAGCCTTTGTGTATTGTGATTTCATCTGTATACCATCTTCGAAACTTTGTGAGTGTCGCGAGAATATTTCTATGGGTCTGTATTTGTATTGTTTTTAGAGACCAGATGAAACCTTCCTTTGGATCAACATCTGAGTTTATTGCCAGTTTCCTAGCAGTAGAGTCACGTTCATTCACACGAACACAGAATTTAACATTGTTTTGTAACTTGGGCAAGCCAAAATTGTGCGTCCGCCCTCTGCAAGACACAGGTGTCCCCATACAACATGTGTGATGTGCCGTACTCTTTAAGGGCTCGTTTGGTTGCGTCGGAGGTAAACTCCAGTCGGATGACTTTGAGGGGCAGGTGGGATCCCCTCCAGGGAACGTATCCGGTGCACCCAAACTATTGGTGCTACCGGTGCACCGGATGACGTAGAACATTTTAAAAAATCTGAAAAAAAATCTAGCACATTGACACAACACCAATATATGGCGTCACAAAATTTCGTATCAAGATTTGAAACATTTCTTGAGATACAAAAATGACAAATTTGACTTCAATGTGAGAATGGGCCAAATCTAAAGCCCAACTTACGTTATAATTCAATGTTGAATTTGTCATTTTTGTTTTCTGAGCTATATTTTGAATTTTGACTTGAAATTTTGTGACAACCTACATTTAGGTTGTGTGAATGTCCTAATTTTTTTTTCATAATTTTTGAACATTTTAAAATATGCAATGTGAGTTTGGTGCACCGGTAGCACCACAAGCACCGGTGCACCAGATATTTCCCCACCACGGGGAAGATCTCCCTAAACCCAGCTGCCATTTGGTGTCAGGTAGATGGGGAAACTGAATAATGGACAGATAATTTCAAATAAAAAATAGAAAGCCGAATAATTCCACACAAAATTTCCGAAGGTCCTAGCAGAAAGCATATGATTTGAAAAATTAAAGAGGAATGTCTAGGACTTTACAAATAATTCCAGAATTTAGAAATAATCAAAAGAAGTAAATGAAAAAATTGCAAAAAAGAAAGAAAGAGAGTAGCATCTCGATGTTGCACACTTGAGAAGACCATCTAGAAGGAAGTGGATATATCCAGTGGCGATTCTACTAGGGAGGCTTCAATAGGCTTAAGCCTACCCTCCAAAATCCTATTTAAGCTAAACATACCACTTGCCAAGTATACTCTGGTGCTTTACATGCAACAATTGCAATGCATTTGCTAATTAGACTTAGGAATTTATGTTTTAAGCCTATCCTCCAATGTCCTGTTAGATTCGCCACTGGATATATCTATACTTAATCATAAATAATAATAAAGGGAGGTGTGTTTCTCGACAAGCTGATGACCTTCAATGTTTAATTACGAAACACGCATTATAAGAACCAGGAACAACGACCAGATCTAAAACACGGCACCACCATCTTGTGAGGCTCGTCTTTCCTGTTTCTTTTTTTTTCTTTTTATAAAACGAAAATTTCGAAAACTACTAGCATTTTGAAAAACAAAAAAAAATTGGATCACTTTTATTTCATCAGACTATTTGCAATGTCAAAAATTGTTCGGGAATTCAAAAATTGATCAGTTTTTCAAAAAAAGTTCCAATTTTGAAAAAATGTTTGCAATTTAAAAAATTATTTGTGTTTTCAAAGTTGCTTCCAATTTTAAAAAAACACGAAAATGTGCTTTTAAACAAAAACACAGGTGCAAAAATTGTTCCGTTTTGAGTATGCGGAAAAGTTTAAAATGGGAACATTTTTTGACACTCTACAATGTTTTAAAAACATGATTTCAAAAAACCTAAACAACCTTTTGAAAACGTGAATATTTTTGAATTTATGAACAAAGATTGGTAAACCCAAACAATTCTTGAAAACACAAACATTTTTTGAAAAACAGAACCATTTTTGAAAATGCGAACATTTTTGGAATTTATGAATAGAATTAAAAAATAACAAATTCTTAAAAATACGAACATTTTATGAAAAAATCTAACATTATTTTCGAAAGTTTGGACATTCTTTGTATTTATGAATAAAATTTGAAAAAACCCAAACAATTCTTAAAGAAACACGAACATTTGTTGAAATCCTCGATTTTTTTAAAGTGCAAATATTTTTTGAATTTATGAATGAAATTAAGAAACCGAAAACATTTTTTGGAATTTGGAACCAATTTTTAAAACGTAAACATTTTTTGAAATATTTGAATATTTTTTAAAAAGAAAAAAAATGAACAAGAAATGAAAAACGAAAAAATTGAAAAGAAAAAACTAACAGAAACAATAAAAAAGGAAAATGAAAGAAAAAACAAAAGAAACTGGAAAACAAGTAAAAATAAGGAAAAATGGTCCAGGGAACATTGTAGAAGTTTCCCAAACCCGCCTGCTCTCTGTGGTAAAGTTCGTCGAGACCTCCTATAGGGCGCTTGTGGCGCCAGCAACCTCAGCTGGTGCTCACGCGCACGCGCTATGGGCCGGCCCATCTAACCTCAGCTCGCTCGATCGCTTCACGAGGCCCCAACTCGCTTCGCTGGAAAAAAAAAATGAGCCCTAGCTCGCTCGAACGCCCCTCGTTCGCCTGGTTCGACCGGTCGCTGGTTCAACTGGTCCGGCTGGTTGATCGTTGACCAGTCAAACAGTTGACCGTTGACTTTTTGAAGAAGTTTAAAATTTTGAAAAAATAAAAAAAGTTCATCGATTTGAAAAAAGTTCATCGAATTTAAAAAAAAATCATCAATTTTGAAAAAAACGATTATCAATTTGAAAAAAGTTCATCGATTTTGAAAAAAAGTTCATCGCTTTTTTAAAAAAGTTCACAACAAATGAAAAAAGTTCATCGATTTTGACAAAAAAGTTCATCAAATTTGAAAAAAGTTCATCGAAATTGAAAAAAGTTCATCAATTTTGAAAAAAAATCATCGAATTTAAAAAAAGTCCATGGATTTTCAAAAAAATAGTTCACAAATTCAGAAAAGGTTCATCAATTTTGAATAAAAAATCGCGCATTTAGCAAAAGAAAAAAAACGAACAAAAACTGTTTCAAAAAAAGAGAGAAAAGAAAAAACCGGGCTTCACAACTGGGAAAAGAATAAAAGGAAATATAACGAATTCAATAGGCACATGTGGTGTGATGGCCTAGTGGTTGGTGCGCTGCTCTGTGAAGGTCGAGGTCCCTAGTTCGAATCCGGTGCCCCGCACACCCTTTTTGCAGTGTTTTAACCGGAAAAAAAAACAAATGGGCCGGCCCAAGCGTGCAGGGGGTGTGCGCCGGTTATCAAAACGCACTGTAACGGGCGCTTAATGCGCCAAATAGGAAATGCCAAGTTGGTCGACCCATTGCTCACGCTCGATGGTTTCGCGTGTGCGTGTGACCGACAGTTCGACGGAAAGAGCGTCAAATAGGAATTTTCGTTGTTCCCACATGTGCTAGGCCACATCTAGTTTTGTTTAGAGAGAAGGGCCATATCCAGTTGCTCGCCTGCGCTTCAAGCTTGGACAAAAAAAAGCCTGGCACCAAGTCATAAGAACGGGCTTCTGCTTGGGCTCAGTTCTGTCTGTCGCCTGCGGGCTTTTTTGGGCCAAAAAATTCTCGCAGCCTTTTCTGGGCCGAAAAAACATGGTTGCTAATTAGATAATCCCACCTTGCCTCTTTACGCAAATTCTCGCCAATATATAATCTCATCATGATTAGCCGCGTTCTCGGTTATGGACAACTTTGAGCAACTTGACCGGGAGCTGCCAGTTAGATCCAATGTTTTTTTTCTCGAGCGAATTTTTCAAAAACCTGTCGGTTACCGGTCTCACCGTTACCTGCCAAAATATGTTGTTACCGGATGATTTTTTTTTGCAAAATTTGAATTTAAACTCATGAGGTGGATGATATAAGGCGCGTATGCATCCTTTGACATAGACTTCTTCTTAGTCCAGCTGAAATAAGGTCCAATACCGTGCTTCAGGTCGCGGTATCGAGACCTGTCACCCACGCTATATATCTCTGCCAGTGGGCCTTCGCGGTTAAAAACAAAAATAGAAGACATATCCGAGAGGTTTCGATCCCACGACAGCGAGAAGGAATGTGTGCCTACGTTACCACTGGTTCAATACCATCTTTGTGCTAGAATTAGGCCAGAGTAAATATATTTTAGCGCCAGAAAATTTGAATTCAAAATTCGTTTAAATTATTTCGAGTGAAAAAACCCCGGAATTTATGAGATTTTCTGAAAACCGATTCTTTCGGCCCTAACCGAAAAAAGTGAACAAGAAAAAAAAACCTTGGTTAGATCTCATCATCCCTTCTTATAACTAAAATTTGATGGTTTGAACATGGGAATAGGACTATCAAACTAATAGGGGGCTTTAGTTATAACTAAAATTTGATGGTTTGAACATGCTGAACTGAAGCATGAAGTTAACTAGGTTGAAGCATTGAGAGTGAAAATTTTAGAAACGGGAGAAAACAAATTTTAAACACTCAACTATAAGTGAGAAAAAACTCATTGGTGCATATCACATCTTTATATACTTCTTTTATTGAAATCAAGTCTATATATACTTTTTTTATTCAAGTAGTCCACACCAGCTTTGGCTAGAAATGGACAAGAGCAATAAAATTTTGTGGTTATGTATTCAACAATTAGCTTAGGCTAAAATTACAAACAACAAACCATACTTAATTCGAGACATCTAATCAAACAATCTTGTAAGATATGCATGGCTTCGGGACCAAAAACTTTGTTTGTGGGCAATAGATTATGGCAATCCATGGTTTAGTTGAAATATAACCATGAAAGGTCTACATTAAGTATATCTATGCCATGTTGATGATGTTCACTTTCTGCCCTGGCAAATTGCTTTCAACTCCTGCAGTAGCATTCTGCTGAGTGGTATGTCTGCCTTTTGTTCACACGTTAGTGGGCCTTTTTTTATAGGTGTGTGCGTGCATTTCCATTTTTCCTTTTAGTGGGCCTGTTATCGGTAGACTAGTGCGAATCTGAGTTATTCTAGCGAGATAGTATGATGCACATGCTCAATTTTCTAAAATGCGGTAATATCTTGCCACTTTTTGTTACAAGTAGGTACTCGCCCAAACTATTTCTCTCGTTACAAGACGTATTCTATGTGTGATGTTGTGTCCGTGCTGGTTTTATTGGACTCTTATTTAGAAGGCCAAGGTTCCTCCTAAAGTCAAAACCTGGTAGGTGTGAGGCTGGGAAGTGATCTCTCCCAAATTTTTGCTGGCGGCTCGGGACACGAAACACTCGCGCCGTCCGCTCGTCTCGCCGCTGCCATAGGCGCCGGCCGGCGAAGCTCGGTAGGCTACGGTGACGGCGGCGGCCGGGTGCGTTGCGAAGTCCCGGTTATCTAGCCCGATCTGGTCCTCTGTCGACCGGAGGCCCGACGGAGGTTCGGACTGCAGCTAGTTGTTTTGGCCAGGTTCGGAAAAAATGGATCGGCAACCGCACGCGCCCGTTCGCACCAAGCCATCCTCTTATCACCGGCGGGTTCCCTGTGAGTAGCCTCCCCCGATGGTAGTGCATTGCTGCCACCCAATTGTCCAGAGCTGGACAACGGCGCTACTTTGGCTGTTGGCGCTCATGGCGTGGCATGCGGCGTGCGTCGGGCTCTTTGCTGGGAGGTGGACCGTGGTGGTGAGGTGGTGGACTTTCGCGCGGGTGGTGATCGGCCGACAGCGCTACAGTCCACAGCTTGGTCATGGTGATTCCGATCTGATCGGCCGAATGGGGGTGGCTACAGATTATGTTGCAGCGACCTCCTATGACTCCACAACGGTAGATGTCACAAGATCTTCGAGAGTGTTCATCTCAAGATCCAGTGGTTGACTTCAGAGGTGAGATACAAATTATGGACGACGACTTGACGCAGAGGATGGTTGTGCAGCGATGGCAGTCGCATCGCATGTTACTGTTGGGCTCGCGGAAAAGTGGTGGCGACAACACTTGATGACTTCAATGGTGGTGCTACTCGAGCATACGGTTGCGAGCTCCGGGGTGAAAGCCTAGGTCTGACCTGAGCTAGTTATAACGTCAATTTTTTATGATGTTACCTTGTTGAAGGCATTGCATGGATATGCTAGGATTGATTCTTCCGGGTGCAAACCTAGATTGTGACCTTAGTGGTTGGATCCGGAGACGGCGACGCTTGAGTGTCGCTCCCTTCTTAAAGGTGTTGCTGTTGAAGAACCTCATCGATTGTGTGGTGTCATGAGATGGTTGGTGTGGATATGGTCATTGTTGTAGTTTGCCGATCTTGGATCTGATCGCTTTGGATTTTTCATTTTTCCTCGCCTACTCATAGATTTGGTCTTATATGACTTTGCTATTGCTAGTGTGCTTTTTGTGTGCGTGCATTGGTATTGGATGTGTGGATCCTAACTCTAACTATGCAGAGACCGGGTGTGTGCTCTTCAGCTGCATTGGAAAAAAGGTCAGAAGAAGAGCGGGGCACGGCCAACATTCCCGGTCTTCCTCGGCACTCTCTCAACGCAAAATGAAAAGTCGTGCAACCAGCAAGAGGACACATTGACCAGGTCGAAGAAATTAAAGTCAAACCTTGGACGGTCGGTTTGCCATAGCACTAATCAGGTCGATCGTGGGTTCCACAAAGAGGTGACGAGGGAATCTCTACTCCTAATGTCTCAGTTGGTAGTATAGCATCCACGGTTTTTTCCGTCCCCCACTTTCGTCTGATTTTTTTTCGTCTCCCCTCCCACCACCCTCTCCCGCTGGTTTTTTTCGCTTCACCTCTCACAACGAGAGAAAATTCTAAACGGATCAGAACTTTCCATGCGGGCGTAAGTTATTTAGTAATATCTTTATGTGAGATAATCAATGATGGTCAATCCCTAAGTAATCTCTAAGCCCAAATCTAATTTTTTTTAATAAAAGGGGTTTCCCCCCTGCCCCATTTTTATTAAAATGAAGCAAAGCAAACCACAGATCAGTACCCTACCGGGCAACAACCCTCATCACCAAAGTCTACGGCCAGAGGCCCTACCGAAACAAACGATAACTCGAAAAGCAACCTAGCTGAGAGCAGAAGTTCCCTCAGTTACAGCATTACAGTTTCCTTTTACTCAAATCTTACAGTACAGAACCAAAAATGAAACCTCAACGCTGTTTAGCCGACCACCAGATATCGAAGATGCGGATTAGGGAGCTCAGCGTCAGTTCATCCTGGTTCCTCCCTTCATGTCCAGGCAATCCGAAGCAGCTCCCCACGCTATTTGTCCAGCAGCAGGATGCAACGCTGCAGCAAGACCGCCTGAGCATCGGTGCAATGCACCTTCCATTGTTGTAAGTAGTAGCTTGTTTTGGCAAGGATGCATTTCACACTTCGCCACGTGCGCCCCTGAAAACAAAACTCGTTTCTCAGTTTCCAGATGCTCCACAAGGAGGCAGCAGTCACTAAGTTCAGTACAACATTTTTCTTAGACGATTGCCAAAAGGCAGAAATATCACCAAAACCAGAAATCTTATCAATCGAAAAACATTCTGAAATAAAATCCCACACATTTTGTGCCACCACACATTCAAACAGCAGATGCTGGACAGATTCATTTTCGGAACAAAACAGACAGGTAGGGTCGTCCACTTGTCTTCTTTTAGCTAAATTATCCCTGGTAAGCACCTTGTTGTAAACACATAACCAGAGGAAGACATGAATCTTTTGAGGACAAATAACTTTCCACATTTTAGTACTAATAGCAGAAGCTATCCCCCCAAAATTAATTTGTTTATAGAAAGACCTCACAGAGTAAATACCATTTGATTCTAGTGTCCAGATTGGAGTATCTTTTTCATCATGTAAAGGGAATTGCCCAATCAGATACACAAGTTGATCCCAGCGTTCCATGCCCACCTGATCAACACATCGTCTAAATGACAATTTTAAGTTACTACCATCCCAAACCTGGGCAACAGTACAATCAGTTTGATTGCAGATACTAAAAAGATCCCAGAACTGGACTTTTAGGGAACAATCCCCCGCCCAAATATCGTGCCAGAAATTAATGAGCTCCCCATTACCCACCTTCCATTTGTAGAAGGTTTTTGCCGCTGATAAGGCCCAGGTGACACTCTTCTAGAAGGTAGAGCCCACCCCATTCCTGGACCAAAGAATATTGGGGGAATTTACATTGTACTTATATGAAATAATTTTCTTCCAATCTCTATCCTGTGAGTCAAGGAATCTTTTACCCCAAGATGTCAACAGGGCCATGTTGAATTCCCTTAAGTTAGGAATCCCCAGGCCTCCAAATTCTTTTTTTTCGGGAAACCAAGCCCCAATTAGCCAAATGGTATTTGTGTTGATCTCCCAAATTTCCCCAAAAGAAGTGAGCCATTTGAGAGTTAATGGCATTGATAGCCCATTTAGGAAACTTGATCATGGCCATAAGATATGCAGGTATACTTACCACACAAGCACACAACAAGATCATCTTACCCCTGTAAGTAAGAAACCTACCCAGTCAGCCAGAAATATTTTTGATAATCCTGTCTATGATAGGTTGTAGGTCCTCCCTCCTTAATTTATCAAAGTGCAGAGGCACTCCAAGGTATTTAATAGGGAACGAGCCCAATTTGCAACAGAAAATCTGTGCAAATTCCTTAGCTATATCTTCTTCAGTATTAATTGATTTTCATACCTGATAAGTTTTCAAAACAAGATAAGAGCCACTTAAAATTTCTAGCTTTGTCCACTGAGTTTTCTAAAAATAAGATGGTATCGTTAGCATATTGCAAACTCACCACACCCCCTGGAATTACCTGAGGCAGAAGCCCCGAAATTAGATCTTGAGAAGCAGCTTTTTGCAGCATTTTTGTGAAAACGTCAGCTACAAGGTTAAACAGCAGGGGAGAGGACGGGTCCCCTTGCTTGATGCCTTTTCCCCCAACAAAGTGGGGACCAGTGGTGTCATTAATTCTCACTCTAAAAGTGCTATTAACTAAGGTGCTCTTGATCCAGGAAATCCATTTTGGGCCAAACCCCCTCGAGTGAAGCATTTCAAAAAGGAACTCCCAACTAACTCTATCATATGCCTTCTCATAATCCAGTTTAAGCACTAGACCTTGAGATCCAGACTTTTTCACCTCATGGATCACCTCATGTGCCATCACTACACTTTCTAGGATATACCTGCCTTTAATAAAGGCAGTTTGATTGGAAGAAATCAGTCTATTACCAATAGGAGAGACTCTATTGGTCATGGCTTTAGAAAAGATCTTAATACCACAATTACTCAAGCTTATTGGTCTAAACTTCTTCATATCTTTTGCATCTACTTCCTTGGGGATAAGCACAATCAAAGCAAAGTTCAATCTGTGCAAATCCAGTTTCCCTTCCTCAAAATCTCTAACCAAAGCCATAAAGTCATCTTTAATTATATCCCAAAAGGTTTGATAAAACAAGAAGGATAGCCCATCAGGACCCGGGGCCCCATGGGAATAAGATCCAAAAATTGCTTCTTTAATCTCCTCCTCAGAAAAAATTCTTTGAAGAAGATCATTCTCTTCTTGAGTAACTAAATCTTCTTCCTTCCAAAAGGAAGGCCCCAAGCTTATGTTATATATTTTTTCGAACCCAAACAAATCCTTGTAAAAGGAAGTAGCAACATCTAACATCTCTTTAGTAGTATAAACAGGGCCATTCTCACCATTGAGCTGCGACAAGTGATTTTTCCTGTGTCTATGGTTAGCTAGCGCATGGAAATAGGCATTATTTTTATCCCCATCTTTAATCTTACGGTCCCTAGAACGCTGCCACAGGGCAATCTCTTCTTTGCGCCAGATAGACGCAAGTTCTTCCTTAATCTCATTCATCCTTTTTTTATCAGCATCATCAAGTCGATTTTTTTCTGAAAAAACATCAAGAATGTCAAATTCTAGCAAAAGCTCTCTCTTCTTCCTTTTAAGTCCAGCCTCAATGTTGATACTCCAGCCCTTTGTTTTCTTCCTAAAAAGCCTAGATTTATTCATCCACACATCCATGGCGCAATTGCCCGGGATTGGAGTATTCCACACATCAGAGACTAGTTTTTTAAAATCAGGATGGTCAAGCCACCATTTCTCAAAGCGAAATATTTTCGGGGAGGTAACCCTCCTAGCACCAGTGTCTAAGATCAGAGGTGTATGATCACTGCCAATCCGCGGGAGAGCAGTGAGAACCGACAAAGGATAGTGAGCATCCCAAGAGGTAGAGACAAAAACTCTATCAATTGTAGCAAAAATGGGATTCTCTTGGTTATTGCTCCAGGTATAACTCCTGTTTGCAATACCAATCTCCATAAGGGCCCACTTGTTCACCCAATCATTGAATAAGTAGGAGAAATGATTATTAATAATCCCATTATTCTTATCTACTACAGACCTGACCAAATTAAAGTCCCCACCTAAAATAACTGGATAAGTAAGATTAGACATGGTATCATGCAATTCAGCAATAAACTCCAACTTGAATTCATTATAAGTAGTACCATATACAGCAACAAGATGCCAAATAAAATCATCACACTTGTTTTTAACAGTCACAATCACACAAAATTTCTTATCAACGAAACCAATAATTTGAAATAAGTTATTTCTCAGACCCACAAGGATCCCACCCGCGGTATTAATAGCAGGGAGAGAGTGCCAGACAAAGTCATTATTCCCAGCAATCCCATTCAAAATATGATTATCAATATTTTCCCTCTTGGTTTCAAAGAACCCAACAAAATCTACATGATTGTTATTTAAAAAGTCACCCAGGCACTGTATTTTCCCAGTTTGCCCAAATCCTCTAATGTTCCAGAAGGCTCCTATCATTTAACCTTGAAAGGGTGAGACAAGCCACAAGGCTCCCTTTTAGTGAGTAAAATTGGACTACCCACCTCCAGATCAGCAGCGCCCCCTGATCTGTGAGGAGGAGTATTCCTAGGTTTATCAAGATAGATATCAGTACCTATATCCTCTAATTCCAGATTATCAGGAAGAGCAATTTCAGGGTTATCATCAGCAAATTGCAGACATTTAATTTTTTCAGCTCTAATCAAGTCCTGGATAATATCCTCTCTCTCTTTATTGTTGTTACCAACGCACAAATCTACTTTAACAGTATGAGCAGCAAGTTCACTTGGATCAAGGGTAGCAAAAGATTTACCTTTGAAAGTAGGTGGGATTTCCAAGTTCTTCTTCTGCATGTATGCAGTAGCTTTCTCCATAATCTTGACATTTCCATGGTTCCTGGTCATTGGCCTGCTAGCAAGAACTGGTCCCCAGGAAGTAGTAGATCCTTTGTTAGGTTTTTTCTTCTGTTTTGACTCAGCTTTTTCCAGAGACTCCAGCAGAGATCTCTTCACTGACCCTAGAGCAACAGCCAGGTCCTCAGGGAGGCATTGTAGTTCAGTCATCATATCTTCCCCCTCCTCATCAGATTCATCCATTTCAAACTTGCTAAGTTGCTCAGAGCAGTAATCCAGATGGACTGACATAGGAACAATGCCTGTACAAACAAGGGTTTTTTTGTCTGAGAAAGGACTGATGTTTTCCTTCTCCTCATTGGCAGCAGATTTCTTGGGAGTGATGTTTCTGATTTCTTCCACAAATTCCTCATGAACAACATCCATCAGGTGGATGGGGTGGAATTCAGCCGCAGAAGCAGCCACACCTTCTGAACTTTTGCTAGCACTTGTAGATCCATTAGATTTTTTAGGAAAATTTGCTTTGTCAAGCTCATCAATAGCTTCTTCTCCCCCATCTTCATCCATCACATCTTTGTCAGTAGGCTTCTCCCCTGTACCTTCATTGTTTCCCTCCACATTGTCCACATCTGGGTCCAAATCATCATCATCCGAATCCTCTCCAACTTGTTCAAAACCTTCAACTGTGAAGAATAATAAATACAATTTCCTTTTCATCTCCACCAGCCTCTCAAAAGGGATTTTCTTGGGATCTCTGCAAGCTACTTTGATCCTGATAATTTCGTAAAAACTTTTGAAGATCCCATTCCAATCAACATCTACCAGAATTCCAAAACATGCAGCAATCTGGGCAAACACTTTCCATGCACACCATTTAGGTGGGATCCCTTCAACCTGTACCCAAGCTTCTGTCAACTCCCCAAACTCATCTAGCATTCCTTCCCATTCACATATTTTCACAGAAACTCCATCGATAGGCAGGTCAAAAGCAGGAAACTCAATTAGGTCATCTACATTTTTCCAAGGAGGAAATCTCAGCAAGAACTTCTTGTCCTCCAGTTCTCTGATCTGCCAAGGCCATTCTTTGTTTTTGTAGAAAATTCCATTTAACTGGATCAACAATTCAGAAGCAGAAACTTCTCCTTTAACCACTCTAAGAACAACACAGTTTTTGTAGTTTAGCCAGCTGAATTTTGCCGCAACTGGGATATCGATATGATAAAAACCCAGCTCCGCTGCTGCACTGCCAAAGTAGGTAGCCGTGGGTTGAGGTTTTGCCCAGGCAATGCAGTTGTTGACATTATGACTGCCAGCACAGATGAAGCACTTCTTTGGTTCGATACAGTTTCCAACATAGTGTCCCGGCCAACTGCAATTGAAACAAGTCATGTCCTTGTACCTGGGATCTAGTACCTGAACCACTGGATTTGTGGGTTGGGGAGGGGCTGTTGTAGTAGGAGGGGGCGCAGGCTGCGCCCCGCTCATCTGTTTCCCCGACCCCACGGACTTGGACGTCACTTGAGGAGGAGGTTTGGGCGGATTGGTCGGGGGAGGCACCACGATCCTGTTGTCCTGAGGGCCAGGTTTCTTCACCGGTGGCTGGCGTCGGTGCCGCTGCGCAGCCTGGCCTCGATTCTCCATGCCTTCTTTGACAACTTCCACAAACGATCTAGATTGAGGACCTAACCCCTCCAAATCTAAATTAATCAATCTTACCATAAATCACTCAATCAAATTAATTAACTTTCCATACGTAACTAAAATTACATTAATTAACGTTATCATATTTCACGCAATCGCTTTCATAATAAAAAATCTACTCGTAAATGGGAGTTGGTTTTCGTTTCCCCCGTCCATCGATCGACGTCTCCTCCCACGTAAGCTGTCCCCTCCAACGATTTTTTATCGGACCGGTTTTCTCCTCTCTCGTCCAACGCCCCGAGCGAGCGACCAGTTCCCCTCCTCCATTACCCCCCGCGCGCGCTAGGTTTCCTTGTGCCGCCGCCGCCGCTGCCTCTTGGGTTCTTCGCCTTCCCTATCCCAGCCGCCGCTGGCTCACCCTCACCATCGCAGCATCTCCACGTCTAGCCTGACTCTCCCCTGCCATGCCGCCTCCTCACGCCGCCTGCCTTCCCCTGCCGCGCCTACCCGGCGGCCTTCCATATGCCGTCGCCTCATCGGCGACCCCCAGCGGCATACCCGGCGATGTCGCGTTCCTATCCATCTTGGAAGGTGGGGCCTCCCATCATGCTCCCTCCCCTCCAACACATGTGCTGCCGCCTCCTCGGCTCCGGACACAGCCACCGCCATGGGTGGGCCTCGCCGGATTGCATCACGTGAAGCAGTTGGACATGACGAGGATCGTGCAACGGCTGGCGACAGTGCGCCCTCTCTGCTTTGTGGCGAAGCAGGTTTGGTTTCCGTCTTAAATCCCTCCCTCCCTCGTGTTCTTGGTACGATTCGATGGATAGTTGCATTACATGTGTGTGTGTGTGTGTGTGTGATTTGTGCCTCGTATCTAATCTTTCTGTAGGGAAGAAAAAACTAATCCACAAGATAGTCATTGATAGGAATGGGATCAGAAGACTGAATGTGTATCATCTGTAGGAAACAGTACCTGCACTTATTTATTCCCAACATGGACATGTTGTTTTCTTTATGGTAAGCAAACACCTTATGACCTTTACTACGTAATTGCTGGAAATATCTTATGGTAGCAACAAATCTGCCATTAAAGTCTCTGTTTTCTTTGTTATTTCAACTTCTGGTGCATTCCTGGCCCCACAAATACTTTGTACTATGTGCAGCAGTGTATTTTTATAGTCTACTTTTCATCATATAAAAATAGTTAGCCTTCGGCCATGAAGACACCCTCTTTATTTCCAACAACATATTTTAATAGCAGGGGTGGAATTCATATTGGCTTTTAGGCCAAGAATTATATTTTTCATATGGCTTATACTTGCCTCCATGTTTCTCTCTCATATTTGGCTTAATGTATTTTCTCAGGTCCTGAAAAAATTGGTAGTGAGCTTAGTGCCAGAAAATAACAGTCTTAGGGGTTGTTGGGTGGACCGGTGGAGCATCATAAGATAGGTTTTTGTTTCTACACATCCGCATGATATGGTGTTTCCTCATATGATTTATTTCATAATGTTAATTTACTACTGAATATTCACTGGACCCACGCTGCACAACAAATACACATAGGAAAAAATGTTCAAGTTTCTGAACTGAACTACCAATCTTTGTCTTCTTAGTAACAATTTCACAAGAATTGCAATTTTCCTGTTCCGGTTAGATCTGTAGAAAATTGTAACGTGTTGTTCCAACCATTCTTTGGTGTAACTCATTGTTCTAAACTGAATTCTATAGAGTTTGTAATCTGAACGAACATGTCAAGTTCGATTGTTCTATGCAATAATTTAGCTGACAAGTATTTGAAGGGACTCTTCCATTCTTAGTTCCCTGAAATATTGTTTTTATAGGAAATTTCTGCAGAGTGTAGTATATTTGAAGCCCAGGCCGAGTAGCAATCCATGTGCCGCCGCAAGGACAGGAGTGAGATTTAATTAATTATATTTGCGAGATTTGGCTTTCCCTTTTTGTTTCCCTGGTCATCTGACATGTTTCATCACTTACATTTCCTTCTATGGTTGTCTGATTATTGTACTTTGGGATGTAATGTGCACTTCTGGTTCTTATTATAAATTGCTCATGTCTTGATATGTCTTTCAAATTCTTGACATCTGCACTAATGGCCTAAACCTGCATGGAATGCTCCCTCGGAGTATTTTGTTTGTCGTACAATTTTCAAGTGCCACCTTCCAAATAAAAATTGTTGTATAATTGATAGATTTGGCACGTCTTGGCCCTGTTCGACGGCCACCACGCAGGTCACCATAGTTGCCCCCCCCCCCCCCCTGACCCTACCCATTCCCCTTCATGAGTGTTGTATTCACGGGCTCCTCTCCATGTTGCCGCCGCTATCCAGGGTCACCATCCAGTGTCGAAAGTCGTCGTGCACGGTATTCGCCGCCTCCTACAGAATGTCGCGCTCGCCACCTCCAGGAAGGATGACGCTGCTGCTTCTGTGCAAGGGGGCCGATCTCTTCCTTTCTTTTTTTGGTACTGATGTCATAAATTGATGCAGCTGGTGTTGATGGAGGAGATTTTGCTCTATGTGAGTGTGAGGCAATGTCTGATGATACAATGCACCTTTCTTATTTGATTTGTTCTGTAATTTTGTCGTGCAATTTTTTTCTAATGTTAAATGTTGTTCCTATAGCTTTACATCCACAAGTATGTGTTCATCGAAGGTGACAACTCATCCTTGATCTATCTTGCTCGTGCAAATATTGGTTGTTCAGACAAGCCTCGTCATGGGTTGTTCCAGCTATTCAAGCAATGGGCATCTATGAAGGTATCACCCAAACTAATTCATTCAAATTTGTAGTACTTGTAGTGTTCATGATCAATGACTGATTCAGTTTATCGATGAAACGATCTATGTCTTTTATTGATACTATTTGCTTGGCATTCTTATGTTTCTTTGGTTATTTGTATTTATCTTTCGTGGTTGCTTATTATATTTTACTGATACGTTAATTAGGGTGATGCCAATGGGGACAACACAGTCCTATAGTTGGACTTCTAACACATCACATTTTAAATTACTTAATTTATGCATTCGAGAATGTTACTTATCTGAATGCGAATTTAACCCACCACTGTGGTTCAGCATGGATGCTACACTTCATATTTTTCTGGCTGTCTATAAGCTTCGCCAAGAAAGGATTAAGAGAGAATCTGTATTGACAAGGATAGATTGATTGGCTAAGTATTACTTTTCGTACTATTATGTTCCTCAATATGAACTTTCAGGATATTTAGTTAAACCATAAAATAATCATAAACATTTTATTTATAATAGGGAATGAGTTCTTCTGACTTCCCCATGCATTGATATTTACAGTTGAAGCTACAACTAATTTCTATCATGAAATAGGTAGAAAGTTGGATAAACTGATTTGTATGCTAAAGATTGGTTGGTCTAATGTTTGTTCTGTAAACTGAAGCAATCAGCGAGGCAACTATATGAGTATCATTTCCAGTATGCCGATGATTTTTGTCATGTTTGGGATTTAGTGGCTTGTGCCTTGTAGGATAGGATATCTTACTCTAAAATGTCAGTTATTGCCATGCTACTGAAACATTCAGCCAACTGTAGATTGTTGTCATGATTGGAGATGATTACCGACAGGAGCACTTGTTGGGGCCTATGATAGCACCAACATGGTTGTGCAGGAGTTGTTTTCTGGGGGCTTGCTCATCTACAAGATCTTAGCCATTGTCGGCGAAGTCTCCACTGTATCGCCAATGTCTATCCTGAATTTCTTTGGTGGCAATAATTTCGAGAGTCACCAATGGCACTTAGATGGATGCTTTACTTTGTTGTGAAGATGATGATACACATAAGATAGATGAGGTTGGTCTGAACGAGAAGTAGAAGCCCGGGCCGAGGTTGGCCACACAAGATTTGTGAGGGAAAATGATGAGCACCTGATGGTGATATGCTTCTTGGTCTGAACGAGCATATATTATGTTATGTTCTTGGAGATTTCATATCCCTGTTCTGATGCTTAGTTTTGGACCTTACTCTTCTTCTTTTCTTGAGTAATGTAAGTGGTGCTTAATTGACTTTTTGATGTGGTGAGAATCCTATCTGCAGAGCTTCCGATAGTTCACTATGTACGCTTGTTTGATGATTCTATAATGACCTATGTTAAAAGTGCTGCATGTGAGGAGTACAATGTTGCTAATTTTCTTTTTTATGTTGTCTTGCCCCCCCCCCCCCCCCCCCCCCCTCTCTTTATGATCTGTAAGTGCACAAGTAATCTCAACTGATGGCGCACAAAACAAAAATCAAGTAAATAGAGCAACTTGAAATAATCTAAACCAAATCATAATTTCCCAAAACCACATCATGCATTAACCCAATCAAATCAAATCTTATCAAAATTTGAACTAAATCGCAACTTTCCTTGCTTTCCATTAAATCAAAACTTTTCTTGCCTTCTACAACTCATACCCCAGTCAAATTAAATCTTACTAAAATCTAAAATATGATGTATGTATTTATTATTAATCTCTAATTTTTTGAATATTATTAAATCTCTATTATCCATATTATTCCCTACTGTTAAAGGAAGTCCATAAGTCGTGTTCGTTCGATTTGCTTGGTAAAACCACCCATCAATCCAAGGAAAAAAAAATCCACCCCCTCGCTCGATCCCCCGCATGCAAAAAAATGAGTTAAAAACCAAAGGTCGAAAGTGGAAACCCACGCACGCATGCCGATTACACCCTCGATTCCTCAAGCAGCCTCTCTGGACGGGAAAGTGATGCCAGCGAGCAGGGCATGGTCGACGGTGGCCGTCGTCATGTTTTTGAGGGAGAGCGAGGAATTCGTGATCGCACAACCAAAGAAGTAGAAGCCCGGGCCAAGGTTGGCCACACAAGATTTGCAAGGGAATTTACCGGCACACTCGAAATAAAGCAACTCGACTGGAATTTCGGCATAGCTAGATGGCAACATTTATTTCCGTACGGTATTCCAACGAGCATAGATGGGTAAATTTATATATTTCATTATCATAACATTCAAAATAGAAGCATTTATTTTTTAGCACTATATTCAAGATAATATTAATTTAGGAAATTGCATGCATGTGTCTGGCTATTTTGTTTTTTATTTTATGCTTTGGTAGAATGGTAAAGAATTGGTTCATCCAGTTTGCATGGTGACTATTCTCCATTACACAATTTAAGATCTTCGACGTGAAGTATTGTTGCTAACTACAGATATATTGCTTGTGCGGGATGAGTATGGGTTGAGTAAGAAGTTTTTATTATACTTGCTCAAATATCGTGCGAATGAAGCTAAAGACAATAGTCGTCATATTGTGTGAGAATTTCTTAAGCACATCAAGTTGATGTTAATTTGTAACACTTTTTTTTTGGGAGTGCCTAGAACTCATCTAGATGAGAAATAGTTTGGTCTCATTCACTTTGAAACAAAAACAGATACACAATAGTACTACAACCCACATCAGCACACACACATCTTATAGTCACATCCAATGGCTATAAAAGTGAATGAGACCAAATTATTTCTCATCTAGATGAGTTCTAGCAAAACCGTTTTTTGTTGGATAATTGGTTTATATGTATACATCGTCAAATTACCTTTTTTGTTATCAATTTACACTACAAGTGAAGTGGACTGCAATTATTACCCGATTGTGCATGTGCTATCTTTTCTCTACATGTGAAATTTAACATGCATTATGTTTATATAACTCCAGCAAAATATTTCAAAAGCCCGTGGCAACGCACGGGTATTCTACTAGTTAAGGTTAATGCCCACTCACAAGTCTTTAGTACCGGATACGTTACACACGTAGGTGTAGCGACGTGGTTAAGCATGATGGAGTTCATGCCATCATTATGCTAGCTATAAGCCTATAACATTGAGACAGAGTTGGTTTTCCATCGGAAAACAAAAGACAGTTTGTTCTCCTTCTATCCAGATATAGACTGGACATGTGTTGCCTTTGTTTTTCTCTTGACAAATGGGAGTTGAGGCTGCGCATGTACATGGAGGCATGGATGGTGCTAGACCGTATGGTCGCACAATATAAATATCGTGATGCTCCATTAGCTACTTGCAAGTTGCAAGTGCATATTGGAGTCATCAACGCCGCAGACAGCAATGGCGACCACGCCGTGGCTGCTGCTTCTCTGCCTCGCCGCTGCCGCCACCTCGAGCGGGGTGCTTCAATCTCGTGCCCAGCCTGACAACAAAGGTATGTATGCTCACTGTCTCCCCGAAAAGATTAACTGCACGCATGTCTTCACAAAATCAATACACAACGGATACGGATCAATCATGTACGACTGCAAACTTCACCTTCTATCAACTCTATCCATTGCAGGTTTCATAAGCATAGATTGCGGGTTTCCGGGGACGACGAGCTACGTCGACAGCGCAACCGAGCTCTCCTACGCCCCGGACGCCGCCTTCACCGACGCCGGCTCCAACCACAACATCTCGGTGGAGTACATGAAGCCGCAGTCGCTGCTCTCGAAGCGCTGCCACGACTTGCGCAGCTTCCCCGACGGCACGCGCAACTGCTACACGCTCCGGTCCCTGGTGCCCGGGCTCAAGTACCTCCTCCGCGCCTCGTTTTTCTACGGCAACTACGACGGGCTCGACAGGATTCCTGTATTTGATCTCCACATCGGGGTCAATTTCTGGACGGTGGTGAAAATCACAAATATGGGGTAAGCGCTGCAAGTGGAGGCCCTTGTGGTCGTGCCGGACGACTATGTGCAGGTTTGCCTGATAAACACCGGCGTCGGGACGCTGTTCATCTCCGGGCTTGACATGAGGCCGCTCAAGAAGGCGATGTACCCGCAGGTGACCGCAGCGCAGGGCCTGGTGCTGATGACTAGGCTCAACTTCGGCCCGAGAGACGATTCTATCTTTGTCAGGTGAGCGGAGACCCTCACTCAATCCGATTTAAATAGAGCAGTGATAAACCACAGATGCAATTGGTCAGGTACCCCGATGATCCATACGATCGAATCTGGACCCCATGGGTCAACACGAGGAAGTGGACCATGATATCATCAACGGAGAGGGTGCAAAGCACAGACGACGACCTCTTCGAGGCGCCAACCGCGGTCATGCAGACGGCGATCATACCGAGGGACACCACCAAGAACATAGAGTTTTCTTGGGCCTCCGAGCCCCAGCCCAACGACCCGTCGCCTGGGTACAACGCCATCATGCACTTCTCTGAGCTGCAGATCCTCCCCATTAACGCCGTACGACAGTTCTACATCTACCTCAACGACAAGCTGTGGTACCCAAGCGGCCTCACGCCGAGATATCTCCACATCGGCGCCACCTACAATATCCTCCCTTTGAGGCATAGCCACTATAACTTCTCCATCAACGCCACCGGCAACTCGACGCTGCCGCCGATCATCATTGGTGTGGAGATTTTCTCCGTCATCTCCACCACCAACCTTAGCATGTACTCACAGGACGCTACGTCTGCTTGCACATTTAACAGGGGCTGACTTACGTGCACCACTAAAAAGATGTTTTTCTTACAATGTTCACAGAAAATGTATATAGCATGTCATAAAATTGTAGATCAAATTTGATGGCCACATCAAGGAACCACAAGCACAAATTCACAGCGGGTAGTACCAAACCTAAAATAACATTGTTCTAGTGCTATTTAATTTGTACTATTCATGAGGGCCATATTCTGGGCTCTAAAATTTTCAATGTGTACCAGTGTACTAAATAGTTAAATAGCGCCCGATGAAGCTTATGGGAAAAATAATCAAATAGTTAGACAAGATTGCTATTTTTTTGGAAACCATGCATATAAAATTCAAACCAAATTTTTTGTGACACAAAACGATAACTAATCATGATGCAAATAGTAAAAGGCTAATATTTTTGCAAAAATAGATTCTGCTACTTTTTATAGTAGGATTTTTCTATTCATTTGACCACCATGTGTCGATCAGATTTGGCTTTTAAAGCTTGCATCATGGTAGATACATGTTGTCTCAATCAGAAATACAGAAAAGAACCATCTCAAGCTGATTGAAATTGACATAGCAAACGGGTTTTCATGGCGTTTGGCATTGGCTGCCACATAAGAGGGGTGGCCTCAAGAATGCTCGGGTGGAGGTGCTGAGGAGGAGCTTCCGCCGGTCGGAGCAGTCAACACCCTATATATGGAGTTGTCGTCGGTTGGAGCTCTCGCCACCATGCCATCTCGGCCAACCACTGTGTCGGTTGACTGGTGTCGCCCAACACACATGCTCTGTAGGACTCATGACCATGGTGAAAGAAGTGGTACAACTAGGGCGATGCAGGAGGGAGGCAACACGTGGCAGGTTAGGAAGCAGCATGACGGGATGGGTGTGTATGTGTAGGGATCAAGAGTGTGGGGAAGAGTGATTTCTCAAATCTAGTACTAGGGTTGGGGTGGGGGAGAAGGGTGTGTCTGAGCGAAGTTCTAGTGCTACCAAGCCTTTTGGTGCTACCACGCACCGTCGCACGGTAGCACACCAAGAAATTATAGAGTAAGTCCATCCTTTTTGCCTCTTCATGACACTATTCACAACAACTTGAATTTCAAATTCCATGCCATGGTAAATACATGTTAGATCAATCAAAGCATTTCAGAATAAGTTGGGGTAGGCTAGACTTGAAACACATAAGATCTCAAAACATAGTCATGGTTCTGACACGTGGCCGGATAGCTAACTTTCACGCACCCCTGTACATGGCTAGTTTTTTGGTGATATTTCTGTCATTTAGGTCTCTCTTTAGGGACTCCTCTCATGTCAAGTTTGACCTCTCTTATGAAGATGAAACCCAAAAAAACATATTAATCAGTGCTACTAAAAAATCATATTTTTTTTGCTGACCTTTAAATAGGGGTACACATGTCACTAAAATTTCTCTCGTGTGGTCAGTTTCCAGACAGAGAGCATGGGAGAGAGAGAGAGAGAGGGAGAGGGAGAGGGAGAGGGGGAGAGAGGGGGGGGGGGGGGGGGGGGGGGGGAGAGAGGGAGGAGAGAGAGAGAGAGAGAGAGAGAGAGAGAGAGACTTTGGGATCTGATGTTCAAGAATTCCAAAGGGTTTGTATAATATACGGTCTCCGATGTAGATTTTGCTGCAAAACCATGTAGAATGAGTCTCACCCGTGACAGTCTTTTTGAGGTGTTTGGGTTGAGCAGTTGTACAGTACTAGTGAGTGGTGCACATATTTATAAATTAATTTTATGACTATAAGAGATGTAATCATGTCTTTAATGCACTAGTGCCTAGTTAAAATGTTCAACGAACATGGATACTTATAAGCCTACTTCTTAAGACTTCACAAAAATCATACTACTAAGTTTTGAAAAATATACAAAAAAATCACGCAAGTAGGAATTGGGTATACCTACCAACACACTTTGCAAATAGTTACAACTTTTCTGAAAATTCACATTGATAAGTTTGTACCCAATACCTACCTATATATGTGTGTGTGTGTGTGTGTGTGTGTGTGTGTGTGTGTGTGTGTGTGTGTGTGTGTGATATTTAAATATTTGTTAAAAACTTAGGAATTTTATTTTTGCCGAGGAAAAATATGTTCCAACTAATGTACGCAGGTTTCGTGATACAATATAATCCCAAATATATCGAAACCATCAATTGTGCTCTGGAGTACATGCTCCCTTTAAAAAAATGATTTTGCACCCTTCAAAAACATCCATAAAATACTCATGTACTAACGGTTAAATTCATTTCAAAATTTCATGTTTGGTGAAAATAATAATTTATTTGCAGGCAATGCAAATAAAAAATTCAAGGACTTTTTCAAAAGATTATTTGCTATTTTAGTTCCCCGTTTTTGTTTTTCTACCCATACCACAAATGACCGAAATTTTCCACAAAAAATATAGGCACATACTCACTCTAACATCTACACACCATATGTTTTTTAGAACTTTCTACAATAAAGGGAGCATGCGCTCTCCACAGGTCAAATCCACACCCCAAATAATAACACTACAAAACATACATGAGTTGTGGTTGATGCTTAGCCAAATCATGTGTGGTACTAAAAACTTGCATGAATCGACAGTATCTGCTATCATGGCGATAAAGGGGAAGTATCAGGTGCAGAAGAACTGGATGGGTGACCCATGTGTTCCAAAGACTATGGCTTGGGAAAGGCTGACGTGCAATTATGAGATCACAACCCCTCACAAGATCAAAGCCGTGTAAGTATTTTAGATTTGAGCATCATACTTAAATTCACTTCAACATGAAAACACCGAATGGAAGATCATGTAAAAATTCGATAATGACTCTCATCCGGAGGAGGTTCGTTCTCTGCAGAGATTTGTCCTTCAATGGTTTTAGTGGTGATATATCATCTTCTTTCATAAATCTCAAGGCTCTCCAGTACTTGTAAGTTTCTTTTTCAGCATTGTTTTCAAGATTCATTATATATAGTTCCTTTTCGCAACAAAAATTGGTGGAAGGTAACACCTTGGTCCACATTTTTCAGGAATCTGTCAAACAACAAATTGACAGGCTCAATTCCAGATGCCCTTTCACAATTACCTTCATTGACGGTTATGTAAGTCCTGCAACTTCTGACAATTAATTTTGCACCCAAGGTATTAACTCAACTCCTGCAATATCCTTTTTCTGTAGAGATTTGTCAAGCAATCTGCTCAGTGGTTCAATTCCCTCTGGACTTCTCAATAGAGTTCAAGATGGCTCGCTCAATCTAAGGTCAGCTTCCATGTTCTTTTAGTTACACACAACACTAGATACATTTGATGAAAAAATCATTTCATATTTTGACAGATATGACAACAATCCAAACATTTGCACGAGTGACAATTCATGTCAGCCGACGGCTAAAAGGAACAACAAGCTGGCTATCTATATTGTCGTCCCTGTAGGTTTGGTTGTGGTGATGCTATCGTTGGCAGTACTTCTCTTTTTCTTGGTAAGACGAAGTCAACAAGGTGAGGCATCAGCATACACACGCATAACAATTATTTAGTCCATGAATACTATTGATGTTGTCATTTGCCAACTATATGTCAGTAAAGGGTGGTCGTGGGGACAATTCATTGCAACTTGAGAACCGTCGGTTCACCTACAAACAACTTGATACGATAACAAGGGGATTCAAGCGGATTCTTGGTCGGGGAGGTTTCGGGATTGTCTATCATGGATTCTTGGAAGATAATACTCAGGTGGCAGTGAAATTGCGGTCTCGTGCTTCTAAGCAAGGTGTCAATGTGTTTCTCGCGGAGGTAAATCTCTTTGACTGCAATTGGTGAGGTTTTTTTATGTGCATCAGTGCATGAATCTTACACGTCATTGCATTAAGACATTCAAGAGTTTAAGTCAAGCACAAAGCTAGCCAGTAGCCACCCCTAGCGCACATACAACAAAAGGACAAAGCAGTTTTTTTTCATCGTGGATCTTGTGAGAATGAACCATTTGTGCAGGCTCAGATTTTGACGCAGATTCATCATAAGAATCTTGTCTCTATGATTGGTTATTGTAAGGATGGAAAGGACATGGCACTTGTGTACGAGTACATGTCAGAAGGAACACTACAAGAGCATATTACAGGTATATGTACATATTGCAAATTGTTAGCTGTGTGGCTTCAAACTGGTACCAACAAAGTGATTTATGGCTACACTATGACCTAGCACTTCAAAGTACAAACTGACGAAATGTTCAGAATTAATCCATAGAATCACCTGCAAAATAAAATCCATAGAATCATCGCTAGGGCCTGGTATTCTAAAATTCAAAATGCCCATCTATCTGCAGGAAGAGACGACAATGGAGAAGGTTTACTGGACTGGAGAAAGAGGCTTCAAATTGCACTTGAATCCGCCAAAGGTACTACTAGCCTCGAATACAACGCCCCTTTTGCTTCTATATGTTTGTGTTTCCAAAAATTTAACAGAGGATGGTCCGCTGATGTTGCGATGTGCAGGGCTTGAGTACTTACACACCGGGTGCAGCCCGTCCCTCATCCACATGGATGTGAAGCCCACACACATTCTCCTAAATGTGAGTCTGGAGGCCAAGATTGCCGACTTCGGCATGTCCAAGGCCTTCAAGCGCGACAAGGACACCCATGTATCCACAAACACACTTGTTGGTACCTATGGATACGTTGATCCAGAGTACTTGGGCAACAATGCAGCCAACAACGAAGAGTGACGTGTACAGTTTCGGTGTCATGCTGCTGGAATTAGTCACCGGGAGACCAGCTATACTTCCAGAGTCTCCGATGCCCATCAGCATCATCCAGTGGGTGAGGTCCCAGCTAGCGGAGGGCAACATTGAGAGCGTGGTGGATGCGCGCATGCATGGTTGTTACGATGTGAACAGTGTGTGGAAGGTCTCAAACATCGCTCTAGAGTGCACTACACAGGCGTCGGTGGAGCGGCCCACCATCAGCGACGTGGTGGTGCAGCTGCAAGAGTGCCTCAATCTCGAGGATTGCTATGCGAGCGGTCACATGAACGGGGCCTTGAACACCGGCAGCGGCAGCCATGACCCAAACTTGAATTATGAGTCTCAGGACAGTGTTGCATCAGAGATGGAGCATGTGTCTAGAAGGATGGGAACAAGGACCAGCGATCCTGTTGCATGGTGAAGACTTGTTCGTCCGGTTGAAAGAAGTCACAATTGCCCTTTTGTGTCGTTGAAGGGAGCTCTGTCTGCTTTAATATGTCCTTATTTACCACCACGCAGATGGGAAATGTTCAGATATTTGAAGACCCATGTATGATGTGTTTTTGCAAGGGTTTGTGCTACTTAATATATGGCCTTTGGCCCTTTTGCAAAAATAGTATGCCTAATTCTTTAATTCTTTTGAAATACATGGGTATCTATGACTATGTACTCTTCCCTAGGTCTCTATATTGACTACTGTTTCCATGGTATGGAACTGGGAACTCTGTACTCTTCTTCCAAAAATTGATTTTCAGTGTGCTAATGTTTGAATTCACTTGAAATTGGGAATTGGCCTCTTGACACAAGCTTCAATTGCTTCCATCCATTTTCCGATCTTATAACTGTATGTAGATTTTCGCTGAGAAAATACATAGTAGCTAGTGCGGAAAACAAAAAACAAAAACAAAAGCTCTAAAACCCCTTTATTGGGGCACTGGATTTTTCTTTGTTACACCAAACAACCACACATGTCTTTCTTCATGAAAATTTGCAAACATCTAGAACACACAAACATGTCACTATAAAAAAAATCCAGATTTTATTTTTGTTTAATATTATTTTAGATTTTAGTATTCATGCGGGAACATATTAGCTTGAGCTCATGTACTACGAATTTCCTTCCAACATATGGATCGCTTCTTTTGATCTTAACCTTATTGGAAAACGAGGTGGAGGTCAATGTCCACCTACGAGGAGGCGAGCTATGGTGGTCGAGTTCCACATGGGAGGAAGCGAGCTACGATGGTCGAGGCCCACATGGGAGGAATGAAGTGAACTGGTGGTCATGTTGGACGATAGGAGACGGGGCCCGAGGTCGAGCAATGCGGTAGTGAGGTGGGGCGGATGGGTTCAACAAGGTCGATCTACTCACGTTGACGCTCTGTGGACTATAGGAGGCAGACAACATGGTCGAGGGCGAGGCCATGGTGGGAAGGGAGAAGGGGACGAGAGGCAGTGTCAGAGGGATGTCGGAGGCAATGGCTAGGGTGGCCTAGATGGAAGGCGGCGCGAGTAAAATCCTAGGTACTTATCGCACGGAGAGAGAGAGTCAGGGTGACAGAGAGAATCATTGTGTTACTTTCCGGCTATGCATGCACTACACACACAATATTTCTCAACCTCCAAGAGCAACAAGATTCACCAAGGAAACAAGGAGGAATCAACTTTTGATTTGGTAGAAGTACAGATCAGGCACTTCTTTTTCACTCCTCAAAAGATCAACAATTTGAGTGGAATGGAAGGGAGTTCTCAAAGAAAATTGAGTTAGAATCAATGGAGGAGAGAGAATGGAGTCGTCACCTTTTTTTTGTACGGAAGAAGGGGGCCTTTTATAGGTGGCCCAAGATCCCAGCCGTTATGTGCAGAATCTGTGCACCCAGGAGGGTCCGGACCCCGGAGGCTCCGAGCAGATTCCGGGCTAACTAGAAGGGTTGCATACAATTGTGCACTGTTTGCCCCGGACGCTCAAGTCATGTTTCTGGATACACAGAGAATTTGCCTCGACGTGCAAACCTTCTGGTTGCCCCGAAAGCTGGCCAGCGAGGGCGGACCTCGGAGGGTCTGGGTTGCCCCTAAGGTTCCGTGCAGCCTTTTCATGTGAATAAAATTTGCAACTCGGGGGCTCTCTCTCAAGTAATGGGGATGTTTTATGGGTCCATTTTAGTCGGTTTACGTGCAGTTGATTTTCACAATACCTCTAAGCTGCACCCTCTCTTAATAATGTGGTTGTCATAATGACTGAAGTAAATCACAAAGGCCATCATGAAACCATTCTTTTTTGAAATGGAGAGGGGGGCGTCCAACCATCCATGCTTCTCTTGGAATGTGGCGACACTGCTAATAGACTAAAGGAGAGGAAGCATGGCAAATTCTAGAAGAAAAAAAATGAACAGAATGAAGTTGCCATGCTTGCTAAAGAAATTTGCCATCCGCGGACAACACAAATTTTCATAAAAACCGTTCGCATTTGCCATGCCTCCTAGCGAACGTTTGCTGGTTATGATGGTTCTATTTAATTTATCTCAATAGGTATATGTAATTTGACTGAATTTGCAATTTATACATGTCGATTTTGTGAAAATAGGAATGGCCCAAGGAGGAAAAAAAAACTAGAGGAAGAAGAAAGAAGGACTACCGATGGATCTTAATCTAATGACTCAGAAAATCGACTTAGGTATGTATAGCCGGTCCCTTAATTAATCATTATTTTGCTGGCTTTAGCGGCCTAATACTTCATCCGTTTCTTTTTAGTTGGCATACATTTTTTTTTCTAAAGTCCAACATCGTAAAGTTTGACCATTTTTTTGGAAAATATACCAACACTCATAATACGAATGCCATTAGATGCATCATGAAATTAATTTTCATACTATATAACTTTAATATCGTAAAGTTTGACCATTCTACCTTTGTCAGGTTAGTCATTCTATTCGAATGCAAGAAGCTCACCAATTTTACAAACGGTACATCTAGAGATGTGCTCTAAGTATTGCACATCTAAGTCCTAAGGTCATTGATTTTACAGAAATGTGCAATAACTAGAGATGCAGAAAGTGTGAAAATTATACTGTATTCCTAACGGGAACCTTCAACTTATGGTAACCCAATCTGATTCAGAGAGTAGTAATAAACAACAAATGAAATTGATCAGGTACCCTGATGATCCATACGATCGAATCTGGACCCCATGGGTCAATATGAGAAACTGGACCGTGATATCAACAAAGAAGAGAGTGCAGAGCATAGACAACGACGTCTTCGAGGCGCCAACAGCGGTCATGCAGACGGCGATTAGGCCGCGGGACGTCACCAAGAACATAGAGTTCTCTTGGGACCCGGAGCCCCAGCCCAACGACCCGTCGCCAGGGTACATCGCCATCATGCACTTCTCCGAGCTACAGATACTCCCCATTAACGCTGTTCGACAATTCTACGTCAACGTCAACGGCGAGTTGTGGTACCCGAGCAGCTTCACGCCGACCTACCTCTACATCGGTGCCACCTACAACAACCTCCCCTCTAGGCATAATCGCTATAATGTCTCCATCAACGCCACCAGCAACTCGACGCTGCCGCCGATCATCAACGGTGTGGAGATTTTCTCCGTCATCTCCACCACCAACCTTAGCACGTACTCACAGGACGGTACGTCTATTTGCACATTTAACAATAACATGGGCTTAGGTGCCACCACTAAAAAATATTTTTTTTACAATGTTCACAGAAAATGTATATAGCATATCATGAAATTGCGAATCAAATTTGATGGCCACATCAAGGAACAACAAGCACAAATTCACAGCTGGTAGTACCAAACCTAAATAACAGTGTTCTTATGCTATTTAATTCGTACTATTCACGAGGGTCATATCCTGTGCTCTAAAATTTTGAATGTGTACCAGTGTACTAAATACTTAAATAGCGCCCAATGAAGTTTATGGAAAAAATAATCAAACAGTTAGACAACATTGCTAAAAAATAGAAACCATGCATATAAAATTTCAAACCAAAATTTTGCGTGACACAAAACAATAACTAATCATGATGTGAATAGTAAGAAGTCAAATATTTTTGCAAAAATAGGTTCTGCTATACTATTTATAGTAGGATTTGTCTATTCATCTGACCACCATGTGTGGATCAGATTTGGCTTTTAAAGTTTGTATCATGGTAGATACATGTCATCTCAATCATAAGTACAGAAAAGAGCCATCTCGAATGGATGGAAATTGACATAGCAAACGGGTTTTCATGGTTCATTGGCTGCCACAGAAGAGGGGTGGCCTCAAGAATGCTCCGGTGGAGGAGCTTCCGCCGGTCGGAGCAGTCAACACCGTATAGATGGAGTTGTCGTAGGTTGGATCTCTTGCCAGCATGCCATCTCGGCCAGCCACTGTGTCGCTTGACTGGTGTCGCCCAATACACATGCACTGTGGAACCCATGACCATGGAGAAAGAAGTGGTACAACTAGGGCGATGCAAGAGCGAGGCAACACGTGGCAGGTTAGGAAAGGCATGACTGGATGGGTTTGCGTGTGCCTAGGGATCAAAAGTGTGGGGAAGGGTGATTTCTCAAATCTAGATCTAGTACCGTTTTGCAGTGGATAGGGCTCTATCTCTATTCGTAGCAGAGGGATGGGGGTGGGGGAGAAAGGTGTGGCCGAGCAAAGTTCTAGTGCTACCAAGCCTTTTGGTGCTACAGGTAAAAAAAGCCTTTTGGTGCCACCACTCACCATCGCACGGTAGCACACCATGACACCAAGAAATTAGAGTAAGCAGTACCTCCATCCTTTCTGCCTCTCCATGACATTATTCACAACAACTTGAATTTGAAATTCCATGCCATGGTAAATAAATATTAGATCAATCAAAGCATTTTAGTCCCAAATGAGTTGGGGTAGGCTAGAGTTGAAACACATAAGATCTCGAAACTTAGTCATGGTTTTGACACATGGATAGCTAACTTTCACGCACCCCTATACATGACTATTTTTTGGGTCATATTTCAGTCTTTTAGGTCTCTCTTTACGGACTCCTCCATGTCAAGTTTGACCAGAGAGAGAGAGCGAGGGGGAGAGAGAGAGAGAGAGAGAGAGAGAGAGAGAGAGAGAGAGCTTGCACTGGGTTTTAGAGTTAAGCCCGCTATATATATACCAATTACTAGCTATTTTCAGAGTAGTGAGTGTTGCCCAGATTTATAAATTAATTTTGTGACTATAAAAGATGTAATCATGTCTTTAATGCACTAATGCCTAGTTAAAATTTTCAACGAACATGGGTACTTGTAAACCTACTTCTTAAGACTTCACAAAAATCATACAACTAAGTTTCGAAAAATATACAAGAAAATCACGCAAGTAGGATGAATTGGGTACACCTACAAACATGTGTAAAAATCTGAAAATGGAAATAGCTACAACATAATTTGTATTGTAGCTTTCTCATTTTCTGATTTTCACACACGTTGCAAATAGTTACAAATTTTCTGAAAATTCACAATGATAATTTTGTATCCAATATATCTACCTATGTATGTGTATGCGCGCGCGCGCGCACACGTGTGTGTGTGTGGAGGTTTCATGACACAATATAATCCCAAATAATATTGAAACCATCAATTGTGCTCTGACATGCTCTCTTTTTCAAAAAGTGATTTTGCACCCTTCAAAAACATCCACAATATACTCATATACTAACGATCAAATTCATTTTCAATTTTCATGTTTGGTGAAAATAACGATTTATTTTCAAGCATTGTAAATAAAAAAATTCAAGCACTTTTTCAAAAGATTATTTGCTATTTTAGTTCCCTACTTTTGTTTTTCCACCCATACCTCAAATGGATGGAATTTTCCAACAAAATTATTGGCACATACTCACTCTAATATCTACACACCATATGTTTTTTAAAACTTTTTATTCTACAATAAAGGGGGCATGCGCTCTGCACGGGAGAAATCCACACCCCATATAACAACACGACATACACACACGAGCTGTATTTGATGCTTAGGCAAATCATGTGTGGTACTAAAAACTTGCATGAATCAACAGTATCTGCTATCATGGCGATAAAGATGAAGTATCAGGTGCAGAAGAACTGGATGGGTGACCCGTGCATTCCAAAGACTATGGCCTGGGAAAGGTTGACGTGCGATTATGAGATCACAACCCCTCACAGGATCAAAGCCGTGTAAGTATTTTAGATTTGAGCATCATACTTAAATTCACTTCAACATGAAAATACCGAATGGAATATCATGTAAAAACTCGATAATGATACTCATCCGGCGGAGGTTCGTTTTCTGTAGAGATTTGTCCTTCACCGGTCTCAGTGGTGATATAACATCTTCTTTCATAAATCTCAAGGCTCTCCAATACTTGTAAGTTGTTCTTCTACAATGTTTTAAGATTCATCATGGTTCCTTTTTGCACCAAAAAATGGTGAAAGGTAATCTTGGTTCACATTTTCCAGGAATCTGTCAAACAACAAATTGACAGGCTCAATTCCAGACGCCCTTTCACAATTACCTTCATTGACGGTTATGTAAGTCCTGCAACTTCTGACAATTAATTTTGCACCCAAGACATTAATTCAACTCCTGCAAATATTCTTTTTCTTTAGAGATTTGTCAGGTAATCAGCTCAGTGGTTCAATTCCCTCTGGACTTCTCAAAAGAGTTCAAGATGACTCCCTCAATTTTAGGTCAGCTTCCATGTTCTTCTAGTTCCATCACACATAGTACTAGATAATTTGATGGAACGTTTTCATTTCATATTTTTGGTAGATATGACAACAATCCAAACATTTGCGCAAGTGACAATTCATGTCAGTTGGTGCCTAAAAGGAACAACAAGCTGGCTATCTATATTGTTGTCCCTGTACTTGTGGTTGTGGTGATGGTATCATTGGTAGTATTGCTCTTTTTCTGGGTACGACGAAGAAAACAAGGTGACGCATCATCATACGTGTGCATAACAATTATCTAGTGATCTAGTCCATGAACAATCTAGTCCATTAACACTATTGATGCTGCCATTTGTCAACTATATGCCAGTAAATGGCGACCGTGGGGACAGTTCATTGCAACTTGAGAACCGTCGGTTCACCTACAAACAACTTGATATGATAACAAAGGGATTCAAGAGTATTCTTGGCCGGGGAGGTTTCTGGATTGTCTATCATGGATTCCTAGAAGATGAAACTCAGGTGGCCGTAAAATTGCGGTCTCGTACTTCTAAGCAAGGTGTCAATGTGTTCCTCGCAGAGGTAGAATCTCTTTGACTACAATTGGTGAGGTTTTTTTTTGAATGTGCATGAGTCTTACACGTCATTGCATTAAGACATCCAAGAGTTTAAGTCAATCATAATGCCTAGCCAGTAGCCACCCCTAGTGCACATATAAAAAAACTAAGCATTTTTTTCATCTTGGATTTGGTGGGACATGAACATTTGTGCAGGCTCAGATTTTGACGCAAATTCATCATAAGAATCTTGTCACTATGATTGGTTACTGTAAGGATGGAAAAGACATGGCACTTGTGTACGAGTACATGTCAGAAGGAACACTACAAGAGCATATTACAGGTAATATGTACATAATGTAAATTGTTTAGCTGTGTGGTTTCAAATTGGTACCAACAAAGTGATTGCTGTTACACTATGACCTAGCACTTCAAAGTACAAACAGGTGAAATGTTCACAATTAATCCATAGAATCATCGCTAGTGCCTGATGTTTGAAAATTCAAAATGCCCATCTATCTGCAGGAATAGAGGATAATGGAGAAGGTTTACTGGATTGGAGACAGAGGCTTCGAATTGCACTTGAATCCGCCAAAGGTACTAACTTTGAATACAATCCCCCTTTTGCTTCTATATGTTTGTGTTTCTAAAAAGTTTAGGGAGGGATGGTCTGCTGATGTTGTTGTAGGAACGAAGTATGTCTACCAGAGGGGGGGGGGGGGGTGAATGGGAGTTTTAAATTTTCTTCAGAAAAATCAAAACTCTCGGAACCCAGCAGCGGAGCGAATGAAAACAGCATACAGTGAGCGAATACAATCTACCGAATGGAAACTAAGGGCATGCATCGAGATAATTCACATGATCGAAATATGTCATATGGTACAATTCGAATGTAAAAGAGAGTAGCGGAGGTAACCAGTGATGCTCGATGGCGACAGGATATTTGATAGACCAGTTCGCCCTTCTGCAAAAGGACTACGTCTGGTTGGAGGGGTTGTGATTTAACACAGAAGATAAACTCTCTTCGCCCTATTCTCCTCGACAATTGGTTCGTCAACCAATGCCGATTACTCATGGTAGATGCTTGAGGCGATCTCCGAACCTTTACAGACTTCTTCTTCGAGAACCACAATTACTCTTGGTCTCTGAAGAAATTGACACCTAACCGTCTAGAGAGTTTGCAGCTCTCAAGAGTAATAGGCGGAGCGTACTGGACTTAGATTTGAGTGATGCTGAACCACTATCTAATTTTTCGGCTCTAGGGTTTTCTCTCGGTGGATTTTAAACTCAAATCTCTCGGAGAGGGGGTTGTGACGAGGGCATGTACTAGGGATAGGGTAACAGGCCTGACCTACGGACCCTACCCTAGGACTCCTCACGTCTCATACTGGGCCCAGGGCCAGATCAACAACCAAGAGTTCTGCAAACTGACATTCACTCGGAGTTCGACGAACCACTCGGAAGGCAAGAGTTCACTCGACCAGCTTGTTTCACTCGGAGCACCCGAAAGTCACTCGACCAGAGAAGACCAGGAGACTTCGGGAGCGCAATGGTCGGGACGCACGTTCGCCTGTATTAATTGTAATCAATGCGCCCGTTACCTGGCGCCCTTAAACCCCCTTTTAACCCCTGGTAATGGTGACATTCATGGGAGGGCTGGCGAAGACTATATAAGCCACCCCCAGCTCCATTCCAAGGGTTCGCAATCCTTTTGTAACTCATACACTCAAGCAATCAAGCTCCAGAGCACCGAGACGTAGGGCTATTACCTCCACTGCTGAGGGGCCTGAACTCGTAAATCCGAGTGTAACACTTGCGCCGTAGCTAGGCTCTGCCCTCTCATCCGTACCCCTACACACTACTGTCAGACTTGCACCCACGACAGTTGGCGCCCACCGTGGGGCAGGCGTCTAGCGACTTCCGGCGTAGTTGCATTTTTCCGATCATCACCATGGTTTCCGGCGGCGGACTGACTCTGGGTGGCGAGATCCATTTTGGCGTCCTCAGCTTCATCGCCGACGATTCGGCATGGCTCCAGGAAGCCCCGCTGGATGTCGAGGCGTTGCCCGTCCGCGGCGCGGCGCACTTCCGCGCGAGTACCTTCGGCGTCCTTCTTCGGCAACCGTTGACTCCTTATCAGTCGACGTCTTCACTCTCCACCAGCCGTCGTCGCAATCGCTCCGGGCGCTCTCGGCTTCAGCGGTGGATCAAGCACGCGGCGGCCCTTCAGGCTGCGGCCCCGCAGATCGCGGCAATCGAGCCCGATGAACCTGTCTTCGATCTGTTCGCCTCCGTGCAGGAGCACTCAGAAAGCTTGTCCGAGTGCGAGAGCAGCGATCCCGCTGCAGAGGTGCTGATGGCCGATTCCCCGCCCAGTCCGCCTGGGTACGGCCGCGGCGGCGCAGAGAACGGTGACCCGTCACGCCCTGATCTTGGCAACGGTAGGGACCAACACGACAACGAGTACGTCCCCCGACCTCTCACTCGGCAGCAGAGGGAGGAACAGCAGCGCAGGACCGAGCAGGCCCTCCTGTCGCCCATCGTTGGGACGACCCCCGTGGCTCAGGCTTTGGAGGCCGTGCGCCAGGCCAACTTGGCTGAGCGCAATCGTTTGGAAGCGCTCCAGAAGTCACTCGACGATCGCGCCCGCAGGCAGCATCCGCCCAGTTCCAGTCGGCGGCAGCGACAGTTGTTCTCGAATGACCAGCAGCAAAGTGTCCAGGTATTCCGCACTCCCGTCCAGAATCTGGCGGTGGCCACTCGGATAGCAGATTCCATTGAGCCGTCCCGATCCGAGGCGGGAGAGGGTCTTCGGCAGATCCAGGCCCTGCTCAAGGCGGCTGAGGAGCAAAATTCGGCAGTATCCCAGTCGCGCAACCGGATTCACAGCAGATCCGTTAGGGCTAACACCGTTCAGTCGGCCCACAGTCCAGTGTCCCCAAGGAGAAACAGACACTCGCCTCCGCGGCGAAATGACCAAGACCGCCACTGAGACCAGTACTCAGGGCAGGGTCGCAGTCGGAATACGCCTCCGTGGCGTCAGGATGATCGTCGCCGCATGCAGTTGCCCCCTCCACGGGATGGCTCGTACGCGCCCCGGCCGTACGACGCCAGGCGTCCTTACGGCAACGATCGGAGGGCCAGCCCTCCCCGTCATGACGACGGTTATCGCCAGAGAGAGCCAGTCGACTACCGCGACCCGCAGTTCAACGCGACATCCGTTCTCGCTCAGAACCTGGTCGACAGAGGCAGAGCTCTGAGAGAGAACTTGGACAGAGATCGTCCGAGTGGAAGTGGAGCATTCATCTCGGGGCCCGAGTGTTTCAGCAGGGCCATCCGGGCCGCTGAGATCCCGCCTTCAGATTGGCGGCCGGAGTAAGCAAGTTCACCGGTGAGTCCAAGCCAGAAACTTGGTTAGAAGATTACCGAGTGGCTGTGCAGATTGGAGGAGGAAATGATTATGTGGCTATGAAGCATTTGCCTTTGATGCTGGAAGGGTCCGCCCGTGCCTGGCTCAACCAACTCACTTCGGCCAGCATATACTGCTGGGAAGATTTGGCCCGAGTGTTCATCAAAACATTCGAGGGGACGTGCAAACACCCGGCTGGATTGTCTGAGTTGCAGCTGAATGAAACATTGAGGGAGTACATCCAGCGGTGGACAACCTTGCATCACGTGGTGGAGAACGTCACGGAGCATCAAGCAGTCTGCGCCTTCAAGGCAGGAGTCAGATATCGGGAGCTCATCCTGAAATTCGGTCGGTCAGGATCTTTGACCATGAGCCGAATGATGGAGATTGCCACTCGGTACGCAAACAGAGAAGAGGAAGACCGTCTCCGTAACAGCAAAGGGAAAACCAGCGAGCCCAACCCCGGAAACAGTAATCTCAATCGGAAGCCGAAGCGCAAGGCTGATGGTTTGACTCAGGCCGAGGCTGCCGCTCTGGCCGGCCAAGCCAAGAACAAGGGGAAGGCTAAGGAAAAATGGATCCCTAAGAAAAAGAGAGATCAGTCGGGCCAAGATGTCCTCGATTTGCCATGTCACATCCACACCAGAAAGGATGAAGAGGGCAATCTGATATTGCCCAAGCATACCACTCGACAGTGCAGACTGTTGATTCAGCAGTTCCGAGAGGGCCCATTGAGTGAGAAGAGCCCAGAAGACGCTGATGATGGGGAAAATCACTAGTAGAAAACAGGGCTTTGGTCCTGGCCAGATCAGAGCATTAGTCCCGGTCGTGTTACGAACCGGGACTAATGGGAGCATCAGTCCCGGTTCGAGAGGCTAGGACGCCGGCCAGGCCTCGGCAGGCATCAGTCCCGGTTCGGCTGGGACCTTTAGTCTCGGTTCCATCCACCAACCGGGACTAAAGGGGTTGCTGCCCTTTAGTCCCGGTTGGTGTCTGGAACCGGGACTAAAGGGTAGGCCATTAGTCCCGGTTTTAGACACAAACCGGGACTAAAGTTTTGACTATATATATCCATGCCCCCCCATCTCCTATGTTTTTTGGCTGTGGAAGGGTGGAGGTGTGGGCTACTCTGTTTTTTGCCTATATATGCACATGAGGTGTTCGATGAAATGCCGGAGCCACACTTAAGCTTTCTCCTCTGTTCTTCCTCCAAGTTCGACCTCCAAGCTCCATTTTCCCCAAGATTTGTCTAGGTTTGGCGGTGCACCAACTATCCAAGTGTTCTAAAAAGGTTAGCAACTTCATCCTTTCATCTCTCACTGCTAGTTTAGCTCATTTCAAATGCTCTAGAAGTAGTGTGGTTTGTGGATTTTAGTGGAGGAGTGTATGTGTGAGTTTATTTGATTTAGATGCACAATTTGAGCTCAAATTAACTTCTTAGTTTGCACATGTGTAGGGTGCCGTCCCGTCCCCGTCCCCGTCCTCACCGCCGTCGATCGCCCGCGCCGATCTCATCGCCGGCACCACCGTGGTGAGCCTCTTGTTCTTATCTTGTTTTTTTAAAGAAAAAAAATTCTTACTTGTATGATTTATATAGCTACTTGTATAATTTTCTTACTTGTATTATTGTTTGTTATTATATAGTGCCATGGTTTTGGTATCCGCCCTCGTCGGCTCTCGTCCGGCCTGATGTGGTATATTATCTTTTATAACTATTTGTTTCATTTAGTGTTTATGACAATTATGCCGACCAACTTAACATAGATGTCTTTATCTAGGAGGTATGTGAACCGGAAATTCCAACCGACCCTCTTGTCGAGAGGTTAAATTTAGTTGAAAAAGAAAACAATTATTTGAAAGAAAAATTTAAAAGAGTTGAAGAAGAGAAGATGAAATTGGAGTTGCATGTTGCCGATGTCGTCGATCTACACAAGATCCAGATGGATGCAATGCGCTTGAAGATTAGAAAGATTAGAAAATATGCCATTGATAATGAGGCTTGGTATCATTATGCTGTTGGATCAATTGTTACCTTAGTTGCGATTTTGATCGCATTTGTTGTTGCATTTAAATGTTTTACATAGTTGTATGTTAGTTTCAATGTATGTTTTAATTAGAGCTGTATGTTGTTCTATGAGAACTATGTATGAACTTTATGTATTTATTTTTTCAGTAATAACATTTGATCACTACTGTACTTTGGTTTTAATGTGATGATGAACTTGTATTAATTTGGTCATTTCTCTATTCATGATGTTTTGTAATGGTTTTTGATATACTTAATTATATAATGCACGCAGATGAACCGGCAATGGATGTACGGTGACCGACGCACCTCCGACTACATTACGGGTCTGCATAATTTTCTCGATGTGGCTGAGGCAAACAAGCAGAATGATTTTATGTATTGTCCATGTACTGTCTGTGAGAATACGAAGGATTACTCTTCCTCGAAAACCCTCCAGTTCCACCTGCTTGAGAAGGGTTTCATGCCCCACTATAATGTTTGGACCAAGCACGGAGAAAGAGGGGTTATGATGGAAGACAACGAAGAAGAAGAGGATGATGACAATTATCCTATGTTCCCTGAATACGGTGATACTGCAACGGGGGAAGCTGAAGATCAAGAGGCACCAGATGTGCCCGATGATGATCTTCGCCGGGTCATTGTTGATGCACAGAGAGGATGCGAAAGTGAAAGGGAGAAGTTGAAGTTCGATCGCATGTTAGAGGATCACAAAAAAGGGTTGTACCCAAATTGCGAAGATGGCAACACAAAGCTCGGCACCGCACTAGAATTGCTGCAATGGAAGGCAGAGAATGGTTTATCCGACAAGGGATTTGGGAAGCTACTGAAAATAATGAAGAAGAAGCTTCCAAAGGATAACGAATTGCCTGACAGCACGTACGAAGAAAAGAAGGTTCTCTGCCCTCTAGGATTAGAGGTGCAGAAGATACATGCATGCCCTAATGACTGTATCCTCTACCGCGGTGAGGAGTACGAGAATTTGAATGCATGCCTGGTATGCGGTGCATTGCGGTATAAGATCAGACGAGATGACCCTGGTGATGTTGAGGGCGAGTGCCCCAGGAAGAGGGTTCCTGCCAAGGTGATGTGGTATGCTCCTATAATACCATGGTTGAAACGTCTGTTCAGAAACAAAGAGCATGCCAAGTTGTTGCGATGGCACAAAGAAGACCGTAAGAAAGACGGGAAGTTGAGAGTACCCGCTGATGGGTCACAGTGGAGAAAAATCGAGAGAAAGTGGCCGGACTTTGCAGGTGACGCAAGGAACTTATGGTTTGGTTTAAGTGCAGATGGCATTAATCCTTTTGGGGAGCAGAGCAGCAATCATAGCACCTAGCCTTTGACTCTATGTATCTATAACCTTCCTCCTTGGTTGTGCATGAAGCGGAAGTTCATTATGATGCCAGTGCTCATCCAAGGCCCTAAGCAACCCGGCAACGACATTGATGTGTACCTAAGGCCATTAGTTGAAGAACTTTTACAACTGTGGGATAAATAAGGTGTACGTGTGTGGGATGAGCACAAACAACAGGAATTTGACCTACGAGCATTGCTGTTTGTAACCATCAATGATTGGCCTGCTCTTAGTAACCTTTCAGGATAGACAAACAAGGGATACAATGCATGCACGCACTGTTTACATGAGACTGAAAGTATATATTTGGACAAATGCAAGAAGAATGTGTACCTGGGACATCGTCGATTTCTTCCAACCAAGCATGCCTTAAGAAAGAAAGGCAAGCATTTCAAAGGTGAGGCAGATCACCGGAAGAAGCCTGTCCTCCGTACTGGTGATGATATACTTGATATGGTCAAGGATTTACAGGTAATCTTTGGAAAGGGTCTTGGCGGACAATCTGTTCCGAATGACGCTGACGGACACGCACCCATGTGGAAGAAGAAATCTATATTTTGGGACCTACCCTATTGGAAAGACCTAGAGGTCCGCTCTGCAATCGACGTGATGCACGTGACGAAGAATCTTTGCGTGAACCTCCTAGGCTTTTTGGGCGTGTATGGGAAGACAAAAGATACACCGGAGGCACGGGAGGACCAGCAACGTATGAACGAAAAAGACGACATGCATCCAAAGCAGTATCAAGGTCCTGCCAGCTATGCTCTTACCAAAGCAGAGAAGGAAATCTTTTTTGAATGCCTGCTCAGTATCAAGGTCCCGTCTGGCTTCTCGTCGAATATAAAGGGAATAATAAATATGGCAGAGAAAAAATTCCAGAACCTAAAGTCTCATGACTACCACGTGATTATGACGCAACTGCTTCCGGTTGCATTGAGGGGCTTCTACCAAAAAATGTTCGATTAGCCATTGTGAAGCTATGTGCATTCCTCAATGCAATTTCTCAGAAGGTAATCGATCCAGAAATCCTACCAAGGTTACAGAATGATTTGGTCCAATGTCTTGTCAGTTTCGAGTTGGTGTTCCCACCATCCTTCTTCAATATTATGACGCACGTCCTAGTTCACCTAGTCGACGAGATTGCAATTCTGGGTCCTGTATTTCTACACAATATGTTCCCCTTTGAGAGGTTCACGGGAGTCTTAAATTAATATGTTCGTAACCGTGCTAGGCCAGAAGGAAGCATCTCCACGGGCCATCAAACAGAGGAGGTCATTGAGTTTTGTGTTGACTTTATTCCCGACCTTAAGCCGATTGGTGTTCCTGAATCGCGGCATGAGGGGAGACTGGGTGGAAAAGGCACGCTAGGACCGAACTCAATAATATGTAGGGACGGGCATTCTTGGGCGCAAGCACACTACACAGTTCTACAGAATTCTACCTTGGTGGCCCCGTATATCAATGAACACAAGAATATTCTACGCTCCAAACACCCGGAGCAGTCTGACGACTGGATTACACGTGAACACATGGGGACTTTCGGCGGTTGGTTGCAAACACATCTCATGGGTAACACCACTGTTGGAGATGACCTGTACTTCTTGGCCAGGACACCATCTTTGACTGTATTGACTTTCCAAGGGTACGAGATAAATGGGAATACATTTTACACGATCGCCCAAGATGAAAAGAGCACCAACCAAAATAGTGGTGTCCGCTTTGATGCAGCAAACACCAATAGGGCAAAGGACACATATTATGGTTACATAGAGGACATATGGGAACTTGACTATGGACGTGATTTTAAGGTCCCTTTGTTTCGGTGCAAATGGGTCAATCTGTCCGGAGGCGGGGTACAGGTAGACCCGCAGTACGGAATGACAACAATGGATCTCAACAATCTTGGGTACACAGACGAACCATTCGTCCCAGCCAATGATGTGGCGCAGGTTTTCTATGTGAAGGACATGTCTACCAAAGCGAGAAAAAGAAAAGATAAGGAAGCGAATACATCATACGATGAGCCAAAGCGCCACATAGTTCTTTCAGGGAAAAGAAACATCGTGGGAGTGGAGGACAAGACAGACATGTCAGAAGATTATGAAAAGTTTCATGAAATTTCTCTCTTCAGAGTGAAGACTGATCCAAGCATCCTGTTAAATGATGAAGATTATCCATGGTTACGGCGCAATAAGCAAGGGACACACGCGAATAAATAGTTTTATACCCCGAGATCCCACTATGGGATGTGACCGGCTTCACCGCCATCACTTTCTCTCTAGTGTGAGTTTCCGGACTTATAGCTGGAAAGTGCCACTTCGGACAAACCGGAGGGAATCTTTGTAAGCAGCTAGGGCATTTTGGCATTTGAAACATGATTTTAGAATAATTATTTATTAAGTTATGAAATTTCAATTATTCCTATATCCTTTCAGTCCCATGTTTTGCAAGGTTGATCATACGCGGTTAGTCCCGGTTGGTGGCTCCATATAAAATAACAAGGTTAATATAGACATGGCTTAAACGTCTTGACATAGATGAATACAGCAGAAGCATCGGAGATGATAAGAGAGAAACGTTGTATGACATAAAGTTGGAGGTACTATGTGGTTTCTCTGATCGGAGATGATAATAGAGAAACGTTGTATGACATAAAGAAAATATAACATTATTAGGTTAACAGAAAATACTATGAATCTTCTAGAAGATTCATAGTAAGGGTCTATCTCCTTCACATAGGGAACATTGGTGTCGGCTTTTTTTGAATCACTATGTGTCTATGCATCAAAATAAATTTGGTTAACAAAAAGTATCGGAATTTATGGTGAATATGTTGCGGCAATGGTACATATGAAAATAACTTGATAGAACTAGCTATTTTGTCACTATCTGATGAAAATCTATATCATGAAATAAAGTTATATAAAATTCTAGTTATGATCAACTAAAACAAAACTATAATATTCTTCAATAGCAAAAAGAATCAACTAAAAAGCTTTTATAAAACTCTAGTTATGATCAAAATAATGTTAACTTAAAATTATATAAAAATGAGGTACATACCTCCGACTTTACCTCGAGCCCGCTCCTCTCTATAAAATTGACATAACGTATGCAAAAAATAACATAAAAAATAAAAAATAAAATTGACATAACATATGCAAAAAATAACAAAAATTTTTTAAAAGACATAACATATGCAAAAAATTAAAATGGCCATAACATAAAAAATAACGTAAAAAATAAAAATACATAACATGTACCATATATTTTATAGTGGTTATGAAAGAATATTAAAATTAACATAACATATGCAAAAAATAACATAAAAAAATAAAAAAACATAACCTATGCAAAAAATTAAAATTGCCATAACATAAAAAATAACATAAAAAATAAAAAGACATAACATGTGCCATATATTTTATAGTGGTTATGAAAGAATATTAAAATTGACATAACATATGCAAAAAATAACATAAAAATAAAAAAACATAACATATGCAAAAAATAACATAAAAAATAAAAAAATACCCGCCTACTAGCAGACACCACGGCCTGCATACGACTAGAAATCCAACTATATATGGGCCAGGATGCAGGCCCGCGGGGCTAGCAGGCCCAACAGGGCAGAGGTTAGGCAATTAACTGCCTACTTTAGAGAGGAGCTTGGGAGAGAGATCGCAGCCGCATATATAAACCGGTGCGATCTCCTCTCGCTTGGCGAGGTGGGACTAAACTTTCACCACCCCACGGCTGTGCCACCCTTTAGTCCCGGTTGGTGGCTAGGACCGGGACTAAAGGCCCCCCTTTAGTCCCGGTCCGAGCCACCAATCGGGACTAAAGGCCTGGGTTTCCCGCCCTTTGGGCTGCTGAAAACGAGCTTTAGTCCCGGTTGGTGTCTCGCACCGGGACTAAAGGGGGGCCTTTAGTCCCGGTTGGAGCCACCAACCGGGACTAAAGCGCTGTGTATATAAGCACAACTTAGAAGTTTTCCCCCAAACCTTCTTCTTCCTCCCCAATCTTCCTTCTCTCTGCCCGACGCCGCCGAACACCACCACGATGCCGCCAGGCTGCCGCGACGCCCTGCCCCGACGCCCTCGCCGCGCCCTGCCCCGACGCCCTCGCCCCGCCCTACCCCGACGCGCGCCCTCGCCGTGCCCTGCCCCGACGCCGCCGCTCCTCGCCGACGCCCTGCCCGGCCTGACGCCCTCGCTGACGCCCTGCCCCGACGCCCCCGCTCCTCCCCTCCTCGCTGTGAGCGCGTCGCCCCGATCCCCTCCTCCTCCTCGCTGTGAGCTAGCTAGCTAGCCTCTCTTTTTTTCCATTTTTTTTTTCATTTTTTGGTACTGTTAGATTCATGGATGCATATGTTGATGTTGATGTTGATGTTGCTAAAGGATGAGATGTTGATGTCAGATGTTGCTATGTGACACTTAGTTTCTAAAATAGTTATGTGAGATATTGTTGATCTTGCTATGTGACAGTTAGTTTCTAAAATAGTTTCTAAAATAGATTCATTAGCTTTTTTTTCAATTTGAGATGTTGTTAAATAGCTATGTGAGATGTGCTCCAAAATTGAGATATGATGAGTGGTTACTAAAACAAATTGAAGAACAAATTTTTTGCATTAGAGTTCATTTTGTCTTTTTTGTATGTTTTAATCCAAGCATCTTTTGAGCAATCTTTGAACATAAGTAGGAGCATTTTGATGTCATCTTGCTGGTAGATTTTAGTTCATGCCATGTTAGGACCTGTAGTGAGTGCTACAAGCTTGTAAACTTGCTATCTATTCATTTTTGCCATGCCATGCTATTTTTCTCTAAGTCTGAAACTGGCAGTATTAATACTTTGCATTTTGCCTTGAGGTTTGCAACAAATCTGTGCATCTTTGGATCATGATCAGTAAGGATGTTTTGTTGAGGGTAATTAGTACATGCTTGCCATGCTTTTTGTTGCCATGAAAAACTGCTGTAGCATATATTTTACTTGCCTCAAAGGTTGCATCATGAATCTGCAAATATCACTAAGTCTAAAAATCTGTTAATACTTGTCAACTTGATCATGATGATTGCCATTGATCTAGGGGTCATTTGAATTAGTTCAGTAAGCATGTTTTGCCATGTGTTACATCTCCGTGGAATTACAGGTTGTGGTGTTGCATCTCCGTGGAGTTGGTCTCTGATCGTCCCTCCGCTGTTCGACAAAAGGTGTCCATTTGTTGTATGTTGAGTTTTGTTCATAGGATGATGGTTGGTTCATTTGTTGAGTTGTGTATTCATCTTGTGTATAAATCTTGTATTCATTTTGTATTCATCTTGTGTATAAATCTTGTACAAATATCGTCGTAACTTCGACATGAGGGGGGGGGGGGGGTCGTTAAAACATAACCCCGATAACTTTGATTTTGAGGCATATGAAAACCTGATTTGCAAGTTAGATAGGCATGAGAGAGGCGGTCTACAAAGTATCCTCTCCTGAAAGATAGGACGACTCATCAGATATGATTCTAGATAATGTCCAATGCCTCATATCGCGAACATAGTTATATTGGATAATTGATCTTCATATAAATGAAGCATAAAAGTTTAGCAATCACTTACAAATTTTCATGTTGTTCATTGACTTCGACATGAGGGGGGGGGGGTCGTTAAAACATAACCCCGATAATTTCGGTATAACTTCGACATGAGGGGGGAGGTGGTCATTAAAACATAACCCCGACAATCCACTAATCCATTGCTCATATGCATATGATTCCTTGTTGTGATTAGGTCTATGTTTGCCACTAATCCATCTCTCATGGTTGTATATTGCCATGTTGTAATATTTGCAGAAACTATGGAACATGACAGAGACTTAGAACAAGAAGAGGCATTGGAGGAAATAATCCGCGACGGAGATGATGATATCATCACGTCACAGTTTCTCAACGACTCCGATGGTGAGGGAAGAGAAGATGACGGCTCCGGTGATCGAATGGAGGAGGGAGAAGATGACGGCTCCGCCGGTGTTGGAGACTTAACTGTTGCAAAGTCCGGCGAGGTATATATATTAATTAAGCCTCTGCTGACTAGATGCATTAATTGTTTTGTATGTACATATATTAATGCTTCTTTCTTCTTTTAGCCCTCTGGATCAAGCCAAACTTCTATAAGGAGATGAGGCCCGAAGAAAAGGTTGGGCGAGAATGAAAGGTTCACGATCGAAGAAGTCGATCCAGATGGCAAACCGACTGTTCCCAAGCGGACCCAAGACCGATTTATACATCAGTGCGGAGTTGTTGTTAGGGACAGCGTCCCGATCAGCATCCAAGAATGGAATAAGAAGAAGGACGATGGAGTTTCTTATGTCGACGATAGATGCAAAGATGAGCTTTGAAACTCGCTCATGATAAATTGCAGCCTACCGCCAGAGGAGGATCCAAATAACCCAGTTATACAGCGAAAAGTAAAAAAATGGGCTCTTAAGAAGATGGCAGAACAATTCAAGAACTGGAAGAAAAGATTGAACGAACAGTTTGTCGAGAAAGACGAGACTCTAGAATTCACCGGTCAATATGCGAAGATAAAAGATCACTGGCCCGCATTTGTGGCGTACAAGAAATCGGAGAAAGCTAAGAACAGGTCACAGACAAATAAGCTAAATGCTGCAAAGAAGCTGTATCACCATGTTACGGGGTCAGGTGGCTACAAGGTTGCCCGACCTACGTGGGACAAAGCTGAGAATGACCTGCTTGCTAAAGGGATCCAACCAGCGACATTGAATTGGCCCGAACGGGCAAGGACTTGGTTCTTCGGGCATGGGGGAACTTTGAACCCAGAAACAGGGAAGTGTGTTTACACGAAAGAACAACTTCAAACACCCGTCATAAAGATTCAGGAAGCAATCAAGGATGTGCAGGAAGGGAGGTTCCATCCCGACAGAGAGAAGGACGAGCTGTCACGCGCCCTTGGGAATCCTGAACACCCTGGACGAACACGAGGCACATCAGGCTCCGTTCCGTGGGTGCATGGGTTTCCCGACAGCACTGGTTATAGAAGCCGACGGAGAAAGAAGAAAGAGAATGCAGACCGGATGCAGAAGGTAGAAGAAAGATTAGCGTTACAGGAGAAGAAACTAGAGGCACTTACCAGTCAGCGAGCTACCGGCCCACCATCTCAGCCGCACGAAGATCCTTCATTCGATACTGCCCACGAAGCTACCCCACCATCTCAGCGGAAAAGCAGCGTGGCTTCCACGGAGCTTGTTCGGCTTGATATCATGGCTCCTCGCTACCCCGTGGATGATATCACGGAGAGGGAACATTGTGAGCTAATGGCGAAATGCAGCAACCTAACCTTGAAGGTGGCGGTCGGCTATGTCTTACCTCCTAGACCTGATGGAACTTTCCATTGCAATCCGATTCCAGATGGCTATGCTATTGTCGGGGTGGATGAAGTTACCAACGGATTCGAGGGGCTGGACCTGGAGTACCATACAGGTGAAGGGGAGACTCATTTGGTAGATGCCGTAAGGACTACCATTCTATGGAGAAAGGAAAACATCGTGCTTCCACAATGGACGTCGCGTCAGCAGACTCAGCCGGAGGAGGCCCCTCAGCAGACTCCTCACAGTCCAGCTCTATCTCCGCTGCCTCAGTCGTCTCTGCCGTGTCAGCACACTCCGCCGCCTCAGCTGTCTCCGCCGCGTCAGCGAACTCCGCCGAAGGAGGCCCCTCAGCAGAATCCTCCGCCGCCTCAGCTGTCTCCGCCGCGTCAACGGACTCCGCCTCCTCCGCCGCGTCAGCTGACTCCGCCTCCTCCGCTGCCTCAGCAACGGCGGAAGAGACCCGCCGCCGCTCCGGCGGCTAGCAGTACAACAACGAAGAAATCCAGAGTAGGTCCAAGCGTCAAGACGGCTCCTGCCAAGTTACCATACGACATGACTGAGGAGGAAAACAATGAGATCGTGGCTGCCGATGTGAAACGCCAGCTTGCACCGAAACGTCCAGATCCAAAGGAGAAAATAGATTCGGTAAAAGCGAAGCGCTGTCTGGATGCCCTTAAGCGACCACCACCTCCTCCGCTGCTCTCACACTATGACCGCTGTATTGTAAAGACATTTCATGAAGCGAAAAGGTCGGGAAGTACTAGCAGTGCTGCAAGAAGTGGGAAAACAATTCCCCAGCTTGGCGAACAGGAAAAACAATCGTGCCCCCCGCTCAAGGTGTTTCCCGATATCGCTAATGATCCGGGGGTAGCGGCCGCTCATCCTGGTTACACTCTTGGTGATTACTTAGGCGATGAGGTACAGTTCGAAATGGCTGAGGTAGCCTTTAGATACGAGCACGGGAAGCCTCTCGTCAGACCTAAGCAGCTCCCGCATCTATCAACGATGATGCGAACATTGCATGACTGGTACTTGAAAGCTTGCAAGGAAGGGACCGACAGTATCTTAGTGGGAATTAAAGATGAGCACTACTTCAATGGAGTCGAGGCGTTGTACATTGAATTTGAAGAATTATTTCTGTTATACAATCAAGACGCCCTCGACAAAACTATCGTCAGTTGCTATTGTCTGTAAGTATTTTTTCTATAATTAAGTCTCTAGCTCAGCTCATTCATTGCATGTATAATTATCCTCACACTATATTATGCACATTGAAGATCCGCGAATGCAGAGGAAAAATCTATGACATTGGGTTCATTAACCCAAATACCGTAAATGAATATACGGTACAAAAAAACCCCGATGATACAGAGAAATACTTGCTAAAGGCGTTACTTGGACAACAAAACAAAAGGGAAATACTATTTCCTTGTAACTTCCAGTGAGTGTTACTGTCTTGTGCACATTCTGTTTCGCTTACTCGAGGTTAAGTGTAATTGATGAGTTATGCGTGCGCAGGTTCCACTTTATTCTGCTAGCCATTCAGCTTGACGCGGGACTAGTAATTGTCTTGGACTCGAGACGTAAAGAGGCTAAGGAGTGGGCGGACATGAGTCAAATGCTCCAGAAGTAAGTTCAATCATTATCGCACCATATCGGCAACTTTCGTTCATTTCCTGATATCAAGTAATCATTTTGTTTGCCGGGCAGGGTTTGGAAAAAGTTCACCAACCAGGTTAGGGGTGAATGGAAAAAGGAGCTACGATTTTCACACCCCAAAGTAAGTACTACTAGCTAGTTCCGCGCATCTCTCATTGATTCTAGTTTCAATACCATTATCATGCTTGATTATCATTTTGATTGAACTCTATTCTCGTAAAGTGCTTGTGGCAGGAACCCGGGAATAATTTATGTGGATACTATGTTTGCGAGTTCATTCGCCACAAGACCTCTGAGCGGGGCAGATCTTCAGAACAATTTGAAGTACGTAAACAATATTCACATTTTTATTTTATTACCATCAATTGTGTTGAGTTTCATTCATATATATATATATATATATTGACCCCCTTCTTTAAATTAGATCTGGCGGAAGCGGGACGAACTCCTACCAACTCTATTCTCGTAAAGTGCTTGTGGCAGGCACCCGGGAATAATTTATGTGGATACTACGTTTGCGAGTTCATTCGCCACAAGACCTGTGAGCGGGGCATATCTTCAGAACAATTTGAAGTACGTAAACAATATTCACATTTTTATTTTATTACCATCAATTGTGTTGAGTTTCATTCATATATATATATATATATATTGACCCCCTTCTTTAAATTAGATCAAGTGGAAGCGGGACGAACTCCTACCAACTGATCGCATATGAGCAATTCAAGAGGAATTGGCGGGATTCTTTGTTGACCATGTCATACCTACAGACGGAGAATACCATAGGGATTGGCAATGCGATTTTGGTAATTAGATATTAGGGATCGTAAGAGATGTTATATTGTATATATGCATGAACGTGTACTATATGTAGTAGCGTCGAATAGATATACGAAAACTTGTTGTTCGACCAAGCACGGAGAAAGAGAGGTCACTTCTCTCTATATATTGATCATGACGATGTTGTGTAATGGTTCCTTCATTGCTATATGTAGTAGCTAGCGTCGAGTTGAATGAAAAGCATAAAATAAAAATGAAAACCCTAAATGTAAAGGAATTGAATGGTAAACACAAAAAGAAAAAGGGAAACACAATATGAAACCCCTAAACCCTCCAAAACCCCTAAAACCCTCCTTTCAACAAAAAAAAAACAAAAACCCCAGCGCCTGGCAGGTGCTGACGCGTGGCTGCCTTCTAGTCCCGGTTGGTGTTACCAACCGGGACTAGAGGTCCTCCTGCCTGGGCGCCCGCAGCGGCCACGTGGTGCTCCTTTAGTCCCGGTTCGTAACCCAACCGGGACTAAAAGTGGGGGCCTTTAGTCCCGATTGTTTAGTCCCGGTTGCAGAACCGGGACTAAAGGCCCTCTGGAACCGGGACTGATGCCCTATTTTCTACTAGTGAAAGATGAACCTTTTCCCAGTGTCAACGCAACCTTGATGATCTTTGCAGATGTAGAGAGCAGGAGCCGGTTGTAAGTTATCAACCGAGAAGTGAACATGGCCATGCCGGCGACGACAAAGTTTCTGAACTGGTCGAAGACTCCGATCACCTTTGATCAGTCGGACCACCCAGCCTACATAGCCACCCCTGGGCGGCAGGCGCTGGTGGTCGATCCAGTCATGGGAGGCGTCCGATTGGGCAAGGTCCTCATGGACGGTGGAAGCGGACTGAACATACTGTACGCCGATACTCTGTAAGCGATGGGCATCCCGATGTCCCGACTCAGTGAGAGCAGCATGCAGTTCCACGGAGTGATCCCCGACAAGAAAGCAAAGTCACTCGGGCAGATCGCCCTGGATGTGGTCTTTGGAGACAACAAGAACTTTCGGAAGGAAAGGCTGACCTTCGAAGTGGTCGACTTCCGCAGCGCCTATCATGCCATCTTTGGTCGGCCGGCTTGCGCGTGTTTCATGGTCCGTGCATGTTATGTGTATCTCAAGCTGAAGATGCCCGGCCCCAAAGGTGTGATCACAGTCACTGGCAGTCGACAGCGCGCGGAGGAGTGTTTGCAGCAAGGGTCCAAGATAGCTGATGAGCAAATGGCCATGGTGGAACTGGAGGAGTACAAGAAAAATGCCGATCCGAGTGATCTGCTACGCTCCAAGAAGCCGGCTGCAGAGTCTGCGTTTCAGTCGGCCGGTGACACGAAGCCTGTGCACATCCACCCAGAAGATCCCAATGCTGCTCCCACCAACATATCAACAACACTCGACAGCAAATAGGAAGAAGCGCTCATCCAGTTCCTCCGTGAGAACTGGGACATCTTCGCATGGAAACCATCCGACATGCCGGGTGTACCCAGGGGGCTGGCTGAGCACCGTTTGCGAGTCGGTCCAAAGGCGAAACCTATGAAGGAGTATCTCCGTCGCTCTGCTACATAGAAGAGGAAGGCCATTGGCGAAGAAGTTGCTCGGCTCCTGGCAGCCGAGTTCATCTATGAGGTGTACCACTCCGAGTGGCTCGCCAACGTCGTCATGGTCCCTAAGAAGGACAAGTCTCTCTGTATGTGCATTGATTTTAAGCACATCAATCGGGTCTGCCCCAAGGATCATTTCCCACTCCCCCGCATAGATCAAATCCTAGATTCCACCGCGGGTTGTGAGCGACTGTCTTTTCTGGATGCGTACTCCGGGTACCACCAGATCCGACTGTATGGGCCAGATGAAATAAAAAGAGCCTTTATCACCCCATTCGGGTGTTTCTGCTATATCACCATGCCTTTCGGTCTTAAAAACGCTGGTGCCACTTTCATGCGCATGGTGCAGAAGTGTTTGTAAAAATAGATCAGTCGGAACATCGAGGCATACATGGATGACATAGTGGTCAAGTCCAGAAAAGGTTCCGACCTACTGGCTGACTTAGCTGAAACTTTCGCAAATTTGCGGAGGTATGATATCAAGCTGAATCTAGCAAAGTGCACTTTCGGAGTTCCTGGGGGCAAGTTACTCGGTTTCCTCATTTCCGAACGAGGGATAGACGCCAATCCTGAGAAGATCGGGGCGATTGTACGAATGAAACGTCCAGAACGTCTTCATGATGTACAGAAGCTCACGGGTTGCCTCGCAGCTCTGAGCCGATTCATCTCCCGTCTCGGTGAGAAGGCACTGCCCCTGTACCGATTGATGAAGAAATCTGATTCGTTCGAGTGGACTGCTGAAGCACAAGCAGCGTTTGTTGAGCTCAAAGCCCTGCTTTCCACCCAGCCGGTGCTTGCCGCTTCGAACAGCAACGAGCCGTTGCTCTTGTACATTGCGGCCACTGGTCAAGTTGTCAGCACTGTCCTCACAGTCGAGCGAGAAGAAGAGGGCAAGGCTTACAAAGTTCAGCGCCCAGTCTATTACATCTCTGAAGTTCTGACTCTTTCCAAGCAGAGGTATCCTCATTATCAGAAGCTCGTCTATAACATCTACCTGACTGCGAAGAAAGTAGCCCATTACTACCAAGAGCACACTGTGTCAGTCGTCAGCGACGCCCCACTGTCTGAGATCATGAACAATCGGGATGCGACTGGTTGAGTGGCGAAGTGGGCTATCGAGCTCCTGCCCCTGGACATCAAGTTCGAGGTGAAGAAGGCGATCAAGTCCCAAGCATTAGCCGATTTCCTAGCCGAGTGGACTGAACAGCAGCAACCAACTCAGAGTCACCCGAAACACTGGACCATGTTCTTTGATGGTTCCAAGATGCTGAATGGTTCAGGAGCTAGAGTTGTGCTAGTATCTTCGAAGGGCGATCGTCTCAGATATGTTCTGCAGATTCACTTCGATTCCTCCAACAATGAAGCCGAGTACGAGGCGCTCCTTTATGGTCTACGTATGGCCATCTCACTCGGCGTCCGGCGCCTGATGGTCTATGGAGACTCGGATCTAGTTGTGAACCAAGTGATGAAGGAGTGGGATATCAGAAGCCCCGCTATGACAGGATACTGCAACGCAGTGAGAAAGTTGGAGAAGAAATTTGAAGGTCTGGAGCTACATCACATTCCCCGGGCCAAGAATCAGGAGGCAGACGATCTGGCAAAGATCGGATCCACTCAGAAATCCATACCCAGCAATGTCTGCCTCGAGCATTTATGTTCTCCGACGGTAAAAGAAGAACCCTTCACGGAAGAGCCCCCGCAAGCGGTCAGTCCGTCTGATCCGACTGAAGTCGAGGTCCCGGCAGTCATTGATTTGGTCATGGAGGTCCTAGCAATCACACCCGGGTGGACAGTGCCTTACATTGCATACTTGCTCAGGCAGGCTAGAAGATGAAGCTGAAGCCCGCCAGATCGTTCGCAGGTCCAAGGCCTTTACAGTGATGGGCAATCAGTTATACAGAAAGAGCATCACCGGTGTGACTCAGCGTTGCATCTCTCCAGAGGAAGGTCGATTGATTCTGGAAGAGATTCACTCGGGAACTTGTGGACACCACGCGTCCTCTCGGAAAATCGTGGCTAAAGCTTACCGAGCCAGTTTCTTCTGGCCACGTGCCAATGAAGCTGCGCAGGAGATAGTCCAACACTGTGCCGGATGCCAGTTCTATGCAAACTTGTCGCACAAGCCTGCATTTGCTCTGAAGACGATTCCACTCGTCTGGCCGTTTGCGGTCTGGGGACTCGACATGGTGGGACCCCTCCGGACAGGGACGAGTGGATTCACCCACTTGCTGGTTGTAGTCGACAAGTTCACTAAGTAGATCGAAGCCAAACCCATCAAGAAGCTAGACTCTCGTACAGCGATCAAGTTCATGAAGGAGATAGTCTTCAGATACGGCGTGCCCCACATCATTATCACTGAGAACGGTTCAAACTTCGACTCGGAAGAGTTCAGGGTGTTCTGTGCCGCTCAAGGCACCCGAGTCGACTATGCATCTGTGGCGCACCCGCAGTCGAATGGACAAGCTGAGAGAGCAAACGGACTGATTCTGCAGGGGTTAAAGCCAAGACTCATGCGTGATTTGGAGCACACAGCTGGAGCTTGGGTCACCGAGTTGCCGTTAGTTCTTTGGGGCTTGAGGACGACCCCCAATCGGAATCCCAATCGCACTCCCTTCTTCATGGTGTACGGAGCTGAAGCCGTCTTGCCGAGTGACCTGCTCCATAATTCACCCCGAGTGGAACTGTCCTCTGAAGCTGAAGTAGAGCAAGCATGGCAAGATGCCATTGATCTCTTGGAGGAGGAAAGGGAGACGGCTCTGATCCGATCGGCCACTTATCAGCAAGATCTAAGACGTTTTCACAGCAGGCACGTCAGAAGCCAGACCTTTCAGGAAGGAGATCTCGTGCTCCGAGTGGATCAGCAGCGACCTCACAAGCTTGCTCCCGCGTGGGAAGGTCCCTTTATCATGTCCAAGGTTCTGCACAACGGAGCATACCACCTGTTCAACCTTCAGAAGCAAGCAGCTGAGCCCCGTGCTTGGAATGCGGATTTGCTGCGATGATTTTATACTTGATCATGAGATGTAATAAAAGTACTCAAGTGATATTTGGTGAATAAAAGCATGACTTTTCCTGTTCCACATTGGGTTCACTCGTACGCATTTTCTGGCTTACAACCCCCAGTGGGTATATGCCGTTCAACTTAGCTGCAAACCAGCTTTTGCCTAAGTCAAAAATACTACTCCGAGTGAAGAGCGACCCTCTCACTCGGGAGCTTGGCTGCGAACCAGCTTTCGCCCAAGCTAAAACGCTACTCCAAGTGAAGAGCATCCCTCTCACTCGGGGGCTTGGCCGCGAACCAGCTTTCGCCCAAGTTAAAATACTACTCCGAGTGAAGAGCGACCCTCTCACTCGGGGGCTTGGCTGCGAACCAGCTTCCACCCAAGTTAAAAACGCAACTCCGAGTGAAGAGCATCCCTCTCACTCGGGGGCTTGGCTGCGAACCAGCTTTCGCCCAAGTTAAAAATGCTACTCCGAGTGAAGAGCATCCCTCTCACTCGGGGGCTTGGCTGCGAACCAGGTTTCGCCCAAGTTAAAAACACTACTCCGAGTGAAGAGCATCCCTCTCACTCGGAGGCTTGGCTGCAAACCAGCTTTCGCCCAAGTTAAAAACGCTACTCCGAGTGAAGAGCATCCCTCTCACTCGGGGGCTTGGCTGCGAACCAGCTTTCGCCCAAGTTAAAAACCCTACTCCGAGTGAGAGCATCCCTCTCACTCGGGGGCTTGGCTGCGAACCAGGTTTCGCCCAAGTTAAAAACACTACTCCGAGTGAGAGCATCCCTCTCACTCGGGGGCTTGGCTGCGAACCAGCTTTTGCCCAAGTTAAAAATGCAACTCCGAGTGAAGAGCATCCCTCTCACTCGGGGGCTTGGCTGCGAACCAGCTTTCGCCCAAGTTAAAAACGCTACTCTGAGTGAAGAGCATCCCTCTCACTCGGGGGCTTGGCTGCGAACCAGCTTTCGCCCAAGTTAAAAATGCTACTCCGAGTGAAGAGCATCCCTCTCACTTGGAGGCTCAGCCGCGAACCAGCTTTCGCCTAAGTTACAACCTGCTTCAAAGACTCGGAAACACTCGAAGGAATGCATTCAAATAACTCCAGAAGTTCAAAAGCAAATACGAGTGCGCAGGCCCAAAGCCCGAAAGAGTTTAACGCATACAACTTCACTCGGCATACCGAGGCTAATGGGTAGGACTTAAAGTTTTCTCATGCCCCTGTAGGGCTGGCTGGCTCAATGAACGAGTCCAAGTCGATGCCGTCCGCGATCCGAGTGGCTGCTTCGATGAATGTCTCCATGAAGTCCTCAAACTTGAGTTTCTTCGTGTTGGCAACTTGGAGAGCCTTCATCTTCTCCTCCTTGGCCTCCTTGCAATGCACTCGGACCAGGGAGAGCGCCACGTCGGCCCCGCAGCGAGCAACCGACTTCTTCCATGCTTGCACTCGGCTGGGAATGTCGTTGAGACGAGTCATCATGGCTTCCAGGTCGGTGTCGGGCCATAGCTCCTTGTCAATTCTGCCGAGTGCACCCCGCAGACGAATGATGTAACCTTGGACGTCTTCGATGCGAGATTCCACCCGCAGGACACCTAGAGCAGCCTTGTCACCGACGAGTGACCTGGAAGGATCCAGATCCCTCTCGATTCTGTCAGTTTCCAGCTTGAAGTCTCGGCAGTACTCTGCGGACAAGAAAAGAGGAGAGTTGAAGGTCAGCATGCATGAAGTTCACTCGGAAGTTACAGGTTACCTGCAAGCTTGGTGTACATTTCCTCCGTGAACTCTTCTATGTATCTCTCCAAAGCGTTCTTCTTCTCGATCAGCTGGGCGACCTTCTCGTTCAGAGTCTTCTTCTCTTTCTCGTAGGCTTCCGCCTGGGCCTTGAGCTTGCTCTCCCACTCGGTTTGCTGCTTCTTGAGCTCGAGTACCTCTTTCTTCAGCGATGTGTTCTCCGCTTCAAGCTTCCGGAGTGAGGTCAGCTTCTCTTCGGCGGCGTTGGTCTTTTCCTTCGCCACTTGCTGCGCTCCCGCCAGCTCGCTGTCCTTACTCTCGAGTGCCTGCTTCATAGTTTCTAAAGAAACAGAGGTTCTGAGCCACACTTGGAGTCGATGGCTTTCACTACGCACATCTGTTCGAGTGAAGTCACTCGGTTCAAAGAATGGAGAGAGATGAAAGCAGAATGCTCAGTAACTGAGGCGTACCTCCCATGGTCCTGAGCTCTGCTTGAGCGCGCGTTGTGTTCCTCCTCTCCACCTGCAAATCCACTCGGAGCTGAGCTGTCTCCTTCTCCAGTGCCACGTACTGAGTCCCAAGCTCGCAAGTTTTCTGAAATACAAGAGAGAACAGTTAACGTCAAGAAATATCCTGAAGTGCCCTTCGATGGGGAGGAACAAGCTTGACCAGTATCAAATTCTAAGTTCTAAGACTCCCGCCGACTGCCCGCAGTCGATGGCAGTCTCGGGGACTACACCCAGTGGGTGCACTCAACGTGCCCCCACTGGAATGGTATCCACTCGGAATGGTCCGCCCGATCCGAGTGATGGCCGAACACAAAAAAAAACAAGACAAAAAGGTTCCGAGTTCCCAGAGACCGACGCTCCTGGAAGGAACAAGCTTGACCAGTATTAGATCCTGAAGTACCCTTCGACAGGGAGGAACAAGCTTGACCAGTATCAAATTCTAAGTTCTAAGACTCCCGCCGACTGCCTGCAGTCGACGGCAGTCTCGGGGACTACACCCAGTGGGTGCACTCAGCGTGCCCCCACTGGAATGGTATCCACTTGGAACGGTCCGCCCGATCCGAGTGATGGCCGAACGCAAAAAAAAAGAGAAGACAAAAGGTTCTAAGACTCCCGCCGACCGCCCGTGGCCGACGGCAGTCTCGGGGACTGCACCCAGTGGGTGCACTCAGCGTGCCCCCACTGGAGAGGTATCCACTCGGAACGGTCCGTCCATTCCGAGTGACGGCCAAACGAAAAAAAAACAGCAGCAACAACAATAGAACAGGTTCTAAGCTCTAAGACTCCAGTCGACTGCCTGGAGTCGACGGCAGTCTCGGGGACTACACCCAGTGGGTGCACTCAGCGTGCCCCCACTGGAGGGGTATCCACTCGGAACGGTCCGCCCGATCCGAGTGATGGCCGAATGCAAAAAAAAACACCCAGTGGGTGTACCGAATATTTTCCGACTAAAATTCCTACTGAAGAAAAATGACTTGGAGATTGACTTACAAGAGCACTTACTCGAACGTTGTCCTGGAGAGCGGCACTGGCATCGTACGCCAGCTTCCTAGCTGCGCACATCTCCTTGAGCCGTTGAGTCATCAGCTCCGCCTGTATCATCGCCTCCTTGCTGGCTCCAGTTTGGTCCTCCGGCACCTTGTACAGATTGAAGTTGTTGATGGGAGGAGTCGGAACCGAAGCCAGAGCAGTCGACGGAGCCGCGGCATGGCGAGCCCCAGCCTGAGGAACTTGAGGCGCTTCGCTCGGCGGCGTCTTCCGTGTGGTGACCTGAGGAGCAGTCAGAACTGGGGTCCCCTTCTCAGTGTCCTTCCGCGGTGGCTCTTCATCGTCATCTCCGATGTGGATGACCTCTGCAAGCACTATGTTCACTCGACGCAATCAGTTGCAATACACGATTCAATCGGATGAAGACATTTCAGTCGAATGACAAGTTGAAGTAAAACTGAAGTTATTGTTACCTCTTTGAGAAGTGGCCGCGTCTGCCGTCTCGGCTTCGGTGCGGTCCCCATCAATCTGCATGGGAGACGTCGTCGAGGTTGCAACACTGGTTCATAAGATGCACTCGGTCAGAGGAATCACAAAAGTTGACAAAGACAGAAAAGATAAGCTGAGAAAGATACTCACGTTGAGGCGACAGGCACAACGACCTTGATCCGGGGCAGAGCCTTCCGAGGCTTGGGGGAAGCAACCGTGGGCTGCTTGGCGGCCTTCTCAGTCGGCGCAGGCGACGATGGCCGAGTACGCTTCGGAGCCTTAGCACTCAAAACCGCCTCCTTCTCCGGGCCAGCGCTCGGATCATGAGCTCGTTTGGAGCGGTGCTCGGAGCGCAACTCCGGAGACAGAGAAGACTCGACCTCGTCGCTCCCTTCCGAGTCCTCACTTTCCTCCTCGCTGTCCTCCGCGTAGCTGCCCCCGGCGCTACCATGTTCACTCTCCGCGCCTCCGGCAAGTTGTTCTCCATTCGGCACAGGCGATAACATCTTCTGGAACTCCTGCAAGACATGAAGGGTAAAGACAGACAGTTTAGTCAGTTCACTCGGATCGTTCAGTTCACTCGGATAATTCGTGCCTCACCTCCAACGGTTGGTTGTTGGCGTCGTAGGGCGGATTTGTCTCGACCCTCGCGGATTGTCGCGTGCGCCAGTGATGCACCTGATCCACTGTTCCACCGTTTTCTCCTTGACGTCTTCCGGATGCACTCGGATCGGATCACCGGCTCCAGTGTAGAGCCACATGGGGTGAGCCCGCTCCTGCAGCGGCTGGATCCTTCGACTGAGGAAGACCTCCAGAAGGTCCAGGCCAGTCAATCCACCCTGAATCAGACTAACAATGGCGGTCACCAAGATCCCTACATCCATCTTCTCCTCTTTGTCAACCGTCAGCGAGGGAGGAGTCTGAACTCTCTCAGTCGTGTAAGGAGGAAGACCAGTCGACGAGCCAGAGCACGACAGGTCGTTGCAATAGAACCAGGTCGACAGCCAACCCCTCACCGAATCGAGAAAGGACATAGATGGGAATGCACTCTTACCCCTCATCTGGATACCTAAGCCACCGCACATCTGAATCATGTGCGTCCTCTCTCCATCGGGGTCAACCTTCTTAACCGATTGAGATCGACACGTGAAAATGTGTTTGAATAAATCCCAGTGCGGCGGACAACCCAGAAAATTTTCACACAAAGAAACGAATGCGGCAAGGTACATTATGGCATTTGGAGGCAGGTGATGGAGCTGAGCACCGAAGAAGTTCAAAAATCCACGGAAAAAGGGGTGGGGTGGCATGGAGAAATCTCGCTCCACGTGTGTGGTGAGGAGCACTCACTCCCAGGGGCGCGGCGCGGGCTCGGTCTCCCCTTCTTCCGGCAGCCTCCACGTCCCGTCGCGGATCAGCCCGTCCACGACGAGCCCGCTGACGTCGTCGACCGTGGTGGTCGGCGGAAGCCAGTCGCCCTGGATCCACCCGGGCGGGAGCGCAGCTCGGGAGCTCGACGCCTTCCTCCCCTTCGCCGCCTTCTTCGCTTTCTCGAGCTTCGCCGTCTTGTCCTTCGCCATCGCCGTCGAGCTCTCCAACGACCAAAGGGGATTCGTGCGGAGTGGATTGCTGGAGAGAAGATTGAGCGGGATGGGAGAATAAGGGAAAAGGGGATCTGTCCTCTCTCCCTCTCCGATGTGGCGGCCTCTTATGGCGTCGCCCGTTCCGCTCCCCAATCCTCTTCCGCGCGTCCTGGGCCCGCAGCTGTCATCAAATCTCGCTGGCGGAGTTGCAGCTGTGCGTGGCGAAAAGTGGGGCAAAAATCGAGGCGTCACGCCCCACTTTCCCCACTCACCACGCCGCAACTGTTCGCGCGCGCTCGTTGCCGATTTCAAATCCCGCAAGATCTGGATTCCAGAGATCCGATGACTCGCCTTTAAAGACACTCCATAAACACGCGGATCCGTTCCGCCACTCGGATGGAGGCTACTCATTTCATTCGGATGGAGACTACTCACTTCACTCGGATGGAGGTTACTCATTTCATTCGGATGGAGACTACTCATTTCACTCGGACGACACACGGTCCGGAATCCGTCAAGGTGCCACGCGAAGACAAGGCCGTCTAAAGACTAGTGGGGGTTCTTGAGCGTCTCCGTATCGCTCAGTTCCCCTAGGGATCCGCCTTGACTCGACCCGCCTAACCTCGACCGATTCGGGGGCTAATGATGATGGCATGTACTAGGGATAGGGTAACAGGCCTGACCTACGGACCCTACCCTAGGACTCCTCACATCTCATACTGGGCCCCAGGGCTAGATCAACAACCAAGAGTTCTGCAAACTGACATTCACTCGGAGTTCGACGAACCACTCGGAAGACAAGAGTTCACTCGACCAACTTGTTTCACTCGGAGCACCCGAAAGTCACTCGACCAGAGAAGACCAGGAGACTTCGGGAGCGCAACGGTCGGGACGCATGTTCGCCTGTATTAATTGTAATCAATGCGCCCGTTACCTGGTGCCCTTAAACCCCCTCTTAACCCCTGGTAATGGCGGCATTCATGGGAGGGATGGCGAAGACTATATAAGCCACCCCCAGCTCCATTCCAAGGGTTCGCAATCCTTTTGTAACTCATACACTCAAGCAATCAAGCTCCAGAGCAACGAGACGTAGGGCTGTTACCTCCACCGCCGAGGGGCCTGAACTCGTAAATCCGAGTGTAACACCTGCGCCGTAGCTAGGCTCTGCCCTCTCGTCCGTACCCCTACACACTACTGTCAGACTTGCACCCACGACAGGTTGCTCAACAATCTTCTCTGAATCAAACGGAGCAGCCACCGGACAACGCCGGTGCGGGGTGGCTATTTATAGCCGCAGCCTTCCCTGATGGGAAATGACCATTTTAGACACGCGGGCCAGCCAATGGCCAACCGACACATTCACAACGGTCGGATTTTGAGAGCAACGGTAACATTACTTGGGGAGCAAGTAATGCTAACTCCTCGGCTAGAGACAAATCTCTCGCAGCGAAGAAGATCACAGTCTCTTGCTGGCAAGTATTTGCTCAGAACACAAAGAGATTTCTCTCGCAACTTTCATAGGATTTGGCTTTAGCATCAGCGAATCAAAGCTTCGAACGCTACACCCCTCTTAATAGTACGATGGTCCTTTGACTCAAGAAAGAGAAAAGAAACGACGAAAAGAATGCTACGTCTTCACTTCGTCTTCAATCTCCTCGGCTGCAGTCACTTTCTTCGGACGGACACCGAACGAATTGCTTTGCATCAACAATTTTGAGGGCTCACTCTTGTCGTCATAATCTTCGGTGATAACCTTCACTACCATGCAGGGATATACTTCGGAGTTTGAATCCAAACTCCTCTTGACTCCAGGGACCTGTTACTCTGTGTGCACTAGCAAACACATTAGTCCCTCATTGTTTGTCAACAATCTCCAAAACATAAGGAGGCAAATTATTGCACCAACAATCTCCCCCTTTTTGGACGATTGATGACAAAACAGATAATCATCGAAGTGAAGATAGATAAGTGAAAAGCAATTCCAACAAGAGTGAGTGAGTGTTACATTGCTCGAAGATGAAATAGACTCCCCCTAAATGTATGCAGGGAAAAAGGATATGAGATAAATTCTCCTGCAAGTACTGAATAATATGGAGAAAATTTCAATCATTCGAGACATTGATTCACACTGATGAGATATAGTCCATCGAGATCGTAGTGCAATCATTTATAACTTCTGATAATAATTCTACCTGCAAGACAAATGCTTCGAGAGGAATGGTGCAGCAGCAGGGGTTATAAACATTACAACATAGAAGTTATCGAGTTTTATAGCATAGTACAGATAAATTTAAACCAGAAGCTGCAAACTCGCACGAAACCAAAACCAATCAAAACACCGAAAGAAAATCTATCGAGACTCGATGTAATTCTCCCTCTTTTTGTCAGCAAGTGTCAAAAAGGTGACGAATAACATGAGTGCAAAAACACAGAACGTGGTTTAATCGGCGGCATCTCCAGATGAACTGTCTGAGGTAAGTTCTTCTTCAGAAGTGACAGGAGTGTCTTCGTCTTCAGCAGCATCAGATTTTCTTTCAGGAATAATGACTTGGGGCTGATCAGACGAGGGAACAGGTGGAGTGGCCACAGGAGGAACACGTGAGTGCACATTGCCTTCGGTAGGTTTCTCGGTCGGTGAGGTGGCTTCAGACTCGTCAAGCAATTTGCGAAGCTTGAGATGAAGAAGATCAGTGGTTGGCTCACGAACAGGGAGAGGAGGGGTACTCCGATCTTGAAAATCTTCAACAGTGAAGCCTTTGTCAATGTAGTCATAGAGCTCTTGGAGATTGACATTCAGGAGTTGTTTCTCGGTGAAGAACTTGCGAAGCAATTTCCAGAGCCTCTTCTTGTTTTCATCAGCTATCAGATGCATTATCCTCATGTGATTGTTGAGAGCATTTAGCTCGGAGGCGAGATGTTCTTTATCGCGTCGATCCTCAGCGATATGCTGCAGCAGCAGTTGTTGTGTACGCAAACTGACTTTGAGTTGCGATGGAGGTTGAGGCGAAATCTTTCGGTCGCGCTGAGGCAGACGTGGCCCGTCGAATTGCTTGTGATAGTCTTGGGGGCTTGATGCGGGCGATTTGCCCGAAGTGATATCTTCCATGACTTGCAAAGTATCGCGAACAGGAGGAATGAAGCTTTTATGGTTTTCCTTTGCAAGATACACTGTGCGCATTGCATGATCAACCACTTTCTGAATCCAGGGCACGAACACTTTGATGCAGAAGGGATATTGAGCAGAATCCTTCAGAATGCGCAGGAACATGTCTTCCACGTCGAAGATGTATCGCTCGGAGATTGCATAGATAGCATTTCGAAGAACATCATAGATGGATTTGTCAGGATTCATACCCGCCAGAGGGCAAATTGAGTAAGAGAGCATGTGGAATAGCTTTTGATTCTCGAACGATAAGTGCTCTGGACGAGGAGGACCAGTGTAGTCACAAATCTTTTCTTGATCCATAGTGCACCGAAAAATTTCATCCGATATGACATCAATGTTATGGACCCGAATTTCAGTGTTACCATGCTCAAAGCAAGGGAAATGTACGTGCGAGACAAAATCCGTTGAAGTGCATTTAATGCGTTTTCCTTCGGCCATCCACTCCATAATCCATTTTGAGCTATCAGATTCATCGCGAGAGATGTACAATGTAGCATAGAACTGAAGAATAATCTCTCTGTTCCAGGGATGCTTGAATTCAAAGACCTTGGTAAGGCAGAAATCATCCAGATCCTGAAGCAATTGATTGAAACAGCCAATGTTGCGCATTGCAGAGATGTCCAGAGATTCGTGAGGGAATATCTTTCGGCTTTCATAGAGGACCCGAGAGTAATAGATGGCCTGTTCCTTTGTCCAGAAGCGAGGCGAGTCCGAAGTGCGCGGCCCATCATATGGACTAGTTTGAAAGAACTTGGGATGCGCATTCCGATTGAAAAGAGGTCCTTTGGCGCCTGCTCCTGACGAGAACAAAGGCAGTTCTTCACGAGGGTACGGGTATTTGAGTTCTTCTTCAGGAGAAAGATATTCATCACCATATACAACCGAGTCAGTACGGCGAGGAGAGACAGATTTTCGTTCGGAAGGACCAACATCTGGTATTCGAGTTGCTGTGTCGATGGATAACGAGTGGAGATGGAGCATGAGGCACAACAGAGGGTGCTGCAGAGACAGTGGGCAGTAGGGCAGGTTCATCCACTTTAGGCACATAGGCCGAATCATGCACTGGAGATGGTTGCGGTTGTGCCACTGGAATCTGTTGTTGCTCAACAATAGGAGGTGACGAGACTTTTGGAGCATCGTGAGCCAGAGAAGCTTGGGGCTCGGATCGAGGGATTTTACCTTCCTCAGAAACAGATTGTTGCGAGGGAATATCAGCCCGAGCAGTGGATGCCACTGGCACTGATTTAGTTGGCCTTGGCGAGGGAGGAGCATCCGAGTCTTTGACTGGTGGGTTCGAAGGAATAGCTGGCTCAAAAGATTTTTCTTGCGGAGCAGGAAGAGACTGAGCAGCTTGGGGAACAGGTGACGGTTCCTTTGGAGCAGGAGGTACATTTTTCTTTGCCATTCGTTTTCATTGCTTTTTCTTTTGCTAAGCAACTGGATCGATGTGACCCTTGACCAAATCATTGTACCCAGTGACTTTGGCTTGATGTTCATCGCAGATCTTGCGAACGATTTCATCTAGATCCGTGTGAAAGCGTAACCTTCGGTGACGAAGGAGAGTCATGGCGCGATTGATGTCCTTGTAGGAATCTTCGAGTGCTTTAATGACAAATTTTGAAGAGGCAGTTTTCATCCGATCATCAAGTTCCATTAGCTCGGCAGAGAGAGAGAGAGTTGATCTCAACTGCGTCTTCCCTCAGTTCTTGAACTACGAAAGTGGCTTGTGTGATAACTTCAGCAGGGATTGGCAGAGAGGCCACTTCACCATCGAATGGATTGTCCACAAATTTATTGAGCTATTCCATGATAAATGTGTGATCATAGTAATGAGGGGCATCAGACTGGACAGTAGGAGTAGTCTGGACAGGAACTTGCTCGGAAGGAGGCTTAGACGCCAATGGCTGAGTCAAGGTAGGCGCAAACTTAGCAGCCTTCTCCTTTGGAGCAGTAGCTTTTGGAGCATCTTTCTCGGTAGGCCCCTTGATTTTCTTCAAGTCAGGTTTGGGAATTCTGTCGCCTGGCTTGGCAGAACTCACAGGAGTCTCAACTACCAAATCCTTCAAATTGATAGCATCTGGATGAGGAGTTGTGTTCACATGCTGTCTCAGAGTGACAGTGGTAGCAGGGGTTTTTCTAGCTGGGATCTTCTTCGGTGGTGCTTCTGGAACCAAATTAACCCAAAGATCAGGCAACACAGTGGATGTGGTAATATTGACTTCCTCGCTGAGAGTAGCAGCAACTTCTTCCTTGGTGAGCGGAGGGTCATCATCATCAGCCGAAGAATCATTCATTTCCATTTCATCAGCAGGATCAGCCTTTTTCTTCTTTGGTGCGCTCTTTCTCTTTACAACAGCGCTGGGATCATGCTTTCGTTTAGAACGACCTTCAGATTTTCCTTTGGCCTTTCTCTTCTTCACATCATCTTTGAGAAGGCAAAGGTTTTCCTCTTCACGAGCCTTTTGCTTTTCAGCCCTCTGAGCTCGATTGATGGCATTGCGCTGACGCTTAGCAAGCTCATCAGGATAAGATTCGGGTGTTCAAAGGGAGGACTCATGAGCATTTTGTGGTGGAGGTGGTCTCTCTTGAGGACCATTTGGCTTTATGAGAGAAATTTCCCGGCAGTCACCCCATGGAGGATGAAATGCAAAGTTTTGAGCAAACCGAGGATGAACAAATTCATAGTTGAACCACTTTCGCACCCAGTGACGGCAAATCCATTGTTGACGCGTATCTCTCTGGTGTTTGGTTTCTCCTGGAAGAGTATCATATCGGTCATGAGAGATGTACTCGGCTGTGTTTGTGTATGCCTGTCTGCCACCCCTCTTCTTCTTCGGAGCATTCTCTTCTTGCTCATTGGCATTTTGCTCGGTTCTTTTTCGCTTGCTGGTTGATGGGCCTACCGTTGGGCCCTTAGCATTCGGAGCTTTGGATTCATCAGCAGTACCCAGAACAGCATCATCTCTGTCAGCCAAGCCCACTGGTGGAGCTGAATCCTCATCTGATTGCATTGTCCTGTGAACAAAGATAGATGCGAGGGAAAATGGGGACAGGGTTACGAATGCACACATCGAAGATTTGGAAAAAGATGTTTTTGAGGAAGAAGTAGATGCAGGCTTTGAGAAATGTTTCGTTCGAAAGAAATGTATGGAACGAACTAGTAAGTTCGAAGAATATACTAGTAAACGTGCTAAGCATTCCTGTAACACCCTGGATTTTGCCACTTTCTTTTATTTGGACTTATTTGGATTTATTGAATGTTTTATTTGCATTTGGGTTTTCCAGTCATTTCATTTGGACTTACCACTTGGATTTATTTTTGATTTTCTTCCAAGTAGGTTCCTTCATCCATAAACCCTCCCTGGACCTCATCCCTCTCATAATAATGCCATTGGGTATTTTTATTTAATGGCATTATACCCTTTTTCTCTCTGAAAATGCCTCTTTTCTCACTAAGCTCTTAAGCAACCCCTATTTTTATTGCCCAGAAAATTCCAAGAAAATTCCCAAATATTCTTTGGGTCATGCCTCACCTTCCTATGCAAAAATATCCCATGGTCATTTGGAAAATTTCAGCCCAGGAAAATATTTTTGCTTCTGGACAGAAAAGTCACTTTGTGAAGCAACTATATTATTCCTTGATCTTTTTAATCTGAAATTTTTACACTTAATGACCTTCCTAAGTAATGCTTAAACGCCTAAAACCAGCCCCAGAATCTTAGCCGTTTGTCCTCAGCATTTGGAGCAAGTTTCTGTCCAGAAACTTTGCAGCTCCCTCTTGTCACCTCAAGTGAGCCATTTGGCAAGCCCAGCGCATTTCTAGGCAAAGCTTTGAGAGGACTTCACGGTGGACACGGTTTGGCAGCGCCGAAAGCACCCCGTGTGCCTGTGCACGCGGTGACCGCGTGCGGGCAGGGTTCAATGCACGCGCTCCGTGCGCTCTGCCCGTCGGGTCCGATCGGCCGCCGTCCAACCACCCTCCCCGCGACACCTCTCCATGTCTCAGCGCCGCAGCCAACCCCCGTGCGCCACCCAATCCCCTCCCTGCTCGTCCCCGACGCCGGAATGCAGCTCGCCGGAAGAGGCCGAGAGCTAGCGGCGGGAACAGTGAGCTCGCGTGCCCGTTTTTCGCGAGTAGTGCGCGCCACTGTGGCCGCACGCGTGCACCGCGTCGCCTTGTGCTCCTCTGATTCACCCCACGCCGCTGCCCGAGTCCTCACCGCCCCCAGTTCGCCCTGCCGCTCTACTCCGGCGGAGCCCGAGCTCTGCCTCGCCTCCTCCTATAAATAGAGCACTCCCCCGGTCGTTCTAGCCATCCCAACCACCTCTCCACCCTCAAATCGAACTCTAGAAGCTGGTGGCAACGCCGGGAAGGCCTCTGACCTTCGAACCTCGCCGGCGACCGCCGCGGATCCCCCTCCTCCGAGCACTCAAGATTGACCACCTCAGCTCCAACCACTGCCACCAACGAGACGGTAGCAACCTCCTGAGCACGACGGTAGCAAGAACTCACCGGATTGTCGCCGGAAACGCCGACTCCGATCAGCTCCGCCGCGGCCGTCTCTGGCGAAGATCGCCGCGACTCCGTCCGACCACCCCAACCTGCGCTTCGGGTACGTACTTGACCGTCTCGTCGAGCTCGTCCCGTTCCCCTCCTCTTCGGTGATCGCCGACGTCTCCTCGCCGGAGAAACGCCGACGACAGCGCCGTCGCCCCCTGTTCCCTCCCTCTCCTCTGTTTAACCCTGCTAGCGGGTCCCGCTCGTCAGCCTCTCACTCGGCCGCCCGAAGCGGTATAAGTGGAGGCGTATTCGCCGAATACGCTTTCGACGTGGCCGCTTCTGGTTTTTCTTTTTATTTCAGATTTTGACCAGATCTAATCCAACTTTGACCAGCTATAACTTTTAATCTATAAGTCCAAATGATTTGATTCTTTTTGCTACTGGTTTATAAAATTCCAAAGTTTCTGTATGCCAAGTTTCAGAATTTTTCTTGCTGTTGAGAATTTCTAGTGCAATAAACAGTGTTATGTGACATTTTCTTTTTGCATTTAATTTAATTTCAGAAGAACCTAGTTGTGTTGGAGAAGGCCAGGAGTACTGTGACACTCCTCTGAACCAAGGCAAGGCACAACATTCATATGCAAGGATGGCATTGCAATGACTTGGTTTAATTGAATTAAATTCATCCTTTATTCACTATTTAAAATAATTTGCTATATAAATCTTGTTGCATAAACTTTGTTCTGTTATGCTAATAATTTGTGCAGTAGGATACATGCTTTCTTGCTAGTGTGCAGTAGGTATCATGGCATATACTCATATGACAACATGATGCATTTGTTATTCATGACCGTGACCCGTGCACCCATTCATTCACTATGGCTCGAATCTTTTTCTTTTCAAGATAAACTTGATAACAATCCAACTTGAACATGATGTTGATCTTGTCATGGTGCCACCGAATCGAGCTCACCAGTGCAACCACACTTGCCTGGATGGGGAGGCCCTAATGAGGTCTATTGTCATGCCTCTCGCCGGTGCCTCCTACGAGGGAAGGTTGTGCTCTGGCGCTACCCTGGCCCGGTAGGCAGTCATAACCTTGAGGACCCAAGTTTTGATGGTACCGAGGTCCCTGTTTGGGACAGTTTTGATGTTTGGCCACGACGGTGGCAGCCACAGAGGTGGCAGATGTCACATGTTGACATCAGGGTCACCCAGGACATAGCCCAAAGGGGAGTTTGTCGGAGTGGCCGGGAGAGTGTCATGCAATAGATTGGTTTTGTCGGAATGTCGTTGGTCCACCCGAATGGGAGCACGAGGCCATGAATTCCGTGGTGTGGGTACAGTGTACTAACCTCTGCAGAGTGTATAATCTACCGATAGCCGCGTCCTCGGATATGGACACAGTTTGTAGTAGGTCACACCGTGGGTCAACAGAAATAATTAACTTGCACACTAAGATTCACAAGATGGCACATGCAGAAACGGTGATCGAGGATCACTATGAAAGGTATGAATGTGATCAAGTAAGGATCACGTTGGTAAGTGATGAACGGTGGTTACGCGGTAACCCCGAGATGGTAAGTTGGTCCCGAAGACCATGGCAATGTTTCACGCACATCTCATGTTGAGTAGCATCATGCTCATGCATTAAATCTGTTAAATGCCTTGTTATTGTTTGCCGTACTTGTTTTGTTTGCTGTGAGCTTGTGAGTACATTCAAACTACTCACCTGGCTTATCATGCCAGATGCAGGAGAAGCCGTGCAAGGAGTTGATGTCGAGCAGTATGTCGTGATCTAGGCCGTGTCCCAGCAGTGTCCCTGTGGAACGGAGTTCCGCTACCCCGTCGTTCCGCTGCCGCGTAGTAGTTCCCTTTTCATCGAGGCTCCTGCCATGTCTACTAAATAATGTACATAAGTGCAGCCGCACTGTGTGTGCCGCTTGGCCTCGCTCATCATGTAAGATGTAAACCTATGTTTCCGCTAAGAGATCAATAAATCGGTCGTTTTTTGTACCAAGTTGTTGTGTATTGCCAGAAGACTTGATCTCTGGGCTGGCAATGCAAGGTAAACCGGTTGCTCTGAGCCGGGGTGCCACAACGCTTGGTATCAGAGGCGCGCTGACTGTAGGATGCCCTAGACAGCCGACGCGTTAGAAAACGGTAGTTTTAGCCCCTGTAGGGATTTGAGATTGATTGTGCACTTGGGTGTTGCATCGCATGCATATAGTTTGCATTTTGTGCTAACCAGCTAATGTTGTGAGTGTAGATGGCACCAGTCCCTTATCCGTACCAGCCTGAGCTGGCACCTTCCACTTTTCCGCATCTGCTGAGCAAGGTGTGGCGCCGACTCTACCCCGATGGCGGTGACCCCATATACCAGGTGTATCGAGAGCAGCTCGCCGATGGCGTTTACGAGTATCACGCGGAGGTCATCCTGCACAACAGAACCGTGGTGGGCACGTATACTCGCTCCACCAAGAGCGGGACGGCTTCTACACCCGACCAGGCGGTCCAGTTTGCAGCATTCGAGGCTCTCACTGACTTGCGCTATAGCGAGGTTCAGATGCAGACTCACCCAGGTTTTTACTTCTATCCGTCCCTGTACGAGTCAGGACAGATCCGCTTCCCTTACATTAATCCGGAGTGCCACCGGTCAGCCAGTCACCTATCCCGCTACATAACGGCGGGATACTTTCTGATCACCAGTCTAGCCCAGGAGCTGACCCGTGTTCGAGGTGAGCTAGCTGCCGCTCGATCTGCATTCGCTCCACCTCTGCTTATCCACACATCACTTGTTCCCCCAGCTACCTTACCCCCATCCACACTAGTGATCCCCACACCCTCCCAGAGTAGCTCAGGCAATTCGGTAGTGACTCCCCACGAGTCCCCAGCCCAGTGGGCTATGCTTCTTGCTACCCCAGCCGCTCCGATGCTGCGGAGTCACCCTGCTCCACACCCTGAGGGAGAGCCTTCCCGTCAGCGTCGTCGTGTTTCCTTTGTTCCAGATGTATCAGTTATCAGTTCCGGTTCGGAGTCTGACACCGAGGAGACACCAGCAGGACCGTCAGTGTGCCAGTGCGATCCCGGACGTCGCACGTAGACAAGGATGATGTGGTGTTTGGTTGTATGCATGTAGTGGTACTATCCATGTTGTTACCCTGCTATGTATGCTGGATGGTGTATTGTATAATTATGATGCTTTCTGTTATTCGCTTTGGCTTTTCTCGATTTCTTTTTTGGGTTTGTTGCTTCACCTCCCTATTTTGCTTGTTTTCCCCTAATGGATGTTGCTCATCTCGATGCTTCGTATTGGGAAACATATATAGGATGACAAGGTGTGGCAGTAACTGTCATGGTGGCGACGACACTCCAGTTCGTCGATCCGCTAGGCAAGCAGGACATTCTCCGGAACCATATCAGCCACCACCTCCTCCACCTCAAGCACCCACAACAGAACAGATTATGCGGATGTTTGAAGAGAAGAGGAACCAAGATCTAATGGAATTCTTGAGGAGCATGCAGACTGTGGTTGGGCAGAATAATCACAATGGTAATCACTCCAAGCTGTCAGACTTTCAGAGGACCAAACCGCCGAGTTTCAGTCAAGCAGTAGACCCGATGGAAGCCGATGACTGGTTGCGGACTATTGAGAAAAAGCTGGAAATTGCTTGCACAGAAGATGCTGACAAGGTGCCCTTCGCCACTCATTATCTTGAAGGACCAGCTGCTATATGGTGGGACCAGCTGCTATAAGGTGGCCCATTGAAGACGAGATTACTTGGGAAAAATTCAAAGACAAATTCCGCAAGTACCATATTCTTGCCAGCATCATGAAGGTCAAGCAGCGAGAATTTCTCACTCTTACCCAAGGAACCTCGACTGTAAGTGAATATTTAAACAAGTTCAATCATTTGGCCCGTTACTCCACTCATGATGTGGCCACTGAAGAACGGAAGATAGATCGGTTCCTCGGAGGGCTCAATCTTACCCTCCGATGTGCACTCAGCATGCTGGATTTCCCCGACTTCCAAACCTTGGTAAACAAGGCACTCATTGCCGAAAGGGAACACAAACTGGTTAATGATCATAAGACTGCATTTGAAGACCGCAAACGCAAGTTTGAACCCAAGAAGGAAGGGCAAGTTTTTCAGAAGGTTGGTACCTGGCAGCAACCTCAGTTCGAGTTCAAGCCGACCTGGCAGCAGGGGAACATCAAGAATGAAAGTCAGATCAAGACTGTGGTCGCCAAGCCAAATAAGGAAGACTGTCAGCGTAACAATGCCTGTTTCACCTGCGGACAGACTGGGCATTACGCTAGGCAGTGTCCTAAGAACGGCAAGGCACAAGCCAACCTGAAACCTCAAGTCAATTACGTGGGGCAATTCCCCAAACGGAGATACATTCAAGGGCAAGTTCATCATATCTCCACTGAAGAAGCCGCCGAAGTCCCCGAGGTGGTCATTGGTATGTTTCCTGTTAATGACATAACTACAACAATTTTATTCGATTCCGGGGCTTCCCATTCTTTTATTTCGCGGAGTTTTATTGCCCGACATCGCATTCCCTATACTCTTTTGGACAAAGCTATGGTGGTACAGTCCCCCGGGTCCAGGCTCAAGACAAATATTGTATGCCGAGGGTTGACGATATCAATTTATGGAGTCAACTTCCCCGCATCACTGGTATCCATTGAGTCTCCCACCTTGGATATTGTTTTGGGGATGGATTGGTTGACAAGACACCAGTTCTGCATCAACTGCGCAACAAGAGAAGTCACGCTAATAAATCCCTCGGGCCAGTCCGCTCGATTCTATGCCGGTCGAGCCATACCAAAGAAAGGAATGGTTTATGCAGCCATCGCCACAGAAATGAATCTAGTCCCAGTGGTCTGTGAGTTCCCAAATGTGTTTCTAGATGAATTGCCAGGCATGCCACCTGACCGGGAGCTGGAATTTTCTATTGAGCTTGTACCCGGAACAACACCAATTTACAAGAAATATTATCGAATGCCTTTGTCTGAACTAGTGGAGTTGAAGAAGCAATTGGATGAGATGCTCCAGAAAGGATACATTCGCCCCAGCTCATCTCCTTGGGGTGCACCTGCGATATTCGTGGGCAAGAAAGACGGCAGTCTTGGAATGTGTGTTGATTACCGTGCTCTCAATGACGTCACAATCAAGAATAAATACCCGTTGCCAAGGATTGATGATTTGTTCGATCAACTCAGCGGAGCTCAAGTGTTCTCCAAGATCGACTTGCTCACCGGGTATCACTAGCTGAAAATCAGAAAAGAAGATATCCCTAAGACAACATTCACCACAAGATACGGGCTGTACGAGTATACGGTCATGTCATTTGGACTGACCAACGCTCCTGCATTCTTCATGCACATGATGAACAAGGTGTTCATGGACTTCTTGGACAAGTTTGTAGTGGTGTTCATTGATGACATCCTCATATATTCCAAAAGTGAAGAGGAGCACAAGCAACATCTCCGAGCAGTGTTGGAACGATTACGCGCTCATCAACTCTACGCCAAGTTCAGCAAATGCGAATTTTGGCTAAAAGAAGTGGGATTCCTTGGGCATACCCTTTCCGCTCAAGGAGTGGACGTGGACCAAAGCAAAGTCACCGAAGTTCTGAAGTGGAAGACACCTGTTTCAGTAACAGAAATCAGAAGTTTCTTGGGTCTAGCAGGCTATTACCGTCGTTTCATTGAAGGCTTCTAAAAGATTGCCAAGCCAATGACTGAACTGCTTAAGAAGAATCAGAAGTTTATATGGACCGAAGCATGTGAGAACAGTTTCAATGAGCTCAAGACCCGTTTGACTACCGCTCCAGTGCTGACTCTACCAGACATCTACCGGAGCTTCGACATCTATTGCGACGCATCCAGGCGTGGCATTGGGTGTGTACTTATGCAAGATGGAAAGGTCGTAGCCTACGCATCAAGACAGCTCCGACCCCATGAGGAGAACTACCCTACACATGACTTAGAGATGGCAGCAGTGGTCCATGCCTTAAAGATTTGGAGGCATTACATCATCGGAAAGCGATGTCAAATCTACACCGACCACAAGAGTCTCAAGTATATATTCACACAGCCGGACTTGAACCTTCGACAAAAAAGATGGCTTGAGTTGGTCAAAGACTATGACCTGGGTATCAACTACCACCCAGGGAAAGCGAATGTGGTCGCCGATGCCCTCAGTCACAAACCGGCTACCGCAAACTCATTACTTGAGCTTCTGCACCCAACACTCCAAGACGAAATAGCTCAGCTCAATATGATCTTGTGCGATGCAATCTGCTCGGTTACCTTGGAAGTAACCCCTACCCTAGAAGACGAAATTCGAAAGGCTCAACCTGGTGACCCGATGTTACTAAAGATAATGACTCAAGTACGAGAAGGGAAGACACCAGATTTCAACATTGATGACTAAGGTACACTCCGATTTCGAGATCGAGTATGTGTGCCGGACCTCGGAGAATTAAAACAACAAATTCTGAAGGAAGCCCACGAGTCCGCATACTCTATTCATCCCGGAGGCACTGAAATGTACCAAGACTTGAAGCAAACATTCTGGTGGGAAGGTATGAAGAAAGACATCGCCTATTACATCGCCTGTTGTGATATATGCAACAAGGTGAAGGCTGAACACCAGAAACCAGCCGGTCTGCTTCAACCCTTACCCGTTCCACAATGGAAGTGGGATGATATCTGCATGGACTTCATCGTGTGATTACCCAGAGCCCCAAGAGGAAACAATGCCATATGGGTCGTGGTCGACATGCTTACCAAGGTGGCCCACTTTATTCCAATCAGGACCACCTACCGTGCAGATCAACTTGCTCAACTCTATGTATCCAGGATTGTCAGTCTGCTTGGGGTACCCTGGACTATCACTTCAGACCGAGGATCTTTGTTTACCTCGGCATTCTGGCTACGTTTACACCAAGCCTTGGGAACCGCCTTGAAGCACAGCACCGCGTATCACCCGCAGACAGATGGACAGACAGAGCGAGTAAATCAAATCTTGGAAGATATGCTCCGGGCATGCGCTTTTGCACAAGGACCCAAATGGGAAGACAGCCTGCTGTACGCTGAGTTCTCCTACAACAACGGCTATCAGACTAGCCTCAACATGTCACCTTTTGAGGCCCTATATGGACGAAAGTGTCGTACCCTGCTGAACTGGTCTCAGACAGGAGACAGCCGAATCTTCGGGACTGACCTAATGATGGAAGTAGCGAAGCAAGTCAAAGAAATTCGAGACAGACTGCAAGTGGCAAAATCTCATCAGAAAAGCTACTATGACTCAAAGCATCGGCAGATCAACTTCGAACCAGGTGAATATGCTTATCTCCGAGTTACCCCCATGAAAGGAGTTAAAAGGTTTCACACTCGGGGAAAACTTGCACCAAGATATATCGGTCTATTTCCAGTTATGACCAGAGTGGGCCAAGTGGTTCACGATGTATTCCACGTATCTCAGCTACGGAGATGCATCGCACCACCCACAACGCAGGCAGATATGGCAGAACTAGAGCTGGCCAAGGATTTAACATATGAGGAGAAACCTTTGAGAATCTTGGAAGAAATGGACAGAGTCACCCGCAACAAAACTATAAAGTTTTACAAGGTCCAATGGGAGCACCACACTGAGGACGAAGCCACCTGGGAAAGAGCGGATTTCTTAAGAACTGCATACCCATATTTGTTTCCTGAGCAACCGAATCTCGAGGACGAGATTGATCCTAAGGGGGGGGAGGTTTCTAACACCCTGGATTTTGCCTCTTTCTTTTATTTGGACTTATTTGGATTTATTGAATGTTTTATTCGCATTTGGGTTTTCCAGTCATTTCTTTTGGACTTACCACTTGGATTTATTTTTGATTTTCTTCCAAGTGGGTTCCTTCATCCATAAACCCTCCCTGGACCTCATCCCTCTCATAATAATGCCATTGGGTATTTTTATTTAATGGCATTATACCCTTTTTCTCTCTGAAAATGCCTCTTTTCTCACTAAGCTCTTAAGCAACCCCTATTTTTATTGCCCAGAAAATTCCAAGAAAATTCCCAAATATTCTTCGGGTCATGCCTCACCTTCCTATGCAAAAATATCACATGGTCATTTGGAAAATTTCAGCCCAGGAAAATATTTTTGCTTCTGGACAGAAAAGTCACTTTGTGAAGCAACTATATTATTCCTTGATCTTTTTAATCTGAAATTTTTACCACTTAATGACCTTCCTAACTAATGCTTAAACGCCTAAAACCAGCCCCAGAATCTTAGCCGTTTGTCCTCAGCATTTGGAGCAAGTTTCTGTCCAGAAACTTTGCAGCTCCCTCTTGTCACCTCAAGTGAGCCATTTGGCAAGCCCAACGCATTTCTAGGCAAAGCTTTGAGAGGACTTCACGGTGGACACGGTTTGGCAGCGCCGAAAGCACCCCGTGTGCCTGTGCACGCGGTGACCGCGTGCGGGCAGGGTGCATTGCACGCGCTCCGTGCGCTCTGCCCGTTGGGTCCGATCGGCCGCCGTCCAACCACCCTCCCCGCGACACCTCTCCATGTCTCAGCGCCGCAGCCAACCCCCGTGCGCCACCCAATCCCCTCCCTGCTCCTCCCCGACGCCAGAATGCAGCTCGCCGGAAGAGGCCGAGATCTAGCGGCGGGAACAGTGAGCTCGCGTGCCCGTTTTTCGCGCGTAGTGCGCGCCACTGTTGCCGCACGCGTGCACCGCGTCGCCCTGTGCTCCTCTGATTCACCCCACGCCGCTGCCCAAGTCCTCACCGCCCCCAGTTCGCCCTGCCGCTCTACTCCAGCGGAGCCCGAGCTCTGCCTCGCCTCCTCCTATAAATAGAACACTCCCCCGATCGTTCTAGCCATCCCAACCCACCTCTCCACCCTCAAATTGAACTCTAGAAGCTGGTGGCAATGCCGGGAAGGCCTCTGGCCTTTGAACCTCGCCGGCGACCGCCGCGGATCCCCCTCCTCTGAGCACTCAAGATAGACCACCTCAGCTCCAACCACTACCACCAACGAGACCGTAGCAACCTCCTGAGCACGACGGTAGCAAGAACTCACCGGATTGTCTCCAAAAACACCGACTCCGATCAGCTCCGCCGCCGCCGTCTCTGGACAAGATCGCCGCGACTCCGTCCGACCTCCCCAGCCTGCGCTTCGGGTACGTACTTGACTGTCTCGTCGAGCTCGTCCCGTTCCCCTCCTCTCCGGTGATCGCCGACGTCTCCTCGCCGGAGAAACGCCGACGACAGCACCGTCGCCCCCTGTTCCCTCCCTCTCCTCTGTTTAAGCCTGCCAGCGGGTCCCGCTCGTCAGCCTCTCACTCGGCCGCCCGAAGCGGTATAAGTGGAGGCGTATTCGCCGAATACGCTTTCGACGTGGCCGCTTCTGTTTTTCTTTTTATTTCAGATTTTGACTAGATCTAATCCAACTTTGACCAGCTATAACTTTTAATCTATAAGTCCAAATGATTTGATTCTTTTTGCTACTGGTTTATAAAATTCCAAAGTTTCTGTATGCCAAGTTTCAGAATTTTTCTTACTGTTGAGAATTTCTGGTGCAATAAACAGTGTTATGTGACATTTTCTTTTTGCATTTAATTTAATTTCAGAAGAACCTAGTTGTGTTGGAGAAGGCCAGGAGTACTGTGACACTCCTCTGAACCAAGGCAAGCCACAACATTCATATGCAAGGATGGCATTGCAATGACTTGATTTAATTGAATTAAATTCATCCTTTATTCACTATTTAAAATAATTTGCTATATAAATCTTGTTGCATAAAACTTTGTTCTGTTATGCTAATAATTTGTGCAGTAGGATACATGCTTTCTTGATAGTGTGCAGTAGGTATCATGTCATATACTCATATGACAACATGATACATTTGTTATTCATGACCGTAACCCGTGCACCCATTCATTCACTATGGCTCGAATCATTTTCTTTTCAAGATAAACTTGATAATAATCCAACTTGAACATGCTGTTGATCGAGTCATGGTGCCACCGAATCGAGCTCACCAGTGCAACCACACTTGCCTGGATGGGGAGGCCCTAATGCGGTCTATTGTCATGCCTCTCGCCGATGCCTCCTACGAGGGAAGGTTGCGCTCTGGTGCTACCCTGGCCCGGTAGGCAGTCATAACCTTGAGGACCGAAGTTTTGATGGTACCAAGGTCCCCGTTTGGGACAGTTTTGATGTTTGGCCACGACGGTGGTAGCCAGAGAGGTGGCAGATGTCACATGTTGACATCAGGGTCACCCAGGATATAGCCCAAAGGGGAGTTTGTCGGAGTGGCCGGGAGAGTGTCATGCAATAGATTGGTTTTGTCGGAATGTCGTTGGTCCACCCGAATGGGAGCACGAGGCCATGAATTCCGTGGTGTGGGTACAGTGTACTAACCTCTGCAGAGTGTATAATCTATCGATAGCCGCGTCCTCGGATATGGACACAGTTCGTAGTAGGTCACACCATGGGTCAACATAAATAATTAACTTGCACACTAAGAATCACAAGATGGCACATGCAGAAACGGTGATCGAGGATCACTATGAAAGGTATGAATGTGATCAAGTAAGGATCACGTTGGTAAGTGATGAACGGTGGTTACGCGGTAACCCCGAGATGGTAAGTTGGTCCCAAAGACCATGGCAATGTTTCACACACATCTAATGTTGAGTAGCATCATGCTCATGCATTAAATCTGTTAAATGCCTTGTTATTGTTTGCCGCACTTGTTTTGTTTGCTGTGAGCTTGCGAGTACATTCAAACTACTCACCTGGCTTATCATGCCAGATGCAGGAGAAGCCGTGCAAGGAGTTGATGTCAAGCAGTATGTCGCGATCTAGGCCGTGTCCCAGCAGTGTCCATGTGGAATGGAGTTCCGCTACCCCGTCGTTCCGCTGCCGCGTAGTAGTTCCCTTTTCATCGAGGCCCCTGCCATGTCTACTAAAAAATGTACATAAGTGCAGCCGCACCGTGTGTGCCGCTTGGCCTCGCTCATCATGTAAGATGTAAACCTATGTTTCCGCTAAGAGAACAATAAAGTTGTCGTTTTCTGTACCAAGTTATTGTGTATTGCCAGAAGACTTGATCTCTGGGCTGGCAATGCAAGGTAAACCGGTTGCTCTGAGCCGAGGTGCCACAATTCCGTTCGTACGAGTCATAACACAAACCCTAGATCTGAAATTTTTCGGATGCGAGGGACAACTACAAACGACATCCGCACAAGTTACCTAGCAGTAAAGATCTGGGAAATGCAGTAAAATTAGGCAATTTCTACCGCGGACGAACTCGAACAGGATGAATGGAAGAACAAGTTCATACATCACATACCCTAACTCGGTGATGTGCAGCGACTACGGCGGCGCGGGGATGAAGATGATCCGCGGCGGCGAGGAATGACTCCGGCGACCTCTTTCCGGCAGTGAAGCGGCGAAGATGATCGACGGCGTCGAGATCGAGGTGGAGCAGTGCAGTAGGGCTTCGGAAGGTGACGGTGGCGGAGGGATATGTGAAGTGAAACGAGGGAGGGTGGCGGAGCAGTATATATATGCGAGGAGGAAATAACCGCATCCAGTGAATCTGATCGGATGGCTATAGATAGTGGACTTTTGCGATTCAATGGATCAGATGTACTGACAGTTGATGAAGAGCATGTGGCAACCGTCACCAAAGAACGTGGTCCAGACTTGGGCGGGAAACGCCAAATTTTGGACGGCTTTCGCCAAAACAGATGAAGTTCGGACCAAAACTTTAACGTGGTCAAGGACACCAGATAAAGTTTCGTTTCCAGATAAATTTTGTGCATTCATAACGGAGTAGCATAGACTGGAAGAGATAGACTAGAGGGAAAACAGGGTCCTAGATATTTGACTCAGATGAATAAACACAAACACCCGAGAGAGAAGCCATGAGTGAAATACATTCGGACTAACACAAAAACTTCAAATTCAACTCAACGAAGAGAAATACCAAGACAAATTGTGGTGGCATTACCACCGTATAAGAACTGTATGACCCCGAGCATCGCACAATTATCGTGGCACCCGGTTAGTCTAGTTCTTCGTTAATGTATTCACTCTCAGAAAGAAAATTTCACTTTGTCGAAATTTTCAAACTCTTCGAGTGTTGTGCACCCATTCCTTTTAAGATGTGGAAGTGATGGTACGGGTGCCGAGTCCAGCTTACTGCACGTTTTTGGAATCTAGGATATTTAGCTCACACCATAACACACAGAATCTTTTCTCATCGAGAGGCTTGGTGAAGATATCAGCTAGATTCTCTTCGGTATTGACATGACTGATAACAATATCTTCTCGAGCAACATGATCGCGTAGGAAATGATGTCTGATCTCAATATGCTTGGTGCGAGAGTGCTGCACTGGATTGTGTGCAATTTTGATCGCACTCTCATTATCGCACAAAAGAGGAATCTTCTTGACCTTGATGCCATAATCCTTCAGAGTCTGCTTCATCCATAATAACTGAGTGCAACAGGCTCCAGTAGCAATATATTCGGCCTCAGCCGTAGAGAGTGAGACACAATTCTGTTTCCTTGACGACCAACATACCAAAGATCTACCGAGGAAGTGACACGTCCCCGAAGTAGATTTCCTGTCAACCCGGTCACCTGCATAATCTGAGTCTGAATATCCAACGAGGTCAAACTGTGCTCCCTTAGGATACAATAAACCTAAGGTGGGGGTGTGAGCCAAATATCTCAGAATACGCTTGACCGCTTGGTGATGCGATTCTTTCGGTGCAGCTTGAAAACGAGCACACAAACAAACACTCAACATGATGTCAGGTCTGGATGCACATAAGTAGAGCAAAGAGCCAATCATCGAACGATACACTTTCTAATCGTAATCTTTACCGTACACATCTGCGTCCAGCTGGCCATTCGTGGGCATGGGAGTTTTGTAGCCCTTCTGTTTGCAGTCTTGCATTTTGAACTTTTTCAGACAATCTCTCAGATATTTCTCCTGAGATATGAAAATTCCATTGTCCTATTGACGAATTTGTAGTCCGAGAAAGAACTTGAGTTCACCCATCATAGACATTTGATATTTCTCGGACATCATTCGCCCGAATTCCATACTGCAAGCATTGTTAGTACAGCCAAAAATAATATCATCCACATAAATTTGACATATGAATAGATCGCCATCAATAGCACGAGTGAAAAGACTGGAATCAGTGGATCCTAGCTTGAACCCTTTGTCGAGCAGAGACCTCTTCAGAGTGTCATACCAAGCTCGAGGGGCTTGCTTCAGCCCATACAAAGCCTTTTTCAACCTGAAAACTTTGTTAGGAAACTGAGGGTTTTCAAAGACATATGGCTGCCTAACATATACTTCCTCATCAATTTCACCATTAAGGAAAGCACTTTTCACGTCCATTTGATAAAGCAGAATATCATTGTAATTTGCATAAGCGAGAAGAATATGAATTGCCTCAAGGCGAGCAACAGGAACATATGTTTCACCGAAATCAATACCTTCTACCTGTGTATACCCTTGAGCGACAAGACGCGCTTTGTTTCTCACAACAATGCAATTTTCATCTTGCTTGTTTCGGAAAATCCATTTTGTGCCCATGATATTGTGCTTCTTAGGATTCGGTTTGTCAACCAATTCCCACACATCATTCAATTCGAATTGCACCAACTCTTCTTGCATAGCATTCATCCAATCGGGATCATTCATAGCTTCTTCATGGATTTTCGAGATCTTCGAGGATTAATGGCGGGTCAACTCGATTTGCCACTCGTGGTAAAGGATTTCCTTCTTGATGATCATTTTCATTTTCCTCAGCATCAGGATTGGCATTAGTATCGCCATTTTCATTTTGATTGCCATCTTGATCGGCATTTGCATTTGCATTTGGGTTGGCATTTGTGTTTGGTGCGGCATTTTCTTCGGCAGTAGATTGGCGTGTTCTTCGAGCTATGGGGGCATCATCATCGGAAGAGTCAGGTGTATTTCCTTTGACTGGCCTGACGTTCCCAATGACCATTTGTCGAATAGCATCCGAGATCGGAGGTTCATCTATCACATTAGGCAAGTGCTCCTTTTGAGAGCCGTTAGATTCATCAAACCGCACATTTACTGTTTCCTTAACTTTCCCGTGGTGAGAGTTATAGACACGATAAGTATGCGAGTTCGAGCCATAACCAAGAAGAAAACCTTCATGTGCCTTGGGTGCAAACTTTGAATTATGATTCATGTCACGAATATAGCAAGGTGCACCGAAGACACGTAAATAAGAAACATTTGGTTTCTTGCCAGTGATAAGCTCATATGAGGTTTTCTTAAGAAATTTGAGAAGATAAACACGATTCACAACATGGCAAGCAGTGTTAATAGCATCAGCCCAGAAACGAATGGCAGTTTTATACTCACTGAGCATTGTTCTCGCCATTTCAATGAGAGTCCTATTCTTTCGCTCAACAACTCCATTCTGTTGGGGAGTGTATGCGGCAGAGAATTCATGAGTGATACCATTTTCATCGAGAAAGTCTTCGATATTAGTATTTTTGAACTCAGTACCATTGTCGCTTCTGACATGCTTAATTCGCACATCATATTCATTTTGAGCCTTCTTGGTGAATCTTTTGAAGATATCTTGGGTGCAGGTTTTGTCTTCGAGAAAGAATACCCAAGTGTATCGAGAGAAATCATCAACAATAACCAGACCATAATGACTGCCTCCAAAACTTGCATAGTTTTGAGGCCCGAATAAATCCATATGAAGAATTTCCAGTGGTCTTGTTGTGGTCATGACAGTTTTTGACGAATGGTGCTTCTTGGCCAGTTTGCCAGCTTCACACGCGGCACAGAGACGATCCTTGTCAAATTTTACATCAGGAATACCACAGAGATGATTTTTCTTCACGAGAGTCTGCAAATTTCTCATACCTGCATGACCAAGTCTTCGGTGCCACAGCCATCCTTCTGTTGCTTTTGCAAGCAAACAAGTTTGGACTGAGGGACCCTTAGAGAAATCCACAATATATAAATCACCTTTTCTATTTCCCTCGAAAACAAAGGAATTGTCAATGGCCATAAAGACGATGCATTTGGATTTAGAAAATAGAACTAGCATGCCTAGATCACAAAGTTTGCCAACTGACATGAGATTGAATCCAAGAGACTGAACAAGTAAAACGTCATCAATGTTCTTGTCCTTGGATATAGCAATTTTACCTAACCCAATTACCTTTCCTTTGTTGTTGTCGCCGAAAGTAATATACTTCTGAGATGAAGCAGTTAAGTTGGGGTCGACATACAACGACTTGTCTCCGGTCATATGACTAGTGCATCCACTCTCCATTATCCATTCGGTACATCCGGAGACATAGTCCTGCAAAGAAATCAGGCGTTCTTAACCACCCACATCTTTGTAGGTGGCTTCGAAACATATGAGCGAGCAGGATATGATTTCTTTCGATAGTTATGCGAATTGTGACTTGAATGAGTACGAGCATAATCGAAAGAATATGCATTGAAGTTGCTTCCCGATGAATGGGTATAGTGATTAGATGAGGTATGCATGTACTCATTCTGTCGAGCCTTTACAAGGATATATCGAGCATTTTCTTCCTGCATGGTTAGTAGCCTGGTAATAGGTAATGCTTCGATAGTTTTCCTGGGCACCCATATAGCTTCCTTTGGGGGCCATTCCTACTGTTAGGTCCAACGTAGCGAGCAACAGCCTCACCACGTTGATTTTTGAACAACTTATAGTTGTCCAAAGAATCGTCATATGAGTATTCAGGAATAGGAGAGTCATATCCCGAAAGTAAAGCTGGATCGAGCGTTTTGCTCTTGGCAGGCACCCACACAGTGCGAGGATATTGATCAGGTTCCCAGTAGGACCCATTTTCATTCAATTTCCTTTCGAAACCGATACCTTCTTTCCTGGGATTTTTGTGAAGAATGCATTTCTTCAGAACATCACACAGGGTTTGATGCCCCTTGAGAGACTTGAACATTCCTGTCTGAAGAAGATCCTTCAACCTAGCATTTTCATCAGAAACAGAACCATTTTCCTCGACAGAGGGGTTAGCATTCACAGAAGATTCAGCATTTGATTCAGCGTTACTGCATTCAAGGCATTTTAAGCAGGGTGGTACGAACACCTCAGGTTTTTCTTTGAGTTGTTGGGTGAGAAGAGAATTTTCTCTGATCAAGTCATCATGAGCCTCTCTCAGCGACTTGAGTTCCTGTTTCCGTTTCAGGTAATCATAAGTCAATCTTTTGTGGTCAGCTGAGAGAAAATCATGACGATCTGATAGTTCTTTCATTCGAGACTCGAGAATGAAATGCTCTTCTGTCAACGACTGATTTTTCTGCATCTCCTCAACCAACAACCCTTCAGACTTCCTGACGGTTTTCTCAATTTTTTCTAGAGAGTTTTGTTGCATATTAGCAATTTTGATCAGTTTAGGATGGTCATCCTCATCAGAAGAATATTGATCACTGGAGTGAACCTTGTGATGTTTGGAGGATACCTTTTCTTTCGAGGCTTTGGCCATGAAGCAGTACGCAGGAGACTCGTTGTCGCTCGAAAGATTCTCGAAGAAGTTCGATGCAGGAGTAGAGGCACAAGCTATGCCAGCCATGCCGGAATCAGAATCCTCATCGGATTCATCAACTTCTTCGGAGTCAGATGATGCTTCTTCATCGGATACGGCTTGGCCTTGCGAGAAGTGTTTTTGCGGTTGGATGAGGACTTGGAGGGATTCCTTGAGGACGATCTTGACGAAGACTTGGAGGAGCTATCCTTATTCTTGAAAAACTTCTTCGTTTTCTTCTCATCATCGGAGTCGTAGCTTTTGCTCTTGCCTTTGCCATGGTTGTGTCCTGAATCAAATCTTCCACTTGCACGGATTTTAGCTTCCCAGAGAGGACAGTCCGAGATGAAATGTCCTGGCTTTTTGCACTTGAAGCAAGTGTATTCTCCAGTAGGTTTTGATGAAGATTTGGAGCCGCCAGAGTTGCTGGATCCTTTCTTCGGACACTGATTTTTCCTGTGAAGGCGCTGGAATCTTTTCGTGATCAATGCGAGATCCTTGCTGATCCTTTTGGGGTCATCTGAATCTTCATCGGCATTTCCTTCTGAGGAAGAATCAGCCGCAGCCTTGAGAGCATGACTTTTTCGGTGACTTGAGCCATAGAGATCTTTCTTTTCTTCTTCTTGTTCTTCGTGGGTGTTTAGCCTTTCCATGATATCAGCAGAGTCGAGAACTTTGAAATCAGCTCGTTCCCGAATCATCAGAACTAGAGTGTCGAACGAACTGTCAAGGGATCGGAGCAGTTTCTTCACAACTTCGTGATCAATGATGTCTTTGGCGCTGAGACCTTGTAGCTCATTTGCAATGTCACTCAGACGATCGAAGGTTTGCTGGCAGCTTTCAGTTCCAATTCACTTGAACCGATTGAACTTGGCCCGAAGAGTATCGATGCGAGCTTCTTTCTGAGTTGAAACACCCTCGTTTATCTTTTCGAGAATGTCCCATAATTCCTTTGCAGTTTCACACTGACGGTACCGAAGAAATTGAGCACGAGAGAGATGGCCACCAATCTCATCTTTGGCTTGAGCATCCATCTGAATGAGTTTCTTCTCGTGGTCAGTGGGGACCTGGGGCACTTCAACCACGAATCCATTCTGCATCACGTTCCACATATCATCATCAATAGCTCTGAGACGGATCTTCATCTTCTCCTTCCAGAAGGGATAGTCCGTCCCATCGAAGATGGGAATCTTGAGGTGCGACTTGTAGCTCACTGAAGACACACTTAAACTCCAAGGTGGTGAGATCAAAATGAGCAGACTCAAGGAGTACCTTGCTCTGATACCAATTGTAGGAACGAAGTATGTCTCCCAGAGGGGGGGGTGAATGGGAGTTTTAATTTTTTTTTCGGAAAAATCAAAACTCTCGGAACCCAGTAGCGGAGCGAATGAAAACAGCATACAGTGAGCGAATACAATCTACCGAATGGAAAGTAAGGGCATGCATCGAGATAATTCACATGATCGAAATATGTCATATGGTACAGTTCGAATGTAAAAGAGAGTAGCGGAGGTAACCAGTGATGCTCGATGGCAACAAGATATTTGGTAGACCAGTTCGCCCTTCTGCAAAAGGACTACGTCTGGTTGGAGGGGTTGTGATTTAACACAGAAGATAAACTCTCTTCGCCCTATTCTCCTCGACAATTGGTTCGTCAACCAATGCCGATTACTCGTGGTAGATGCTTGAGGAGATCTCCGAACCTTTACAGACTTCTTCTTCGAGAACCACAATTACTCTTGGTCTCTGAAGAAATTGACACCTAACCGTCTAGAGAGTTTGCAGCTCTCAAGAGTAATAGGCGGAGCGTACTGGACTTAGATTCGAGTGATGCTGAACCACTATCTAATTTTTCGGCTCTAGGGTTTTCTCTCGGTGGATTTTAAAATCAAATCTCTCGGAGAGGGGGTTGCTCAACAATCTTCTCTGAATCAAACGGAGCAGCCACCAGACAACGCCGGTGCGGGGTGGCTATTTATAGTCGCAGCCTTCCCTGATGGGAAATGACCATTTTGGACACGCGGTCCAGCCAATGGCCAACCGACATGTTCACAACGGTCGGATTATGAGAGCAACGATAACAATACTTGGGGAGCAAGTAATGCTAACTCCTCGGTCAGAGACAAAACTCTCGCAGCGAAGAAGATCACAGTCTCTTGCTGGCAAGTATTTGCTCAGAACACAAAGAGATTTCTCTCGCAACTTTCATAGGATTTGGGTTTAGCATCAGCGAATCAAAGCTTCGAACGCTACACCCCTCTTAATAGTACGGTGGTCCTATGACTCAAGAAAGAGAAAAGAAACGACGAAAATAATGCTATGTCTTCACTTCATCTTCAATCTCCTCGACTGCAGTCACTTTCTTCGGACGGACACCGAACGAATTGCTTTGCATCAACAATTTTGAGGGGTCACACTTGTCGTCATAATCTTCGGTGATAACCTTCACTGCCACGCAGGGGATATACTTCGGAGTTTGAATCCAAACTCCTCTTGACTCCAGGGACCTATTACTCTGTGTGCACTAGCAAACACATTAGTCCCTCATTGTTTGTCAACAATCTCCAAAACATAAGGAGGCAAATTATTGCACCAACAGTTGTGATGTGTAGGGCTTGAGTACTTACACACCGGGTGCAGCCCGCCTCTCATCCACATGGACATGAAGCCCACAAATATCCTCCTAAATGCAAGTCTGGAGGCCAAGATTGCCGACTTCGGCATGTCCAAGGCCTTCAAACGTGACAAGGACACACATGTGTCCACAAACACACTCGTTGGTACCTATGGATACGTTGATCTAGAGTACCTGGCAACAATGCAGCCAACAACGAAGAGTGATGTGTACAGTTTCGGTGTTGTGCTGCTGGAATTAGTCACCGGGAGACCAGCTATACTTCCAGAGTCTCCTATGCCCATCAGCATCATCCATTGGGTGAGGTCCCAGCTAGCGGAGGGCAACATTGAGAGCGTGGTGGATGCGCGCATGCATGGTTGTTATGATGTGAACAGTGTGTGGAAGGTGGCAAACATCGCTCTGGAGTGCACCGCACATGTGTCGGTGGAACGGCCCACCATCAGTGACGTGGTGGTGCAGCTCCAAGAGTGCCTCAAGCTCGAGGATTGCTATGCAAGCAGTGACATGAGCGGCGCCTTGTACACCGGCAGCGGCAGCCATGACCCAAACTTTAATTATGAGTCTCAGGACAGTGTTGCATCAGAGATGGAGCATGTGTCTAGAAGGATGGGAACAAGGACCACCGATCCTGTTGCACGTTGAAGACTTGTTCGTCCGGTTGAAAGAAGTCACAATTGCCCTTTGTGCCGTTGAAGGGAACTCTGTGTGCTTTAATATGTCCTTATTTACCACCACGCAAATGGGAAATGTTCAGATATTTGAAGACCCAAGTATGATGTGTTTTAGCAAGGGTTTGTGCTACTTAATATATGGCCTTTGGCCTTTTCGCAAAAAAGTATGCTTAATTCTTAATTCGTATGAAATACATGGGTATCTATGACTATGTACTCTTCCCTAGGTCTCTCTATTGACCTCTGTTTCCATGGTATGGAACTGGGAACTATGTACTCTTTTTCCAAAAATTGTTTTCAGTGTGCTAATGTTTGTATTCACTTGAAATTGGGAATTGGCCTCCTGACACCAGCTTCAATTGCTTCCATCCATTTTCCGATCTTATAACTATATGTAGATTTTCGCCGAGAAAATACATAGTAGTTAGTGCGGAAAACAAAAATAAACATAAATGCTCTAAAACCCCTTTATTGGGGCACTGGATTTTTGTGTGTTACACCAAACAACCGCACATGTCTTTCTTCACAAAAATTTGCAAACGGCTAGAACACACAAACATGTCACTATAAAAAAATCCATATTTTTATTTTTGTTTAATAGTATTTTAGATTTCAGTATTCATGCGGTAACATATTAGCTTGAGCTCATGTACTACGAATTTCCGTCCAATATATGGATCGCTTCTTTTGATCTTAACCTTATTGGAAAACGAGGTGGAGGTTAATGTCCACCTAGGAGGAGGCGAACTATGGTGGTCGAGGTCCAAATGGGAGGAAGCGAGCTACGATGGTCAAGGCCTAGATGGGAGGAAGTGAGCTGGTGGTCATGTTGGACAATAGGAGACGGGGCCCGAGGTCGAGCAATGCGGTAGTGAGGTGGGGTGGATGGGTTCAACAAGGCCGATCTGCTCACATTGACGATCTGTGGACTATAGGAGACAGACAACATGGTCGAGGGTGAGGCCATGGTGGAAAGAGAGAAGGGGACGAGAGGCAGTGTGAGGGGGATGTGGGAGGCAATGGCTAGGATAGGCTAGATGGAAGGCTGCGCGAGTAAAATCCTAGGTACTTATGGCACGGAGAGAGTCAAGGTGACAGAGAGAATCGTTGTGTTACTTTCCGCCTATGCATGCACTACACACACGGTATTTCTCAACCTCCAAGAGCAACAAGATCCACCAAGGAAACAAAGAGGAATCAACTTTTGCTTTGGTGGAAGTATTGATAAGGCACTTCTTTTTCACTCTTTAAAAGATCAACAATTTGAGTGGAAGGAAAGGGAGTTCTCAAAGAAAATTGAGTTAGAGAGAGAGAGTGGAGTCGTCACCTTTTTTCATACGGAAGAAGGGGGGATTTTATAGGTGGCCCCAAATCCCACCCGTTATGTGTAGAATCTGTGCACCCGAGAGGGTCCGGACCCCGAAGGCTCCGAGCAGATTCTGGGATAACTAGAAGGGTTGCATGCAAGTGTGCAACCGTTTGCCTCGGACGCTCCAGGCATGTTTCAGGATACACAGACAATTTGCATCGACATGCAAACCTTCTGGTTGCCCCGAGAAAGCTGGCTGGAGGGGGCGGACCTCGGAGGGTCTGGGTTGCCCCTAAGGCTCCATGCAGCCTTTTCATGTGAATAAAAATTTCAACTTCGGGGCTCTCTCTCAAGTAACGGGGATGTTTTGTGGGTCCATTTTAGTCAGCTTTACGTTCAGTTGATTCGCACAATACCTCGAAGCTGCACCCCATCTTAATAGTGCGTTTGTCGTAATGACTCAAGTAAATCACAAAGGCCATCATGAAACCGTTCCTTTTTGAAATGGAGAGGGGCGTCAACCATCCATGCTTCTGTTTGGAATGCGACGACACTGTTTATAGACTAAAGGAGAGTATGGCAAATTCCTTCTTGAAGCATGGCAAATTGTAGCAAAAAAATGAACCGAGCGAAGTTGCCATGCTTACTAAAGAAGAGTCAATTACACTGGTGATGTTAGAACTTGACGTAAACGGTCACTTCGGTGCTAAAGTTGCGGCATACATCAAAGTGGTGCAAAAACTTGGCTCGGTTATGCAAATACAGTGCTAATCATGGTTGGATACAAAATCGGCGCTGCCTAGGCGCCCCAGCGTGGCATGGGGATCACTGTCAGCGAGAGACGGGGAGTCACCCGTTTTTTGTGAAAACCCCTCTCGACAATTTTTCTCTCACAAAAGCCCCTTTTTTTGCGGCAAACCCCCTCAATATTTTCTCTCTCGCCAGAAAGCCCTTGTTTTTTTTCCGTAAAAACCCTCGATATTTTCTCTCTCACAAAAGAGCCATGGCCCACCTGCCAGCGACCTCGGGGCTCGAACCACAAACCTGCAGACTGCACGAGCTGGTGCGTAGCCACCCGAGTCATCGCCACTTGTGGTTGAATGTGAATAGGAAATCTCTATATATCTTTGGAGTGATAATAATTTTAATCAAAACAAAAAAAGATAGCCGAGGGAATCGAGCTGGTGACCTCATGCGAATTTGCACGTCTGCCTGCCACTGCAAAGAAGAAGATATAATGTATAAATAGGATAATTAAACTTTTTGTTTGTAAACTGTAGTCATATGTTATAAATAATTATATAAAAAATGTGTACAAGTAATCTAAAAAGTAATTATATATTTAAATAAATGCTCATATAGGTTTTAAATGTTCATGATTAATAAAATACTCATGCTTCTATAACAAAAATATGTTACTTTAAAAAGCTAATGTAATAAAGATTGTGTGTTTTCTAAAAAATATAAAATAAATACGAGCATAGTGTGGCCCAGACAGAATGCAGATCTTCAAATAAATATTATTTAAATTATACACACTTTTTTCATTATATGAAGATGTTTAATAGAAATAGGTGATTTAAAAATAGGACATTTCTTTAATTTAATTTATTTTTATGTATTATTCATAACACATAAATATTCTAACTTGATTGTTTTTACCATGATTATTACTTTTGAAATTTCTAAAAAAGTCTAACTCATGGAAAATGGGCTGCACTGACTGTAGTCAATTATAATATTTCATAATTAGTTATATGGTTATAAATAAAATTAGTAAGTGAATATTTAATGAGATTATATTGTCATTTTTGAAATTTAATTATTTATTTTTATGTATACTATTTTTAACATATGATTATAGTTTGGATACAAATAGTTCAACCCTTTAGACATGATATCTTCTTCGTTGCTGTGGCAGGCACATGTGCGACCTCGCATGACGTCTCCTGTTCGATAAGGCCGTCTTTTTTCATTTTGATTCAAGTTATTATTCACTCCAAGGATATATAGATTTCATATCCTCAGTTAACCACAGATGGCAACGGCTTGGTTGGCTACACACCCGCTCGTGCAGTCCGCGGGTCTGTGGTTCTTGTCCCCGTACAGACAATGTATAGGTCTCCATTATATTTTTTTTGGGTCGCTAGCAGGTGGGCCAGGGCTCTTTTGTGAGAGAAAAAATAACGAGGGGTTGTCCGAAAAATAGGGGCTTTTCTGTGAGAGAAAAAATATTGAGGGGTTTGCCTAAAAACCAGGGGTTTTTTGAGAAATTTTTATCAATGGGGGTTTTAAAAAAAAAAAAAACAGGCCACATGTTCCGCCTCTCGGACAGCGGCCCCAGGCCACGCTGGCGCGCCGGTTCCGTATCTAACCCTGATTAGCACTGTATTTGCATAACCGAGACAGAATTTTGACCACTTCAATGTATGCCGCAATTTCTAGCACCAAAGTGATCGTTTGCGCCAAGTTCCAGCACGCTAGTGTAATTGACCCGCTAAAGAAATTTGCCATCCGCGGACAACACAAATTGGCATGAAAACTGTTCGCATTTGCCATGCCTTCCAACGAACGTTCACTGGTTACGATGGTTCTATGTAACTTGTCGTTATATGTAATTTGACTGAATTTGCAATTTATACATGTCGATTTTGTTGGAATAAGAACGGCTGAAGGAGAAAAAAAGCTAGAGGAAGAAGAAATAAGGATTACCGTTGGATCTTAATCTAACTCAGAAAATCGACTTAAATATTTATAGTCGGTCCGTTAATTATCATTATTTTGCTGGCCTTTAAGTGGCCTAGTACTCCATCCGTTTCTTTTTAGTTGACATATAATTTTTTTCTGAAGTCAAACATCGTAAAGTTTGATCAACTTTATAGGAAAAAAATATCAACATTCATAATACAAATGTCATTAGATGCATCATGAAATTAATTTTCATACTATATATGTTGATATTTTTTAAGATAAATTTGGTCAAACTTTGTGTATTTTGACTTCAAATAAATTTTATACGCGGAGTAAAAAGAAAGGAGAGAGTATATGAGATGGTTGCACGCGAGATCAGAGCAGGAGGATCAAAAGCATCGGGGTATAATTTTTGGCGCGAAAAAGCTGCGCGGGTATTCTTTTCGTGCTAACGCGAAACGATTTTGGCGCGAGCCTTGCTATGAGATGGGCGCCAAAAGCTGTAAGAATCCCCGAATTTTTGTCGAAAGAGACCACCTGCGTAATCGAATTGCCAAAAAAAAAACCCCTCTGAGACGATTTGACAAAAAAGACTCCCTCGGCCGTGACGGCAGGCGCGCCAAGGCGACACGTGACACCTGCCGCCACGGTGCGAGGCGTCAGCCCCTGCCGCCACGGCGTCAGGCGGCAGGCTGCGTGGAACGGGAATCGGCTGGCGCGACGGAACGGGCTGGCGCTGTGGACCCCTGCCGCCTGAGAGGCGGCAGCAGGACAGTAGCAGCCGGGCCCGGCCGCCTCAGGGTGCCTGTTCATCGGCGGGCGGCAGGACAGTAGCAGGTGGTCTCTTTGACAAAAATTCCCGTAGGATCCGATTTGTACCCACTTGCCCTGCGTCGCGCATGTACGGCAGTACTTTGCTTTGTTTAAAGAGGTGGGCGTCGCATGGGCATGCATGCATGACTGAGGCCTCTGCTCGTGTTAACTAGTACTGGAGTACTAGTAACTAAGAAAGGAATACAGGCCAGCCGATGAACACAGTGCCAGAAACGACGCCGATGAACAGGCCTGCCGCCAGGCCCTGAGGCGGCCGGGCCTAGCTGCTACAGTCCTGCCGCCAGCCCCTCAGGCGGCAGGGGCCCACAGCGCCAGCCCGTTCCATCGCGCCAGCCGATTCCCGTTCCACGCAGCCTGCCGCCTGGCGCCGTGGCGGCAGAGGGGCTGCCGCCTCGCACCGTGGCGGCAGGTGCCACGTGTCGCCTGGCGTGCCTACCGACACGGCCGAGGGGATCTTTTTTATCAAATCGTTTCAGAGGGGGTTTTTTCTGGCAATTCGATTGCGTAGGTGGTCTCTTTTGACAAAAATTCGAAATCCCCATCTAACAACAGAGAGCGGAGCGAGACCATCGATCCCCAATCCAGGGAGGGAGGCAGAGATGGAGCCATGTCAGAGAAGCGAGGGAGCCAGCGTCAAGAAGCCCAGGACCCCGCCGGCGCCGCCCGGGGCCTACACCGGCGCCGAGCTCCTCGGGGAAATACTCCGTCGCCTCCCCGACATGGCGTCACTCGCCAGCGCCGCCCTCGTCTGCAAGCGCTGGGGCCGCGTGGCTTCCGACCCCGCCGTATTCCGCTGCTTCGGCTCCCTCCGCAGGCCCCCGCTCGTCGGCATCATCCTCACCGACCTTGGCCGCGAGCGCGTCCCCCTCCACAACCCCGCTCTCCGCTTCGTCAAGGCCAACTCGCGTCACCCCAGGCTGGCCGCAGCTGCAGCATATGGCGATTTCTACTTCCAAGGCCACCCCGAGATTAAAGCTGCCGACGAGTGGCGCCTCCGTGGCTGCGACGGCGGCTTCCTTCTCCTCTCCTGCGGCCGCTATGCGTCGAAGCTCGCCGTCTATGACCCTCTCGAGCGGACTGTCATCTTCTTCCAGCCACCCGAGCGCTGGCACTCTGGCCGGTACGCCATCGTCGCCGACGAGGCCGATGCGTCGTTCCAGGTTATCGGCATAGATCTCTGGGTTGAAGAAACCTTTGCCGTCTTCTCCTCCCGCACCGGCAAATGGGTCGTGCTTGACTCGTCCTTCCCATACTGGGGTTTCGCGTGGCCTCGCAGTGACGGTATGGCCGCCGGGCGGTTCGCGTACTGGTAGTCGAACACCATGAAGAACTGGAATGAGGATGAAGAGAAGATATATGTGCTTGACATGAAAACCATGGTGTGGTCGGTTATAACCGCACCGTTCCCGGCTGGCGAGTCGTACTGCGTGGCAGACATGGCGGTGCACGGCGGGCTGTGCATCGTGTCCAGCAAGGAGCAAAGCGTGCTGCTCTGGGTCCGTGATATCAATGGTGCATGGGTGCTCAAGAAGGAGGTCTCCTTGCTGAATCACTTTGGGTACTTAAAGAGGATTCGTCGTGACGAATGGATGAAGAGGCTGCGCATCCTCGCAATGAAGGCTGGCTAGCTATGTCTACATGGAGTTCTGGTCCATAAGGAAGTCTGAATCCTATATTCTTGTGCTCAATCTGAACACCGTCAAGCTGCATCAAATCTTTGGCAACAATGCGGATGAGCGCTACAGAGGCGCTGCTTTTCCATTCTTTTTGCGGTTGTCACCACTGCCCGCCGCAGATGATGAGAAGGAGCTTCAAGATGCTTGATAGCATGGAGTAGGTAATCTCCTATTTGATCTGTTTGCTAGATTTATCTCTCTTGCTTCTACTTCGATCGATCTAGCTATTTAATTATCTGTGCAAATTGCTCACCAAGCCATCCAGATCATGACACCTAGTGAACTAGGGGAGATCAGGTCCCTGTTCTGAAAAGTTTCATGGTTTTGCAACTTATTATTATAAATAGTTGTACATTGCACCTTTTGTTCAGTTTCCTTAGCACCAACCAGTTTCCCAGATTATTTCCCTAGAACTCACACTCTTGTGTAAAATTTGTTTATTCAATTGTGACTTCCTTCCTTAAATGAACGTACCCCTGTTTTCCAGATTAATTTTCTAGAACTCTGCAGCATGTGTAAAAGTATCTGACTTGTTTCCAGAATCTGTTGATTTGATTGTGTCTGGTTTGCCTCAGATGATTTGATCGAATGCTAATCCATCTTGTTTCTTGGGCTATTGCTATATTGATCAAAAGTTTAAGAAGGAACTACTCAGTTGTTTATTTAGTGATGAATATTTTTTCTAAAATATTGCAAACCTATCATGAGAGTCAGACTTACCGCTTACCAAGGTTTACGAGTTGATGAGTCGACGAGTCGTTCCGAGGTTGAGACTCATAGACTAAGCGTGATTAGTCGACACTGAAGTTGTGACTCATAGACTAGTTGACACTAAAGTGTAGTCGGCCCTAAAGTTGACACTCATAGACTCTATAGACTAGTCTTGACTAGTCCTTGCACTCATAATCCATGCCGCTTACGAGTACAAGTGTGCTAAGGGAAATCAATTACTTCTTGAAATGGTTCCACGTTACTGATAACTGTTTTTTCTTGCTTGTTTACTACTCCCTCCATATAGAAATAAATCTAAACGCTCTTATATTTCTTTACAGAGGGAGTATTTTTCTTTTGTGACTTGAGACTTCGCTTTATGGTCTGTAGACTGTAGTTAGCAGCTGAATTGTCTGTATATAAATGCATTTACATTCAGTTGGTTTTTAGCAACGCACCAAGAATTGGGCCATAATTTGCACCCATGACTTGTATGCTTAACTTCAGTATAGTTCCTTCAGTTATCTCAATTGAAGTGACAAACTTAAATTTCCATCATTGTTCTTTAACCAAACAATTTTGCAGAATTATCTGAGTATTCAATACTTTGGAATGCATGAATCATGATCAAATTATCAAACCATCAAAGTGAATAGACCAATAAGTGGTATCAGGCTTCTCCTCCGGAGCCTGCAATTCAGTCTAGTCATTGATGAAATCCACCAAAGCTTGAGATTTAATAGCAGTTCACGGCATATATTTGAGATGATGCGGCCCCAGCTCAATCGCCCATTTTGTAACCCGGCTAGTGGCTTCTCTGTTCTGAATGATATCGCCAAGGGGTGCTGAACTAACCATAGTGATTGGGTGCTCATGAAAATAGTGTTTCAACTTCCGGCTTGTCATGAACACACCATATACTAGCTTCTGCCAATGCGGATATCGCTGCTTGGACTCTATTAAAACCTCGCTGATATAATATACCGAACGCTGAACTAGATACTGTTTGCTTGCTTCCTTGCGTTCCACAACAACTCAACACCGACAGCTTTATTGTTAGCTACAATATATAGCAGCATGGGCTCCTTCTCCTGAGGGGTAGCGACGATGGGCGGCTCAGATAACTGCTTTTTGAGAGATTCAAAAGCCTGGTCTGCAGCATCGCTCCAAACAAATTATCCGACTTCCGGAGCATTTGGTACAGTGGGATAGTGATACGTCTCCAACGTATCTATAATTTATGAAGTATTCATGCCATATTTATAACAATTCTATATGGTTTTGCTATGATTTGATTAGAACTAACCCGGACTGACGCTGTTTTCAGCAGAACTACCGTGGTGTTGTTTTTTGTACAGAAATGAAAGTTTTCCAAATGAGCTGAAACTTTTTGGAGATTTTTTATTGGACAAATAAAAAACATTGGCACCAAGACCCACTGGAGGGGGGCCACCCAGTGCCCACGAGGCACCAGGGCGCGCCACCCCCCCAGGCGAGCCCTGGTACCTCGTGGGGCCCACGTGGCTCCGTTTCGCGTGATTCCAACGCTGAAAAATCATATATATTCAGAAACCCCCGAAAGTTAACCTAGATGAGTTTTTACGCCGCCGCAAGCCTCTGTACCAGAGAGATCTCATCTACAGCCCTTTTCCGGCACCCTGCCGGAGGGGGGAAAGCATCACCGGAGGCCATCTTCATCATCCCGGCGGTCTCCATGACGAGGAGGGAGTAGTTCACCCTCGGGGATGAGGGTTTGTACCAGTAGCTATGTGTTTGATCTCTCTCTCTCTCGTGTTCTTGAGATGGCACGATCTTGATGTATCGCGAGCTTTGTTGATATAGATGAATCATATGGAGTTTTCCCCTCTCTATCTTCTTGTGATGAATTGAGTTTTCCCTTTGAAGTTTTCTTATCGGATTGAGTCTTTAAGGATTTGAGAACACTTGATGTATGTCTTGCATATGGATATCTGTGGTGACAATGGGATATTCACTTGAGTCACTTGATGTATGTTTTGGTGATCAACTTGCGGGTTCCGTGACCTTGGGGATTTATGCATAAGGGTTGGCACACGTTTTCGTCTTGACTTTCCGGTAGAAACTTTGGGGCACTCTTTGAAGTTCTTTGTGTTGGTTTGAATAGATGAATCTGAGATTGTGTGATGCATATCGTATAATCAAACCCGTGGGTACTCGTGGTGACATTGGAGTGCCTAGGTGACATTAGGGTTTTGGTTGATGTGTATCTTAAGGTGTTATTTCAGTACGATCTCTATGGCTGTTCGTGACAATTAATGGGGATGGCTCATAAGATTGATCGGGAAGGATAACTTTGAGGTGGTTTCGTACCCTACAACAATTTCTTCGTTTGTTCTCTGCTATTTGTGACTTTGGAGTGAACTCTTTGTTGCACGTGAGGGATTTACATATGATTCAACTATGTCAACAATGTTGAGAGATTACACTAGCGAAGGTATGAACCCTAGGCCTTATTTTCAAGCATTGCAATACCGTTTGTGCTCACTTTTGTTACTAGTTACCTTGCTGTTTTTATTATTTCAGATTACAAAAACCTATATCTACTATCCATACTACACTTTTATCATCATCTCTTCGCCGAACTAGTGCACCTATACAATTTACCATTGTATCGGGTGTGTTGGGGACACAAGAGATTTCTTGTATTTGGTTGCAGGGTTGTTTGAGAGATGCCATCTTCAACCTACGCCTCCCACGGATTGATAAACCTTAGGTCATCCACTTGAGGGAAAAGTGCTACTGTCCTACAAAACTCTGCGCTTGGAGGCCCAACACGAGTCGACAAGAATAAGTTGTGTAGTAGACATCAAGCTCTTTTCTGGCGCCGTTACCGGGGAGGTGAGTGCTTGAAGGTATATCTTTAGATCTTGCAATCGAATCTTTTAGTTTCTTGTTTTATCACTAGTTTGGTTTATTAAAGAAAACTACAAAAAATGGAATTGAGGTTGCCTCATATTATTCGTCTTTATCATGTCTTTCTTGAAAATAAGGATTCCGATAATTGTGCTCAATTGATAGAAGAAGAATTCAATAAAATGTTTGGCATAAAATATTTGAATGAGGAGCATGATTGCAATGTTGCTAGTATGACTTCTTTGAATATCCATGATGCTAATGATATGCGAACCAACAAGCTTGGGGATGCTATGTTTGATGAGAATGAAATTTTTGAGAATATATTTGCTGCAATTAATATTTGTCCCAAGCTTGGGGATACTATGCTTAATGAAGATGATCTTTTTAGTCCCCCTACTTTGAATGATCAAAAATTTTATGATGATTTCATGCCTCCTATTTATGATGATTATATTGATGAAAGTGGATTTGGGGAGGCCATGAATTTATTTAATGATGATTCCACTATTTTGGAAGAGGTTTCAATTGACTGTGATTAAAAAGTTGCTATCTATGATGATTATTGTGATGACACGTATGCTATAAAGAATAATTATAGCCATGAAATTTGTCATCATAATTTTAATGCTCAAATGGATTATGCCAATCAAGTATCTCATGATAGTTATTTTGTTGAGTTTGCTCCCACTATTATGAATGAGAAGAAAATTGCTTATGTGGAGAGTAGTAAAAATTATATGCTTGTGGATCATGAAAGGAATGCTTTGTGTGATGGATATATTGTTGAATTTCTTCATGATGCTACTGAAAATTATTTTGATAGAGGAATATATGCTTCTACATATTTCAATAATATCAAGTTTCCTCTCTATGTGTTGAAAGTTTTGAAGTTATGCTTGTTTTGCCTTCCTATGCTAGTTGATTCTTGCTCCCATAAACTATTTGATCACAAAATCCCTATGCATAGGAAGTGGGTTAGGCTTAAATGTGTTTGATATATTTCTCATGATGCTCCCTTTACGTTTCAATTCTTTACTTCTATGTGAGCGTCATTCAAAATTATCATGCCTAGCTAAAAGGCTTTAAAGAAAAGCGCTTGTTGGGAGGCAACCCAATATGTATCCTTTCTGTTTTAGTGTGTTCACATGATTAATATACTGTAGTAATCATGTTTTATATGTTTTATTTCAATAAAGTGCCAAGTAAAACCTTTGGGATAGTGTGGATACTTGTTGATTCAATTCTGTGCAAAAACAGAAACTTTTACCTCTAGTACTTAATTTCCCAGATTTTACTGGAGCGTCAAAAAATTCTGAAATTTTTACACAGTATTGATATGAAATGTTTTGACATTGTCCTAATTTTTCAGAATTTTTAGAGTTCCAGAAGTATGGTAGTTGCTCAGATCATTACAGACTGTTCTGTTTTTGACAGATGCTGTTTTCAATGCATAGTTTGCTTGTTTTAATGTTTCCATAGCTTATGTTATGAGATATAAATTGCGGAAATGATAGAATACAGTAGGCATTATATGGGAAAAGTTGTGAATCTTGTCTTGGACAGTACCTAAGTGATGGTTTATTCTTTATCATACTAACCGTTCTCACGAAGTTCCGTTAAGTTTTGTGTGATTGAAGTTCTCAAGTTTTGGGTGAGATATCGATATGAGGATAATAAGGAGCGGCAAGACCCTAAGATTGGGGATGCCCAAGGCACCCCAAGGTAATATTCAAGGAAGACCCAAGCAACTAAGCTTGGGGATGCCCTGGAAGGCATCTCCTCCTTCGTCTTCAACATTATCGGTAACCTCACTTGGAGCTATATTTTTATTCGTCACATAATATGAGTTTTGCTTGGAGCATCATTTTCTTCTGTTGATATTTGTTTGCTGCTATCAATAATCATGTTTTGTATCTTTTAGTTCAATCAAAAGCCAATTATAGCCTTTACCATGCTCAGTTTGCAAGTTCATGTGTTGCTGTTTGAAAACAGAAAGTTTTCTGTTATGTCCAGAATATTCCTGAATAGTAAGAACATGATAAAAATCTGAAATTTTTACACAGTAAGAATGCATGAGTTCTCTGTCACTTGGTAATTTTTCAGAATTTTTCGAGTTAGGGAAGTATGGATTCTTATTCACTCTTTGCAGACTGTTCTGTTTTGGCAGATTGCTGTTATAGTTGCATTGTTTGCATATGTTTGCGTGTTTAATGTTTCTATTTGAGGATAGGAGTATTAAATATGCAGAGGCATTTAGTATTCAATGTTTAATTATAATTTTAGTGATTTTCTACAGTAGAGAATGTCGAGGTTTTGAGTGGATATATACTAACATATCTCACAAGTTCTTGTCAAGTTTTGTGTGGATGAAGTTTTTGAAACTTAGGGATACTATTATATGAGAAGAATTAACGAGACACAAGAGTTCAAGCTTGGGGATGCCCAAGGCTCCCCAAGTTAATAATCCAAGATGTATCAAGCATTCAAGCTTGGGTATGCCCCGGTAGGCATCCCATCACTTTTCTTCATCAAATATCGGCTAGTCTCGATTGAACCCAAGTTTTTACTTGTTCACATAATGTGTGCTATACTTGGTTGTGTCTTTGTTTTGCTTGCTATTTGAATAAAATATCAAGGTCTGAAACATTTTTAATGAGAGAGAGTTTTCACATAGCTACTTAATTGTTTCACTACTCATTGATCTTCGCTTCTATATTTTGGAGTAGTTTGTCATTAATTCTCATGCTTCACTTATATCTTTTTGAGAATTAATAATAGTAATGGTAATTTGCACAAGATATGAATTTGGTCCCAAGATGATGAATATTTGAGAGGGATATAATAAAAACTTTCATATAGATCATTGGATATGATAGGTGTGATTCCTTGCAATGAAAATAATGAAAGAGATCATATGCTAATCTTATGGAAAGTAATGACATTACATAAAGAAAAGTATAAGTGGTAAAATTTATTGGAGGTTAACAAGCATAGAATTAGTCAATGATGCAATTCATGAAAAATTTAATAAGGGAAGAGAAGATTCACATGCAAATATACCATCTTGGACATCTTTTATGATTGTGAGCCCCCATTAAGTATTTTATGTCAAAGTGTTGACGTTGGACAAGGAAGACAACGTAATGAATTATGTTTGTTCATATTCACATAGAAGTTATATTGTTATAGATCCTCCAACATGTGGTGCTTGCCCAATATCTTTGCTAGCCAAAAATTCGTACTAAGTAGAGATACTACTTGTGCATCCAAAACCCTTAAACCCAGTTTCTTGCCATGAGAGTCCACTATATCTACCTATGGATTGAATAAGATCCTTCAAGTAAGTTGTCATCGGTGCAAAAAGCAATAAAAATTGCTCCTAAAATATGTATGATCTTTTATTGTAAGGGAAATAAGGGTTGTACGAACTTGTGATGGTAAAGAAAAAAAAGCGACGGACTGCATAATAAAGGTTGCTATCACAAGGGGCAATATAACGTGACGTTCCTTTGCATTAAGGGCTTGTGCATCCAAAAATAAAAGCGCATGACAACCTCTGCTTCCCTCTGCGAAGGGCCTATCTTTTACTTTATGCATTTACTTTTATGTATTTATTTTTTATGCAAGAGTCAATAGTGTTCTCCTCTATTTCCTTTTTATTTTTCTCTTTTGCAAGCATCATGTGGTGGGGAAAGATCTAGGCACATATATCCAGTTGGATATGAGTGATCATGAGTTATTATTGTTGACATCACCCTTGAGGTGAATAAGTTGGGAGGCGAAATCACAAGCCCCTATCTTTCTATGTGTCTGGCGGAAACTTTTGCTCCATATATATGTCGTGAGTGTTAGCAATTATAGAAGACTAAATGATGGTTGAGTATGTGGACTTGCTAAAAAGCTCCTACATGAGACCCTTCCTGAAAATATGATGAATTGCAATTGCATTGTTGACTAGAATAGTTTGTTAGTTTCCAAGAAAGTTTATGCCTTATACTTCATTGTTGTGATGAATTGTTACTTGCTCATGAGAAGTTTTATGATAACAAATATTGCTGTTATAATAATGATCTTGCTTTGAATCATTCAAGTCCAATGTCCATGCTATAAAAGAAAAGATTATATGATGATTATGATAGGTAGCATTCCACATCAAAATTTCTGTTTTTAATTGCTACTTTATCATGATGACTTTTATGAGAAAAAGTTGTTGTTATGATGCTAGGAAAAGTGATTGAAATTATCATTGATCAAACTTATGCACTATGCTAGCATTCACACTTCAGAAATTATTTCTTTTATCATTTACCTACTCGAGGACGAGTAGGAATTAAGCTTGGGGATGACGATACGTCTCCAACGTATCTATAATTTATGAAGTATTCATGCCATATTTATAACAATTCTATATGGTTTTGCTATGATTTGATTAGAACTAACCCGGACTGACGCTGTTTTCAGCAGAACTACCGTGGTGTTGTTTTTTGTGTAGAAATGAAAGTTTTCCAAATGAGCTGAAACTTTTTGGAGATTTTTTATTGGACAAATAAAAAATATTGGCACCAAGACCCACTGGAGGGGGGCCACCCAGTGCCCACGAGGCACCAAGGCGCGCCATCCCCCCAGGCACACCCTGGTACCTCGTGGGGCCCACGTGGCTCCGTTTCGCGTGATTCCAACGCTGAAAAATCATATATATTCAGAAACCCCCGAAAGTTAACCTAGATGAGTTTTTACGCCGCCGCAAGCCTCTGTACCAGAGAGATCTCATCTACAGTCCTTTTCCGGCACCCTGCCGGAGGGGGGAAAGCATCATCGGAGGCCATCTTCATCATCCCGGCGGACTCCATGATGAGGAGGGAGTAGTTCACCCTCGGGGCTGAGGGTTTGTACTAGTAGCTATGTGTTTGATCTCTCTCTCTCGTGTTCTTGAGATGGCACGATCTTGATGTATCGCGAGCTTTGTTGATATAGATGAATCATATGGAGTTTTCCCCTCTCTATCTTCTTGTGATGAATTGAGTTTTCCCTTTGAAGTTTTCTTATCGGATTGAGTCTTTAAGGATTTGAGAACACTTGATGTATGTCTTGCATATGGATATCTGTGGTGACAATGGGATATTCACTTGAGTCACTTGATGTATGTTTTGGTGATCAACTTGCGGGTTCCGTGACCTTGGGGATTTATGCATAAGGGTTGGCACACGTTTTCGTCTTGACTTTCCGGTAGAAACTTTGGGGCACTCTTTGAAGTTCTTTGTGTTGGTTTGAATAGATGAATCTGAGATTGTGTGATGCATATCGTATAATCAAACCCGTGGGTACTCGTGGTGACATTGGAGTGCCTAGGTGACATTAGGGTTTTGTTTGATGTGTATCTTAAGGTGTTATTTTAGTACGATCTCTAGGGTTGTTCGTGACAATTAATGGGGATGGCTCATAAGATTGATCGGGAAGGATAACTTTGAGGTGGTTTCGTACCCTACAACAATTTCTTCGTTTGTTCTCCGCTATTTGTGACTTTGGAGTGAACTCTTTGTTGCACGTGAGGGATTTACATATGATTGAACTATGTCAACAATGTTGAGAGATTGCACTAGCGAAAGTATGAACCCTAGGCCTTATTTTCAAGCATTGCAATACCGTTTGTGCTCACTTTTGTTACTAGTTACCTTGCTGTTTTTATTATTTCAGATTACAAAAACCTATATCTACTATCCATACTACACTTTTATCATCATCTCTTCGCCGAACTAGTGCACCTATACAATTTACCATTGTATTGGGTGTGTTGGGGACAAGAGATTTCTTGTATTTGGTTGCAGGGTTGTTTGAGAGATTCCATCTTCAACCTACGCCTCCCACGGATTGATAAACCTTAGGTCATCCACTTGAGGGAAAATTGCTACTGTCCTACAAAACTCTGCGCTTGGAGGCCCAACACGAGTCTACAAGAATAAGTTGTGTAGTAGACATCAGATAGCCTTTTCCCCAAGTCGGCTTATGAACCGGCTCAATGCCGCAACCCACCCAGCCAGCTTCTTGACGGCATTGATATTAGCCGGCTTGCCCAGGGATGTGATTGCTCTGATTTTTTCCGGGTTAGCTTTAATCCCACGTTTAGAAATGAGGAATCCCAACAACTTCCCTGCTGGAACACCGAAAACACACTTTTCCGGGTTAAGCTTCATCTGATAAATGCGGAGGTTGTCAAATGTTTCCTTGAGATCATCCAATAAGGTCTCCTTCTTCCAAGATTTAACCACAATGTCATCAACATACGCATGAACATTACGCCCAATCTGCTTGTGAAAACAATTCTACACACAACGCTGATAAGTCGCCTGTGCACATTTTAGACCAAACGGCATAGACGTGTAGCAGAAAGCACCAACCGGTGTAATGAAAGCCGTCTTTTCCTGGTCCTCCTGCTTCATCCTGATTTGATGATAACCAGAATAAGCATCCAGAAAGCATAAGGACTCACAACCCGCCGTAGCATCAATGATCTGGTCAATACGGGGCAGCGTGAAAGGATCACTAGGACAAGCCTTATTCAGATCCGTGTAACCCACACACATTCGCCAAGTCCCGTTTTTCTTCAGAACAAGAACCGGGTTAGCCAGCCATTCAGGATGAAACACCTCCACAATGAACCCGACAGCTAAGAGCCGAGCTACTTCTTCGCCAATAGCTTTCCGCCTTTCCTCATTAACTCGACGGAGGTACTGTCGAACAGGTTTAAACTTAGGATCCACATTAAGGGAGTGCTCAGCGAGTTCTCTCGGTACACCTGGCATGTCAGAAGGTTTCCATGCAAAGATGTCCCGATTCTCACGGATGAACTCGATGAGCGTGCTTTCCTATTTAGGGTCCATGTTTGCCCCAACAGTGAACTGTTCCGATGAATCACATGGGACAAAATCAACTTGCTTTGTATCTCTGGCCGACTTAAATTTGAGCAAGGGGTCAGACTCGGTCGTCGGCTTCTTGAGGGAGGTCCTGTCAGCCGGGTCGACGTTGTCCTTCTAGTACTTCAATTCCTCAGCAGCACAAGCCGTCTCTGCGTATGCCGCATCTCCCTCTTCACATTCCAGCGCAACCCACCGGTTACCCTCCACGGTAATCGTTCCTTCTGGACCCGGCATTTTTAACTTCAGATAAATATAACATGGGCGTGCCATGAAACGCGCGTAAGCCGGCCTACCGAAGAGGGCATGATAGGGGCTCTTAAGTTTTACCACTTCAAAGGACAGGAACTCTGAGCGGTAATTATATTCATCAGCAAAGGCTACCTCCAAAGAAATTCTGCCAATGGGATAAGCTGACTTGCCAGGGACGATGCCGTGAAAAACTGTGGTGGAAGGGGTGAGCTGTTTCTCAGATAAATTCATTCGTCGGAAAGTATCATAGTAAAGTATATTGATACTGCTGCCCCCATCCATAAGCACCTTTGTCAATGTATACCTGTCAACCTGTGGTGCCACCACTAAGGCTAGATGACCCGGGTGATCAATGAACTCCGGATGATCCGCCCGACTCCAGGTGACTGGCTGCTCTGACCAGTTGAGGTAATACGGGACTGCCGGCTCAACCAAGTTGGCGGCTCTCCGCTGAACCTTCCGGTCCCTTTTGCAGGTACTGGTGGTAAAAACATGATACTGACTGTTGTTCAATTGCTTTGGATTACTCTGGAAACCAGACTGGCCGCCTTGATTCTGATTGCTCTGGTCGCGTTGATTATTGCCTCCAGCGTTGCCAGCACCCTAAAACCCGTCATTATGACCTTGGTTCCCCTGGAACCCCGGGCCTGCGAAGGGTCCTTGTGAGCCGGCTCCCTGATTGCCGGGTCCGAGGTTACCGGGGTGTCCGCCGTTGCCGCCTCCATTGTGATTATTCTGAAACACCCTCTTGGAGAATTCTTGCATAATGTAACAGTTCTCCCAGGAGTGGGCAGACGGCTTGCCATCAATGATGTGTTTAGGACATGGACCTTTGAGGGCCTCTTCAAAAGTGCGGGCGAAAGGCTTCCTGGCATCGTTGTTCTGCCGCTTGTTACTCCCACCGGTGTTGGTGTTTGCTACCAAATCGGAGCCGGCTTCATAACCCTTATGCTTGTTGCTGCCATTGACCTACCCATTGCCATTGTTCTGCTGGTGACCCTTGCCACCATTTTTCTTGCCCTTGCCAGATTTGTCATCATCAGACGTAGGGTCCTTTGTATTATCTGACTCGACATATTGGGTTAAGACGTCCATAAGATCGCCCATGTCTGGGACCTTCCTCTTGAGCTGCCCTAACTTCTGAACCAGGGGTTGAAATTTACAAGTCCGCTCCAGAACAAGAACCGCCTGAGCCGCCGTGATGCTATCTGAAGAATGAATGACTTCTGCAACCCGGTGAGACCAGTGGTGTGCCGACTCATCCTCCCGCTGAACACAATGTTCCAGGTCAACAATCATGGTTGGCCATTTGCAGGTCCCCTGATTTTTTTGATGAAGCGCTCCTTCAATTCCTGCCAGGTGTTAATGGAATTCGCCGGCAAGTTTTTCAACCAGGTACGCGCCGGGCCCTCTAACATGAGAGGTAGATACCGCGCGCACACAGCTTCACTAGCGCCCAATATATCCATTGCCACCTCATAACTCTCTATTCACTGGGCCGGCTCTAGATCTGCTGTGTAATTAGGAACCTTGAGAGGACCCTTAAAATCTGGCGGCATGCGTGCATCTCGCAGTGCTGGGACTAGACAAGGAGTTCCAATCCCGCGACTTGGTAAGCCGCCAAGGCGACCAGCTACCTGGGCTGTGGTAGGATGATCCTGCGCGACGGGCTGATTATACACTGCCCGCACGTTTTCCTCTTCCAATGCTCATAGAGCTCGAGCGGTGTCCACAATCTCTTGCGCGTTTGGGATCCTGGGTGGCGGTTGATCCGCAAATGGTTCTGCGGCCCTCCAGCGCTGTGCGCTACTGGAAACAGCTGATACGTCCATTTTGCATCATGTTTTACTACTGTTATTTATAGTGTTTTTAATCAATATAACACTTTGTGGAGCTATTCTAATGCCTTTTCTCTCTAAATATGCAAGATTCACACAAGGAGGGAGAATACCGGCAGCTGGAATTCTGGACCTGAAAAAGCTCTGTCAAGATACCTATTCTGCACAACTCCAAATGAGCTGAAATTTTCTGGAGAATTATTTTGGAATATATAAAAAATATTGGAAGCAAAAAGTACCAGAGGGGGCCACCCAGGTGCCCACAAGGCACCAGGGCGCGCCACCCCCCCAGGCATGCCCTGGTACCTCGTGGGGCCCCTTCCCACTTCTGGCCTCCATTTTCTGGTATATAAGGGCATTTGACCTAAAAAAATATAGAGAAGACTTTCGGGACGGTGCGCCACCGTCTCGAGGCGGAACTTGGGCAGGAGCACTTTTGCTCTCCGGCGGAGAGATTCTGCCGGGGATACTTCCCTCCGGGAGGGGGAAATCGTCGCCATCGACACCACCAACGACCCTCTCATCGTGGGAGGGCTAATCTTCATCAACATATTCACCAGCACCATCTCATCTCAAACCCTAGTTCATCTCTTGTATTCAATCTTTGTCTCAAAACCTCAGATTGGTACCTGTGGGTTGCTAGTAGTGTTGATTACATCTTGTAGTTGATGCTTGTTGGTTTACTTGGTGGAAGATTATATATTCAGATCTATTATGCACTTCAATACCCTACTAGTCATGAACATGTTGATGATGTGTGAGTAGTTACTTTTGTTCTTGAGGACATGGGAGAAGTCTTGTCATAAGTAATCATGTGAATTTGGTATTCGTTCGATATTTTGATGATGTGTATGTTGTGATTCTCTTAGTGGTGTCATGTGAACGTCGACTACATGACACTTCACCATCTTTGGGCCTAAGGGAATGCATTGTGGAGTAGTAATTAGATGATGGGTTGCTAGAGTGACAGAAGCTTAAACCCTAGTTTATGCGCTATTCCGTAAGGGGCTGATTTGGATCCACATGTTTAATGCTATGGTTAGAGTAGTCTTAATTCTTCTTTCGTAGTTGCGGATGCTTGCGAGAGGGGGTAATCATAAGTGGGAGGTTTGTCCAAGTAAGGGCAGAACCCGAGCACCGGTCCACCCACATATCGAATTATCAAAGTAGCGAACGCGAATCAAACTAACATGGTGAAAGTGACTAGATGAAATTCCCATGTGTCCTCGAGAACGCTTTACTTATTATAAGAGATCGTTCCGGCCTGTCCTTTGCTACAAAAAGGATTGGGCTATATTGCTGCACTCTTTGTTACTATTGTTACTAGTCACTTGTTACAAATTATCTTGCTATCAAACTACCTGTTACCGATAATTTCAGTGCTTGCAGAAAACACCTTGCTGAAAACCGCTTGTCATTTCCTTCTGCTCCTCGTTGGGTTCGACACTCTTACTTATCGAAAGGACTACGATTGATCCCCTATACTTGTGGGTCATCAAGACTCTTTTCTAGTGCCGTTGCCGGGGAGTGAAGCACCTTTGGTAAGTCGAATTTGGTAAGGAAACATTTATATTATGTGTTGAAATTTACTATCACTTGTCACTATGGAAAGTAATCCTTTGAGGGGTTTGTTCGGGGTATCTTCACCTCGACCGGAAACACGAATAGTTGCTCCTCAACCTACTGCACCTATTGAAAAAGATATTGAATATGAAATTCCTCTAGGCATGTTAGAGAAACTGCTAGCTAATCCTTATGCAGGAGATGGAACGGAACATCCTGATATGCACTTGATTTATGTGGAACAAATTTGTGGATTGTTTAAGCTTGCAGGTATAACCGGAGATGGAGTTAAGAAGAAAGTTTTCCCTTTATCTTTGGAGGGAAAAGCATTAATATGGTATAGGCTATGTGATGATACTGATACATGGGATTGGAACCGCCTGAAACTAGAATTCCATCAGAAATTTTATCCTATGCATTTGGTTCATCGTGATCGGAATTATATATATATAACTTTTGGCCTCGTGAAGGAGAAAGCATCGCTCAAGCTTGGGGGAGGCTTAAATATATGTTGCATACATGCCCCAATCATGACCTCTCAGGAAAAATTATCTTAGAAAATTTTTATGCTCGGCTTTCTCATGATAATCAAACTATGCTCGATTCTTCTTCGACTGGCTCCTTTATGAAGAAAACTATTGAATTCAGATGGGATCTTTTGGAAAGAATTAAACGCAACTCTGAAGATTGGGAACTCGACAAAGGTAATAAGTCAAGTATAATACTTGAGTTCGATTGTGTTAAATCTTTTATGGCCACCGATGCTTTTCATAAGTTTAGCACTAAATATGGACTTGACTCTGAGATAGTAGCCTCCTTTTGTGAATCCTTTGCTACTAATGTTGATCTCCCTAAGGATAAGTGGTTTAAATATTATCCCCCTGTTAAAGAAAAGATAGAGGAACCTGTTAGTGTTCAAGAAGAAACAATTGTTTATCATGTTGATCCAGTTGTTCCTACCGCTTATATTGAGAAACGACCTTTTCCTGTTAGGATTAAGGAACATGCTAAGGTTTCAAATGTGGTTAACAAAAGTCATAATAGAACACCTAGACCCACTGAACAAATTAAAGGTGAACCTAATGTTGCTATGGTTAAAGATCTCTTGGTTGATAATATTGATGGGCATGTTATTTACTTCTGCGATGAAGCAGCTCGAATTGCTAAACCTGATTCTAAAGATAAAAACAGACCCGTTGTGGGCATGCCTGTTGTCTCAGTTAAAATAGGAGATCATTGCTATCATGGCTTATGTGATTTGGGTGCTAGTGTGAGTGCTATTCCTTTTACTTTATATCAAGAAATTATGAATGATATTGCACCTGCTGAATTAGAGGACATTGATGTTACTATTAAACTTGCAAACAGAGATACCATTACACCACTTGGGATTGTTAGAGATGTTGAAGTCTTGTGTGGAAAAATAAAATACCCTACTGATTTTCTACTCCTTGGTTCTCCACAAGATGATTTTTGTCCCATTATATTTGGTAGACCTTTCTTGAACACGGTTAATGCTAAGATTGATTGCACTAAAGAAACAGTCAGTGTTGATTTTGGTGGTATGTCTCATGAGTTTAATTTCTCCAAATTTCGTAGACAACCTCATGACAAAGAATTGCCTAGTAAAGATGAAATTATTGGTCTTGCTTCTATTGCCGTACCTCCTACTGATCCGTTAGAACAATATTTGCTAGACCATGAGAATGATATGCATATGCATGAAAGAAATGAAATTGATAAGATGTTGTTTGATCAACCACCTATCCTTAAACAAAATTTGCCTGTTGAAACTCTTGGAGGTCCTCCTCCACCTAAAGGTGATCCTGTGTTTGAATTGAAGCAATTGCCTGATACATTAAAATATGCTTATCTAGATGAAAAGAAGATATATCCTGTTATTATTAGTGCTAACCTTTCAGCGTATGAAGAAAAGAGATTGCTGAAAACTCTAAGGAAGCACCGAGCCGCTATTGGATATACTGTTGATGATCTTAAGGGCATTAGTCCCACTCTATGTCAGCACAAAATTAATATGGAGCCTGATGCTAAACCAGTTGTCGACCACCAACGTCAATTAAATCCTAAGATGAAGGAGGTGGTAAGAACTGAAATATTAAAACTTCTGGAAGCAGGTATAATCTATCCCATAGCTGATAGTAGATGGGTAAGTCCTGTTCATTGTGTCCCTAAGAAAGGAGGTATTACCGTTGTTCCTAATGATAAAAATGAACCCATTCCACAAAGAATTGTAACTGGTTATAGGATGGTAATCGATTTTAGAAAATTAAACAAAGCTACTAGAAAAGATCATTACCCCTTACCTTTTATTGATCAAATGTTAGAAAGATTGTCTAAGCATACACATTTTTGTTTCCTAGATGGTTATTCTGGTTTTTCTCAAATACCCGTATCACAACCCGATCAAGAGAAAACCACATTTACTTGTCCTTTCGGAACTTATGCTTATAGACGTATGCCTTTTGGTTTACGCAATGCACCTGCTACCTTTCAAAGATGTATGACTGCTATATTCTCTGACTTTTGTGAAAAGATTGTTGAGGTTTTCATGGATGATTTTTCCGTTTACGGAACTTCTTTTGATGATTGCTTAAGCAACCTTGATCGAGTTTTGCAGAGATGTGAAGAAACTAATCTTGTCTTGAATTGGGAGAAGTGCCACTTTATGGTGAATGAAGGTATTGTCTTGGGCCATAAAGTTTCTGAGAGAGGTATTGAAGTTGATAAAGCTAAGGTTGATGCTATTGAGAAAATGCCATGTCCCAGAGATATTAAAGGTATAAGAAGTTTCCTTGGTCATGCTGGTTTCTAAAGGAGATTTATTAAAGACTTCTCCAAAATTTCTAGGCCTCTCACCAATCTTTTGCAAAAAGATGTTCCATTTGTTTTTGATGATGATTGTCTAGAAGCCTTTGAAACACTTAAGAAAGCCTTAACCACTGCACCTATTGTTCAACCACCTGACTGGAACTTGCCTTTTGAAATTATGTGTGATGCTAGCGATTATGCTGTTGGTGCTGTTCTAGGATAAAGAGTTGATAAGAAATTAAATGTTATCCATTATGCTAGTAAAACTCTAGACAGTGCCTAAAGAAATTATGCTACTACTGAAAAAGAATTTTTAGCAGTTGTGTTTGCATGTGATAAATTTAGATCTTATATAGTTGATTCTAAAGTAACTATTCACACCGATCATGCTGCTATTAAATATCTTATGGAAAAGAAAGATGATAAACCTAGACTCATTAGGTGGGTTTTATTGCTACAAGAATTTGACTTGCATATTATTGATAGAATGGGAGCTGAGAATCCCGTAGCAGATAATTTGTCTAGAATAGAAAATGTTCTTCATGACCCACTACCTATTAATGCTGATTTTCCTGATGAGCAATTAGCTGTCATAAATGCTTCTCATAATACTCCTTGGTTTGCAGACTATGCTAATTACATTGTTGCTAAATACATACCACCTAGTTTTACATACCAACAAAAGAAAAAATTCTTCTTTGACTTAAGACATTACTTCTGGGATGACCCACATCTTTATAAAGAAGGAGTAGATGGTATTATTAGACGTTGTATACCTGAGCATGAACAGGAACAAATCCTACGGAAGTGTCACTCCGAAGCTTACGGAGGACACCATGCGGGAGACAGAACTGCACACAAGGTATTACAATCTGGTTTTTATTGGCCTACTCTTTTCAAGGATGCTCGTAAATTTGTCTCCTCTTGTGATGAATGTCAAAGAATTGGTAATATTGGTAGACGTCAGGAAATGCCTATGAATTATTCACTTGCTGTTGAACCATTTGATGTTTGGGGATTTGATTATATCTGACCTTTTCCTAAATCCAATGGGTATACTCATATTTTAGTTGCTGTTGATTACGTTACTAAGTGGGTAGAAGCTATTCCAACTAGTAGTGCTGATCATAACACTTCTATTAAAATGCTTAAAGATGTTATTTTCCCAAGGTTTGGAGTCCCTAGATATTTAATAACTGATGGTGGTTCACATTTTATTCATGGAGCATTCCATAAATTACTTGCTAAATATGATGTCAACCACAAAATTGCATCTCCCTATCATCCTCAGACTAGTGGTCAACTTGAACTAAGCAACAGAGAAATAAAATTAATTTTGCAGAAAACCGTCAATAGATCTAGAAAGAATTGGTCTAAGAAACTTGACGATGCACTGTGGGCTTATAGAACTGCTTATAAAAATCCTATGGGTATGTCTCCTTATAAAATGGTTTATGGAAAAGCATGTCATTTGCCTCTTGAGTTAGAACATAAAGCATATTGGGCAATTAAAGCATTAAATTATGATTTCAAACTTGCCGGTGAGAAGAGGTTATTTGACATTAGCTCATTAGATGAATGGAGAACCCAAGCTTATGAAAATGCTAAATTGTTTAAAGAAAAAGTTAAAAGATGGCATGATAGAAGAATTCAGAAACGGGAATTTAAAGTAGGTGAGCAAGTTCTATTGTACAATTCTCGTTTAAGATTCTTTGCAGGAAAACTTCTCTCTAAGTGGGAAGGACCGTATATTATCGAAGAAGTTTATCACTCCGGAGCCATCAAAATAAATAACTCCGATGGCACTAATCCGAGAGTGGTGAATGGGCAAAGAATTAAGCATTATAGTTAATGTTGAAACTAATATTATTGAAACAATTACACCGGAGGAATACATAAGGGAGACCTTCCGGAACACTCTAGAACCCTGAAAAGGAAGAGGTATGTTATACGGTAAGTAAACCGACTCCAAAAATTCCATAAAAATACTTTCTGTCAGTTTTGGAATATTTATAAAAATACAAAAATAAGAAACAGCCGGGGGGACCCACCTGGTGCCCACGAGGCACCAGGGCGCGCCACCCCCCCAGGCGCGCCCTGGTGGCTCGTGGGCCCCACGTGTGCCTTCCCGACTTTGTTTTTCTTCTGGATTACTTGTTTTGAAAGATAAAAAATCTATATATGGCTTTCCAGACGTTTTGACCATCATATCACAGAAATCTCCTCTGTTCTTGTTTCGTGTTGCCAAACAGCATGTCTTCCTCTTCCTCAAACAATGTGGGGGACGATGCTTGGCTGCTGCGGATGGAGCTCAGGCGAGAGAGGGAAGGAGAGGTTACCATGGAAGAAGACAATGGCAAGGAGGACAAGGCTGAGGAGATTGCAGGAGCCCAGCCTCCGGAAGGTGGGCAGGCCACCCCCATGGAGGAGACCACAGAGAAGGGAGATATCCTTCAACCTTTATATGATCATCTTTCCCCATCCGTAATTGAAGCCCTAAGAGTCTTTGAAACAGTTAGTGCTCAGAATACATATCTCACTCGCGAAGTTATTTTGTTGGAGGAACAAAACATCGCCCTTCAGAGCATCAACCGCAGATTGATGTATCTGCTTGAACTAAAGGATAAGCTTGCCACTTCTCCATCACCATCATCACCGGAGAAGGACACTTGAGCACATGGGTATGGACACTCCCCTTGGCTTGCGCCAAGCTTGGGGGAGGTGCCCCGGTATCGTATCACCATAACTTTTATTATCTTTACTTACTTTTAGTTCGATCCTCAGTTATTTCGTGATCTAGTTGAATAAAAGCTTAGCATGATCTATTTTCGAGTGTTAGTTTCGTGACCCATCTATCTATGTAATCAAGTTGAGAGCTATATAATAAAGAGTAGTTTGAGCCTGTGTTGCTTTACTTTCATGTTTCAATCATAGCAATGAAAATAACGAAAAAGATCATATGCTAACCTTATAGAAAGTAATGACATTACATAAAGAAAAGTATAAGTGGTAAAATTTATTGGAGGATAACAAACATAGTATTAGTCAATGATGCAATTCATGAAAGAATTAATAAGGGAAGAGAAGATTCACATGCAAATATACTATCTTGGACATCTTTTATGATTGTGAGCCCCCATTAAGTATTTTGTGTCAAATTGTTGATGTTGGACAAGGAAGACAACATAATGAGTTATGTTTGTTCATATTCACATAGAAGTTATATTGTTATAGATCCTCCAACATGTGGTGCTTGCCCAATATCTTTGCTAGCCAAAAATTCGCACTAAGTAGAGATACTACTTGTGCATCCAAAACCTTTAGACCCAGTTTCATGTCATGAGAGTCCACTATGTCTACCTATGGATTGAATAAGATCCTTCAAGTAAGTTGTCATCGGTGCAAAAAAAAGCAATAAAAATTGCCTCTAAATATGTCTAAACTTTTATTGTAAGGGAAATAAGCGTTGTACGAGCTTTTGATGGTAAAGAAATAAAAGCGATGGACTGCATAATAAAGGTTGCTATCACAAGGGGCAATATAACGTGATGTTCCATTGCATTAAGAGCTCTAGCATTCAAAAGCAAAAAGCGCATGACAACCTCTGCTTCCCTCTGCGAAGGGCCTATCCTTTACTTTTATGTATTTTACTTTTTATGCAAGAGTCAATAGTATTTTCCTCTATTTCCTTTTTATTTTTCTCTTTTGCAAGCATCATGTGGTGGGGAAAGATCTAAGCACATATATCCAGTTGGATATGAGTGATCATGAGTTATTATTGTTGACATCACCCTTGGGGTGAATGAGTTGGGAGGTAGAACTATAAGCCCCTATCTTTCTATGTGCCTGGCTGAGACTTTTTGCTCCATATATATGTCGTGAGTGTTAGCAATCATGGAAGACTAAATGATGGTTGAGTATGTGGACTTGCTGAATAGCTCCTACATGTGACCCTTCCTAAAAATATGATGAATTGTAATTGCATTGTTGACTGAGAACACAGTTTGTTAGCTTTCAAGATGGTTTTTGCCTTATACTCCACTGTTGTGGTGAATTGTTACTTGCTCATAAGAAGTTTATGATAATAAATATTGCTGCCATGATAATAAATATTGATGTTATAATAATGATCATGATGCTCCTATGTCCGTGTTTTGTTTTTATCGACACCTCTCTCTCTAAACATGTGGACATGATTATCGATATCGGCTTTCGCTTGAGGACAAGCGAGGTCTAAGCTTGGGGGAGTTGATACGTCCATTTTGCATCATGTTTTACTACTATTATTTATAGTGTTTTTAATCAATATAACACTTTGTGGAGCTATTCTAATGCCTTTTCTCTCTAAATATGCAAGATTCACACAAGGAGGGAGAATACCGGCAGCTTGAATTCTGGACCTGAAAAAGCTCTATCAAGATACCTATTCTGCACAACTCCAAATGAGCTGAAATTTTCTGGAGAATTATTTTGGAATATATAAAAAATATTGGAAGCAAAAAGTACCAGAGGGGGCCACCCAGGTGCCCACGAGGCACCAGGGCGCGCCACCCCCCCAGGCACGCCCTGGTACCTCGTGGGGCCCCTGGCCCAGTTTTGGCCCATGGCCCACTTCTGGCCCCCATTTTCTGGTATATAAGGGCATTTGACCTAAAAAAATATAGAGAAGACTTTCGGGACGGTGCGCCGCCGTCTCGAGGCTGAACTTGGGCAGGAGCACTTTTGCTCTCCGGCGGAGAGATTCTGCCGGGAATACTTCCCTCCGGGAGGGGGAAATCGTCGCCATCGACACCACCAGTGACCCTCTCACTGTGGGAGGGCTAATCTTCATCAACATCTTCACCAGCACCATCTCATCTCAAACCCTAGTTCATCTCTTGTATTCAATCTTTGTCTCAAAACCTCAGATTGGTACCTGTGGGTTGCTAGTAGTGTTGATTACATCTTGTAGTTGATGCTTGTTAGTTTACTTGGTGGAAGATTATATGTTTAGATCTATTATGCACTTCAATACCCTACTGGTCATGAACATGTTGATGATGTGTGAGTAGTTACTTTTGTTCTTGAGGACATGGGAGAAGTCTTGTCATAAGTAATCATGTGAATTTGGTATTCGTTCGATATTTTGATGATGTGTATGTTGTGATTCTCTTAGTGGTGTCATGTGAACGTCAACTACATGACACTTCACCATATTTGGGCCTAAGGGAATGCATTGTGGAGTAGTAATTAGATGATGGGTTGCTAGAGTGACAGAAGCTTAAACCCTAGTTTGTGCGCTATTCCGTAAGGGGCTGATTTGGATCCACATGTTTAATGCTATGGTTAGAGTAGTCTTAATTCTTCTTTCGTAGTTGCGGATGCTTGCGAGAGGGGGTAATCATAAGTGGGAGCTTTGTCCAGGTAAGGGCAGCACCCGAGCACCGGTCCACCCACATATCAAATTATCAAAGTAGCGAACGCGAATCAAACTAACATGGTGAAAGTGACTAGATGAAATTCCCATGTGTCCTCGAGAACGCTTTACTTATTATAAGAGATCGTTCCGGCCTGTCCTTTGCTACAAAAAGGATTGGGCTATATTGCTGCACTCTTTGTTACTATTGTTACTAGTCACTTGTTACAAATTATCTTGCTATCAAACTACCTGTTACCGATCATTTCAGTGCTTGCAGAAAACACCTTGCTGAAAACCGCTTGTCATTTCCTTCTGCTCCTCGTTGGGTTCGACACTCTTACTTATCGAACGGACTACAATTGATCCCCTATACTTGTGGGTCATCAACAGCGGGCGACTCAGGGCGCTGGCTCCTGGTGCGGCTTTGGTGAGGGGTCGAGTGAAGCCAGCGCTGACTATGGGAGTAGTTTGCCTGCTACATCACTGCTGTCTTGAGCATCTCAATAGCGTTCCTGGCCTCCACCTGAGCCGGACCGTCCCCTTCAATCCGAATTGCTGCCAAGTTGTGAGTCACCGCCAAGACATTGTCCACTGGGTTGGAATAGTGTCCAATTGGGGTCTGGAACCGTCATGGCGGCGGTTGCTGCTACGGAATCGGCGTCTGATGCTGAACCGTCTCTCGGTGCTGAGCCGGCCCTCCGGGGGAAACAACACCCGCCCCCGGGTTCGCCGGGGCCCGCGGATCATTCGGTGTAGTGAACAGCTGAGTTGGCTCAATCTGGGCCGGAAGCCGGCTCTGATGCCGCCTCCGGTGAACAAATTCAGACTCCGCCTGCCGGCGGCTCAGATAGAGGGCTTCCTCTTCCAAGCGCTTTGTCTCTTCGACAAGCCGGGCTTGGGCCTCCGCCATGCGGGTATTTTCAGCATTGATATCCTCCTGGATCTTGGCCATCTGCTCACGGCACTTCGTGATATCTGCGTTGCGAGCCGCCGCGTTCTGTACAGTCACCGGCTGGGCCAGGAGATTCGCCAGAGTGTTCATCAGTTCCGCAAGCGCCTGCGCCCCGGTCTTTTGTGAGACGGCGGCGGCCGCGCTAGCCCCTCCTGAGCCGGCGATGGTGAGGTTCTGCCTGGCTACTGGATCTGCTGGGTCGCGAAGGGGGGGGGGGTCCTGCCTGCCTGCCATGTACACCGCATCGAAATGAGGCGGATCGAGGGTTTCAGTAAAGACTTCATCAGTGCACCCCGCTAGTCTCCCGTCGTACAAGGGGCGGATCAACTCGGTTTCTCCCATCGAGGACTCGCCGTCAGATTGAACAAGCGTATTGTCTTGGGACAGGGAATTCTCCGACAAGGCCACCCCTTGGGTGAACCCTACGAAGACATGCTTCCGGCCGGCTTGCGGCAGGCTGGGTTTCGCCTGAGGAGATAGAGCACGGCGGGTTGATTCGGTGCCGGCGACAGCCTCCAACCCGGCGGCCGGCTCGCCGACAACACCGATGAAGGTATGGATCTTGCCGAAGGGGACCTGGTACCCATACTCGATCGAGTCGGCCTCGGGGCCCCAGTACGAATCGTCGATGTAGAGCTTTCCGCGGCGGCTCCTCGTCATCTGGGCGACCGCATACTTCCCGAACCCTGGGAGGGCTCCTGCCAAGAACTCAACTCCAGCGTGCGCAGGCCCCACGGTGGGCGCCAACTGTCGTGGTTTTAGCACGGCAGATGCCCTTGTGAAAGGACTTAGTGATGAGGCCATCGCACGAAGGTGGAAGCTTGATGGGGTTGATCGGGAACGAGAAGACACGGAGTTACCCAGGTTCGGCCCCTCACGGTGGAGGTAAAAGCCTACGTCCTGCTTGATTATATTAATTTGGATCTCGATTACAGGGATGCGGAATCGCTAACCTAGCTCTCGAGAGATTGCAACTTAGTCTTTCTACCTTAGGTGCTCCCCTTTATATAACAGGTCGAGCCCTAGGTTACATGAGAGTCCGGGTTGTAAACTTAACCCGTGCCCTACTATTATTCTACTTGTTCTCCAAGGCCATCTTCCTTGTCGTATCTTTCACCTCAAGCCGGCCCACACATCGAGCCGCCTCTTCCCACCAGGCCTCTATCAAGCCGGCCCAGTGGGAATCTTCAAGGCCCAGCAGTGAGATAACCCGCTGAGCCCTACAGCTCCATGGCCAGGTCATCCTCCTGCCGGGTCTACAACGCTGGGAAATATCCCCAACAACAACTAAGCAACAAACATTGCTGCATGAGACGTACGAGTGTGAGGGACAGTTGCAAGAATCTTATAGCAAAATTTTATCCTATGATGATGGACTTAGATGTGAGGTAACTATTTCACATCTAGATGTGAAATAGCAAACCCGAATATTTATATCCTGCTGCAACGAACGGGGATTGTCCTAGTCTAGTAAACATAAGCGCCCACAGTGTAGGTCCCAAGGCGACCACATCAAGACGCAGTAGAGGCTTGGGCATCCTTCGCAAGATTAAAAAATTAAATAACATGTATTTGAAATTTTTTAACATTTGCTCGTAAAATATGTTCAAACATGTATTTTAAAAAAATTCATCATGTATTTAAAAATGTTCAATGTGTATACTAAAAAAATATTACAATCACTCAAAAAAAATCAAAACAATATTGCACCCTTACACACAAATTGTACAACATGTATTGAAAAAAAACATGTATTTGAATAAATAAAAATAAAAAATAACCCTGATGAAAACCGATACAAAACACACATAGAAAAAAATATCACACGGAAGATTCTAAACTTGGCCGAACAGGTTCATAAAACCTTTCCGAAACCGTTCTAGAAGTTCTGATGTTGGGTTGGCCGGTGCACCAGAGGCAAGCGCGGGGCAACGTCTCGGTCATGACTACGGCCCAATTCTTTTCAGCTTTGGATTCTTCAAAATCAGCTTTTGGGAAGCTTCCCCCATAATGAGCCAGAATCAGCCGTCGAGTTCTTTTCTGAGATTGTGGTATGAGATTATGGGATGAGTTGTGTGTTGAAATGTCCGTATCCTGAACTGAAACTGGGTGCTGAATTGCTAACACTTTGTTGTTTTGAACAATTTATCGTCGAATATGAGCAGTAGCAAAACAGAACCACTCACAGTAGCATTGAGCAATCATGGTAGCAAAATGAATTTAGCAAATTATCTACCTACACAGTAGCATTGAGCATTCATAGTATAAAAATTCATCCATCCATCTAGGAAAAAACTAGCACCATCCATTCATTCATCAAGCAAATCATCTACTCCTACCAAACAAACATACATCCATCTATCCATCCATTGTTCCATGTACAGAAAAGAAGAAAAAGACAAACAAGAAAGGAAGAGAGGCTGCACCCGGGGTGGCATTACCATGATCAGCTACAACATGACTGATTGTAAATATACATCCATTCATCAATCCATCCACCCATTCATTAATCCATCCATCCATCAATTTTGCAACAAAAATTGATAGAGAAAAAGAGATACAGAGAAGACAGAACAGAAAAGACAGAGAGGAGAGGAAAGCTCACCTGAGGCGACGGCCCGAGCTTACTACGGCGAGGCGGCGTCAGGCGAGGGAGCCTCGTTTCTGATTTCGCGCAAATGAGCACTCGCGTACATGGCCTGGCCCAGGGAACGATAAGCGAGCAAGCATCCCGAAGCGACCAACGAGCGGAAGCAGTTTCCTTTTCATTTTTTCACTACGTCTTTTATTTTATCATGTTTTACATAAATTTAAAATTTTCTTGAATTTGTTTATTTTTTCCTATCATTAAAAGTGCTTCAATGTGTATTTAAAAAATATTTTAACAGATATTTGAAAAAAAAATTCCAACACCTATATTTGAAGAAGTTAACGTGTATAACGAAAGTTCCCGATGTATATGAAAAAAGTACATTGCGTGTAAAAAATTGTTTATTACCATTAAAAACTGCTCTTTATCTATTTGAAAAAATGCTGACCGTGCATTAAAATATGTGTTCAAAACATGTATTTAATAAAAAATATATTCATTGGGTATATAAAAAATGGTCAACGTGTATCAACAGAATGTTTCGCGTGTGATACGTCCCGAACATATCTACTTTTCCAAACACTTTTGCTTTGGTTTTGTACTCTAATTTGCATGATTTGAATGGAACTAATCCGGACTGACGCTGTTTTCAGCAGAATTGCCATGGTGTTATTTTTGTGCAGAAATAAAAGTTCTCGGATGGACCTGAAAATTTACGTTGAATTATTTCAGAATATATAAAAAATACTGGCGAAAAGATCTACTGGAGGGGGGACACCCAGGAGCCACAAGCTCAGGGGGCGCGCCCACCCCCCAGGGCGCGCCCCCAGGCTTGTGGGGCCGTGGCAGCTCCGTTTACCCTAATTCCAACGCTATAAGTACCTATTCATGGAGAAAAAAATCAGAGAGAAAGAATCATCACGTTTTACGATACGGAGCCGCCGCCACCTCCTGTTCTTCATCGGGAGGGCTGATCTGGAGTCCGTTCAGGGCTCCAGAGAGGGGGATTCGACGCCGTCGTCATCATCAACCATTCTCCATCAGCAATTTCATGATGCTCACTGCCGTGCATGAGTAATTTCCTCATAGGCTTGCTGGACGGTGATGGGTTGGATGAGATTTACCATGTAATCGAGTCAGTTTGTTAGGGTTTTGATCCCTAGTATCCACTATGTTCTGAGATTGAAGTTGCTATGACTTTGCTATGCGTAATGTTTGTCACTAGGGCCCGAGTGCCAGGATTTCAGATCTGAACCCTCTATGTTTTCATGAATATATTTGAGTTCTTGATCCTATCTTGCAAGTTATATGCACCTATTACGTGTTATGATCCACATACCCCAAGGTGACAATAATTGGGATTCTTTCCGGTGATTACCGTAGGTTGAGGAGTTCATGTATTCAATATGTGTTAATGCTTTGTTCCGGTTCTCTATTAAAAGGAGGCCTTAATATCCCTTAGATTTCCTTATGGACCCCGCTGCCACAGGGGGGTAGGACAAAAGATGTCATGCAAGTTCTTACAATAAGCACGTATGACTATATACGGAATACATGCCTACATTACATTGATGAATTGGAGCTATTGTGCATCGCCCTAGGTTGTGACTGTTACATGATGAATGTCATCCAACATAATTATCCATCACTGATCCAATGCCTACGACTTTCTCAGATTGATCTTTGATAAGTTACTTTCGTTGCTGCTGCTGTTACAATCACTACAAAACTGCTTCTGTTACTGGTACTGTTGCTACTGTTACTATTGCTATTGAAACTATCATACTACTGTGCTACTAAACACTTTGCTACAGATATTTAGTTCTCCAGGTGTGGTTGAATTGACAACTCAACTGCTAATACTCACAAATATTCTTTGGCTCCCCTTGTGTCGAATCAATAAATCTGGGTGAAATACTACCCGCGAAAACTGTTGCCATCCCCTATACTTGTGGGTTATCAAGACCTTTTTCTGGCGCCATTGCCGGGGAGCATAGCTCTATCTGTTGAGTCACTTGGGATTTATATCTGTTGATTACTATGAAGAATCTGAAAAATACTAAGACCAAGATCGTCCCCTCTATGACTAGAGGAGGTAAGGAACTGCCATCACACTCTGCACTTGATTCACCTTCTGTTTTGAGTAGGCTTGCGACACCACCACCTGCTATTCATTCTGATATGTCGCAAGTTATTGATGATACTACTTCTGCTATGAATGAAACTATTGATGATGCTAGTACTATGCTTGATAATACTGTGCCACTTGGTGAATTTCTTGATGAACAAATTGCTAAAGCTAAAGGATTTGAAAATGTTGAAACTCTTGAAAATTATGATTCACCTATTATGCCTAGCTCTCCTACTAGAGTTGAAATGCCTGAGACATCTGATGGTTATGTTTTTGATAGGGAGACAGCTAGGGCCATTCTTGCTTGTAATGATAGAGATGAGGTTAGAAAATTGCTTGCTGAGTTAAAAGAAAAATCTATGAGGGAGAGAATGAAATATGATCCTAAGTTTGCTACCTCTCCCATATTTGTTACCGATAAGGATTATGAATTCTCTGTTGATCCTGAGTTAATTAGTTTGATTGAATCTGATCCTTTTCATGGTTATGAAACTGAAATTATTGTGGCACAGCTTACTAAGTTGAATGATATTGCCACCCTATTTTCTCATGAGGAAAAAAACGTTACTACTATATTCGTAAGTTGTTTCCTTTCTCATTAAAGGGTGATGCGAAGAAATGGTTTAATACTCCTGCTCCTGGTTGTGTGCATAGCCCCCAGGATATGATATATTACTTCTCTGAAAAATATTTTCCTGCTCATAGGAAACAAGCTGCCTTATAGGAAATATTTAACTTTGTGCAAATTGAAGAAGAGAATCTCCCTCAAGCTTGGGGGAGGCTTCTCCAACTACTTAATGCTTTGCCTGATCATCCTCTTAAGAAAAATGAAATACTTGATATCTTTTATAATGGACTAACCGATGCTTCTAGGGACTACCTAGATAGTTGTGCTGGTTGTGTTTTCAGGGAATGAACTATTGGATATGCTGAAGTATTATTGAATAATATATTGAGAAATGCCGACGATTGGACACTTCCTGAACCACCACCTAAGCCAACTCCGAAGAAGAGAGGTATTCTATTCCTCAGTCCAGAAGATATGCAAGAAGCTAAGAAATCTATGAAGGAAAAAGGTATTAAAGCTGAAGATGTTAAGAATTTACCACCTATTGAAGAAATACATGGGCTCGACATCCCGACACAGGTAGTGGAGGTAAATTCTCTCACTAGATTTGGTGAAGGTGATATTTCGTATAATAAATCTGCTAGTCAATGCCTGTATGAGTTTGATAATTACATCATTAAACAGGAACACTTTAATATGTATGTTAGCAATCAACTAAAACAAAATGCCATGATGATTGAATGCTTGAGTTATTTGATATTTAAAACTGCTAATGATGTTAAATGCTTGAGTAAACACGCTTCTATGGTTCAGACTCAGTTAGAACAAATAGCTAAGTCACAAAATGATTTGCTTGATGAGATGAATAATAAAATGAATGATCATGCTGTTAGAGTTGTTACTAGAGGATGTAGAATGACTCAGGAACCCTTGTATCCTGAAGGTCATCCTAAAAGAATTGAACAAGATTCTCAAAGAAATAATATTGATGTACCTAGTCCATCTAAGAAGAAAAAGAAAAAAGAAAAATGATAGGACTTTGCATGCTTCTAGTGAATCTGAGATAGAAAAACCTCCTGAGAATCAAAATGATGTTTCTATTTCTGATGCTGAGACACAATCTGGTAATGAATATACACCTAGTGATAATGATAATGATGATGTTCATGTTGATGTTCAACCAGATAATGATGTAGAAATAGAACCTGCTGTTGATCTTGATAACCCACCTCCTAAGAATAAAAGATATGATAAAAGAGATTCCGTTGCTAGAAAACATGGGAAGGAGAGAGAACCATGGGTTCAGAATCCCATGCCTTTTCCTACTAAACCATCTAAAAACAAAGATGAGGAAGACTTTGAGCGCTTTGTTGAAATGCTTAGACCTGTCTTTTTGCGCACTAGCTTGATTGATATGTTGAAAATGTCTCCCTATGCTAAATAGATGAAAGATATTGTCACAAATAAAAGAAAGATACCTGAAGCTGAAATTTCGACCATGCTTGCTAATTATTCTTTGAAGGGTGGAGTACCTAAAAAGTTAGGGGATCCCGGAATACCTGCTATACCATGCTCCATTAAAAGAAGCTATGTCAAAATTGCTTTATGTGATTTGGGAGCCGGTGTTAGTGTTATGCCTTTTTCTTTATATAGAAGACTTGATTTGAATAAGCTTACACCTACTGAAATATCTTTGCAAATGGCTGACAAATCCACTGCTATACCTATTGGAATTTGTGAGGATGTTCCCGTTATAGTTGCAAATGTTACTATCTTGACAGACTTTGTTATACTTGATGTGCCCGAGGACGACAACATGTCGATTATCCTTGGAAGACCCTTTTTGAATACTGCAGGGGCTGTTATTGATCGCAACAAAAGCAAGGTTACTTTTCATGTCAATGGTAATGAGCATACGGTTTATTTTCCGAAGAAACAAAGTTCCGTGAATGGTATCAATTGAATTGAAAAAGTTTCGACAATCACTATTGGAGGTTTCAAATTTCCTCTTCCTACTATCAAAAAGAAATATGAAATTCTTATTGTTGGGTAGATGCATATCCCCATTGAGGTAACTTAGTGTTATACAAAAATTCTTCGGTTTCATGTCACTCGGAAATAGTTTGTTAAAAAGACTTGATCAACCTTATTAATGGATTATTTTTAAAGGGCATGTGGTCGATGAATTTAGTAAGCACAACCTTCTGTACCCACCTTTTGCTCTCTGTTATTTTTAGTAGAATAAAATAAAATGCCATGTTTATCCTGTTTTCTGAATTTTCCGTGCAATAAAAAATGGCCCAAAAATAAAAGTTCTCAGAATGCCATGAAAATTTAGTATGATTTTTTCCAGAATATTTAAGAATTTTTTGGCACTGAACACACCCCAGGGGGTGCACCTGTGAGCCACAAGCTCACAGCGCGTGCCTAGCAGGCTTGTGGGTCCCACAGGGACCCACTCACTTATGCCAGCCACCCATCTTCTTCTTCTTCTTCCTCCAGAAAAAATCAAACTTGCTCCCAAGCCCGTGTTCTAGCTCATATTGCTGTGATTTTCGATCTCCTTGCTCAGAACTCCGTTTCCAAAACTGTTTTGAGGAATTACTCCTTGGTATGTGACTCCTCCAATGCTCCAATTTGTTTTTGTTCTAGTGCTTTATACTTTGCAAATTTTTGCTACTGTGGTGACCATGTTTATGAGCTTGCAAGTTGAATTTGTATGGTCCAATGTATTTTTGATGCATGATATAGCCTCTAGATACTTGTAGAAGTAGTTGCTATCAATTTTGTTGAGTTTCGTTCACTTTTATTTCGAGTCGCTAAAAATTTCAGAAATTTTTTAGAGAAAAGAAAATGTTTAGGAAGATGTTCCACGATGGTTCCTCGAGCAAGAGTGCTCCTAGGCCTGCGATACGCGAGCCGGATACCGAACCGCCATGAGAGGCTTCGGTTTTGCCATGCGAGTGGCCGTCGGATGCCTTCATGATTCGAGCCGGCTTCAAGGAAGAGGTTGATATGTATGTGCGCAATGCCAAGCTCACGGAGTTCTTGACAGACAGGTGCCGGCAATACTATGACCTCACTGACTCCTTTGTGCGGATATTCAAGTATGTATATCAGCGCACTGCACATGATGTTATTTTCAACTTATATGAAAAGCCTTTTCACATGTCAGTTGAAGAATTTAGTAGTGTTTGCAAAATTCCATTTTGGGGAACTTGCACTGAACCTCGTAAATCTAATTGCAATGAATTCCTCATGAACATTACTAGGGGTGAAACTAGAGGCATTACACAAGCCACTATGGGGAGCATTCATTTTCCTGCTATACATTATTTTGCTCTGTTCATTGGTAGATGCATTAATGGTAAACATGACCATAGTCACCTTTGTGCCCTTGGCTTGAGCATTCTTAAGAGTGCGGTGCTGAGAGATAGACAATTTAACATGGGGGCTATTGTTGCACGTCATTTACATAACAATGCCTTAGTTTGTGATTTCTTTGGTGGCATTTATGCTACTCGCTTAGCCACTTATCTTGGTGTGCCCATAAAACATAATGATACCCTGTTGCCACCGAGTTTTCTTGATTATGATGCTATGGAATGCCACCAGTTCCTTGAGAGGGGTCTCCCCCCGTTCAGATACAGGCTAATCTTTAACAGGCGTCGTGTTTTCCATATTGTTTTGCCTGCTCCTGCCTTCTTTGATTTCCAGGAAAAACATAGACATTTCATACTTGAGGAGGAGGCTGAGGAGTACGAGAGGGCGGTAGAGACCGAGCGCCTCAATGAGACAGCTCGCCAAGCTGTGGCAGCTGCACTTCGGTACAACCTGAACTACCATCACGGACATTATCCGGGCCAGGATTGGTCCTAGACCAACTTAGGCCAAAAGCCTAAGCTTGGGGGAGTACGTATTTCTCACCGACATTACATTCATGTCCACACATTCATTCCAGTTGTCGGTATTCATCCTTTTTCATTTGAATATTCATGTTAGTTCTATTTTCGCTTTCTTCTTGTGTGTTTGAAAAACTTTCGAAAATCCAAAAAAAATTAGTTGTAGTTTCCTTCTTTTTTAGTTAATTCGTAGTAGTAAAAGAAAACCCAAAAAGATCTCTCGTTTCTTCTTTTGCTTGTTGAGAGCTTTCCCGTGTAAATAAATTTTCTCGTTTTTTGTTTTTCCTTCGCTAATTTGCTTTCTTCAGAAAAATTAAAAACTCCAAAAATATTTCAGTGTGTTTCTCTGAATTTCTTTTCTTTTTGAGTCGTCATAAGGAGAAAGACCATGATGAAAATGTTGAGTGGCTCTCATATGCTTTATTGTTGAACTAACAAAGAGCCCCTATTACTTTGTCTTCTCCTTTGAATAAATGTTTGCAGATTCCAGCTTAGTCCACGGCACCCTTGCACCATTATTATTATTATCACATCATTCGGTCATGCAAGTGGAAGGCAATAATGACGATATTTGATGAAGTGATTGCGGTAAAGAAAAGCTGGTATGAACTCTTCTTGTTTTTGTCTTTGTAAATATGTTTAGCTCAGTATTCATGACTCAGCATAATTATGAGTAAACATATTTGTGATGACAATTAGAGATTATAGTTGCTCATGTCATGCTTAAATAGCTAGGAGTGGATAATGATTTATCTTGAGTGTCAACATGCATTAAAATGGTTGTGATGTAGTATGTTAGCATGGTATCCTCCTCTAAGTAATTCGAGTGGCTTGACTTGGCACATGTTCATACATGTAGTTGAATCAAAACCAACATAGCCTCCATGATATTTATGTTCAGGGTGTTGATATCCTACTCATGCTCGTATTCAATGTTAATTATTCGCAATGCATGTCCATGACCATTTTCGCTCTATAGCTGGTCGCTTCTCAATCTATTTGCTAGCCTTCGCCTGTGCTAAGCGGGAATACTGCTTGTGCATCCAAATCCTTAAACCAAAGTTGTTCCAGATGAGTCCACTATATCTACCTATATGTGGTATTACTCTGCTGTTCCAAGTAAATTTTCATGTGCCACCTCTAAACATTCAAACAAACATCTGTTTTGTGTACCCGTACCGCTCATGGAGCGACAGGGGGCGGTCAGTATCTTCCATGCTAAGTGGGATATTCTCAGATGAGTGCTTATTCACTTGTCATTGCACGAGAGAGGCTGGTAATCGGGATGCCCAGTCCTATGCTCAAATCAAAATTATATAATGCAAACAAACTCCCCCGGAAAGTTGTTGGTATGGAGGGCACCTGTGAATTCGGCTAGCCATGGCTTGTGTTGGTATGGTGGAGGGGGAGTAAACTTTACCTTTCCGCTTGGGAACCGCCTATAATGTGTTTAGCATGGAAGATATTGAAAACCCTCGGTCGTGACGTTGACAGGAAAGGCATACCTCCCAAAATTATTTTAATCTCTGATTTAAGCTTCGAGCTCTGGCACCGCTACAAATCCATGCTTCCCTCTGTGAAGGGCCTATCCATTTACTTTTATGTTATTTTACTTTTATTGTTGAGTCATCACCCTCTCATTTAAGCACCAGTTGGAGAGCACTATTGTCATTTTTATGCATTGAGTATAGTTAATGTTGGGTGTGACCATGACTGGATATCCTCTACCCTAAATTACAATGTTTAGTCGTTGCTTGAATCTTAGAGGTGCTCTGCATTTATGTTTTGCGGTCTCAGAAAGGGCTAGCAAGATACCATGTTATCATATTATATCATGATTGTTTTGACAAAGTCTTGGCATCCAAGATATCTTATTATTGCTCGCTAGTTAGTTATGTTATTGCCATGAGTAAATGTGAGACCTAAGTGTTATCATTCATGTGGTTAGTTCATAATCTTTGCTGAAAACTTGGATTCTAGTTAAGTATATATACATTGGGTATTTAAAAAATGGTCAACGTGTATCAACAGAATGTTTCGCGTGTGATACGTCCCGAACGTATCTACTTTTCCAAACACTTTTGCTCTGGTTTTGGACTCTAATTTGCATGATTTGATTGGAACTAACCCGGACTGACGCTGTTTTCAGCAGAATTGCCATGGTGTTATTTTTGTGCAGAAATAAAAGTTCTCGGATGGACCTGAAAATTTACGGAGAATTATTTCAGAATATATAAAAAATACTGGCAAAAAGATCTACTGGAGGGGGGACACCCAGCAGCCACAAGCTCAGGGGGTGCACCCACCCCCCAGGGCGCGCCCCCCAGGCTTGTGGGGCCCTGGCTGCTCCGTTTACCCTAATTCCAACGCTATAAGTACTTATTCGTGGAGAAAAAAATCAGAGAGAAAGAATCATCGCGTTTTATGATACGGAGCCGCCGCCACCTCCTGTTCTTCATCAGGAGGGCTGATCTGGAGTCCATTCGGGGATCCGGAGAGGGGGATTCGACGCCGTCGTCATCATCAACCATCCTCCATCACCAATTTCATGATGCTCACCGCTGTGCGTGAGTAATTTCTTCGTAGGCTTGCTGGACGGTGATGGGTTGGATGAGATTTACCATGTAATCGAGTCAATTTGTTAGGGTTTTGATCCCTATTATCCACTATGTTCTGAAATTGATGTTGCTATGACTTTGCTATGCTTAATGCTTGTCACTAGGGCCCGAGTGCCATGATTTCAGATCTGAACCCTCTATGTTTTCATGAATATATTTGAGTTCTTGATCCTATGTTGCAAGTTATATGCACCTATTACGTGTTATGATCCGCATACCCCAAGGTGACAATAATTGGGATTCTTTCCGGTGATTACCGTAGTTTGAGGAGTTCATGTATTCACTATGTGTTAATGCTTTGTTCCGGTTCTCTATTAAAAGGAGGCCTTAATATCCCTTAGATTTCCTTATGGACCCCGCTGCCATGGGAGGGTAGGACAAAAGATGTCATGCAAGTTCTTACTATAAGCATGTATGACTATATACGGAATACATGCCTACATTACATTGATAAATTGGAGCTATTGTGTATCGCCCTAGGTTGTGACTGTTACATGATGAATGTTGCTACTTGTAGACTGCGTTGGTATTTTCCCGAAGAGGAGAGGATGATGCAGTATAGTAGAGATAAGTATTTCCCTCAGTTAAGAACCAAGGTTATCAATCCAGTAGGAGAACCAAGCAAGATCCAGTGAACAACACCTACACACACAAACGCAAACACTTGCACCCAACGCGAATAAGAAGGTTGTCAATCCTCTTAGCGGTTACTTGCAAGGATTAAGTCTGATAGAGATAAATTGATAAAGTAAATTACTAAACTAAATAAGAGTAAATAAATTGCAGCAAGGTATTTTTATGTTTTTTATATGATAAAGATAGACCCGGGCTCCATAGTTTTCACTAGAGGCTTCTCTCTCGAGCGCAGAAACATATGGTGGGTAAACAAATTACTGTTGGGCAATTGATAGAAAAGCAAATAATTATGACGGATTCATGGCAATGATCATGTATATAGGCATCACGTCCGAGACAATTAGACCGACTCCTGCCTGTGTCTACTACTATTACTCCACTCATCGACCGCTATCCAGCATGCATCTAGAGTATTAAGTTAATAAAAACAGAGTAACGCCTTAAGCAAGATGACATGATGTAGAGAAGCAAATTCAAGCAATATGAATAAACCCCATCTTTTTATCCTTAATGGCAACAATACAAATACGTGTTATGTCCCTTTCTGTCACTGGGATTGAGCACCGCAGGATTGAACCCAGCACAAAGCACCTCTCCCAGTGCAAGATAAACCAATCTAGTTGGCCAAACCAAATCGATAGATCGAAGAGAAATACAAAGCTATATTTAATCATGCATAAAAGAGTTCAGAGAAGACTCAAATATTTCTCATGAATAATCTGATCATAAACTCACAATTCATCGGATCCCTACAAACACACCGCAAAAGAAGATTACATCGGATAGAACTCGAGGAACATCAAGGAGAACATGGTATTGAAGATCAAAGAGAGAGAAGAAGCCATCTAGCTACTAGCTATGGACCCGTAGGTCTGTGGTAAACTACTCACACATCATCGGAAGGGCAGCAAGGCAGATGTAGAAGCCCTCCGTGATTGATTCCCCCTCCGGCAGAGTACCGGAAAAGGCCTCCAGATGGGATCACGGAAGAACAGTTGCTTGCGGCGGCGGAAAGGTTTTCTCTTCTGGCTCTCTGATGGTTTCTGAATAATTGTGAATTTATAGGAGTGGAATTAGGTCAAACGAAGCCACGAGGGCCCCACAAGGCATCAGGGCGCGCCCCCTAGGGCCGTGCCCTGTTGCCTTGTGGAGGCTTCGTGAACCTTCTGGCCTCCTCTCCAAGTCTCCAGGGTCTCTTTTGTCCAGAAAAAAATCTCCAAAAATTTTCGTGGCATTTGGACTTCGTCTGGTACTGATTCTCTGAAAAGCCAAAAACAAGCAGAAAACAGCAACTGGCACTGGGCACTAGGTTAATAGGTTAGTCCCAAAAAATGATATATAATTGCATATAAAAAAATCCAAGATTGATACTATAATAGCATGGAATAATAAAAAATTATAGATACTTTGGAGACGTATCAAGCGTCCCCAAGCTTAATTCCAAATCGTCGTCGAGTAGGTAAATGATAAAAAAACAGAATTTTTGATGTGGAATGCTACCTATCATGTTTGATCATGTAATCTTTCTCTTACGGTATGAATAATAAGATCCAAATGATTCAAAGCAATAGTCTATAATTTGATATAAAGACATCAATACTCAGGTATACTAACAAACAATCATGCCTTTCAAAATAACGATGCTAAAGAAAGTTATCCCTACAAAATCATATAATCCTGTCATGCTCCATCTTCTTCACACAAAGTATTTATCATGCACTACCCCGATGACAAGCCGAGCAATTGGTTCATACTTTTTAACGCGCTTCAGCTTTTTCAACTCCCACTCAATACATGAGTGCAAGCCATGGATATTGCACTATGGGTGGAATAGAGTGTGGTGGTAGAGGTAAATAAGAGAAGTCAAAAATAAGAAGATAGTCTCACATCAACGAGGCTAATCAACGGGCTATGGAGATGCCCATCAATTGATGTCAATGCGAGGAGTAGGGATTGCCATGCAATGGATGCACTAAGAGCTATAAGGGTATGAAAGCTCAACATGAAAACTAAGTGGGTGTGCATCCAACTTGCTTGCTCATGAAGACCTCGGGCATTTGAGGAAGCCCGTCATCGGAATATACAAGCCAAGTTCCATAATGAAAAATTCCCACTAGTATATGAAAGTGACAAAATAGGAGACTCTCTATATGAAAAACATGGTGCTACTCTGAAGCACAAGTGTGGAAAAGGATAGTAACATTGCCCCTTCTCTCTTTTTCTCTCATTTTTTTTCATGGCTCTTTTTCGCCTCTCTTTTTTTCTTTTTCCCTTTTTTTATTTTTCGTCCGGAGTCTCATCCCGACTTGTGGGGGAATCATGGTCTCCATCACCCTTTCCTCACTGGGACAATGCTCTAATAATGATGATCATCACACCTCTATTTACTTACAACTCAATATTACAACTCGATACTAGAAAAAAAATATGACTCTATATGAATGCCTCTGGCAGTGTACCAGGATGTGCAATGATGCTAGCGTAACATGTATAAAAATGATGAACGGTGGCTGAGCCACAAATACTATGTTAGCTATATGATCATGCAAAGCAATATGACAATGATGATGTATGTCATAAAAATGGAACGGTGGAAGTTGCATGGCAATATATCTCGGAATGGCTATGGAAAAGCCATGATAGGTAGGTATGGTGGCTGTTTTGAGGAAGATATAAAGAGGCTTATGTGTGATAGAGCGTATCATATCATGAGGTTTGGATGCACCGGCGAAGTTTGCACCAACTCTCGATGTGAGAAAGGGCAATGCACGGTACCGAAGAGGCTAGCAAATTGCGGAAGGGTGAGAGTGCGTATAATCCATGGACTCACATTAGTCATAAAGAACTCACATACTTATTGCGAAAATTTATTAGCCCTCGAAGCAAAGTACTACTACGCATGCCCCTAGGGGGGAGGTTGGTAGGAGTTCACCATCGCGCGCCCCCGACCGCCACACAAAGGAAGACAATCAAGAATAAATCATGCTCCAACTTCTTAGCATAACGACAGATCATACGTGCATGCTTCAGGAATCACAAACCTTAACACAATTATTCTTACTAAACCACAATCATCTACTAGTACCTCCCCCATATTACCATCTTAATATCACAAAACTATTGCAAGGAATCAAATTTATCATATTTAGTGATCTACATGAAAGTTTTTATTATATCCCTCTTGAATACCTATCATATCAAGACCAAATTCATAACCCGTGCATATTACCATTGCTATCATGAGACTCTAAAAAAGATATAAGTGAAGCATGAGAGTGAAACTATTTATTTAAAATATAACCACCGCCGTGCTCTAAAAGATATAAGTGAAGCACTAGAGCAACTGCCTAGCTCAAAAGATATAAGTGAAGTACATAGAGTATTCTAACAAATCACGAATAATGTGTGTCACTCTCAAAAAGGTGTGTTCAGCAAAGATGATTGTGACAAACTAAAAATCAAACAAAAGCAAACAAACTATATCACAAGAGATCCAAGTAAAACACATATCATGTGATGAATAAAAATATAGCTCCAAGTGAGTGACCGATAGATTGTAGACGAAAGAGGGGATGCCTTCCGGGGCATCCCCAAGCTTAGACGCTTGAGTCTTCCTTGAATATTACCTTGGGGTGCCTTGGGAATCCCCAAGCTTAGGCTCTTGCCGCTCCTTATTCCTTTATCCATCGTAGTCTAACCCAAAACTTGAAAACTTCAGCACACAAAACTCAACAGAAACCTCGTGAGATCCGTTAGTATAACAAATAAATATTTAACTCTAAGTGCTGTAGTAAATTGATTCATATTTAATATTGTCATAATACTACTGTACTCCAACTTTTCCATGACTCATACCCCCCGATACGATCCATAGATACATCAAAATAAGCGAACTATGCGACAAAAACAGAATCTGTCTAAAACAGAACAGTCTGTAAAGATCCAAATTATGGTCATACTTCTGTAACTCCAAAAATTCTGAAAAATTAGGACAACGTGGGAAATTCATATATAAATACTGTGTAAAAAATTCAGAAGGTTGTCATGCTCCAGCAATAAACCAAATTCCAGCACTGGACGCAAAAGTTTCTATTTTCCAACAGCATCTATCATACTATCTTCCAAATCACCCCAAAGGCATTACTTGGCACAAACACTAATTAAAACATAAAAATACAATAATAACAGAAGCTATAATTATGCAAACACTCAAAAACAGAAGGTAAAAGCAGAAAATTATTTTATTCATTGGGTTGCCTCCCAACAAGCGCTATTGTTTTATGCCCCTAGCTAGGCATAATGCATAGTTTCAAGTGTTGTCATCCTTCAAGTTAATTCCATAAATGGCCCTCATAATGGATTCATAAGGTGCCTTAATTCTTTTTCTAGGGAAGTGTTCCATCCCTTTCTTTAGTGGAAATTGAAATCTTATATTACCTTCTTTCATATCAATAATAGCACCAATTGTTCGAAGAAAAGGCCTACCAAGTATTATGGGGCAAGAAGGATTGCATTCAATGTCAAGAACAATAAAGTCCACGGGCACATAATTTCTATTTGCAAGAATAAGCACATCATTTATTCTACCCAATGGCTTTTTAATAGTGGAATCCGCAATGTGCAAATTAAGGGAACAAGGATCCATGTCGGTGAGACCTAGCACATCACACAAAGACTTTGCTATAGTGGAAATGCTAGCACCAAGATCACAAAGAGCATTACATTCATAATATTTAATTTTTACTTTAATAGTAGGTTCCCATTCATCTTGTAATTTTCTAGGAATTGATACTTCCAACTCAAGCTTTTCTTCATGTGCTTTCATCATGTCTTCTACGATATGTTTAGTGAAAACTTTATTTTGTTCATATGCATTTGGTGAATTAATCATGGATTGCAACAAGGAAATACACTCAATTAAAGAACAACTATCATAATTAAAGTCCTTGTAATCCAAAGTAGTGGGTGCCTATTTAAAGTTTTGACCTCTCCAAACCCACTTTTTTCATTTTTATGATCAAGATTATCACCCTCCAAGCAAGTGGGACTCCTTCTATCTAAAGTTGACTCTTCTCCAGTCCCCTTTTCATCAAGTTTTATGTTACTAAATAACGATTCAATAGGAGTGACACCAATCATTTTAATATCTTCATCATTACTACGATAGAAACCGGGTGGAATCGCTTTTTCTAGAAATTCTCGCTTAGCTCTCAACCTAGCGGTCCTTTCTTTACTTTCATTAATGGAGACATAGATCGCTTTAATAGACTCATTTATATCAATTTTAGGTGGCAAAATTTTAATCTTGAGATTTTCCACATCATGAGCAATTCTATCCATGTTCCTAGACATTTCATCAACTCTATTCAATTTTTCTTCTATCATAGCATTGAAATTCTTTTGAGAATTAATAAATTCCTTAATATTACTTTCAAGATCAGAGGGTATCCTATTATTATTATAAGAATTAACATAGGAATTACCATAATTATTAGAGGAATTTCCCGAAACGGTCTAGCATTGAAATTACCCCTATAAGCATTGTTGTTGAAATTATTTCTAGACACAAAATTCACATCAATAGCATCATTGTTTTTCTCAATCAAAGTGGACAAAGGCACATCATTAGGATCAACATGAGCATTCTTGCTAGCAACCAATTTCAATGGAGTATCCTGTAGGAGATATGCCCTAGAGGCAATAATAAATGTTATTATTTATCTCCATGTTCGCAATTTAGTTTATATTCCGTGCTATAACTACTATGGTTCTCTAGTCTGCAATAATCACGAGGCTCGAAGGAAGACTCATATGCATGTGTAGAATAATAAACGATAAAATGTATTCCTAGTCTGGCCTTTAAGACTAGCTCAAGTGTTGCATGATGATCCTGTTTTCCTGATCATGGGCATGACTATGCCAGCAAACTTTGAGATCACATTGTTAGAAGAACACTTGTGTTGAATCGACCCGAATTGATGTTATGCTATGAGATACATTCGTCACAAGTTAATGGTTTATAACACAGAGAAAGTTAAAGTTTGCATAATTCCTTAGACCATGAGAGTATCGAGTTTCTTCATGCTTGCTTCATGAACTTTGGGGTTTGTTAAACATCATCCGTAATTGGGTGGCTATTACGGCGGCTTACGGGTTCATGGGAAAGTATGTCAAGGGACTTGATAGCTCAAGATTGGGATTTGCTCCTCCGACGATGGAGAGATATTCTCTGGGCCCTCTCGGTGTTACGGTATCCATCATCGTCTGGCCAGACACAATGTGATTTGATCACAGGGATGCCAGAACACGGGAACGAGAAAAGAGAACAAAACCGGTAACGAGGAAACTGGCATAGTGGACAAAAGTTGTTGGTCCACGGGGATGCCGATAAGTCTCACCTCGGGTGTTTGTAACATATCGCGAAGCAACAGGATTAGCACACGGCAACTGGAGGTTCACTCGAATATTTATTCGTGTGGGTATAGGGGTCAATATGGGTGTCCACGGCTCCGATGTTGATCATTGATCGGAAAGTGTTCCGGTCATGTCTATACTTCACCGAACCTATAGGGTCACATGCTTAAGGGTCATCTATCTGCTGAATACTAGACAGGGAGTCTGAGAGAAAGTCACCGGAAAAGTTTCGGAGACAACGAAAGAGTTCCGGAAAGAGAACACCGGAATAGTTTCGGTAAAACCGAAAAGTTGTTTCGGAGAATACCATTAAGTCAAAATGGTTTCGGCACACACTTGGAAATTCTTGGAGGGTGCAAGAATTGTTCTGGGAACTTCTGGAATTTTTCCGGAGAAAAAACCCGGAAATGTTCCGGAGCTGCCGGAACCGCTTTGGTTGCTTTTCGCTGATGAAAATCACTGATCCAGAATTGTTTCGGAACGCATCCAAAATTATTTTAGGTGGTACTGGAAATGTTCTAGGCCCACATAAAATATTTTGGATTTAACGGTCACGGAAAAATGTTTTTGTGAATAGTGGAAAGCACTTTATGGTTGCTTTTTGGAAAGCCACCTTTTTGGGCTTTGTCCCAAAAGATCTAGGGGATGACATGGATGGATGGGAACCCCTTTTTGGGGGGACCCACATGGGGTGGGTAGTCAAGGGGGCTCCTCTTACCTCCCCATTATGCCCTTTATGTGTGACATAAAGCATGGGCATTTTGGGTTTTTCATGTGCCACCCTACCCTTGGTTTTTCCTATAAATAGAGGTGGATAGGCACTCTCCACACTCACTCTTTCTCTCATACATTATGCCATGCAATGATCTGGCTTCTTCTCTCCATCACACGAAATAGTTTCGTAGAGCCGAAAGGATGTCTGGGTTCCGGTGGGAACTAGTTCTGGACGTCGAAGGCCTGTCGGATAGCTGACACCGTATGTGTGCAACCCCGTCGAGAGGTCATAGGTTCGATCTTTTTGCCCGAGGGCTGTTCGTGAGTGCCTCCCGAAGGGCTGTCCGTGACACCGTCTGGGGGACTGTCCGACCGCCTCCCGAAGGGCTGTCCGTGGGACTGTCCGAGGGGCTGACGAGGGAGTACATCCTCGCGGTTGGGAGGTTGTAAATCCTAGCTGCGGGGATCTGCACCGACGATCTACATCGACTCTACTTCCGCTGCGCTACGAGTCGGTAACGGTCAGATCAAAAACCTTGTATGCATCTCCATAGTGTTCCTGGGCGCGCTCGCAGTACCGAATTTTTTTGTTTTCTGTCGTGTTCCCCAACATATCCATCTTATCACTCAAAGTATTAATTTCTTCAACGGAATTTAACTTCTTACCAGTTGGGGTTCTTTCGGTGTGCCATTGAGAATAATTTGTCATAATATTATCTAGGAGTTTTGTAGCTTCTCCTAATGTAATTTCCATAAAAGTACCACCTGCGGCAGAGTCTAGCAAATTTCTAGAAACAAAGTTCAGTCCCGCATAATTTTTTTGTATGATAATCCACAAATTCAAACCATGAGTTGGGCAATTTCTTATCATTTATTTCATTCTCTCCCAAGATTGTGCAACATGTTCATGCTCAAGTTGCTTAAAATTCATAATTTGATTTCTTAAAGAAATAATATTAGCGGGAGGAAAATACTTGGTAATAAAAGCATCCTTACACTTATCCCAAGAATCAATACTATTTCTAGGCAAGGATGAAAACCAAGTTTTAGCACGGTCTCGTAGTGAGAACAGAAATAATTTTAATTTGACAATATCATTATCCACATCTTTCTTCTTTTGCATATTACAAAGTTCAATGAAAGTATTTAGATGGGATGCAGCATCTTCATTAGGACTACTAGAAAATTGTTCTTTCATAACCAGATTAAGCAAGGCAGCATTGTCGGTGTATAAAACATGGGTATTTTATACCCTGACTTATGCACAGACAGTAGCAGCCTCCTTGCCGGCCAAACCTTGTCGGGAACCACCAAGACCAAGACTCAAGACCTAGTTATGGAAACTACTGGAGAGAAACTCAAGACAAAGCATCAACAAGCACCCAACTAGTACTGAAGATGAAGACACTCCTTGCCGGTAAGGCCGGACCGGCAAGCTCCGTACCAGCAAACTCTTGCCAGCCCTCGAGTGCTCCACCTCACCACACAGATGTTAGCTAGTGGATGAGGTGTCGACCGCGCTGGCTGGTTGGTGAGGCTTGTCGGGCACGTGTCAGCACGCTGGAACAGGATTTGCCTTTAATGACACCCGGCCGGGAGGCGTGTCAAGCTAATAGGAGGTAGCTGGGCGAGCGGTGCAGAATCCTTGCCGGGGCTCCTCCTCCACATGACACCTAACGATGCATTTAAAGCTTTTGTCCTAAACTGGTAGAACAGGATTCCATTGACCATGCTCTTTGTGCACGTTGATCCCCCCTGCCGAACCACAAGGGGCTGGATGGTCCCATAGATGGTCGTGTCACCGCGACATCTTTGGCGCGCCAGGTAGGGGGCATCGCTTGCGCGAACCTTGATCAGTGGATTGCGCGTCTTCTTCATCATCTTCATCAACTTCCTCGTCATCCTCCTCATCGTCGATGGCGCCCAAGAAGAAGGGCATCACGATGACGGCCACCCCACACGCATCCGCAGGCGGCGCGGCCAATGCGGGCGGTGCAGGTACCGCGATTGGCACCACCAGCATAGGCGGCGTGGTCGCCACGCCCACCGCGGTCGGCGCAGGAGACGAGCACGCTGGAGGCAGTCGACCTCCTCGATCCTCGGCAAACAGAGCCGCGACGGCATGGGCGGAGCGGACGGACGTCCTACTCCTCCTCCTCCTCCTCCTCCTGCTCGCCACGCCGACGGACGCAGCCACCGGAGCGGCAGTGCCCGGGCCGGCGTGAGCCAAGACCCCGCTGCGGCGACGTCCAAGGATGCAGCTTCAGGACAGATGCCGCGTCCCTCGCACAATGGGCGCGGAACGGCCCCGAGTGGCGCCAACGGCTCCGGGCAGCAGCGACCTCACGTCAAGACTCATGTTGATCAAATCCCAGATCCTCAGGCACCGCCTGATGGAAATATGCCCTAGAGGCAATAATAAAGTTGTTATTATTTTATATTTCCTTGTTCATGATAAAGGTTTATTATTCATGCTAGAATTGTATTGCCCGGAAACTTAAATACATGTGTGAATACATAAACAAATACCGTGTCCCTAGTGAGCCTCTACTAGACTAGCTCGTTGATCAAAGATGGTTAAGGTTTCCTAACCATAGACATGAGTTGTCATTTGATAACGGGATCACATCATTAGGAGAATGATGTGATGGACAAGACCCATCCGTTAGCTTAGCATATGATCGTTCTGTTTATTGCTACTACTTTCTTGAATGTCAAATACATGTTCCTCGGACCATGAGATCATGAGACTCCCGGATACCGGAGGAATACCTTGTGTGCTATCAAACGTCACAACGTAACTGGGTGATCATAAAGATGCTCTACAGGTATCTCGGAAGGTGTCCGTTGAGTTGGCAGGGATCGAGACTGGCATTTGTCACTCCGAGTTTCGGAGAGGTATCTCTGGGCCCTCTCGGTAATGCACATCATAAGAAGCTTGCAAGCAAAGAGACTAAGGAGTTAGTTACGGGATGATGTATTACGGAATGAGTAAAGAGACTTGCCGGTAACGATACGGAACTAGGTATGGAGATACCGACGATCGAATCTTGGGCAAGTAACATACCGACGGACAAAGGGAATTACGTATGTTGTCATTGCGGTTCGACCGATAAGATCTTCGTGGAATATGTAGGAACCAATATGAGCATCCAGGTTCTGCTATTGGTTATTGACCGGACAGGCGTCTCAGTCATGTCTAAATCATTTCCGAACCAGTAGGGTCCGCACGCTTAACGTTCGTTGACGATATGGTGTTATATGAGTTATGTGAATTGGTAACCGAATATTGTTCGGAGTCCCGGATGAGATCCCGGACGTCACGAAGAGTCTCAGAATGGCCGAGAGGTAAAGATTTATATATGGGAAGTCATATTTTGGGTTCCGGAAAAAAGTGCAGTTTTTTCGGTATTGTACCGGGAAAGTTCCAGAAGGTTCCGGAGGATTCCGGAGGGTCCGGAAGTCCACAAGTGGGTCCACCACGTCCCAAGGGCTGGCATGGGCTAAGGGGAGGCGCCCTGGCCTTATTGGGCCAGGGGCACCAAGTCCTCAAAAACCCACGCAGCTAGGGAAGGAAAAAGGGAGAGTCCTAGTTGGAATAGGATTGGACTTTGGAGTCCAAGTTCACGTGTGTACTATTCACGGTTACAGTTCACGTGGCACTATTCCTTCTACTCCAAGCCCCTACACATATATAAATAGAGGAGAGGGGGCGCCCCAAAGGAGACACAACATTGTCTTAGCCGTGTGCGGCGCCCCCCTCCACAGTTCCGTCCCTCGGTCATATTTTCGCAGTGCTTGGGCGAAGCCCTGCGGAGATAGCATTACCATCACCGTCACCACGCCGTCGTGCTACCGGAACTCATCCACTACCTCGCCGTCTTGCTGGATCAAGAAGTCGAGGACGTCACCGAGCTGAACGTGTGCTGAACGCGGAGGTGCCGTACGTTCGGTACTCGGTCGGTTGGATCGTGAAGTTGTTCGACGACATCAACCGCGTTGTTCTAACGCTTCCGCTTACGGTCTACGAGGGTACGTAGACACACTCCCCCTCTCGTAGCTATGCATCTCCATGGATAGATCTTGCGTGTGCGTAGAATTTTTTTTGTTTTCCATGCAACGTTCCCCAACAGTGGCATCATGAGCCAGGTCTATGCGTAGATGATATGCACGAGTAGAACACAAAGAGTTGTGGGCGGTGATCGTCATACTGCTTACCACCAACGTCTTATTTTGATTCGGCGGTATTGTAAGATGAAGCGGCCCGGACCAACCTTACATGTCCACGTACATGAGACCGGTTCCACCGACAGACATGCAACTTGTTTTGCATAAAGGTGGCTGGCGGGTGTCTGTTTCTCCTTCTTTAGTTGAATCGAATTTGACTGCGGCCGGTCCTTGTTGAAGGTTAAAACAACAAACTTGATAAATCACCATTGTGGTTTTGTGCCGTAGGTAAGAACGGTTCTTGCTAGAAGCCCGTAGCAGCCACGTAAAACTTGCAACAACAAAGTAGAGGACGTCTAACTTGTTTTTGCAGGGTATGCTGTGATGTGATATGGTCAAGACATGATGTGATATACGTTATTGTATGAGATGATCATGTTTTGTAATTTATCGGCAACCGGCTAGAGCCTTATGGTTGTCTCTTTATTGTATGAAATGCAAGCGCCATGTAATTTCTTTACTTTATCGCTATGCGTTAGCAATAGTTGTAGAAGCAATAGTTGGCGAGACGACCACGACGCAACGATGGAGATCAAGGTGTCGAGCCGGTGACGATGGAGATCATGACGATGCTTTGGAGATGGAGATCAAAAGCACAAGATGATGGCCATATAATGTCACATATTTTGATTGCATGTGATGTTTATCCTTTATGCATCTTATTTTGCTTAGAACGAGGGTAGCATTATAAGATGATCCCTTCACTAAATTTCAAGATAAAAGTGTTCTCCCTGTGTATGCACCATTGCTAAAGTTCGTCGTTTTGAAGCACCTCGTGATGATCGGGTGTGATAGATTCTACGTTCACATACAACGGGTGTAAGCCAGTTTTACAGAAGCAGAATACTTGGGTTAAACTTGACGAGCCTAGCATGTACAGACATGGTCTCGGAACACTGGAGACCGAAAGGTCGAACATGAGTCATATAGTAGATATGATCCACATGGAGATGTTCACCATTGATGACTATCCCATCTCACGTGATGATCGGACATGGGCTAGTTGATTTGGATCATGTATCACTTAGTTAACTTGAGGGATGTTAATTTAAGTGGAAGTTCATTAGTAATTTGATTAATTGAACTTAATTTATCATGAACTTAGTCTTGATAGTTTTTGCATATCTATGTTGTAGATAAATGGCCCATGCTACTGTTCCGTTGAATTTTAATGCGTTCCTAGAGAAAGCTAAGTTGAAAGATGATGGTAGCAACTACACAGACTGGGTCCGTAACTTGAGGATTATCCTCATTGCTGCATAGAAGAATTATGTCCTTGATGCACCGCTAGGTGATGGACCTGCTGCAGGAGCTGCTGCAGACGTTGTGAACGCCTAGCAGGCTCGATCTGATGACTACTCGATAGTTCAGTGTGCCATTCTCTACGGCTTAGAACCGGGACTACAAAAGCGTTTTGAACGCCACGGAGCATATGGGATGTTCCAAGAGCTGAAATTGATATTTCAAGCTAATGCCCGGATTGAGAGATATGAAGTCTCCAACAAGTTCTTCAGCTGTAAGATGGAGGAGAACAGTTCTGTCAATGAACACATACTCAGAATGTCTGGGTACCACAACCACTTGACTCAGCTGGGAATTGATCTTCCGGTTGAGAGTGTTATTGACAGAGTTCTTCAGTCACTGCCACCAAGCTATAAAGGCTTCGTGATGAACTATAATATGCAAGGGATGGAGAAGACAATTCCCGAGCTCTTCGCGATGCTGAAATCAGCGGAGGTAGAAATCAAGAAGGAGCATCAAGTGTTGATGGTTAACAAAACCACTGGTTTCAAGAAAAAGGGCAAGGGAAAGAAGGGGAACTTCAATAAGAATGGCAAGCAAGTTGCCGCTCCCACGAAGAAACCCAAAGTTGGACCCAGGCCTGAAACAGAGTGCTTTTACTGCAAAGGGACTGGTCACTGGAAGCAGAACTGCCCCAAGTATTTGGCGGATAAGAAGGATGGCAAAGTGAGCAAAGGAATATTTGATATACATATTATTGATGTGTTCCTCACTAATACTCGCAGTAGCGCCTAGGTATTTGATACTGGTTCGGTTGCTCATATTTGTAACTCGAAACAGGAACTACGGAATAAGCGAAGATTGGCTAAGGACGAGGTGACGATGCGCGTCGGGAATGGTCCCAAGGTTGATGTGATCGCCGTCGGCACGCTACCTCTACATCTACCTTCGGGATTAATTTCAGACCTCAATAATTGTTATTTGGTGCCAGCGTTGAGCTTGAACATTATATCTGGATCTTGTTTATTGCGAGACGGTTATTCATTTAAGTCAGAGAATAATGGTTGTTCTATTTATATGAGTAACATCTTGGTCACGCACCTTTTGTGAATGGTCTATTCTTGTTGAATCTCGATCGTAGTAATACACATATTCATAATATTGATGCCAAAAGATGCAAAGTTGATAATGATAGTGCAACATACTTGTGGCACTGCCGTTTAGGTCATATTGGTGTAAAGCGCATGAAGAAACTCCATGCGGATGGACTTTTGGAATCTCTTGATTATGAATCATTTGATACTTGCGAACCATGCCTCATGGGCAGGATGACTAAAACTCCGTTCTCCGGAACAATGGAGCGAGCTACTGATTTGTTGGTAGTAATACATACCGATGTATGCGGTCCGATGAATGTTGAGGCACGCGGCGGGTATCGTTATTTTCTAACCTTCACAAATGATTTGAGTAGATATGGGTATATCTACTTGATGAAACACAAGTCTGAAACATTTAAAAAGTTCAAAGAATTTCAGAGTGAAGTAGAGAATCATCGTAAAAAGAAAATAAAGTTTCTACGATCTGATCGCGGAGGCGAATATTTGAGTTACGAGTTTGTCCTTCATTTAAGAAAATGTGGAATTGTTTCACAACTCACGCCACCTAGAACACCACAGCGTAATGGTGTGTCCTAACGTCGTAACCGTACTTTTTTGGATATGGTGCATTCTATGATGTCTCTTACCGATTTGCCACTATCGTTTTGGGGTTATGCATTAGAGACATCTGCATTCACGTTAAATAGGGCACCGTCTAAATCCGTTGAGACGACACCGTATGAACTATGGTTTGGCAAGAAACCTAAGCTGTCGTTTCTTAAAGTTTGGGGATGCGATGCTTATGTGAAAATGCTTCAACCTGATAAGCTCGAACCCAAAGTGGAGAAGTGCGTCTTCATAGGATACCCTAAAGAAACAATTGGGTACACCTTCTACCACAGATCCGAAGGCAAGGTCTTTGTTGCCAAGAATGGGTCCTTTCTAGAGAAGGAGTTTCTCTCGAAAGAAGTGAGTGGGAGGAAGGTAGAACTTGATGAGGTAATTGTACCTTCTATCGAATTGGAAAGTAGCTCATAAGAGAAAACCGTTCCCGTGTTGTCTACACCAATAAGAGAGGAAGATAATGATAAAGATCATGAAACTTCAGATCAAGTTACTACTGAACTTCGTAGGTCGACCAGAGTACGTTCCGCACCAGAGTGGTACGGTAATCCTGTTCTGGAAGTTATGTTGTTAGACAACGGCGAACCTACGAACTATGAAGAAGCTATGATAAGCCCGGATTCCGACAAATGGCTTGAGGCCATGAAATCTGAGATAGGATCCATGTATGAGAACAAAGTGTGTACTTTGGTGGACTTGCTCGATGATCGGCAAGCCATTGAGAATAAATGGATTTTTAAGAGGAAGACGGATGCTGATGGTAATATCACTGTCTACAAAGCTCGACTTGTCGCGAAAGGTTTTCGACAAGTTCAAGGGGTTGACTACGATGAGAATTTCTCACCCGTAGCGATGCTTAAGTCTGTCCGAATCATGTTAGCAATTGCCGCATTTTATGATTATGAAATCTGGCAAATGGATGTCAAAACTGCATTCCTTAATGGTTTTCTCAAAGAAGAGTTGTATATGATGCAACCAGAAGGTTTTGTCGATCCTAAGGGTGCTAACAAAGTGTGCAAGCTCCAGCGATCCATCTATGGACTGGTGCAAGCATCTCGGAGTTGGAATATACGCTTTGATGAGGTGATCAAAGCATATGGTTTTGTACAGACTTACGGTGAAGCCTGTATTTACAAGAAAGTGAGTGGGAGCTCTGTAGCATTTCTAATATTATATGTGGATGACATATTGTTGATTGGAAATGATATAGAATTTCTGGATGGCATAAAGGGATACTTGAATAAGAATTTTTCAATGAAAGACCTCGGTGAAGCTGCTTATATATTGGGCATCAAGATCTATAGGGATAGATCAAGACGCTTGATAGGACTTTCACAAAGCACATACCTTGACAAAGTTTTGAAGAAGTTCAAAATGGATCAGTCAAAGAAAGGGTTCTTGCCTGTCTTGCAAGGTGTGAAGTTGAGTCAGACTCAATGCCCGACCACGGCAGAAGATATAGAGAAAATGAAAGTCATTCCCTATGCCTCAGCCATAGGTTCTATTATGTATGACATGCTGTGTACCAGACCTAATGTGTGCCTTGCCATAAGTTTGGCAGGGAGGTACCAGAGTAATCCAAGAGTGGATCACTGGACAGCGGTCAAGAATATCCTGAAGTACCTGAAAAGGACCAAGGACATGTTTCTCGTTTATGGAGGTGACGAAGAGCTCGTCGTAAAGGGTTACGTCGATGCAAACTTCGACACTGATCCGGATGACTCTAAGTCACAAACCGGATACGTATTTATATTAAATGGTGGAGCTGTCACTTGGTGCAGTTCTAAGCAGAGCATCGTGGCGGGATCTACGTGTGAAGCGGAATACATAGCTACTTCGGAAGCAGCACATGAAGGAGTCTGGATGAAGGAGTTCATATCCGATCTAGGTGTAATACCTAGTGCATCGGGTCCAATGACAATCTTTTGTGACAACACTGGAGCAATTACCATAGCCAAGGAGCCCAGGTTTCACAAGAAGACCAAACACATCAAGAGACGCTTCAACTCCATTCGTGAATATGTCAAGGATGGAGACATAGAAATTTGCAAAGTACACACGGATCTGAATGTGGCAGACCCGTTGACTAAACCTCTTCCATGAGCAAAACATGATCAGCACCAAGACTCCATGGGTGTTAGATTCATTACTATGTAATCTAGATTATTGACTATAGTGCAAGTGGGAGACTGATGGAAATATGCCCTAGAGGCAATAATAAAGTTGTTATTATTTTATATTTCCTTGTTCATGATAAAGGTTTATTATTCATGCTAGAATTGTATTGACCGGAAACTTAAATACATGTGTGAATACATAAACAAATACCATGTCCCTAGTGAGCCTCTACTAGACTAGCTCGTTGATCAAAGATGGTTAAGGTTTCCTAACCATAGACATGAGTTGTCATTTGATAACAGGATCAAATCATTAGGAGAATGATGTGATGGACAAGACCCATCCGTTAGCTTAGCATATGATCGTTCTGTTTATTGCTACTGCTTTCTTGAATGTCAAATACATGTTCCTCAGACCATGAGATCATGCAACTCCCAGATACCGGAGGAATACCTTGTGTGCTATCAAACGTCACAACGTAACTGGGTGATCATAAAGATGCTCTACAGGTATCTCCGAAGGTGTCCGTTGAGTTGGCATGGATCGAGACTGGGATTTGTCACTCCGAGTTTCGGAGAGGTATCTCTGGGCCCTCTCGGTAATGCACATCATAAGAAGCTTGCAAGCAAAGTGACTAAGGAGTTAGTTACGGGATGATGTATTACGGAACGAGTAAAGAGACTTGCCGGTAAAGAGATTGAACTAGGTATGGAGATACCGACGATCGAATCTCGGGCAAGTAACATACCGACGGACAAAGGGAATTACGTATGTTGTCATTGCGGTTCGACCGATAAGATCTTCGTGGAATATGTAGGAACCAATATGAGCATCCAGGTTCCGCTATTGGTTATTGACCGGAGAGGCGTCTCAGTCATGTCTACATCATTCCCGAACCCGTAGGGTCAGCACGCTTAACGTTCGTTGACGATATAGTGTTATATGCGTTATGTGAATTGGTAACCGAATATTGATCGGAGTCCCGGATGAGATCCCGGACATCACGAGGAGTCTCGGAATGGTCGAGAGGTAAAGATTTATATATGGGAAGTCATATTTTGGGTTCCGGAAAAAAGTGCAGTTTTTTCGGTATTGTACCGGGAAGCTTCCAGAAGGTTCCGGAGGATTCCGGAGGGGTCCGGAAGTCCACAAGTGGGTCCACCACGTGCCAAGGGCTGGCATGGGCTAAGGGGAGGCGCCCTGGCCTTATTGGGCCAGGCGCACCAAGTCCTCAAAAGCCCACGCAGCTAGGGAAGGAAAAAGGGAGAGTCCTAGTAGGAATAGGATTGGACTTTGGAGTCCAAGTCCACGTGTGTACTATTCACGGTTACTGTTCACGTGACACTATTCCTTCTACTCCAAGCCCCTACACATATATAAATAGAGGAGAGGGGGCGCCCCAAAGGAGACACAACATTGTCTTAGCCGTGTGCGGCGCCCCCCTCCACAGTTCCGTCCCTCGGTCATATTTTCGCAGTGCTTGGGCGAAGCCCTGCGGAGATAGCATTACCATCAACGTCACCACGCCGTCGTGCTGCCGGAACTCATCCAGTACCTCGCCGTCTTGCTGGATCAAGAAGTCGAGGACGTCACCGAGCTAAACGTGTGCTGAACGCGGAGGTGCCGTACGTTCGGTACTCGGTCGGTTGGATCGTCAAGTTGTTCGACGACATCAACCGCGTTGTTCTAACGCTTCCGCTTACGGTCTATGAGGGTACGTAGACACACTCCCCCTCTCGTAGCTATGCATCTCCATGGATAGATCTTGCGCGTGCGTAGAAGTTTTTTTGTTTTCCACGCAACGTTCCCCAACACCGCCTCCGCCACGACGACCTGCTGCTGATCATGTGCCGCGGCAGCAAGACCGCGATGGCGCTCCTACTGGCTCCGCCAGGAGTAGAGCGACATCGCGCTCTTCGCTTCCGGCCTTACCAGCCACAACGGCAGAAGCAATGGCGCGAGCCCAAATGCTGCTGAACTTCCCTCCAGCGGCAGAGAAGATGGATGAGTGGAGAGCCACCATACAAAGCCTGATTGGGTTTGCCGAGGCCAGTAAATCACAACAAGCGGAGCCCTCACGGCGTCCACAAACAGCACCGGTAGCTCCAGCTGGTGGCCGCATTGACGGTACCACGCTAACGGTGCAATCACCCCAGCGGTAACAGTCTCAACAGCAGCAACGCCAACGACCGCAGCAGGCTCGACGATCTTTCGAGCCCGACGAAGTGTCGATGGCCTCTTCAGATCCGCGAGCACGGCAAGACCAGCGGCAAGTGCTGCGAGACAGGCGGGCAGAAGACGCCCGCACCACCATCGAATGGCGCTGCGAGGCGCGCCGTCAATCCGACGCGCGCAACGGCCCTGTCATTGATGAGCCTGCGCCAGGGGTTGGCGGATATCTACCTTACGAGGTCGGATGTCCCGCCTTCACCCGAGAGCTGCGGCAAGTCCAATAGCCGTCCGTCCAAGCCTTCAAGCCAGAAGTTCCAAAAAAGTATGACGGCAAGCTGAACCCGGCAGAGTTTCTAGGCATTTACACGATTGCCGTGCAAGCTGCCGGAGGAAGAGATGAGAAGATCCTCGCCAATTACTTTCTGTTGGTACTGAAGCCCAATGTGAGATCTTGGCTGATGAACTTGCCGGAGAACTCCATTTCTTCGTGGTCAGATCTCTACAATGAGTTTGTTGGTGCCTTTACCGAAGGCCACAAGGACCCTGGGCAGCCCAGCGACCTATAGGTGATCCCGCAAAGAGAGGGTGAAACTTTGCGCAAGTATATCCAGAGATTCAGCCGCGTACACCGCAATATCCCAGATGTGCACCCCGCAGCCGTGATTGCCGCCTTTCACACGAATGTGCGCAATCGGAGGATGCGGGAGAAAATGAACGTCAAGTTGCCCAAGACCGTCAACGAGCTCTACACGTTGGCGGATAAGTGTGCACGTGTTGAGGAAGGAAGGAGGCTTCCTGGGGAGGACGCTGGTGCCGAAGTAGATTCTGAGGACGATGATGCTGCCACCCCGAGGAAGAAAGGCCGAAAGCGTAACAGGAAGCGCAAAGGAAAAACTGTTATGGCCGTCGAAGGCTCCAGCAACTCCGAGTCCGCCAAGAAAGCCAAGACTGAAAACTCCAGCAAGGAGGCTGCTGTATGCGCCGCTTGCCAGGAGGAGGCGGCGAACGAGAAAGCCGGCAAGTCTGATGGACCGTATTGCAAGATTCACCGTACCAAAGGCCACAATCTCCAAGAGTGCCGGCAAATCGAGCACCTTGTTGAAAAACAAAAAGCTGAATACGAAAAGCATGACAAAGAGAAAGGTCAAGATGGTACCAGTGGATCCGGCAAAAAGGGCCATGGTGGTTGAGGAGGCCGCCGCGGCAAGGCCAAGCAGCAGAAAGAGAAACCTGCAAGGGGCCAAGACAAGAAAGAGGAAGATGATGGAAGTAACGAAGAGGACAATGATGAGACCAGCGAACAAGAATTCCAGAAGGCAACCCACGCCATGTGCATTGACGGAGGAGCATCCTTGCACTCCTCTCACCGCCAACTCAAGCAGTGGGCGCGTGAGGTTAATGCAGCAGAACCGGCAATGGGCGCTCAAAAAACCACTCAAATGGTCACACACGCCTATCATTTTTGATGCTGAGGACCACCCTGATCGCGTAACTGCGGTCGGGTGTTTGCCGTTGTTGGTTTCACCAACAATCCACAACCTCCAAGTAACAAAGATGTTAGTTGACGGTGGGGCCGGTCTGAATCTGATCTCTCCGGAAGTTATCGAGAGGCTACAGATCCCCGATGAGGAAATCGAGAAAATGGGCACGTTTCAAGGAGTGAACCCGGGAAGAAGCCAGCCCAAGGGAAAGATCACATTACCGGTGACGTTTGGCGGGTAACTGAACTACAGAATAGAAAAGATCGTGTTTGACGTTGTCAAGATCCCCTTGCCGTACAATGGAATTCTTGGCCGCCCAGCCTTGGTGAAATTCATGGCAGCATCTCACTATGCTTACAACACGTTGAAGATGCCAGGGCCGATGGGTGTCATTTCCATCAACTCCGACAAGAAGGATGCAGTCATTTGCGTCGATAAGATGCGGTTGCAGGAGAGGCTACCAAGACGCCGGCTCCCGCCAAGAAGAAGGAGAGCAAGAAGTCCGGTAAGACCTCTATCAAGGATTCCGGGAAGCGCACCACTTCGTAGTGCTGCGCACCTGTTGAAGACTTGCCGGAGTGCTCTGCCGGTAAGAAATCCAAAGCTGCTTCACCGGCAACCAAAAAGGTGCCGGCGAGGGGGGATGGCACTGACGGTACGTTCACCATCAGTGCCACCCTTGACAGCAAATAGGAAAGCACGCTCGTTGCCTTCCTGCGGGCGAATGTCGATGTGTTTGCATGGCGACCATCTGAAATCCCCGGCGTTCCCAGGGAGGTAATTGAGCACCACCTTGCTGTCTGTCCCCACGCTCGGCCCGTCAAGCAAAAAGTCCGGAAGCAAGCGTTGGAGCGGCAACAGTTCATTGCCGAAGAAATCAAGAAGCTTGAAGCAGCAGGATTGATTAGAGGTGTACTACATCCAACTTGGTTGGCAAATCCAGTTGTGGTGCGGAAAGCAAACGGAAAGTGGAGACTTTGTATTGACTACACTGATATTAACAAAGCATGTCCAAAGGATCCTTTCCCTTTGCCGCACATTGATCAAATTGTAGACTCTACTTCCGGCTGTGATTTGCTCTCCTTCCTTGATGCATACTCTGCATACCATCAAATATTCATGGCCAAGGAGGATGAGGAGAAAACCGCATTCATTACTCCATGTGGCACATACTGCTTTGTGCGTATGCCTTTCGGATTAAAGAGTGCTGGTTCAACATTTGCGAGGGCGGTTCAGATTGGTTTTGAGCCCCAGCTGCATAGGAATGTGGAAGCATACATGGATGACATAGTGGTCAAAACCAAGGACAAGTCTGCCCTCATTCAAGATTTAGAAGAGACATTTGCAAACTTGTGCAAAATCAACTTGAAGCTCAATCCCGAGAAGTGTGTGTTTGGCGTTCCGTCCGGCAAACTTCTCGGATTCTTTGTATCCCAGCGAGGAATTGAAGCAAATCCCGACAAGATCAAAGCCATTGAGCAGATTCGAGCACCAAAAATCGTCAAAGATGTGCGGCGTCTTGCCGGCTGCGTTGCCGCCTTGAGTAGGTTCATTTCAAAATCCGCTGAGCGCACCCTGCCGTTTTTCAAGATTTTGAAAAAGGCGGGTCCGATGAAATGGACTCCGGAAGCGGAGGCCGCGCTACATGACCTGAAAATATACCTCTCCTCCGCGCCAACACTAGTTGCACCTAGACCACAAGAGCCATTGCTGCTATACGTAGCGGCAACGAATCAAGTGGCTAGTGCTGCACTAGTGGCACAGAGGGAACTCGATGACGAGGAAGCAGCCACGGCAAGCCCGTCCAGTGATAAACCGGAATCTTCCCCGGCAAGGCCTGGTGCTGACAAGTCAAAAATAGCGCAGGCAAGTGAAGCTGATCAGCAAGCGGTGCCAAAGAAGAAGGTGGTGCAGCGACCTGTGTACTTTGTTAATTCCCTTCTGCAGGGGGCTAGATCAAGGTACTCTGGTGTCCAGAAGCTACTTTTCGGCCTCCTTATGGCCTCAAGAAAGCTGCACCACTACTTCCAAGCACATAAAATCACCGTCGTCACCCGCTTCCCGTTGCAGCGCATTTTGAGAAATACAGAGGCAACTGGCAGGATAGTGGAGTGGGCGTTGGAATTGTCAAGCTTTGCACTCAAGTTTCAAAAGCACTTCGACCATTCAGAGCAGGGCCTTGGCGGAGTTCATCGCCGAATGGACACCAACGCAAGACGAAGAAATTTGAGAAACAGCTCTCCCCGGCAAAGAGACAGCCAATGAAAGGATCATGTACTTTGACGGTGCCTTCTCGTTGCAAGGCGCCGGTGCCGGAGTGTTGCTTATCGCACCCACCGGAGAACACCTCAAGTACGTGGTTCAAATGCACTTTCCCAGGGAGCAAGCCACAAACAACACTGCTAAGTACGAAGGACTCCTTGCCGGTCTTCGGATCACAGTGGACCTTGGGATCAAATAATTGATCATCCGCGGTGACTCGCAGCTCATTGTGAAGCAAGTAAACAAAGATTACCAGAGCTCGTTGATGGAAGCATATGTGGAAGAAGTGAGGAAATTGGAAGAACACTTTGACGGGATACAAACAGAACACGTCCCTCGTGCGGAAAACAGCATTGCTGATAGCCTGTCAAAGTGTGCCGCTCAAAAGCTTCCCGTGGAACCGGGAACTTTTGTGCTCCATTTGAATCAACCAACAGTCACTCCATCGACGTAGGCCAGTAAAAGAAGGAAGTTGAATACCGGCAAGTACTTTCTGGCAGAGCTCCCAGAAGCCGCCGGCAAAGATGTTGCCAGGAACAACGACACGGTTGCCGGTGAGCAGCAACTTCGCACGGAACCCTAGGTTCTTGCTGCCGAGGCAAGCGCTCCCACGGCCGAAGGAATGCCTTTAGTCCTTGTCGTCGAGCCGCAGGCTCCGGCATGGGCACAGTAAATAGTTCATTTCCTTCAAACAGGAGAACTTCCCGATGAGCAAGAAGAAGCTGAGAAAGTAGCCTGTCAGTCAAGTATGTATCAGTTTGTGGATAGCATTCTATACAGAAAGCGACCAAACGGTGTGAAATTGAAGTGTATTTGCCGGGAAGAAGGACAAAAGCTGTTGGCAGAGATACACGGAGGCATATGTGGCTCTCACATAGTATCAAGAGCACTTGCCGGTAAAGCTTTCCGGCAAGGCTTCTATTGGCCCACTGTCCTCCAGGATGCAACTGAGCTAGTAACCAAGTGTGAAGCATGCCAGTTCCATTCAAAGAACATACATCAACCAGCTCAAGCTCTCCAAACGATCCCTCTCTCCTGGCCCTTTTCGGTATGGGGGCTCGATATCTTGGGCCCCTTCCCCCGTGCTGCCGGGGGCTTTGAGTTCTTGTACGTCGCCATCGATAAGTTCACAAAGTGGCCTAAAGTGGAGCCAGTGAGGAAGGTGACAGCGCAATCAGCCGTCAAGTTCTTCAAAGGATTAGTTTGCCGTTTCGGGGTTCCTAACAGAATCATTACCGACAACGGCACACAATTCAGGAGCCGCACCTTCATGCAGTATATCCAAGACCTTGGCAGCAAAATCTGTTTTGCGTCTGTTGCTCACCCGAGAAGCAACGGCCAGGCGGAAAGGATGAATGCTGAAGTGTTGTGTGGCCTCAAGACGAGAACCTTTGACAAGCTGCGCAAGTGTGGAAGACACTGGATTGATGAGTTGCCGGCAGTTCTTTGGTCACTCAGAACGACACCAAATCGAGCTGCCGGCCAAATGCCCTTCTCCCTAATCTATGGTGCAGAAGCGGTGCTCCCCACGGAACTCATATACGGGTCACCTCGAGTGCTCGCTTACGATGAAGCTGAGCAAGAGCAGCTGCGACAAGACGACGCAACGCTTCTTGAGGAAGATCGTCTTCGGGCAGCTGTGCGAGCTGCATGCTACTAGCAAGCCTTGCACCGCTACCATAGCCACAAAGTGCATGCCCGAAGCCTTGAGGAAGGAGACCTTGTTCTTTGGCATGTTCAGTCCGCCAAGAGATCAAACAAGTTGACGCCGAAGTGGGAAGGCCCTTACCGAGTAGTACGAGTCACCAGATCTGGCGCAGTCCGTCTGGAGACCGGAGATGGCACCCCAGTGCAGAACTCATGGAATATTGAGCATCTTCGCAAGTTCTACCCGTAAGGCGCAGTTGCCGGGCTTCCTGGCAACCCCTTCTTTGTACAAGTTTTGTCGACCGGACATATAACCCTTTGTACAAAGCCAGGCGCAGATCCTGTGCATAATAAAGCTAAGTGTTTATGCAACTCTTCGTACATATTCATTTATATGTGGATGCATATGATGTTGAGATTTACACTTTAATTTGTATGAAATGACTGATGAACCATCAAAGTTCCCAACCCACTCTTTTCTCTTCTTTCTTTTTCTTCAAACGACAGAAGGATCCCTCACGTGCAAGTTTCCCGGGGGGAATGGAGATGGGGTACCATTTTAATGACGTTCATGACGTTCAAAGTGATCATTTTATGCAACGAGAGAAACAGCGCAAGGAAAAGCTAAGTTGAAAAACTTTGAAATTTTTTCCTTGTTACATTCACATTTTCCTTTGAACAATTCTATGCTTTGTATGAGAAACCTGCACGCGAAAGGAACCTTGTCGCGATCGGTTTGCGCTCTAGCTCGCCTCGAGTCCACTCGGCAAGCCTAGCAGCTGCGTTCTGTCCTGGCAAGTGGCCTTACCGGCAGCGGCACTTCCAGCAGGCTGCTAAGGACCCGTTCCTCGAAGCGCTCGCGGCAAGTGTGCGCACCGGCAAGTTTCCAAACAGCGTAGGGATGCGATCATACAAGGGCAAGACAAGACAAGGGAAACAGCGCGCGTTTACTTAAACCCGATGGACGATGGATATTCATTGAAAAGGTGCTCAATTACATTTTCGTTGGCCCTTTGCTAGGGTTTATCTCAAGTGCAAGGAGGGCAAAAGGGGCGCCTAGGCGGAGTCCGGCTTGTTCCCTGAAGGCCAGACTCTTCGCCGTCGTCTTCGATCTTCACGCCCGCAGAGCCGTCATCATCGCCATCATCATCGTCATCCTCATCGTCGCTGGAGGAAGCGGTGTCGCTGTCGCTCGAGCTCTCCGCGCAGCACTCCAGATGAGCGCTTGGAGCCCCGAAGAACTTCACGACGAGTGTGTCTGGTCCATCCATCCTGAAGTGAAGGAGGTGCCCTTGCCCCAAGCAACGGGCACGAGCAAAGGATTTCCACCCGCGCGTGAGGTACATAATACCATTGTTGGAGGTGTCAACGGTCACCCAGACCGGGCCGTTGCAGCAACCGTCCACGTGCAGCCATAGGCCGCGCAGGTGGCGGCCTTCCATCTCCCTGGCGAAAGGGCGAGGAAACCGCAGCCAGCTCCGTAGCTGATCACGCAGCTCCAAGACGAACTCTTTCGCCGTGTCCTCTGTGTGGCCTTCCGTCGGTGGAGGAAGGGTCGAAGACGGAGTGGCAAGCGCCCCGCCATGACCGCCCCGACCACGGGCGCCGCGACGTCCACGACCGCGGGCCGCGGCCCTCCCTTGAGCACTGGAGCCAGCCTCTGCAGCTGCAGCCGAAGCATGAGCTTGGAGCCGAGGAGAAGCACTCACCGCGGTGGCGGAGACACGACCGCGACCTTTCCCCCTCGCCATGCCGTCGTCAGATGCAGGGGAGGAAGATGAGATAAGGAGGCGATAGTTGCTGAGGGTCGAGGCGGAAGGAGATGAGTGAGCATCGCATCCCGCAGTCCCCTCTTTCTACGGGGGGGGGGGGTACGGGAGGCTGGCTCCTCACCGTCTTCGGGCGGCCACCCACGTTCGCCAATCCCATGCCCTGCATTTCCGGCCAGGCGCATTACTCCAACAACCGCCCACGATCGCCAATCCCGCGCCCTGCGCCCCCTGGCCCGGCGCATCACTCCAACGGCCGCCCTTCTCCACCAATCTGCTACCTTGCATGCATGCAAGTGCGCGTGATGGAGGGGCGCAGAAAAAGGAGGAGTAAAGATAGCCATGGCAGTTATCCGTTGCCATGCGTGGCCGCGTGCCGGTTCAGTTTGAACCCACGACGCTCCACCTATGAGCATGCCAAGAAGCCGCCTGTTCGACGGCAAGGGTTGCCGGAAGATGACCGAGAGCACACCCGAATTCAGATTAATGAGGAAGCAAAGAAGATCTCAAAAAAAATAAAAGGAGAAGATAACCATCATGACGAAAACTACAGCGGCAGTTTTCCTGCCGCGTGTCTGTGCATTGTTTGGGCCAAGCCCAACGACGCTTCGGACGCGCGTATGGCCCTGGCCCGGGGGCTCCTGTCGGTGTATAAAACATGGGTATTTTATACCCTGACTTATGCACAGACAGTAGCAGCCTCCTTGCCGGCCAAACCATGCCGGGAACCGCCAGGACCAAGACTCAAGACCCAGTTACGGAAACTACTAGAGAGAAACTCAAGACGAAGCATCAACAAGCACCCAACTAGTACTGAAGATGAAGACATTCCTTGCCGGCAAGGCCGGACCGGCAAGGAGAAGACCCGGCAAGCTCCATTCCGGCAAACTCCTGCCAGCCCTCCAGCGCTCCACCTCACTGCATAGATGTTAGCTAGTGGATGAGGTGTCGACCGCGCTGGCTGGTTGGTGAGGCTTGTCGGGCACATGTCAGCATGCTGGAATAGGATTTGCCTTTAATGACACCTGTCCGGGAGGCGTGTCAAGCTAATAGGAGGTAGCTGGGCGAGCGGTGCAGAATCCTTGCCGGGGCTCCTCCTCCACATGACACCTAACGATGCATTTAATGCTTTTGTCCTAAACTGGCAGAATTAGGTATGATAGCACTGTTTGCTATCTAATCATTATGTAATTACTGTTTTGCCACTGTGGTGACCTCTTGAGCTATAAAACGAGGGCCAAGGCAACAGTTAGAGGGATTCGGACCCCTTTTCAAACATTTGCATGTCTCGCGTAGCAGCACTCCCCGCACCTTGCCGGGGGAAGCGCTCCTTATACCTGTGCTTCCATACAACCAATACACCAAAAGCAGGAGTAGGTTTTTACACTCCTCAGCGGCCCGAACCTGGGTAAATCCCTTGCGTTTTCCATTGACCATGCTCCATGTGCACGTTGATCCCCCTGCCGAACCACAAGGGGCTGGATGGTCCCATAGATGGTCGTGTCACCGCGACAAGCATTAATGTCACACGACTCCACACTAGTGGCGGGAGGAGCAATAGGATTACTAATAAAATCATTATTGTTAGTATTGGAAAAGTCACACAATTTTGTATTTTCTTGAGACATCGCGACAAAGCAAGCAAACTAGCAAACAAGCAAATAAAATATTTTTGTGTTTTTGTAAAAAAAATTAGAAGTGGGGGAGATGAAAATGAGAGGCAAATGCAAATAAAAAGGCAAATAAAATAAATGCAAGTGATTGATAGTTTGTGAGAAGGTACTTGATAGATTTTGATGATGTCTCCCCGGCAACGGTGCCAGAAATTCTTCCTGCTACTTGTAGACTGCGTTGGTATTTCCTCGAAGAGGAGAGGATGATGCAGTATAGAAGAGATAAGTATTTCCCTCAGTGAAGAACCAAGGTTATCAATCCAGTAGGAGAACCCGGCAAGATCAAGTGAACAACACCTACACACACAAAAGCAAACACTTGCACCCAACGCGACCGCCTCCCGAAGGGCTGTCCGTGACACCGTCCGGGGGACTATCCGACCGCCTCTCGAAGGGTTGTCCATGGGACTGTCCGAGAGGCTGACGAGGGAGTACATCCTTGTATGCATATCCATAGTGTTCTTGGGCGTGCTCGCAGTATCGAAATTTTTTGTTTTCTGTCGCGTTCCCTAACAGTGGCATCATGAGCCGTGCTATGCGTAAATGCAGGTTACGATCTAGAATACATAGAGATGTGTGGGTGTTGCACAATATAATTTGTAGTAGATGAGTTCTATTATTGAAAATTATTTGTGCGGGTAGCAGATGAAATCTATTACCCGATGTTCTTGTTGCTTCCCTTGAATTTGCGTAGTCCTGATCTTGACGGCATGGTGGAATCTCACAAAGTTCTAGCAATCCACGATCCTTTCATGCTGCTCCTGAGTATGCTGATTGATAGATCAACGAAGTGCTTCAGTGTCTATGGGTTCCACCATAGTTAAAGAAAGATGGATGTTTCACAGACTAAAGGGCAATGCAGATATGATCTGCACGGGGTTCTTGCGTATGACGAAGTTCAGTATGGGGCTCGAGATTTTATTATCTCGTGTTTCATACGCCTGTCAAAGTTAATTTAGCAAATTGAATAATCATACTTGATGATGAACGTTGGTAGCTTTAGTTTGTTTCGAAACCTTAGAAGCCACATAAAATAAAATTTTGCATAAACCGATTAGAGGCGTCTAACTTGGTTTTGCAGGATGACATGATATGTGCATGTGATGTGGTATAGCAGTTCTCATATTAATTTGATTATGTATGAGATGACTATATGATGTAGAATTAATATGACCTGCGTGTCATGATTCGGCATGATGGCTGGAGCCATATGATTGTCACTTTAATGACCTGCGTGTCAACCTTAAGTAATGCACTTATTTTATTAGCTATAGAGATAGCAATATTATCTGGTGCATCGACAAGGTGGTGGCAATCTTCGCAAAGGTGAACACCGACGCGAATGCCGAAGACGAAGAAATAAACGACTTCTTCGTTAGAAAGGGCTATACCATATCATGCTATTATGAATTGCCTGAGATGTTTATCCCTTATGATGCACCCTTTTTGATTGCGTGGTAGTCACTTTTATTAGGGTGATCTCTCACTTAAAATATCAAGTAGTTAGTGTTCTCCCAAGTGTAGCACCGTCACAGCATCTTTCCTTTCGGGGTGCGCCATGGATGCATGGGTACGAACAATTGTATGGGTGTAAGGCGGGTGAGGTCAGACCTCGCAGCGAGATCACTTGGTTGTCATGACGTTCATGGCAGGATCGTCCTGAGCAAGAGTCACATAGAGATGTGATCGGCAAGTTGGCCTACCGATTAAAATTCCCATCATGAGATGATGATTCTATGGCGATGAATTGAGATATGGATCTTGTATCACTCACAATCAATTATGAGAGATATTGATTTGAGTGGGAGCACACTGTAGAATTAACTTATTTAATTCTCAGTGCAATTAATTATGAACATTGTCTAAGTGTGATGTGCATAATAGTTGTAGAATAATGGCTCACGTTTCCACCTTCCCTATTAAAATTGAATAGCTGCTAAATATCTGGTTAAAACTTTACGGTTGGTAACGTAATGTGATGATTGTCCTCAAGAGTGCCGAGAAGGACTTTGTCCTATCGCATGCTTTTGGTATTCTCCCGCTAATGCTATGGATGATGTGACTCTCATCCTTCGATCCAAAAGCTAGAATTCTGTTACGGTCAAGTGCAATATGTTTGCTTCCATGAGACCCAAACTTCAAAAGTTTGGGATAGCTATGTGATATTCATGGAACTGAAAATTGGTTTCAGATACAAACAAAGGCTAAAAGATATGGGATATCCAAAGCAATGTTTGTTTTGCAAATTATTAGTAAAGTGTTTACTATGCATTAGACTGATAAGAGAGGGATCCAGAAGAACGCGTGTCATATGATGGAGGTGAATAAAACAACAACTTAAAGAGAAAGGAAATGTCCAGAGGGTGTTAGTGTGACTTACACACCTAGGAAGTCCAGGGCTAACGCCACTCTTAAAGTTGGGTGCTTCTTCTGAGAGTAGGAGAAATACTAAAAGTTAAACTGTTAGAAGTATAAAGGCAAAAACAGAGAAGACTGGAATATCCAGCTCATGTATGAATGTCATACAAGTTATTGATGTATAGAAGGCTGGTTAAAGATATAATTCTTGGGAATTATGATTAAACATGTTAATCACTAATTCTTGGGTATTGTTAGTTGATCACAGAGATACCCGCTCGATTGCATTCTGTTGCGACTCGATGCAAGAACTACTACGGCCTAAAAGACTTGCCAGTAATAAGGTTTAGATACGCGTTGGGAACATAGTAAATGTTGCTATACCTTCCATCGGTGTATTAACTCCGTGTTTATTTTTCATAATTCATTTTTGGAGTTTCATACACTCTAGCCCATTGCATAAAGTATCTTGCAAGAAGGTTGTTCATAAGAGAACTTTTGATGTTCTGTATTATGAATAACATAAGGGCCATACTTTCATTATGAATGAGTTGTATGTTATGAATATTGATAATAATATATTACCTTCGTATTTACTTTCATAATTCATTTTAGAGTTTTACACATTCTAGCCCATTGCATAATGTTTTTTTGCAAAAGGGTTGTTCATAAAAGAACAATTGTTGTTCAGTATTATGAATAACATAAAGGGCCATGCTTCCATCAAGGATGGGATGTATGTTATGAATATTCATGGTAATATGATACATCCATAACACTGATGCTAAATGTCGCAAGACTAAAAGAATACCACATATGTGTGGCACTGCATTTGGTCACATTGGAGAAACCCGCATGGAGAAATTCCATAATGATGGATTTTGAAATCGTTTGATTATGAATCATCTGACACTTGCACCTTTCGTCCGAAAAGTGAAGTGACTGAAATACCGTTCACAAGCCATAAGGAATGAGTAACGAACTTATTGGTGATCATACATTTTGATGTGTGTAGTCCGATAAAGGTTATTGCTAGCAGTGGATTTATCTATCTTCAGAAATGACTCAAGTAGATATATGGATATTTACTTGATGAGACGTAAGTCTAGATCTTTTGAAATCATTCATAAGGTTTTCAAAATGATGTGGAAATTATTGTAACAAGAAAAATTATGTTTCTGCAAACTAGATTGCATAAAGGAATGTTTGAGTTACAAGTTTAGCGAATGTCTGATGAGTTGTGAAAAGAGTTTCATAACTTACACCACCCGGAGCACCACTGTGAGTGGAATGTCCGTGAAGATGTAATCAAACCATTTATGACATAGTAAGATCAAAGATGACATAAATCAATTTGCCATTATCCCTTTTAAAGTAATGCTTTAGAGACTGCGGCTTTTACACTGAAAAGAGCGCCATCGGATCTGTTGAATTGACGCCATGGTATGGTAACCCCAACAATGTTATATCTTTTCTTAACATTTGGAATATGGGGCTTGTGTAAAATATTTACAAACCTATTCCAAATCAGACAAGTGCTACTTTGTAGGTTATCCCAAGTTATTGGATATTCCCCCACCACTATACCGAGGCAAAAGGTTTGCCACAAAGAACGGTATGATTTTGAATAAAATGGTTCTTGCAAAAAGGTGAGTGGGAGGACAGTGCAACTCGACGAGATAATAGTATCTTTGTCATCAGGTCAAAGGAAAGAGACCTTGGAAGTGATTCCAGAGTTTCCTACTGCGACTGATACGGAAGCCTCTACATGAGATGTATGGACTTCGGTCGAACTTGCAGCTGAACCACGTAGGCAAAACTCGTGCAAACCTCTCAAGTGCGCAAACGAGATATTGTTGTTAGACAACAATATACCTACGATACACAAGGAAGTGGTGATGGGCCCTGACTCCGGAATTGGCTAAATACCAATATAATCCAAGATAGTATCCATATAAATGATTCAAGATTAGATCTTGATAAACCCTTCAGAAGGCTTAAAGTCTAACGAATATTAATGGAACTATAAACTGATACGGATAAAAATGTTTTATCCATAAAGCTCGACTTGTTGCTTATAACAAATTCAAGGAATTAACTATGGCGAGATTGTCTCTCCGTAGCGATGCTTAAAGTCGGTTCGGGTTAAACTAGCAATTGATACATATTTCAATCATGAGATATGATACATGGATGCCAAAAGGATTTCCATGAGATGGAAATGCTACCTAGGACTTGCATGTGATACACTCCAAGGTGTTTTGTCAATCCAGAGGATGCTAGTGAGTATGCAAACTTCAGAGTTCCAGCGATGGACAGAAGAGAGCAAAATGGAGTTGGAATCTTCGTTTTTGATAAAATAGTCAAAAGAGTTTGATTTCATCAATGGATAACGAAAATGCTTGTGGTTACAAGAAAGTAAGTGGGAGCATAATAATATTTCTAAAAACCTTGTGTGCTTGACACATTGTTGATTGGAAATAATATAAATTTCTTGACACGAATTAGGACTTCATTTAAAATAGTTTTTCGATGAAGTGCTTGGGCTAAGTAGCCTTGATATTAGGCATATTTATCTACGGAGATAGAATTTCCTAATAGGCTAAGCCAAAAATACATATTGACAAGATGCTAAAAACAGTTTAGCATAAGAACGTCAAGGAGTGATTCTTGCCAAAGTCACATGGAAAGTGTTTTGCAAGACTCGGTGTCCTAAAACACTGATGAGCAAAATACATGATGGAGATTCCACACACTTTTGTGTTTGGATTAATCATGTATTCCATGGTATGTAAGACAACCAGATATGTCCAATACTCCCAAGTTGTTGCGAGTATAGATACCAAAGTGATCAAAGTGCTGATAATGGGATAACAGTGAAAAATGTCATTGTGTACTAGAGTAGCACCGATGACATGTTTTCTCGCAAGCTGAGATTATGAAGTACTCGTTGTGAGTAATTTCATCGATACAGTCTTCATCAATGCTCCAAGCGATTTTTGATTTAAGTTAAGGGTTTTGTGTAATACACGATATGGTGGCACGGTAGTTGGAAATTGTTCCAAACAAGTTACTGTGGCGAATTCTATAACAAAGGCTAAGTATGTTGACGCTTTAGAAGCGACAAAAAAGATGTTGAATCATATAGTTCATTCATGAACTTAGTATGGTTCCAAGATGGCTTTGGTCAATGGGACACTATTGTAGATAGTTGCTCCATAGCTCAGTCTGAGGAATCAAGGTTCGACCAGTGATTCACATATATACAAAGCCAAGTCCACACAAAATATCTATTTTGTGAAAGCGTGAAAATGCGAGGATATGCAAAGATACACACGGCCCTGAAGTTGTCAGGTCCGTTAGACGTAGACTATACCACAAGCGAAGCGTATTTTACACCGGTATGCCATAGGTGTAAAGTGCGTTAGCATTGACTAGATTATTGACTCTAGTGCAAGTGGAAGTCTGTAGAAGATATGGCCTAGAGGCAATAATAAATGTTATTATTTATCTCCATGTTCGTAATTAAGTTTATATTCCGTGCTATAACTGCTATGGTTCTCGAGTCTGCAATAACCACGAGGCTCGAAGGAAGACTCATATGCACGTGTGGAATAATAAACGATAAAATGTATTCCTAGTCTGGCCTCTAAGACTAGCTCAAGTGTTGCATGATGATCCTATTTTCCTGATCATGGGCATGACTATGCCAGCAAACTTTGAGGGCACATTGTTAGAAGAACACTTGTGTTGAATCGACCCGAATTGATGTTATGCTATGAGATACATTCGTCACAAGTTAATGGTTTATAACACACAGAGAGTTAACGTTTGCATAATTTCTTAGAACATGAGAGTATCGAGTTTCTTCATGCTTGCTTCATGAACTTTGGGGTTTGTTAAACGTCATCCGTAACTGGGTGGCTATTACGGCGGCTTACGGGTTCATGGGAAAGTATGTCAAGGGACTTGATAGCTCAAGATTGGGATTTGCTCCTCCGACGATGGATAGATATTCTCTGGGCCCTCTCGGTGTTATGGTATCCATCATCGTCTGGCCAGACACAATGTGATTTGATCACAGGGATGCCGGAACACGGGAACGAGAAAAGAGAACAAAACCGGTAACGAGGAAACTGACATAGTGGACAAAAGTTGTTGGTCCACGGGGATGCCGATAAGTCTCACCTCAGGTGTTTGTAACATATCGCGAAGCAACAGGATTAGCACACGGCAACTGGAGGTTCACTCGAATATTTATTCGTGTGGGTATAGGGGTCAATATGGGTGTCCATGGCTCCGATGTTGATCATTGATCGGAAAGTGTTCCGGTCATGTCTATACTTCACCGAACCTATAGGGTTGATACGTCTCCAACGTATCTATAATTTATGAAGTATTCATGCCATGTTTATTATAGTTTTGTATGATTTTGGTGCACTTTTATATGGATTTTATACGATTTTCATGGACTAACATATTGACCTTGTGCCCAGTGCCAGTTGCTATTTTCTGCTTGTTTTTGGTTTTCCAGAAAATCCATATCAAATGAAGTCCAAATGCAGCGAAATTTTTTGACAATTTTTTCTGGAAGAAAATAGACCCAGGAAGCTTCGGGGGAGCAACAGAAGACCCACAGGAGCCCCACAAGCCACCTGGGCGCGCCACCCCCCTGGCGCGCCCTGGTGCCTCGTGGGCCCCCTGTGGCTCCTCTTTGCGTGATTCCAATGCCAAAAATTCCTATATATTCAGAAATCTCCAGAAATAGCCCTAGATTTTGGACTCCGCCGCTGCAAGCCTCTGTACCTTTGAAATACCATCTGGAGCCTTGTTCCGGCACCCAGCCGGAGGGGGAAATCATCACCGGAGGCCATCTTCACCATCCCGACGGTCTCCATGACGAGGAGGGAGTAGTTCACCCTTGAGGCTGAGGGTATATACTAGTAGCTATGTGTTTGATCTCTCTCTCTTGTTCTTGATTTGGCACGATCTTGATGTACCGCGAGCATTGTTAATATAGCTGGATCATATGGTGTTTCTCCCTCTCTATCTTGTTGTGATGAATTTCGTTTTTACCTTTGAGGTTTCACTATTATCGGATCGAATACTTTTATGGATTTGAGAACACTTGATGTATGTCTTGCATATGAATACCTGTGGTGACAATGGGGTATTATATTGATTCACTTGATATATGTTTTGGCACTCAACTCGCGGATTCCCGAGGTGGCATTGGGGTAATCTATGCATAGGGTGTTGGGGATATTCCCCACGGTTTGACCCGGCCAGGAGGTATAACCCGGCCCATCGCTTGGCGGCTCATGGGTCACCTCGCTTACCCAAGCGACCAGAATGACAAGGACTCAGGCCCAGTGTATAACCCGGCAGGAGGCCGGCTCACGAAGAGACCAAGGGGCCAGGGCGAGACCCGGCTTGACAGGAGCCCAATGGGCCGACTCACAGAGAAGGCCCGAAGAGATGACCCGGCCTGGGAGACCCGGCACGGAGAGGCGACCCGGCCTGGGAGACCCGGCCCGGGGAGGAGACCTGGCCTGGGTAGATCAGTTCGGAAGAAAAGACCCGGACTAGGATTCAGCTTGTAATAGAAAATAGACCAGTCCTAATCCTACTAGGACTCTACATGTAAGCCGCCCCTTCAACTTATATAAGGAGGGGCAAGGCACCCCAAGGGGGAGAGGTGAAGTGAGACAGACAAATCAATAGCTCTCGAGATTAGAGGTAGCAAAAGAGCACCCTTGTAATCAAGATCATCATCAATAGCAATCAAGCAGGATGTAGGTTTTTACCTCCACCGTGAGGGGCCGAACATGGGTAAACTCGCGTCTCTCTATTCCGATCAACCCCGTTCAAGCTACCACCTAGATGCGATGGCGTCACCACTAAGTCCGTTCCGAGGACATCTGCCGTGACAAAACCACGACAGTTGGCGCCCACCGTGGGGCCTGCGCACGGTGGTGTTGAGTTCTTGGAGGGAGCTCTCCCAGGGATCGAGAAGCTCGCAATCGGCCGGATCAAGGAAGGAAAATACGCTAGGATCATGCATGCTGCGATGAATAATTTTTCAGATCCGCGACTACAGCGGCATCTAATCTCTGACAAGACCAAGCTCTACGGCGCTCATGCGAGGCACAAGATCAACTCTGCAATGAGTTCCTACTACACCAAAAAATAAAAAGAAATGAAGTTCCTACGCGGCTTGAAGGGTCGCTGTCAAACAAACAAGTTACCAGGAGGAGCTGTCACATCATTCCAAATAATCAAGTCAGATCCAACTTCGGCAAACAGATCGAGGTTCTGTTCATAGCAAAGTTCAAAAACCAAAAAAAAAAGGAAAAAGAGAGGAGACAGACCATGTGCGGCATCTACTGTGCATAGGCGGCATCTACTCGATTGACAGAATCTGACCTCCACTATGGTTCAAGACGGAGACCAACTCTGCTGCGTTGAGCAATCTGTTTTATCCGGTTATGCGCCAGCGCAACCGTGGTCAATCTACACCAAAGCTGAAGCACCAAAAATCAATGTCGATCCGATCTGTTGACTACCGCTCGCGCAAGTCAGAGAAATTGCAGACTCTAGCGACAAGTGTTCTGTCACAAAAGAAAAGGAAGTAAAAAGATGCTAAAGTATTACTAGTATAGTCGAACAGGGCAGACTAGCTGAGTCAAGGTATTACTAGTGTATTTGCACATGGCTCAAGGAGAAGCATTATGTAGCTAGGCCATGTGGAAAAGTCAGTTCGGCCATTTGTCCAATCGATCGCTCACATGGCTCATAAAAATTACCATCACCTCATGTTTCCAAGTGGAAAGGCAATTATGGAAACCGAAAGAAGGAAGGCTTACAAGCTACGGCGGCTCCTGCGCGCAAGGACGACAGCCTGAAAGAAAGAAAAAAAACAGCCTACGTCCGTCAGTACAATGGAATTTTCTATGACAACGGAAAAGGTGATGGCGACTGATACTCACGCACATCAATCGAAGAGTACTCCTATATATCACACTTGAAGGCCAAATACTAGTACTACTTCTCTCTGTTCAAAGTTGAGGCTGACTGAGGCAGTACTGCGGGCAGCATGACGACCTGGACAAACCCCAGCGAAAGTTGCACACGGATCATCTGACATTCGAATAAATCAGGTGCTATCTATCCAGTCTGTTTTGTTAGCATATATTAAATTCTTTAAGAGCAATTACTCTGGCATGTAAAATTTTTATACGGGATCTATGTTCACTACAACGGTGAGATTGTACCGCGGATACGGAGCGCGTGCCAGCACCATCTACGCCGGCGTCTACACAGGCCGCACTGCTTGACGAATAGGCGCACAGGCCGCCGTCCCCCACAGTCCGGTCTACATCAACACGCCGCGGACCGACTCGCGTGCCCGCGCCGGCTTACGACGCCGCGGCCGACTTACGCGCCCGCACCGACTTACGACGCCACAGCCGACTCGCGCGTCCGCACCAGCCTCCAACTCCACGGCCGACCCGCGTGTCCGCATCGGCTTACAACGCCGCAGCCGACTCGCGCGCTCGCGCCGGCTTACAACGCCGCGGCCGACTCGTGCATCCGCGGTTTCCAATGCCGCAGCCGACTCCCACGTCTTCATCAAACACACCAGGGCCGCGCCTGCTCGCCTGAACTGCCCAACGGACGTGCGCAAGCCGCCGCCCCCGCGGTCTGGACTACATCAACATGCCAGGGCCACGCCCGCCCGTACGAGTAGCTTAACGGACGCGCGCAGGTCGCCATCCCTGCAGCCTGGTCTACTCCAACAAGCTGGAGCAAAAAAAAATTCTATTATCAGCCTCCGAGGGCATACAACGAGCATTCCGAAGATCATCAACTCACCACGCACCTTTGGCTTCAATAAATTTCATCTTTCGGCTGTCAACTCTACGCCGGCTTATAACACAGCCAGGTATGATGAATCTCAAGCCGATTCCTCGAGTCATCTTAAGACTCGGGGGCTACACAGACATGACTCGGCAGATTCGGCCGGTTTCAATAAATACAAAAACCCCGGGTCGTTACAGGGAAGACAACCCGGTGCCCGGGGGCTGCTGCCTTATTGGCGAGAAAGAAAGTTACCAAAGAAGACTAGTTGCCATGATGCGCAGACTAAACATCGGTATTGTCAGGGGAATTATCTGCGGTCAAGGCCCAACCTGCTACAGGACCTAGCCTCAAGGATGACCCGGCCTGCTACAGGACCTGGCCTCAAGGATGACCCGGCCTGCTCAATAATGATCAAAGGAATGCCGGCTTATCTGGACCCCAGATATTTTGCAGTAGTAGCATTGTCTCCTGTATATCCTATGCTGAGATTTTCCATGATCATATGGTTACTTGGGGGCTTCCAACTCATCGAGTTTAGCTTACAAAACCCTTTTAACCCGGCGAAATGCCAAACTATACTTGGTTAAACCTGCCTGTTAGCAAGATGCTACTCCCTAAAAAGCGACCCGGCGTACGCCTGATGAGTCAATCACAAAGGTGACCCTGAATTCATCAGAGTTAAAACGCTCGATTGGTTGTGTGAGAGCCGGCTTTCAGAGAGATAGGACAAACCAAAAGAGGCCAAAAAGCCTGCTTCCACAGGAAGCGAAACCAAGACTCAAGCCTTGAAAACCGGTCTTATGCCATGCCTCGAAAGCCGGCATTTTTATACTCTGTTATCATACACATACATTATCATACATTGCATCATCATACATTGCATCATCATACAATGCATCATTTATGCATATCTATATTTGTTTATGTCGCAGGAGCCGGTCTTCAAACCGGGTTACATTGTGACTCTATAGGATCAAACGAATCTTTGATAGCCAAAATGGCTGGATCTTCATCATGGTTTATCATAACCAGTATTAAATGATTGAGATATCAATTCTTCTAAATTCCCAGTTTACAAATCTAGCCGGGTCACACATAATACCTGGTCATTTAATTGACCGGGTTTTGGGTTATTCAACATGTGCTTTGTAGAAGACTACAGCACTTATGGATTTTTTTCACGCATCTTTGCCGGGTTGCACTGCAACCATGGCCAAGGATTTCTTTCATCGTAAACGCATCATCAGTTCACAGGCAAAATATTAAAGTGCTTGCTGGCATTGCCGGACTATGCAGTTTCACGCTCAAAAGCTATTACAAGCCACGATTGGGATATTTTCTATCAAGTTTTTCAAAGCAAATTCAAGCTTGTAGAGTGATTGATGGTTGAGACCTGGTAGCTGGATCTGCCGGATTAACATTGGTTTGTTCTCCTTCTGCGCCAGTTGCCGCCGGGTTGTCACTTGCCGGGTCACCAGGATTTATTTGGTGAGTTGATAATACAACAGTGTCTACTATGCGGCCAGGTAACCCGGTTCTTGGAGGCTACAGTGGATCTGAGTTTATTCTACAGTGGAAGGAATAGTCCCGACTCGCCGTAGGCAATACGACCCGGCACATGGGGGCTACATTATTCAAATCAAGATTACATTCAGTATGAAATTCCCATGTCACTGCAAGCATGCACCACGGCACTTGGGGGCTAATGCATTGTCATTTTAAACTATTTTCATCGAACACCCGGCTCACTATTAATAGTGACCCGGCCCTTGGGGGATACAGTCATTGACTACAAATAGTTCAAGTTCCAGATTGATAAGAACAGCTAACCCGGCCCTTGGGGGCTACATTATTTGTAGTTATACATCTACAAACATCAAAAGTTAAAGTTCAAAGTCCCAGGTTGCTGCAGGCAAGGCAACCCGGCCCTTGGGGGCTACAGCATTCAGTTGTTTAAATCAGATTATGAGGTCCAAATTGAAGACCCGGCCCATCACATACCGATGAGCCGGCCCTTGGGGGCTACATATGTGAAATGCAAACATTCAGTGATTCAGATGAACAACTGAGATTTCTTCAAAGTTGCAACATTTATATTTAAGCAAGTCTTAAGCTGTCACTATGTTCTACTCTTAAGACTTGGGGGCTATAGGTGATATAGATATAAGGGAGGAACACCTTCAAGTTGTCAGTTTTGAGCGAACTGGGTCTCATATTCTTGATCGAGAAATTTGCAAAGTTTATCTCCTCTAAAGCTACTCATAGAAAGGCCCGGAAAGCCGGTTCAACATCATATGGATTTCTTATTCCCACAAATATCATCAAGCCAAAGCACTGGAAGCCGACTCAATGGCAGATGGGTGTTTTATTTCTCAATATTTTTCCGCAAGGAACCAGCGTGAGCAAGTTAATTGTGAAGCGAGCTTATCGATGACAGAGGCCCAAAATTTCTAGGAATCCAATTCCATGACCCGGCGGTATCAACCTCCATGACCCGGCAACCTCAACGCTCGTAACTTGACAAGTTCTATATCTACAAGACGGAAGATGACATCGACATGTTGAAGCTTTTGAAAACAGGTTCAATAATGGATGGATTATTATTCCCAATATTTTCCTGCAAAGGACGCGCATCAGTAAGTTGATTGGGAAGCCGGCTCGAAATTATGAGGAAGAAACCCGGATTTTTCCAGAAGCTGGTTCATTGAATAAAGGCGGCCTTTTGGGCGAGCCATTTTCTCTTAAATATTTTTTTTTCAGGAGCTTAGCATGAATAAATTCAAGCTAACCTGGGGTCTAATGTTGGGGATATTCCCCACGGTTTGACCCGGCCAGGAGGTATAACCCGGCCCATCGCTTGGCGGCTCATGGGTCACCTCGCTTACCCGGGCGACCAGAATGACAAGGACTCAGGCCCAGTGTATAACCCGGCAGGAGGCCGGCTCACGAAGAGACCAAGGGGCCAGGGCGAGACCCGGCTTGACAGGAGCCCAATGGGCCGACTCGCAGAGAAGGCCCGAAGAGATGACCCGGCCTGGGAGACCCGGCACGGAGAGGCGACCCGGCCTGGGAGACCCGGCCCGGGGAGGAGACCTGGCCTGGGTAGATCAGTTCGGAAGAAAAGACCCGGACTAGGATTCAGCTTGTAATAGAAAATAGACCAGTCCTAATCCTACTAGGACTCTACATGTAAGCCGCCCCTTCAACTTATATAAGGAGGGGCAAGGCACCCCAAGGGGGAGAGGTGAAGTGAGACAGACAAATCAATAGCTCTCGAGATTAGAGGTAGCAAAAGAGCACCCTTGTAATCAAGATCATCATCAATAGCAATCAAGCAGGATGTAGGTTTTTACCTCCACCGTGAGGGGCCGAACCTGGGTAAACTCGCATCTCTCTGTTCCGATCAACCCCGTTCAAGCTACCACCTAGATGCGATGGCCTCACCACTAAGTCCGTTCCGAGGACATCTGCCGTGACAAAACCACGACATAGGGGTTGATGCACGTTTTCGTCCTACTTTCTCCGGTAGAAATCTTGGGGCACTCTTTGAAGTTCTTTGTGTTGGATTAAATATTATGAATCTGAAATTGTTTGATGTATATCGTACAATCAACTCACGGATACTTGTGGTGACATTGGAGTATCTAGGTGACATTAGGGTTGGTTGATGTGTATCATATGGTGTTATTTTAGTACGAACTCTAGGGCTGTTCGTGACACTTATAGGGATGGCTTAATAGATTGATCAGAAAAGATAACTTTGAGGTGGTTTCGTACCCTACAACAATTTCTATCTTATGTTCTCCGCTAATAGGAACTTTGGAGTGATTCTTTATCGCACGTTGAGGGATTGTTATATGATCCAATTATGTTAGCATTGCTGAGAGATTGCACTAGTGAAAGTATGAACCTTAGGCCTTGTTTTCAAGCATTGCAATACCATTTGTGCTCCGTTTTATCACTTGCTACATTGCTGTTTTTATATTTTCAGATTACAAAAACCTATATCTACTATCCATACTACACTTGTATCACCATCTCTTCGCCGAACTAGTGCACCTATACAATTTACCATTGTATTGGGTGTGTTGGGGACACAAGAGATTTCTTGTATTTGGTTGGAAGATTGTTTGAGAGAGACCATCTTCATCCTACACCTCCCACGGATTGATAAACCTTAGGTCATCCACTTGAGGGAAAATTGCTACTGTCCTACAAAACTCTACGCTTGGAGGCCCAACACGAGTCTACAAGAATAAGTTGTGTAGTAGACATCAAGGGTCACACGCTTAAGGGTCATCTATCTGCTGAATACTAGACAGGGAGTCTAAGAGAAAGTCACCGGAAAAGTTTCAGAGACAACGGAAGAGTTCCGGAGAGAGAACACCGGAATAGTTTCGGTAAAACCGAAATGTTGTTTCGGAGTATACCATTAAGTCAAAATGGTTCCGGCACACACCTGGAAATTCTTGGAGGGTGCAAGAATTGTTCTCGGAACTTCTGGAATTTTTCCGGAGAAAAAAACCGGAAATGTTCCGGAGCTGCCGAAACCGCTTTGGTTGCTTTTCGCTGATGAAAATCACTGATCCAGAATTGTTTCGGAACGCATCCAAAATTATTTTAGGGGGTACTGGAAATGTTCTAGGCCCACATAAAATATTTCGGATTTAACGGTCGCGGAAAAATGTTTTCGTGAATAGTGAAAAGCGCTTTATGGTTGCTTTTTGGAAAGCCACCTTTTTGGGCTTTGTCCCAAAAGATCTAGGGCATGACATGGATGGATGGGAACCCCTTTTTGGGGGGGACCCACATGGGGTGGGCAGCCAAAGGGGCTCCTCTTACCTCCCCATTATGCCCTTTATGTGTGACATAAAGCATGGGCATTTTGGGTTTTTCATGTGCCACCCTACCCCTTGGTTTTTCCTATAAATAGAGGTGGAGAGGCACTCTCCACACTCACTCTTTCTCTCATACATTATGCCATGCAATGATCTGGCTTCTTCTCTCCCTCACACAAAATAGTTTCGTAGAGCCGAAAGGCTGTCTGGGTTTCGTGTGGAAACTAGTTCTGGACGTCGAAGCCCTGCCGGATAGCTGACACCATATGTGTGCAACCCCGTAGAGAGGTCGTAGGTTTGATCTTTTTGCCCGAGGGGCTGTTCGTGAGTGCCTCCCGAAAGGCTGTCCATGACACCGTCCGGGGGACTGTCCGACCGCCTCCCGAAGGGCTGTCTGTGGGACTGTCCGAGGGGCTGACGAGGGAGTACATCCTCGCGGTTGGGAGGTTGTAAATCCTAGCTGCGGGGATCTGCACCGACGTGTGGCGCCCCGCCTAAATACCACTGTAGCCAGACGGTCACCGCACATACCAGCCCAGGAAAATCACTCTGGCATGCGCTTTTACAACAAGTATCATGAACACAAGCTCTTCTATTAATGGATATATCAGTCTTACATGATATATTAGAAGGGTGATGGCAGCGGAAAAGCTCTATCTAGGGCAGCAGGGTCTTGGTGCGGCTCCAATCCACAGGGATATGACTGGGTTACTCTTCTAGCCCGCGAATACTCCGGCTCCTCGCTAGAGGGCGTCGAATCCTTAGGTGAACCTGGCCACATTGAAGGCCGCTGAGTACTTTTGAATGTACTCGCAAGCAAACCAAACCAACATATACACCAAGCAATGCAATCCATGGCATTCAAGCATGCATTCATTATCTTAACAGTATTAACTATCATATCTCAGCAGGATTACCTAACAAGATTAATTATGTAGCAACATTAATCATGTTGTCATAGCAGGATTATCTAGCATGATAACTACTGAAGTAAATGCGGTAAAGTAAAGCATATCAAATAAATAAGCCATACTCCGAATATTCTCCTGACCCAAATCGGATCCAAACTTGCGGTCACCCGACCACTCATCTCATAGCCATATCATGGCTAGCAATCATACCTCTGACATCATCTGATGTCCACACATCTGTACTGCAAGTCTTGACAAATCATACCTTATTCTGGTTCATTATTAACATCATATGGTTTGTTCCTCCAGACTCAACACAGACCAAATAGGGGCCTATACGAACTGTCCATGACCGAGGACGTGGCTATTCGAATAGATTTACACTCTGTAGAGGTTGCGCACTTTACCCACACCATGGAGCTCCCGGCCTCGTACTTAGTACATGTTCCCATTCGGGTGGACCGGTGCTGCTCCAACAAAACTTGCCTATTGCATGGCACTCTTGCGGTCCCACCGACAATCATACCCTCCCAGGGTCATGTCCTGGGTGGCCCCTGTGTCAACCCATGACACCTGCCACCGTCGTGGCCAAACTAAACTGTCCCAAACGGGGACCGCGCGCAAACAAACAACTGGGCTCACAAGGTTATCGCCGCCTACCGGGCCAGGGTAGCGCACATGCATAACCTTCCCTGTTTGGTGGTACCGGCAAGAGGCAAGACAATAGACGAAGTCGGGGCCGTTCCATACCGGCAAATGTGGCTACACGGATAAGTCCGGATAGGTGACACTATGACTCGATCCAGTCGACGGAGGAGGTTGTCATTATTAAGTCACATTTCATAATATTGCAATAACAGTACCATGCATGATGTAACAATTATGAGAACATAACAACCTATCTCCATACAATATCACAACGAGTCATTAGTGAAACGACATTTAAATGGCAGGTTATCACTTTACAAGTTCTAGCTGTAAGTGACGACCATCTGAACCCTTGTATGAAACCGGCAAATAACCCAGTAGCCACCAGAACGGTCTTTACAACTGAGATCTGGGACGTGACTGGAAAATAACTCAACCCCGGCTCAAGACGGCTGAAAAGTAGCTCAGAACATGAGACGGTGTTGATAAAAAGAGTGTAGTGGTTCCCTAAGACGGCCGAAGAACAGCTCAGAGCATAGGGTCACCGCTACAGAAAAGAAATTCAACAACTATTCGAGACGGCCGAAAAGCAGCTCAGAACACGGGCCAGTTGTTGAAAAGAAAACATAAAGTCGGCATCCACCCCGGACGGCCGGAAGCGGCTCAGAACACAGGCGTGGTGCCATCACCAAAGAAAGGCAGGCAAGGGTTCATCAGCGTCACATACAGCTCACCACTACACATACAAGCATAAGCATAATAATTTAAACACGCAAGAATAACATAGAGTAACGCTTTAGGGCACATATCATATGGTCGGCTTGCCTGGGGGGTGAAGAAATACTCCGGGAGAAGTGCAATCACCTCGCGGAAGAATTCGCCGGAAAGGATTTTCTCTCGGAGGGGCTGATTGAAGGGCAAGGGCAAAATAGACATTTTCCGAAAGTGTCAACATGGTGAAAGTGATGTCATCGGAACGGGCTCGACGAACTGAAGAAGTGGGCATTGGATTCACCTGAATCGGAGTTACGGTCGCGAAGTTAGGGCCGTTCGTTCGTTAGGCGGTAAAATGAATAAAAATTATTCATTTCAGCCGCTAACTAGTGAACGTCCGCAACTTAGCGGTTTCGGCCGGCGGGGTTAATCAGAAAGCGCCTTTGGACAAATACGCTTCCAGTGTACGGAAGACGTACTTCCAGCCGAAGCACTAGCAGAATACGTTTTCCTTAACAGAAAAGATAATCCCCCAAATACGTTGCCACTTAAGTGGCGGGCCCGGCCGGCTGTGACGCTTACAGGGGGGGCCCCACTGTCTTCTCTCTCTCCTCCCGCCTCCTTCTTCCTTCACCTCTACTTCTCCCCGACGCAGCAGTAGGGGGCTCGGGCTCCGGCGGCCGGCGACGCTCCGATGAGCCTCGAGGACGGGCGGCGGCGTGGATGGGCTCGCCGGGAAGTGCCGCATCCAGGGAGGGCCGAGGGCGAGGCGGAGGGTGGATGGAAGTGCGGCAACGAGGAGAGGCAGTAGGCGGCGGGGTCGGTCGATTCCGGCGACACGGTGGTTGGTAGGAGCGGGCGAGGGGCTGGGCGAGGTTGCCGGAGAGTGGGGCTTCCAGAGGTGAGCTCGGACGGAGCCGGGGATGGCCGGAGGTTGGGATTGGAGGCAGAGGCAATGGGCGGAGCTCGCCGGCAATTCGGTTGCTCCGGCGACGGAATCGGCCGGGCGCGGGCACGGGGTGGACTAGAGGAGAGAGGGAAGGAGGCAGGTGAGCTCGGGGATGGCCGGGGAGGCTCCGGGTCGCGGCTTATATAGCCGGCCGAGGCGGCTTCTCGGCGACCACCGAGGCTTCGGGAGTTCGCTGCCTTGGTGGCATCCCGGTGAGGTGGCGCGCGAAGAGTGGTGCCGACCTGACGTGGGGCAGAGGGAGGGGACGGCTCGGAGGGGAAGACGCCAATGGGAGAAGGAAAACGACGACGGGCACGGGCGGCGTGGAGAAGAAGAAAGAAGAGGGGAGAAGCTGCGGGAGAGGGGCACGTGGACGTCGCGAACCCGCTAGACATGGCCGGACAAGCCGGAGCTGGTCGGAGTGAGCTGCACGACGAGAACAGTGCCGCAGAGCACCGTTTTTGCCTGCTGTCCACGCGGTCACCACGTGCACTACCGTTTTTGCCTGCTGTCCAACCTTGTCAAACAGCTCCCTCACTGCTCAAATAGACAAGATTGGTCATTGGGTGGACCAGGATGGCTCTAGGGTGATCGAAAGGATCCAGAACAGTTTCTGGATAGAAACTTGGGGAGGAAGCTGTGGTCAAACAGAGGTGCCAATGAGCTGGAAAAGTTGTAACAGCGAAATGTGGTAGGAAGGACTAGGTGCTGGCAAATTTTGAAGGAATTTGGACCTAAGTTGCATATACTTCCTTTGTAATGCAAAATTTGGTCCAGAATCTTGACTATGAAGCTGCACTCATATGGCTTGGTGAAATGGGCTGAATTTTGGTGGAGGGAGGTGATTTGGAAGTATGGAGGTACTGGAGAAATTTCAGCTCAATTAGAAATGCCAAAGTGGTACTTCCTTCACAGAGTTAGAATCTGGACAGAAATTTGATGGAATTTTTGAGAGAAATTGTCTAGGTAAAATGATGTTAATTTTGGCATACTCACATAATATATGGAATTTGAGGTCCTGGATTAATTTTAGGATTTTTGAAGCAATATAAAATACAGTTGCTTCACAACCTCAAAATAGGTCCAGAAACAAGAACTGGATGATGTGCTCAAAATTTGATCTGTGGAACTTGGGATCTTGGTGGAAATGGTGAAGATATGGATAGGAGAAGCTCCACAAATTATTTGGGATTTTTCCTGGCTACCAAAAGGGTAGTTCCTTTGGAAAGTGCCCAAAATGCAATATTGCTTTAAATAGGAAAAGGCAATTTCCTTTATTTAATTAAGGCCGATATTTTTATTGGAGCTCAATATGATCACAAAGAATATCTCCACAAGTTTTCATGAACTTTGGAGATGAATAGATATTTTCCTGGATTTAATTCCTTTAACTGGCAGAAAAAGGAATTAATTTTAAATGAAAAATATTGCAAATGACTTGGCAATATTTTTGCATATCCAGGGTTTATAGATGTGGGACGATCACTGGGAAAAGTTTGGGAGGCAACAGATATTGGGGTTCCTTTGTAACGGAAGGAATTAGGGTTTCCCTTCCGGTAAACCGGAGAGTAGGGTTTCGGCGGCAAAGTCTTGAGAAAATAACTCGGGTGGAAAGATTGGACTGGAGAGAATCTCTGGTTGGATAGGGAAGGCAAGGCTAGATGACCATCTTCATATACCCAAAGGCAAGAGAAAAATCCAATAACACCGAAAAAAAGACGAGAGTCAAATCCCGCGAAGGAAAAAAACAAGGAGCAAAAACCAGGGTGTCACACGACGATCTACATCGACTCTACTTCCGCTGCGCTACGAGTCGGTAACGATCAGATCAAAAACCTTGTATGCATCTCCATAGTGTTCCTGGGCGCGCTCGCAGTACCGAATTTTTTTGTTTTCTATCGCGTTCCCCAACATATCCATCTTATCACTCAAAGTATTAATTTCTTCAACGGAATTTACCTTCTTACCAGTTGGAGTTCTTTTGGTGTGCCATTGAGAATAATTTGTTAGAATATTATCTAGGAGTTTTGTAGCTTCTCCTAATGTAATTTCCATAAAAGTACCACCTGCGGCAGAGTCTAGCAAATTTCTAGAAACAAAGTTTAGTTCCGCATAAATTTTTTGTATGATCATCCACAAATTCAAACCATGAGTTGGGCAATTTCTTATCATTAATTTCATTCTCTCCCAAGATTGTGCAATATGTTCATGCTCAAGTTGCTTAAAATTCATAATTTGATTTCTTAAAGAAATAATCTTAGCGGGAGGAAAATACTTGGCAATAAAAGCATCCTTACACTTATCCCAAGAATCAATACTATTTCTAGGCAAGAATGAAAACCAAGTTTTAGCACGCTCTCGTAGTGAGAACGGAAATAATTTTAATTTGACAATATCATTATCCACATCTTTCTTCTTTTGCATATCACAAAGTTCAACGAAAGTATTTAGATGGGACGCAGCATCTTCATTAGGACTACCAGAATTTTTTTCTTTCATAACCAGATTAAGCAAGACAACATTAATGTCACACGACTCCGCACTAGTGGCGGGAGGAGCAATAGGAGTACTAATAAAATCATTATTATTAGTATTGGAAAAGTCACACAATTTTGTATTTTCTTGAGACATCGCGACAAAGCAAGCAAACTAGCAAACAAGAAAATATAATATTTTTGTGTTTTTGTAAAAAAAAATTAGAAGTGGGGGAGATGAAAACGAGAGACAAATGCAAATAAAAAGGCAAATAAAATAAATGCAAGTGATTGATAGTTTGTGCGAAGGTACTTGATAGATTTTGATGATGTCTCCCCGGCAACGGCGCCAGAAATTCTTCCTGCTACTTGTAGACTGCGTTGGTATTTCTCGGAAGAGGAGAGGATGATGTAGTATAGTAGAGATAAGTATTTCCCTCAGTTAAGAACCAAGGTTATCAATCCAGCAGGAGAACCAAGCAAGATCAAGTGAACAACACCTACACACATAAAAGCAAACACTTGCACCCAACGCGAATAAGAGGGTTGTCAATCCTCTTAGCTGTTACTTGCAAGGATTAAGTCTGATAGAGATAAATTGATAAAGTAAATTAATAAACTAAATAAGAGTAAATAAATTGCATCAAGGTATTTTTATGTTTTTTATATGATAAAGATAGACTCGGGGGCCATAGTTTTCACTAGAGGCTTCTCTCTCGAGCGCAGAAACATACGGTGGGTAAACAAATTACTGTTGGGCAATTGATAGAAAAGCAAATAATTATGACGGATTCATGGCAATGATCATGTATATAGGCATCACGTCCGAGACAAGTAGACCGACTCCTGCCTGCATCTACTACTATTACTCCACTCATCGACCGCTATCCAGCATGCATCTAGAGTATTAAGTTAATAAAAACAGAGTAACGCCTTAAGCAAGATGACATGATGTAGAGAAGCAAATTCAAGCAATATGAATAAACCCCATCTTTTTATCCTTAATGGCAACAATACAAATACGTGTCATGTCCCTTTCTGTCACTGGGATTGAGCACCGCAAGATCGAACCCATCACAAAGCACCTCTCCCATTGCAAGATAAACCAATCTAGTTGGCCAAACCAAATCGATAGATCGGAGAGAAATACAAAGCTATATTTAATCATGCATAAAAGAGGTCAGAGAAGACTCAAATATTTCTCATGAATAATCTAATCATAAACTCACAATTCATCGGATCCCAACAAACACACCGCAAAAGAAGATTACATCGGATAGAGCTCCAAGAACATCAAGGAGAACATGGTATTGAAGATCAAAGAGAGAGAAGAAGCCATCTAGCTACTAGCTATGGACCCGTAGGTCTGTGGTAAACTACTCACACATCATCGGAAAGGCAGCAAGGTTGATGTAGAAGCCCTCCGTGATCGATTCCCCCTCCGACAGAGTACCGGAAAAAACCTCCAAATGGGATTGCGGAAGAACAGAGGCTTGCGGCGGCGGAAAGGTTTTCTCTTCTGGCTCTCTGATGGTTTCTGAATATTTGTGAATTTATAGGAGTGGAATTAGTTCAAGCGGAGCCACGAGGGCCCCAGAAGGCATCAGGGCGCGCCCCCCTGGGGCCGCGCCCTGTTGCCTTGTGGAGGCTTCGTGAACCTTCTGGCCTCCTCTCCAACTCTCTAGATTCTCTGAAAAGCCAAAAACAAGCAAAAAACAGCAACTGGCACTGGGCACTAGGTTAGTAGGTTAGTCCCAAAAAATGATATATAATTGCATATAAAAACATCCAAGATTGATACTATAATAGCATGGAACAATAAAAAATTATAGATACCTTGGAGACGTATCAAATGTCATCCAATATAATTATCCATCACTGATCCAATGCCTACGACTTTCTCATATTGATCTTTGCTAAGTTACTTTTGTTGTTGCTGCTGTTACAATCACTACAAAACTGCTTCTGTTACTATTACTGTTGCTACTGTTACTATTGTTATTGAAACAATCATACTACTGTGCTACTCAACACTTTGCTGCAGATATTTAGTTCTCCAGGTGTGGTTGAATTGACAACTCAACTACTAATACTTACAAATATTCTTTGCCTCCCCTTGTGTCGAATCAATAAATCTGGGTGAAATACTATCCGTGAAAACTGTTGCAATCCCCTATACTTGTGGGTTATCAGCGTGTACACTAAAAATGTACATCATGTACTAAACAAAGTAGACATGTGTTGACCAAAGAATTACCGATGAAATTTTGGCGAAGAAACATAGAGAAATGAAGAAAACCAATGAAAACAATAAAAAAAACCCTACAAAAAAGCCCATAGAGGACTAATGAAAAAGAATGAAATCGATGAAAACCGAGAAAGAAATAAATAGAAACAAAGAAAAAAAAAGAAAGGAAATATATGAATCAGTGAAACCAAAAAAAGAAACAAAGGAAATGCAAAAAATAGTAGAAAAAAAAGAATAAAACAGTGACAACTGAGAAAAGAAACAAAGAAAATAAAAAAACAACAGAAAACGAAAAGAAAAAAAACCCTGAATAAAACCAGACCAAAACCAAAAACCAGTACAACAATCGATCCCGCACGAGTGAGAGAGGAGAAGAAACGAGTCAGCCCATTACAACTCGACGCGAAATTTTTTGGTGGTTTTTTTCGGCTACTTGAATAAATTACCCTCTAGCCTGCTTATTCTATAAACCCAACCAATTTTTTTATAAACCTACTAGTTGAGACTTAATTAGTAGGGTTCTAAAAACTAAATTTGGTTGGGCTATTAAAATGAGATGTGTAGGGGATACAGATAAAGGACGTTGGACCTTATCCCTTCCCCGTACAGTGCTGAAGGGCGATTTCTGAAACTGCTTGTTCGATCCACCTCGCCGTCGGTGATTCGCCGGTTCCCTCTCCCTCCGGCGGCCGCTCCGGCGGCGGGAGGGTGGGGGAACCCTGGATCTCGACGTGTATATAGCGTAGGTTCGAGTAGGCTTCCAGCTGGCGGTGTTGAGGAGATGGCGGCGCAGTCGGAGTGGAGTTTTGGGGCGGTGGTGGGGCTCCATGGAATTCCGTCGTGGATCGGCTGCCTTGTCCACGCTCGCAGTTCCTCGGAGCTGTTGTGTGTGGCCTTCCCTCACCGGAGTCCGAGGAGCGGCAGATCCGGACGTTTGAAGAAGCTGAAGGAGTTGGTGGTGGTGAGCAAGACGATGGCGTCGGCGGAGCAGGGTGGAGGCTCTCCGGAGCCGAGGTTCGACTTCTTCCCGTCCGTAGAGGGGCTTCTCCCGATCCAAGGTTTGAGTGGAGCAGTAGCGGCGGCGCGCCATCGGCACGTCCTGGTCGACGGCGGCGGCATCGAGATCCAGAAGGACTCATTTGTAATTTTTTCTTTGTTTTGGATCATTCTGTAAGAACCTTGCTCTAATATTATCAGCTCTTTTCCCGCAAAAAAAAATGAGATGTGTAGGGGGCACTTTTTTGCAGCTTATTCTAGAAGTTAGCAAAATTAACTGGGCCAAAATCGCCGCGCTATATCTTGGGCAGTAATATGTATCGCTTCATGCGATATGTATCGGGGGATCGCTCACAACCTTCTGCTAATGGGCCTGATCAGGAGTGTATTTTTAAAAAAATTTACACCTGATTTCTTTTATCTAGCTCGTACATGCCTAAAAAAACCTAGCTCGTATTTTTCCTAGGTTGGTTTTCTAATAATTCCAAAAAAAGTCAGAAAATTTAAATAAATGTTCGCGAATTCAATAAAAGTTCTTGAATTAAAAAAAACGCAAATTAAAGTTTGTCAACAAAAACAGCAAAGTCTTTAATCCCAAACAAATTGAGGTCGGATAGAGGTGAAACCCATAAAATCTCGGAACCAACTCATGGTTCTGGCACATGAATTGTAAGCTTCCACGCACCACTGTCCACGACTAGTTCTCTGGTGATACTCCAGTCCTTCAGATCTCTCTTTACGAACTCCTCCCATGTCAAGTTCAGTTTACCCCGATCTCTCTTGACATTATCAGCATGCTTTAGCCGTCCGCTATGCACTGACGCTTCTGGGGTCTGCGCTGAATATGCCCAAACCATCTCAGATGATGTTGGACAAGCTTCTCTTCAATCGGTGCTACCCCAACTCTATCTCGTATATCATCATTTCGGACTCGGTCCTTCCTTGTGTGGGCACACATCCATCTCAACCATGCGCATCTCTGCCACACCTAACTATTGAACATGTAGCCGTTTAGTCGGCCAACACTCAGCGCCATACAACATTGCGGGTCGAACCGCCGTCCTATAGAACTTGCCTTTTACCTTTTGTGCCACTCTCTTGTCACAGAAAATGCCACAAGCTTGGCGCCACTTCATCCATCCGGCTTTGATTCGACGATTCACATCTTCATCGATATCCCCATCCTTCTGTAGCATAGACGCCAAATATCTAAAGGTGTCCTTCTGAGGCACCACCTGCCCATCAAGGCTAATCTCCTCCTCCTCGTGCCTAGTAGTACTGAAACCGCACCTCATGTACTCAGTTTTACACTACTAGGAAAATGCTTATAGGTAGGACATCAGTAGTAGCGCTGGAAATAAGCAAGCGCTGCTGCTAATTAGCAGTAGCGCTGGCCCTGGACAGCGCTACAAGTAATCATTTATCAGTAGCGCTGGATTCAGAAAGAGTGCTATTACTAAGAGGGACCCAACACTCCCACCGACGCTAGCTGTAGTAGCAGCGCTGTCCAGAAAACAGCGCTACTAATAAGAATTTAGCAGTAGTGCTTTATTTTACAACATCGCTACTGCTAATGGGTCCCACTAATAGTAGTGGTTTTCCTTGAAAGCGCTACTACTAAGTACAATAGCAGCAGCGCTTTCTTAGAAACAGCGCTACTGCTAGTTGCGGCTGGTGCCACTTTTCCACCCACCCCCTCCCCTCCTCCCCCTTTGCCCACTCTCCCCCTACATTCCCCTCTCCCCTCTCTAAGTTAGTTCTCCACCATTGTTGCCCTTCTTCTCTCTTCCTCCTACCTCTCTTCTCTCCCCATTAATGCCCCCTCCACCATAACTCTCCTCCATAAATGGCCTTCTCATCTCTAGCTAGCTCCATAAATGCCCCCCTACCTCATTTATTTGGCTCTCCCTCCATTCCATTAGATATAGATCTAGCTAGCTCATCTCTCTCCCTCACCATTAGTTACCTAGCTAGCTAGAGTCATCTCTCCTCCCCAACAACTAGCTAGATCTAGCTAGCTATTTAGCCATCCACACTTTTGATCCCTATAGGTAGCGAAAGCCCTCATCCGGTCGATCGGTCTCTCTCGGGAGATAGGTGAGTAAAAAGTTGTTCATTTCAAGAATGGGAATATGTGTGTGAATGGGAATATGTGTGTTTGGGATAATGGAGAGATTTGTGCGAGTGACATGCCCCCGAGTTGCTTATGTTTTGCCGAAATGTCGATTTATTTCCGTTTCGGTGAATTTCGAGCAAACTCGATATGTCCTATTTTTAGGCAAGGTCATGCCAAATTTTTATATGACTTTGCATGCATGCATGCATTTTGTTTATAACCCTTTTCCTTGTTATACCGTGCAGTCGGTCATGAAGGTGAGCGGATGGAAGGTGGAGCGATACATGCAATCCGCGGTGATGGACATGTATGCAAATAATCGGACTAGGATTAGATGTCCGTGTACAAGATGCAAAGGAGTCCTTTTGGACCCTTTTGATGGTGGCAGTTTGAAGGCACACCTGCTGATGTATGGTTTCATGGATGGCTATACTCGGTGGATAAGTGAAGATGATGATGATGAGGACGTCCACATGGCAGGGAATAACGACATGGGGCTAGACGAAGAGATGACCGATCGACACGAAGACGATGGCGCCGGACATGGCGGCGGGGAAGAGTCCGAAAATGACGGCGGCGGAGAAGATTCCGGACACGGCGAAGAAGAGTCCGGACATGGCGGAGAAGAGGCGGCGGTCACGCCGCAGTCTTCGACGCTACTAAGTGCAGTCGTGCAGGACCCTCATGTTCGAGACCTCCTTCGCAAGAGTACGACTAGCGAGAGAGCTGCTTCTAGAGAGGAGGCCAAGCTGGCACAACTTGAAGTAGACTCGAAGACTCCATTGTATGACGGTTGTGATCCCGAGGTCACCCGCTTGAGTTTCACGCTCGAACTTCTAAAGACGAAGGCCAAAAACAAATGGACAGACAAAAGCCTCGATGAGCATTTGAAGTATCTACATAATAAAGTTCTTCCCGCGGGGAACCTGTGTCCTACTAGTGTCGAGGAGGCCAAGAAAATCGTTTGCCCTTTTGATTTGCTGCACTTTAGGTACCACGCATGCATCAACGATTGCATCATTTATCGGGGGACGGAGCACGCGGAAAAAACCAGCTATCCAGTGTGCAATGCTTCTCGATACAAGAAGGAAGGAAAGAAAGCTCCTCAGAAAGTTGTATGGTACTTTCCGATCACTCCCCGTCTGCAGCGGTATTTCGTAGATCCTAAGGAAGCAAAGCTCATGCGCTGGCACGCGGAGAGGACGAAGCCCGACGATGGAGATGATCCGAAGCTGAGACACCTCGTAGATGGTAGCCAGTGGAGAGCATTCAACGCCGTATATGGATTTGCTGTAGAAGATCCAAGGAACATCATGCTTGGTGCGAGTACCGATCGCATGAATCCGTTTGGAAACCAAAACACCAACCGCAGCACATGGCCCGTCTTTGTATGGATGTACAACCTCCCCCCATGGAAGTGCATGAAGACAAAGTACATACACATGAGCATACTGATTCAAGGGCCGAAACAACCGGGAAATAATATTAACCTGTATCTGGGTCTTCAGAAAGAGGAGCTAGACACGTTATGGAAAACACCGGCATGGACATGGGACGCCAGCAAAGGAGAGTATTTTTATATGAGAGCCGCGCTGATGACGATGGTGCACGACTATCTCGGTTACGGGTATGTCTCAGGCCAGGTGTGCCACGGATACTGCGGATGCACGAGGTGCATGGATGATACAACGTCTCAGCAGCTTACGTCAACGAAAGAAGGCGGGTCCGGGAAAATCGTGTACATGAGGCATCGTAGATGACCCGTGGAGAAAGCGTGGAGATCTATTCAATGGTAAGGTTGAGCATCGAGGTCCTCCACGTAAGAGGAAAGGCGCCGAAATCAACGAGCTGTTGAAAAACTGGGAACAGTGCCCCGCGCCGGGAAAGATAAAAAAGGAGCCGGAGCCGCTACTGAAGGTATGGAAAACGAGGTCTGTTTTCTGGGACTTGGAGTACTGGCCCAATCACGACGCGCCTCATTGCCTTGATCAAATGCATATCACGAAGAATGTCCTCGAGAGCTTGCTTGGCACACTGATGAACATGCCGGAGAAGACCAAGGACGGGCCGAAGGCAAGGAAAGACTTGGAAGATTTGGAGATCAGGGAAGATCTCCACATGCCGCCCCGTAAAAAGTCGACAGAGGATACGGAGACGGAGACGGAGGCGGGGGAAAGGGGCAGAAAAGTCAACAAGAAGGAGGAGAATTATTGCCCCCCTTCTTGCTTCACCTTAAGTGCGAAGGAGATCGATCAATTCATCAAGTGCCTTATGGGAATCAAAGTCAGTTCCGGTTACTGTGGGAAGATAAGCAGATTTCTAGACCCCAAGAAGAAAAGGTTCAGCGGGATGAAGTCTCATGACTGTCACGTGATGAAGAGCGCAGATCCTCCCGGTTGCCATTAGAGGGATAATGGACAAGCACGTCCGTGACACGCTAACTGGTCTCTGCAACTTCTTCGACGTTATCTCTCGAAAGTCCATAAGTGTGAAGCAACTCCGAAGGCTACAGGAAGAGATCGTTGTCATACTATGTGAGCTTGAGATGTACTTCCTGCCCACGTTCTTTGACGTCATGGTGCATCTGTGTGTCCACATCGTGGATGACATCATCGACCTCGGGCCGACATTCCTTCACAGCATGATGCCGTTCGAGAGGATGAATGGGGTCATCAAAGGATTCGTTCGTAACATGTCCCGTCCCGATGGGAGCATCGTCCAGGGGTATCTGACGCATGAGTGCATCTCCTTTTGCGAGAATTATATAGGCGTCGGAGACCCTGTTGTTGGTTTGCCCGTCAAGAAGCACGATGGGAGGCTCGGAGGAGAAGGTCACAACAACGGCCGGAGGGAATTGCACGTGGACTACTCGAATCGACGGAACGACTTTGACAGGGCTAACTTAGTAGTGCTACAACACCTAGATGTGGTAGATGATTATGTGGCACAGCACAAAGAAACCATCGCAAATAAGTACCGTGATAAGGGGATGCTCAAGACGGACGACGAAGTTACTATAGAGCACAACGCCACTTTCTTGCGTTGGTTCAAAAAGCAAGTTCTTGAAAATCCCCCGGAAGAGGGCAGTTCGGACGGATTGCTCATACACGCCTTAGCACATGGCCCCGCGCCCAAACTCGCGACCTATCAGTCATACGATATCAACGGGTACACGTTCTACACGGAGGCCAAAGACATGGACAGTGATTACCAGAACTCCGGGGTGACGATTGAATGCGTGACCGACGACGCCGGCACAACTGAAAGATTCTACGGAAGGGTCAAAGAGATCTGGGAGCTTGACTATGCTGGAATGCACAGTGCGACGATGTTCCGTGTCAGATGGGCTAAGGACGTCGTAAGAGAAAACAAGTATTTCACTACCATGTCTATACCCGACGCGAAGAGCGCAACAGTGAACGTTAACGTCATCGCCAAAACTGAGCCATGGGTACATGCTAAGCACGTGACACAATGCTTCTTCATAACCGACCCGACCAATCTCAGCCATGTTGTCGTGAGGAAAGGCAAAAGGAGCATCGTCGGAATGGATGGAGTCGCCAACAAGGAAGACTACGACCAATACGGCAACCTAATGAGGGAAGATGACGATGACGATGAAGCATACGTGAAAAGAAGAATCAATACTACATTACGTAAGAAAGATCGTACTCCATGGTTCCGGAAAAGTCACAAGGAGGGGCTCAATTATTCGGCAACGAACAAGAAAGGGAAGAATCTCAATGTGAAACGTCGTCGACGCAGCTGAGAAACCATCATTTATATATATGTATCTATTTTGTGTACGCACTTAAGTAACCGTTATCGGTCAACTGATATGTTACCACCACATGCCTGGTTCCGGTGATATTCGCGCAGTGTGGGAGGGAGACGCCGTCGTCGGGAGAAAAACAAAAAAAACAAATACAAAAGGGAGAAAGCAATACAAAAGAAAAAGAAAAGTAAACAGAAAAGAAAAGGAAAATAATAAAAAGAAAAAGAAAAGTAAACATAAAATAAAAGAAAACAGAAAACAAAAGGAAAATAATAAAAAGAAAAGAAAACTAAAAACTAGAAAAGGAAAATAATAAAAAGAAAAGAAACATAGCAGTAGCGCTGGATTATGAACCAGCGCTATAGCTAACTTAGCTATAGCGCTGGATCCTAAACCAGCGCTACTGCTATGTGTATTTTAGAATTTAAAAAACTAAAAATTGGAACAGTTAGCAGTAGCGCTGGATTACCACTCAGCGCTATAGCTAACTTAGCTATAGCGCTGGATCCTAACCCAGCGCTACTGCTATTTTTAGTTAACCCGCCGCGCGGGCTCGAAATTTTGCCAAGTCCCATTCCCCCCCCCCCCCCACTCTCCCACCTCTCCCCCTCCTCTCTGCTATCGCACGCCGCCGTCGCCCCTGCCCACCCCTCGACCTCGACCTCGACGCCGGCCCGAGCCCCTGACCGCCCTCGGCCTCGACGCCGGCCCGAGCCCCTGCCCGCCCTCGACCTCACCGCCGCCACCGACCTCTCCCCTGCCCGCCCTCGACCTCGCCATCGCCGCCCTCTCCCATGCCCGCCCTCGCCGCCAACCACCCAAGCCCGTAAGCCACTCCCTCTCCTCTCCCCTGCCCTCCTCTCTCTCTCTCTCTGTGATGATCCCTAGCTACTGTTAGCAAAATTAGGACAGATGAACCCTAGCTACTGTTAACTAAAAAATGTTAGTTTATCATCATTGTTAGTTTATCATCATTCTAGTATATAAATAGACATAAGAATTCTAGCATATAAATACTTCGCAGGTCATGTTAACTAAAATTTGCTAAGAATTTGAGGTGGAGGAATCTGCTAGGCATCATTGGTATGGAAATAGACATAACAAAACATTGATTCAAGTTCATAGGGTGATGAGCAGATAGTCAAAATCATCATGTGTATTTTAGGGCAGTACCAAATTTAGCAAATTTAGCTAAATTAGCAAATATGTTGGTTAGGGCAGTAGCAGAGAGAGAGAGAGAGAGAGCATTTAGCAATTTTTGTAGGTATAAATAAAAAACAGTAGCAAATTTTTTAGCTATAAAAAACAGTAGCAAATTATTTGTAGCTAGGCAATTTATCAAAAATAGTAGCTCCCTAAAATTGCAAAATCAGTGGACTTTTTTAGCTATAAATAAAACAGTGGACTTTTTTAGCTATAAATAAAAAACAGTAGCAAATGTTTAGTGAGGTCATTTTGCAAAGGTTTTTGGTTTTTGAAAAGACCACTATTTTGCAATGTTTAGTGAGGTCATTTCACTATGTGTACTTGCTTTATATATGTGCTCTTGTGATGCTCATATGTCATTGATGTTATATGATTTTGCAATGTTGGTTGAATGTCGAAGAATATCCGAGTGGCCTATGTTTTACCGGAATGTTGATTCATTTCCGTTCCGGCAAATTTCAGGCGCTCCATATGTCCACTTTTTAGCAAAGGTCATGCCGAAAATTTCTGTGATTTTTGGCATGACTTGTGCTAGAAACTAGGACATATGGAGTGCCCAGGATTTGCCGGGGGGAATGAATCAACATTCCGACCAAATATAGGCCCCTTTTTTTCTCTTCATTATATCTTTTATTTACAATTGTAGAATAGAAAACATGTCTAGCCACGACGAAGCCGGGGGTTCTGCTCGCCTCAACGAAGCCGTGGTTACGAGGGGAAGAGGCACGTATGGGCCAAGGAGGACGCCGAACGTGAAAGTCACGGAATCCCAGACCCCTTGGCGGAGTTCACCGACCCGCAGGAGCGTGACTGGATCAGGGCCCGGTACAAGTGGGACCCCGTCAAGAAGATCTTTTACACGGACCCGAACACAAGGGAGTTCATGAGACTTCTGGTAATGGTTATATTACCACATTATCATATTAGCTTCCAATCAATTCGACTACAAGTTTTGTCACATTATTAGTAAACCATCCACGTTCCTTTTGCAGAAAGAGCAGCACCAAAAGGCAGCCGAAAGCGACGAGTTGCGCGGGGAAGTCCATGCAGCGGTCAATGAAGCGGTGGCTGGCGTCACGACTAACTTCCAATCTGCAATTATTACCAACTTGATTCCGGCAATTATCGATTGGCATAAGAACAATCCAGAGAAAGGGGCAGAGGACTTTCCCCTTCCCAGCTACGTCGGGAGCAATTCGGTGAACATCACACCACCAGCACCTACTGAAGCAACCGCAAAAGGTCCCGCTCCTGTTCATAGAAGCCCGACCTCCGTCTCTGGCATGCTCGTCGGGCCTTCGTCTATGGCTGAGCTCGACGCCCTCACGGTAATTACGCGTCATACCCTTTTCACCAGCATGTCTAAATAGTCTTCCGTTTCAGTTGCCTTTCGGATGTTTGACGTCGCGGACATGTCTTCGTAGGCCAACGATACCCCGTGCACCCTACTGTATGACATCAAGGGCCAGAAGGTGGCCGTGGGAAAGGCAACGATCGTGAAGCCGAAGGACCGCATGTTCCACAACCGAGAGATGCCCGATGGCGTCTTAAAGGTTAACGTGGCCAGTGTCTTAGCGGGCTTCGAGGATTTGCCTCCTCCGGTACCAGTCGATGACGAGGAGACCCCTCAACGGATTGGCGCATGCAAGAGCTGGTTCTTGCCTTGGCCGAAGACTCTTCTTCGTGTCGAGGCGCCCAGTATCACACCAACGACAGCTTCTCAAGAAGGTATGAACACCACCCCACCTACCAAATTACCTGCACCTGTCGTGGCGGGTGATAGCGGACGACGCGAGGGAGAGCCTCAATTACTGCCAGATGACGTCGCCCCCGTTGTCGAAGAAGCAAATGCTGATGATGACATGGAGGAGGATGATGATGACCCAGACAAGTATTTCAACACCGCCTATGATGATGGAGGATTGATGGCTCAGGACGACGAAGACTCAGGCTATGAGCGTGGAGATGATGACTTGATGCTGCCTGATTTGCCGGAGCCAGAACGTCCTAAGGCGGAATGCAAAAAGTCTCTCTTCAAGCGATCCTCACAGGAGACGCCTCCAGATGCCGCCTCTACCCAGCAACCCGAGGGCCGTCCACTGATGAGCCCGACGACACTGGGGGTGGTGGTTAGGGAAGGTATGGTGGGCTCACTACCGCCACCCGCCAAGAAGCAAAGGAGGAGACTGGACAAGAAAGGCCCTAAAGGCGCCAGAGCTGCTTCAAGCAGCCAGCCGGCGCCTCTGAAGCCCGTGGAGGTAGACAGAGTACCTGTCGAAGGTGTGAAGCGTTTCCATGTCGCCGGCGACCCGATCCTACCTGCGAAAGCGCTAGCGGCCATACAGAACAATGATCTAAGGAGACTCCATGAAGATGTGCTGGCCAAAGAGAAAAGCCTTCTCATCTCGGAAAAACCAGGATACCCGCTTTACGCGGCTCAGGTGCCGGGTGGGAAGTTGTACGTCCAGGGATGGCCCGCGGATAAGTTCATCCTGCGATTTGACTACATCGACGACATGTTCCACATGACCAAGCTGGATTTCCCGTTCATCCGCATGTATGCGCTGTATCTCAAGTACTTCATCAGGATCGAGAACATAAAATATATCTGCGTCGCGGACCCGTACCATATGCACGAGAGCTTCTTGGCAGTCTGCAAAGAGCACCGTGACTATGCGAGCAAGTACCTAGGCGGCTTCATGATCGCTAATAAGGACAAGGAAGCGATTCTCCTGCCTTATCATCCCACGTAAGTCATCCGCGCATATCCTTTTGTAAGTGTTAATCATTCCTTTGCAAGCATGGAGGCTAATTTGTGGTGTACTTAATTCGCGCAGCGGGGGGGGGCGCCGTCCTCATCGTTCTGTACCCACAATACTCCCATGCTATGTACTTGGACTCATCGAAGAACATCAAGAAAAAGGATTACACACACATAAAGAGTGTTCTTGATAGTGCACTGTTAACCTTCAGCATGTCTGGTGGATATATCAAGGTGAAAAAGTACAGGAAGAACGGGCTGGCTTTCGGCCATAAGACCGACTTCTGCTGCATCCAGCAACCGCACGACAGTAAGGCTGATGGATTCTACCTCATGCATCACCTGCTCGAGTACAGAAGGGACAATCAACGCCTTCGCATGTCACCTACTTCCAACGATGCCGAGATTGTCAGCTAGGCCACAAATATAGGAAGGACACCGGATCATCGAATCTGAGCTGACTTTTATCACGTACAGTGTGAACTTGCCCAAGTGATCATGAAGCAGGTCCTCGAACCAACAGGGTTGTTCTACCATGGGCCAGCAATGACGCGGGATGATGTCCGAGCACTGCTAATCGCTCAGCGTCTGGACCTGAAGCCTTTCAAGAAGCTCGGGTGCTTCCTCCCTGACTATGAACATTGGACCGCTGACATGGAGGACTGATTGTCGATGACAATATATGTGTCACTACTGTCTTTCTATCGCAAAACTTTGAATTTATGCACGGCGAAGCTATGTGATGTAATTAAACCGTGGTCCTGAACTAGCGTAGATCGCTCTAGTTAATTAGTTTGGGTAGTTGGAACTTCGTTATTTATGTTTACTATATAGATTGCTTGTATTTTGCTAACTCTGTCTCTTCGTGTTTCTCAAGTACATTAAGTTGCATATTATCCATGAATTTATCAACTGACGATGCAGGTGCATAGATCAGAGATGGCGAAGGAGTGCTATGTTGTATTCGTTGGGAAGGTTCCAGGAGTGTACCGCCACTGGCCAGACGCTCAGGCTCAGGTGAACGGGTACTCGGGCGCTAGCCACAGAGGGTTCGACACCAGAGCCGAAGGGGAGAATGCTTACTTGAGGTGGACGCTCAAGCAAGAGAGGGAGCGGAACCGCCGGTGCCTCAAGTACTACATAGTCGCGGTCTTGCTCATGTTGATCGCTCTTCTCTTCTACATCATGGTTTAGATAGAGATGATGAAACTTGTGTGTGTGCCATGACCATGCAGTTGCACTTATTCGAGACATGACATGACTTTTGTGTATCGCTATTTTCGAGATGTGATGATATTTGTGTTGAATGATGATGATGATGGTATGACGAGACTACTTTATGTGTATGATATGATGAGAATATTGTATGTTTATTGTGATCTGATGAAACTACTGTATAGAGCCTGTACAAATACATCACAAATACGTAGAGGGGGGTATGAATCTGTGAAAGTAGGAATAATAGCAGCAGCGCTGGATTAGCATATAGCAGCAGCGCTGGGTTATCAGCAGCGCTGGCCATCCTACAGCGCTACAGATAGTTATCAGTAGCGCTGGTCAGTGCAGCGCTACTGCTAACTGTACTTAGCAGTAGCGCTTCTCTAACCAGCGCTACTACTACAACTTAGCTGTAGCGTGTTAGCAGTAGCGCTGGACCCAGCGCTACTGCTATATGTATTTCCAGCGCTACTAGTAGGCTTTCTCCTAGTAGTGTTAGTTCTACTAAGTCTAAAACCTTTGGATTCCAAGGATTGTCTCCATAGCTCTAACTTCCTATTAACCCCGTCCGACTATCATCGACTAGCACCACATCATCCGCAAAGAGCATACACAATGGGATATTTCCTTGTATATCCCTTGTGACCTCATTCATCACCAGAGAGAAAAGATGAGGGCTCAAAACTGATCCCTGGTGCAGTCCTATTTTAATTGGGAAGTCATCAGTGTCGCCATCACTTGTCCGAACACTTGTCATGACATTATCGTACATGTCCTTGATTAGTGTAATGTACTTTGCTGGAACTTTCTGTTTCTCCAAGGCCCACCATATGACATTTTATGGTATCTTATCGTAGGCCTTCTCTAAGTCAATGAACACCATATATATGCAGGTCCTTCTTTTGCTCTCTGTATCTCTCCACGAGTTGTCGTACTAAGAAAATGGCTTCCATGGTCGACCTCACAGGCATGAAACCAAACTGATTTTTTGTCACGCTTGTCATACTTCTTAAGTGGTGCTCAATGACTCTCTCCCATAGCTTCATTGTATGGCTCGTCTGCTTAATTCCACGGTAATTAGTACAACTCTGAACACCCCCCTTGTTCTTGAACATTGGTATTAATATAGTCCATCTCCATTCTTCTGGCATCTTGTTTGCCCGAAAAATAAGGTTGAAAAGTTTAGTTAGCCATACCATAGCTATGTCTCCGAGGCCTCTCCACACCTAAATGGGGATACAATCAGGGCCCATCGCCTTGCCTTCTTTCATCCTTTTTAAAGCCTCCTTGACCTCCGACTCCTGAATTCGCCGCACAAAATGCCTGCTAGTATCATCAAAGAAGTCGCCCAGTTCAATGGTAGAGCTCTCATTCTCCCCATTGAACAGCTTGTCGAAGTACTTCCGCCATCTGTGGTTAATTTCCTCGTCCTTCACCAGGAGCTGGTCTGCTCCATCCTTGATGCATTTGACTTGGTCAACATCCCTCGTCTTCCTCTCTCGAATCTTGGCCATCTTATAGATGTCCCTTTCTCCTTCCTTCATGTTTAACCGCTGGTAGAGGTCCTCATACGCCCGACCCTTTGCTTCACTCAAAGCTCGCTTTGCGGCCTGTAAAAAGTTCACGAATTTGAAAAAGGATCATGAGTTTACAAAATATCTACGGTTTCCAAACATGCTCAAAATTTTACAACCTAAAAAAATATTCACGCTTTTGAAAAAGTTTATGAATTAAATTTTTTCACAAATTCTAAAAATGTTTACGAATTAAAAAAATGTTCAAAAATACAAAAAATTCTCGATTAACTGGTTGCGTCCACCACGCCCATCACCGGTCGATCCTTTTCTATCGTGGAAACTGGAGCATGCCACGTGTCCAACGAACCGTCCACACAAATCTTATCCTTCAGGAAGCCATCGTCTTCCTCTTTCCCATCCAGCTCCGAGGACACGCCGCCCCCACTACCGCAGCTGCAAGCAGGCCGCTCCACATGTACTGCTTGTGCTGCCGCCATGGCTGACGGGAGACGTTGATGCTGCAATTGGAGATGCGCTAGCAGCCTCCTTTTGCTGGTGGGCACTGGTATTGCAAGCCCGGCCAGCACTCACATGTGTCGCCGTCGACTGCAAGCGGCCGGGACCGCAACATCACCATTGTTGCAGAAACATAACCAATGTTGCAGGAATACAACGGTGCGGCGATGCGACGCTTCTGCAACATAATCTCAGTTGCAAAAAAATTCTGCAACAAGACCTATGTTGCAAAAGTGCAGGAAGCAGCTCAGTCGCTCGGTGCGCCAAATCTGACGGCTTGCATCCGGCGGATCTTTTAGAAAGATCCGACGCGTAGCACGCCCCTTTAGAAAAAGGTCATGAATTTACACAAAGTTCACAGGTTTAAATAATGTTCACGTTTAAAAATTCAAGAATTTGGAAAAAGAATCAGGAATTTGAAAAATGTTCATGAATTTCAAAAAACAACATGAATTAAAAAATGAATAGAAAAACTAGAAAAAAAAACACAAAACTGAAAAAAAAAAGGAAGAAAAATTAGCGAGATTGTAACTATAGTAACCGACCGAACGTAAAAAAAATCAGTAAACGACGCGTTTGTTCGCTATGCGCTGGACTCCAATGCGTCAGAATCGGCGCCGGTAAACGTGTTTGATTTTGGCGCGAGATCCTCCTGAAGCTAAAAGTCGCAAGAAATCTATGAAGAGCCAGCGATCCAATCTATCGGCGACAAAGAGATGAAAACGATGGAGCCATGGGAGAGAAGCGAGAGCGCCAGCGTCAAGAAGCCCATGACCCCGCCGGCGCCGCCCACGGACGCTCTCGGCGACGATCTCCTCGGAGAAATACTCCGCCACCTCCCCGACATGGCGTCACTCGCCAGCGCCGCCCTCGTCTGCAAGGGCTGGGGCCGCGTGGCCTCCGACCCGCCCATCTTCCGCCGTTTCCTCTCCCTCCGCACGCCCCCACTCGTCGGCGTCATCCTCACCAAGCGCGACCGCGAGCAGCTCCGGCATCACAACCCTAATCTCCGCTTCCTCGGGGCCTCCTCGCTCCATAACCCCAAGCTGGCCTCCGCCGCAGCGGATGGCGATTTCTACTTCCAAGACCACCCCCGAATCAAAGACGCCGACGCGTGGGTCGTCCGTGGCTGTGACGGCGGCCGCCTTCTCCTCTCCCGCGGCCGCTATGGGACGGATCTCGCCTCCTACGACCCTCTCGAGCTGACTGCCATCTTCTTCCAGCCACCCGCGGGCTGGCACATGGTCCGCTACGCCATCATCGCGGAAGAGGTCGGCCCCTCGTTCCAGGTCATCGCCAGATGTCCCTGGCACAGCCATCGCTTCGCCGTCTTCTCCTCCCGTGCCGGCGAATGGGTCGTGGCTAACTCGTTCCGCCACAGTTGTATCTGCGCAGATGACGGTATGGCCGCTGGGCGGTTCGCGTACTGGCGGTCGAAGTCGAACACCAAAAAGGACTGGAATGAGAATGAAGAGCAGATATTGGTGCTTGACATGAAAACCATGGTGTGGTCGGTTATAACCGCGCCGTTCCCGGCTGGCGAGTCGTACTGCGTGGCGGACATGGCGGAGCACGGCGGGCTGTGCATCGTGTCCAGCAAGGAGCAATGCGTGCTGCTCTGGGTACGTGATGTCAATGGTGGATGGGTGGTCAAGAAGGAGGTCTCCTTGCTGAATCAGTTCGGGTACTTGAAGAGGATTCGTCGTGACGAGTGGATGAAGAGTCTGCGCATCTTCGCAATGAAGGCTGGCTATGTCTACATGGAGTTCTGGTCCATAAGGAAGTCTGAATCCTATATTCTTGTGCTCAATCTGAACACCGTCAAGCTGCAACAAATCTTTCGCAACAATGCGGATGAGCGCTACAGAGGTGCTGCTTTTCCATTCTTTTTGCGGTTGCCACTACTGCCTGCCGCAGATGATGAGAAGGAGCTTCAAGATGCTTGATAGCATGGAGTAGGTGATCTCCTATTTGATCCGTTCGTTAGACTTATCTCTCTTGCTTCTACTTTGATCGATCTAGCTATTATTACTTGGATCTGTTAGATTTATTGTCCATGTTCCTAAATTTCATAGAGTTTCATGGATTTGTAATTTGTTAGTATTATAAACAATTGTATAATGCGCCTTTTGTTACTGGGGACTCCAGCTTACTTGGCACCAAGCAGTTTCCAGATTATTTTCCTAGAACTTACAATCTTGTAAATTTTGTTGCTTTAATTGTGACTTGCTTCCTTAAATGAATGTACCTCTGTTTTTCACTGTAAAAAATCTCCCCTGTTTTCCAGATTATTTTTCTAGAACTCATGATCATCTGTAAACTGATTCAGCAAAACTTTAAAAAGGAACTACTCAGTTTTTTATTTAATGATGATTATTTTTCTCAGATATTGCAAAATACCACGAGTCAGCTTTACTAGCACAAGTGTGCTAAGAAAAACCTGACTACTTCCTGAAATGGTTCCATGTTACAAATAACTGATTTTTCTTGCTTGTTTACTATTTCTTGTCATCTGAGACTTCGCTTTATGGTGTGTAGACTGTAGTTAGCAGCTGAATTGTCCGTAGATAAATGCACTGCAGTTCAGTTGGTTTTCAGAAATGCATTAAGGCTTAGTATCAGGTCATAATTTGCACCCATCATATGTATCCTTAACTTCAGTATATTTTCTTCAGCTATCTCAGTTGAAATGACAAACTTAAATTCCATCATTGTTCTTTAACCAATTTTGCAGAATTATCTAAGTATTCAATACTTTGGAATGCATGAATCGTGATCAAATTATCAAGCATGCATGCCCATTTTCTCGAAGGAAACTAATCTGAGTAGTGTTTTGAATTTCAGGTCAAGGTGGTACCTGCAACTTTGATCAGAAGTTGCTTAATTTTGGAGCATTGAAATGGAAATGCTGCAGCTTATTGGTACATGTTTTCCGTTTGGCTGTATGAGTTTCGACATTGGTACATGTTTTCCGTTTGGCAGTATGAGTTTTCTGTATGGAATGGCAGTATTTTCTGTTTGACATGGTCTATTTTGTGGAAATAGTTTCAACGTAATCTTAGGCCTTTTCTAGTTATGAGACCTGTTTGATGTTAACTTAATGAAACTTCAACTGAGATGGTTTAGTTTAATATCAGTCATGTGCTCATGTTTCATCTTAATTATTAGATCAGCGTGTGACATCGTAATTCAGCTGGGAGTATACCTCTACATTTTTCATATCCAGTCAACTATTCTTACAGAAATGCTGCGCCACATCGGTATGTTTTCGTGGTCATCTTGTGCATCTTGATCGAACTGTTAATATCTTGCCTAGAAATTTGTGCTGTGAAATACAATGTATGAACAGGTTGTTTTGTTACATTGCAGATAGTTTTTCGCCCTGAAAGTGTGTGTATATATGCAGGGCTTTGTGCCTTTGTTCATTTTTTCCATGAGAATTCAGTAACTTGTACTAGTAGCTCCTTCGTATTTGTTTTTCTAGAGAAAAAGGTTGTGCATGGTTGTTTCATTTCATTAAATGAAACCGCATCATCACAGTGAACCCGTGGATGCAGGCACAGGCGCAAGGATCAGAATTCAGAAACCAGTCCATCTTCTCATTTTTTGGGTTCCGGCAGCTTCTTTCTTATTTTTTTACCACTTGATCCACATGAGTTCCCTTCTCTTTGAGGAGGACGATCTAAAGCAGGAGTCAATCATCGTCATCATCTTCGTCAAATACTCCAAAGATGAATTTGACCCCATCACCTAAATTGGCAAGCAAAAGATCAAATATACTGATGTTCTACGATAGGAGGCCTATAAAGTAAGTTGAGAACATGTATATATATTGGATCAAATATACTGAATGTCTACTTCATCATCGTCAAATGGTGGGATATACGTAGTGAATAGTGACTACAGATGCTCTGTAGTAGCACTAGTCGTCGTAGTAGTGTACATTAGCTATTGCTATCCCGTTGAAAACCCGTGCACTACCTCGCCATGCAGTTTTGCTTCGGCTTGCTAGTTGGCCAGTTGTTACCTTCTTCGTGCTGAGCTCCCCAGCCCAATTGGGACATTCTTACGTACGCCTCAAAAAATAAACGCATGTTACGTAGTAGACTCTTCGTGTGCTCTTGGATGATTCTGTCCAGTCACGGAACAGAAACGGTGCAAAGTCACCGCATGTCGAAAGCACTTGCTATTACTACCTCGCACAAACACTAATATGCTCCAAGTCCAAAAGATACTTGGTGCAACTAGCTCTGAAACACTGAGACTAACGTGCTTGGCCGCAGCAATTCGCCGATCGAATCCGTAATATCATATCATACAGGTTAAACGAGCTGGCTGCCGCGAGAATCGCGCAGGAAACAGTCAAAAGTCCACGATACAAGTATTTTAGGCGAAAAATCCACGATTTCAGGCAAGTTCGATCTGGGGCATCCCTGACCATGAGCCCAGCCAGTGAACCCAGCAATGGAGGTTGACTGACTCGCATGCATGCAAGTCAACCCACGGCGCCCCCATGTCCATGTGATCTCCTTCCCCAACTGGGTAAGTGTGCATATATATACTTAAGTTCTTCTTATATAAAGTGAAAACTTGTCTTAGACGTACATACATTATATTGTGTTCAGTGTGTAGTCTCTGGCACAAGAGAAATGGCGTCCCGGTGGCTGCTGTTGCTTCTTCTAGGAGTCGCCGGCGGTGGTGGCGTTCTTCAAGTCCATGGCCAGGTCGATAGCTTAGGTGAGCAAGTCGTGTATATGCCTGCATGCATGGCCGCCGCCGCTAGCTGCACAAACATTGCTTCATCGATCAGTCTCTGCTATGTGCCCACATGCAGGTTTCATAAGCATAGACTGCGGTCTCCCGGGGGAGACGGGCTACGTGGACAACACCACCAAGCTCTGGTACACCCCGGACGCCGGCTACACCGATGCCGGCACCAACCGCAACATCTCCCCCGAGTACAAGGCAGGCAAGAGCTGGCGTAACGTCCGCAGCTTCCCTGACGGCGCGCGGAACTGCTACACGCTTCGGTCCCTCGTATTCGGGCTCAAGTATCTCATTCGGGTCATGTTCATGCACGGCAACTACGACGGCCTCAAGAGGTGGCCCATTTTTGACATTCACATCGGCGTGAACTACTGGCAGACTGTGAACATAACAGACGGCGACATGACCAACATATCGAGTGTAAACATCACAGAACAACATAACAGAGCAAAAGCAGATAAAACGCACATCTAGTTCCTAGCTTAGACGAACAGCCAGATAGCACTACTAAACAGCTACAAAGAAGGGGCCAGCGACGGAACATGCGCAAACCAAAATCAGATATTTCACAAATGCATATCCGTGGGATCCAAATCCATCTCCTTCCCACGTTTTCAACTCTCTGTATTTTATTGCGAATGGGCGCATGTAGTTCACCAGTATCAGATCATCATCTCCATTTTCTATGTAATTATTGTGAATGGATTTATGCAGTTAACCTGATAATTAGACACTTCAAAAGAAATTCAAAATGGAAGTATCCATAAAGAAAATTATATGTAGGTACGTTTTCATGGTGTACATGGCAGAGCTGCAACTTCTTCCCAGTAACGCCCTCCGCCAGTTCTACGTCAAGCTCAACGGCAAGCTCTGGAACACCAAAACTCTCGGCCTGAAGTACCTCGAGACGACTGTCATGTACAATGGAAAACCCGACTACGCCTCCCACCAATACACCTTCTCATTGGAGGCCACCACCAACTCCACGCTCCCGCCCATCCTTAATGCCATCGAGATCTTCTCCGTCGTCCCCACGACCGGTATAGCCACTGCCACTCAGGAAGGTAAGCAATTATGTCTTTTTTATTGAAGAAAATGGGTTTCCTTTCCCCCGGTTTCATTTATTTAGAATAAACCAGATATCATCGCTCACACTACTCAGATCAAGACAGAGTCCGCGGTTATGGTTAGAAGCATGTGGATGATTCATGAAGCAATAGTATTTCAACATATTTATGTATATAGATCCCTAAGCCTAAATGGTTTCTTTATGTGTTGCTACCGAGAAATGCTACAGTTTCTGCCATGACGACCATCAGAGACAAGTACCAGATGAAAAAGAACTGGATGGGCGATCCTTGCGCGCCCACGAATTACGCGTGGAAGGTATTGCATTGTAGCTATGCTGTTTCTACCCCACCAACTATCACAGGCTTGTGAGTTATTTTGGTTTGATATATTTTTCGCTTAAAACCGGTACTACACTTTTTACGGGAACCTGTACTGTATTGATAGTAGCAGTGACCGGAATTATCTGAGCCGCTGTCGTATAAACACAATGCAGGAATTTATCTTCCAGTGGTCTGAGTGGCAACATTTCATCTTCTTTTGCAAGCCTCAAAGGTTTACAGTACTTGTAAGTGGGACGTTGTTAGCCAACTATTTCATACATTGTACGCTAATTTGTTTGAGAAGTACAGCAATAAGTTATTTATCCGTGATCTCGCTAATTGGCAGGGATTTGTCACACAATAATCTGACGGGCTCCATCCCCGACGCCCTTTCACAACTGTCATTGCTCACACTTCTGTAAGTAATTTGTGACATAGTTTATAAAAGTTTTCAAAACTCATTCAGTACACAATACTTAGTTTGAGATCGGAAACTACTTTGTTTCCTTTCAGAGATTTGACAGGAAATCAACTCAGTGGATCAATTCCTTCCGGACTTCTCAGAAGAACCCAAGATGAGTCCCTAACACTTAGGTTGGTACCTTGTACATTCTAGTAGAAGAATTTTCCAGTGAGATTCCTGAGATCTCATGTGATCTTTTTCTTCTAAAAGCACCATATATCTTACTTGATCAACATTACCATTTACTCATCTTCTCTTCTATTGCCAGATATGGTAATAATACAAATCTCTGCAGTAACGGCAACTCCTGTCAGCTTGCAAAAAAGAAGAGCAACTCTATGGTTGCTGTCTATGTTGCAGTTCCTATATTTCTGGTACTGATGGTCGTGCTTCTGTCTGTACTACTTTGCATGCAAAGGAGAAAGCAAGGTGAGAAGTCACTCCTAAACACATAACTTTGGACACACGAATGCAAGGTTAAGGGTTAACTGACACCGTTTTCGTGGTCGGTCTTTCAACTCTGAAGGAATAACAACCAATAGTGTAAGGCCGCAAAATGAGGAAATTAATAGCAATGGACACACCTCACTGCGACGCGAGAATCGCCGATTCACGTACAGTGAATTAGAGGCTATCACAAATGGCTTCCAACGAGTGATCGGCCGAGGAGGGTTTGGGAGTGTCTATGATGGTTTCTTGGAGGATGGCACACAAGTGGCTGTCAAACTGCTGTCTGAATCTTTCAACCAAGGAGTACAAGAATTCTTGGCAGAGGTGAGAACTAACAAAGATCTAGTCAAGTAAGTGCAATTGATGCTGCTAGATCCAGTTTCGTAATGCATGTATTGTTTCGTGTTCAGGCTCAGACCTTGGCGAAGATTCATCACAAGAATCTTGTGTCCCTGTTTGGCTACTGCAAGGAGAGGGAGTACATGGCTCTTGTCTACGAGTACATGTCTGAAGGAGCCCTAGACAAACATCTTAGAGGTATGCAAATCACTCAAATAACCCAGACTTATCCTTTGGCAACATAACTATGAGAACATGTAGCAAAAATTCCAGTACATGTGTTTTTGCATCGCAGGGAGAGACAACAACACAAGAACTTTAACCTGGGGACAGAGACTCCTTATCGCCATGGAATCCGCACAAGGTAAGGTTTGAATCAAGTTTTTCTACATGTAATTAAATCATTATGTATACAAGCACACATTCCAAATGTGGTGGGGTTGAGAGTGCGTGATGTGGATGTGCAGGGCTTGAGTATTTGCATAAGGGGTGCAATCCGCCTCTCATTCACAGGACGTGAAGACATCCAACATTCTGCTGAACTCAAAGCTGGAGGCCAAAATCGCCGATTTTGGCCTGCTCAAGGCTTTCAATAACGCCTGTGATACCCATGTGTCCACGGCCAGGGTGGTTGGGACACACGGTTACCTTGACCCTCAGTAAGTGCATCGTTCTAAATTGTTGTTGATTATGCTCACAAAATCATCTTGCAGGTTATTAATAGCTGAAGTAATATTCTTTGGTTGTCTCAAAAGTAGTATGACTCACCTATATGCTCAGAATGTATGCTCTACCTTTCCTCCTAGGATGATCAAATTCATAACATGCTCCCTTAAATTTCACAATTGACCTACAAGCGAGTGATTGAAACCTAAGTAAGACCATCTGATTTATGCGAGAATCAGATAGTTTTCTGTGAATTCACTTGAATCTAAGATGTCTCAACGAAACCCATATTGCATGATTGTTCTTGAAATTGGACCCACTAATGCATTTCATACTTACCAGGTACTACGCTACGCTTCAGCTGACCAACAAGAGTGACGTGTTCAGCTTCGGTGTAGTGCTACTTGAGATAGTCACAGGGCAACCACCCATCCTGAATGATCCAGAGCCGACGAGCATCATCCAGTGGACGCGTCAGCGCCTTGCCCATGGCAATATTGAAGGTGTAGTGGACACACACATGCACGGCGACCATGATGTCAACGGCGTATGGAAAGTCGCTGACACCGCACTCAAGTGCACTGCCCAGGCGGCGGAGCAGCGACCCTCGACGACTGAGGTGGTGGCGTTGTTGCATGAGTGCCTTGAGCATGAGGCTGCGCGTAACCACATGAATGCAGGGTTATACACGGCTGGGAGCGGCGGTACACTAGTAGAAAAACTCCCTTTAGTCCCGGTTCGTAAGGGCCTTTAGTCCCGGTTCTGGGACTAATGCCCAAGACCTTTAGTCCCGGTTGGCTTACGAACCGGGACCAAAGGCTCTCCACGTGGCCGCTCTCTGTGCGTGGGCTGGAGGACCTTTAGTCCCGGTTGGTGTTACCAACCGGGACTAAAGGCCGGACTAAAGGAAAAAAAAAATTCAAATTTTTTTTTCAAATTTTTTGATTTGTTTTTAATTTTTTTCTGATTTTCACAATTTAATATCTAATCACCCCTCCTCACTGCTTCAGAATTTAATCTCTAGTCTCTAATCAGCACTCATTCCAAATCGTCTAACTTCCCGGCCGGTCACCCATCCTCTCACTACTCCAGCCCCAGCACACTTAACTTTCAGGTTCTATCTCCCCTAGTTTCCAAGACTGCACTTGTTGTTTTCCTGACAATCTTAAGCTATCAATCCTGTTAACCCTTAGGTCTTGATGTCACATGATTTAATTTTTTGAATTCTAAACAATTATTAAAATAAACAAAATAAGTACTAATAATATTGAATTTCAATGAAAATAAAATAAGTAATAATATTATTTTATTAATTTTTTTGCCATTTATTCATTTAATATGACATAATTAATATCTTTAAATTTGTAAATCGAAATTCGATAAATAATATATCCATTATTATCAGAAAAATGTGAGGAATCCAAATATGACATCATTTTTTTTTAATTATTTTTTAAAATTTTTAAAATTATTTTTTTGATTTGAAATAACTTTTTTTCCTTTTGGATATTTGAGAATCTGAGAAAACTTCACCGGGTAAACCCGGTGAAATCGAGTCCCAATTTTTCTCTAGTTTTTTTTTATATATTAAACTTTTTTTTCGACATCGTATGCAAAAGTTATGGCCGTTTTACATTTTTTTTTCGTTTTTTTTGCAAAAAAGGTCAAAATTCATATTTCAAAATTTCTATACCAACTAGACACTAAAACCTAACTACATCTCAAAGGATTTTATTTTTTGAAGATTTTATCATTTTTGTTTATTTTCTACACAACTAAAAAAGGCGGTCCAGGGGGGTAGAGTTTGAAAATTTCAGAACCCCTTTAGTCCCGGTTGGTGTCCATCCAATCATACCGTCGACTACACATCTGCTAGCACCGTCCCAGCCAGAGTCACAACTAAGGTTAACCAAGCCAGAGTCAACCATTTCTAACTTCATTTGCTATTTTTCATGCATTTAATGGTTTTTTTGAGCTAAATGACCCTGAAATTGAAAAGCACTACAAATGAACTCTGAAAAGGTTGAAACTTGGCATGGTATCATCATTTCACCCACATAGCTTGTGCTAAAAAGTTGAGAGGGTTACGGCAAAAACTGGATGCACTTCGTGTACAAACTGGACCATCTCATTCGAAGTATCAAGGTTTCGGACGAAAACCCATCTGTTACAAAGGCATTTCATTTTTTTTTTACTTATTTCAACTCCACACTTTTTGTGCATTCAATATGCACCATTCAAAGCCACATCCTCAAATTTCAACCCTTTCTAACTTCATTTGCTATTTTTCATGCATTTAATGGTTTTTTTGAGCTAAATGACCCTGAAATTGAAAAGCACTACAAATGAACTCTGAAAAGGTTGAAACTTGGCATGGTATCATCATTTCACCCACATAGCTTGTGCTAAAAAGTTGAGAGGGTTACGGCAAAAACTGGATGCACTTCGTGTACAAACTGGACCATCTCATTCGAAGTATCAAGGTTTCGGACGAAAACTCGTCTGTTACAAATGCATTTCATTTTTTAATTAAAATACTAATTTAAATTATTCTAAAAATAACCAAATAAATCTTACTGTGACAACAATCTAACACGTGACTAGGAGCAAAAAGAATTAAATTAAAAACTATTTGTAAACTCAAGTTATTCACAATCTAGGGTTTGAAGCAAATTTGAACAAATTCAAATTTAAACCATTCAAATTTGAAAACTAATGGCACAAACAGAAACTAGACAAAATTTTGAATCTAATGCAAAAAGAATCACTCAAAAACATCAAATATCTTAAAAGATATAAGCAATTTAAAACAGAAACTAAAAACAGAAAACAAATATAAAAACAGGAAAACTACCTTTAGTCCCGGTTGGTAACACCAACCGGGACTAAAGCCTCAACCCCTTTAGTCCCGGTTGGTAACACCAACCGGGACTAAAGGGGGGGCCTTTAGTCCCGGTTGGAGATACCAACCGGGACTAAAGGGGCTGGCACCGTTCGAAGCCCCTTTAGTCCCGGTTGGTCTCTCCAACCGGGACTAAAGGCCCCGTTCGAACCGGGACTGATGCCTGCGCCGCTCGAACCGGGACTAATGCACCCATTAGTCCCGGTTCGTAACAGAACTGGGACTAATGCTCTGATCTGGCCTGGACCAATGGCCTGTTTTGTACTAGTGGTAACGTGGATGGCTACGGTGGGTACGCCACTGACATGTCTACTGATGTGAGCCAAAGCAGCTCTGCATTTCAAATGGAGCATTTGGGCAGAGTACCAACAATGTCTACAGGTCCAGCTGTGAGGTGAGAAGAGGACTAGGATACTGAATGGCCGCCACCTCCCATCCACATGTTCTTTTCACTTTCTCTCAAAAGGATTCAAGTCTTTTCGTGATTATTGTTCTTATAGATGCAACGTGTAAAAATGTTCACACATGTAATGTGTTTTGTTGGCTTTTCTACACATCTGAATGAGAAGGAGATAACGCTTGATAAGAATAATGTGATAAAAAAGCTTGTTTTTCGTTTTTCTTTTTTCAAAAGCGCTGTTTAGAATATGACTTCTTACGATGATGGTGATTCTCTCTTTTTTTTTTTCTACGAGAGGAAGATGAAGATTCTCTACTCGATAGTCTGTATGATATCATTCACAACTATACGGAAAAACTTTGTTTTGCCACTCTAGTTTTTGCCCACTTTGCTTATGCCATTGTAGAATTTGACATCTCACTTTTGCCTCTCTTAGCTTTTGATAATATATCACAAATGTCATTCCATGGCAAAAGCAATAATTTTTCATTTCGCTTTCGCCACTCTTAGCTTTTGACGATGTATCACAATTGCCACTCTGAAAATTTGACTTCCAAATAGGTGCACCCACAACTACTTCTATAGAGAAGTTCAACCGGATCCACTCCTCCAAGCGCAATACCATAGAGAGAGTTTTTGGTGTCTGGAAGATGAAATGGCAAATCTTGCTCAAGATGCCAAACTCCTCAATTAAAACACAAAATATGATTGTTACGGCTAATATGACACTACACAACTACGTCCGCCTCCATGACAAGGAGGACCTCCACTTTCTTCGATGTGAGAGGAATCCGAATTATATTCCAACTATTTCAGATAGATACGAGAAGTACATTATTCCTCCAAATGCGTCGGATGCTTCAACACCGGTGGAAAGTGCCCCTAACATGGATTTGTTTAGGCATGAACAGCTATGAACACCGGTGGAAAGTGCCTCCAAATCCGAATTATGTTCCAACTATTCCAGATAGATACGAGAAGTACATTATTCCTCCAACTACTACCGCCATTGCCCTTAGTTGGTGAAGTAATCATGTTCATGTCTTTATATGTGTGATCATTTTGATTTGCAAACTTATATGTAAATGAAGCTTTTGTTGTATGACACATGACAAAACTGGTTTTTCTTCTAAATTATAACTTGTGTTAACTGAGAAAATTTATGATCTTTTCTAAAAAAAATGCTGCATATTTGGCGCTCCATGTACCATAGAAAAGCTCTCTGTACAGTAAAAATCGCAGCAATAGCTCCTGGGGAAAAACAAAACTGTGCATGCTTTGAACCCAAACTAACACCACGTCCTGCAGCCCAGCCCATTATTGTGCTCCGTTTCGGCCTCTTTAAAGCCAGGAGCCGAACTGGCCCAGCCCAAAGGGGCGCCCAACAGGGCAGGCCTGTTGCTTGCGCTGGGGAGAAGCTCAGCTCAGTGTCACTTCTCGGGCCTCGGCCGTCTCTCGTGCGCCCTAGACCATGGCGGCGGCGGCGGCGACGCTTCCTGTAGCCAAGACGGCGCCGGATCTGCAGGAAATCGATCTGATTAGCTCCCTCCCCGGTGAGATTCTCAGCATAATCATATCTCTCCTCCCCATCGACGACGCCGTGCGCACCACGTCCCTCTCCCGCCGCTGGCGTCCCCTATGGCGCTCCTCCCCGCTCAACCTCGACGTTTCTCATATCGACGGGTGCGGCCGCGACCGCGCCGCCGCCGTGTCCAAGATCCTCTCCGACCACCCGGGCCCCGCGCGCCGCTTCCTAACCTGCCTCCAAATCACCGACCCCGACGGCTGGCTCAGCTCCCCCGCTCTCCGAAATCTCCAGGAGATCGACCTCTGGCTCCCTCGGTACGATGCTCCGATGCCGCTGTCCGTTCTCCGCTTCGCGACGACCCTGCGCGTGGCCAGCTTCGGCAATTGCAGGTTCTTTGAGGACGACGCGCCACCATCGTTTAACTTCCCTTGCCTTGAGAAGCTCACCATGAGATTCATTTCCGTACGGGAAGACACCCTCCACGGCCTGCTCGCTGGCTGCCCTGTCCTCGAGAGCTTGCTGCTGGACAGGTGCCACGGCTTCTACTACCTGCTCATCAATTCAGCAGCTCTTAAGAGAATCGGCACAAATGACGGTCGGCATGTCTATCAACTAGTCATAGAAAATGCCCCCAGACTAGAAAGATTGATCAGAACTAATCTTCATCCAGAGTCAACCTTCTGGCTCATCGAGGCACCGAAACTTGAGATCTTTGGCTCCATCACAGACGACTTTACTAAACTCAAGGTTGGGTCTGCAATTTCTCACGTAGCTGTAACCATCTAACCTAAAGGTTCAGTATTACGCATCATATTAGTAGGGCTCTTTCTGATCCTGTTGTATGTTTATGCCTTCTCTGTTATTAGGGAATGGTTGCTGGCAACTTGAAAGCACAGATGCGCAGCGTCAAGGTTTTGCATCTCACGTCTAGTGGCCCTAATCTTGATGCAGCTATAGTCTTCCTCAAAAAATTGCCTTGCTTGGAGAAGCTCTACATCACGGTGACTCTTCTTTCTTCGATAGTTTTTAGTGTTAAAAATAGCTTCACGGTCATTTTATACATTTTCCAATGAATAAATCCTTGTTTTACATGTCAGGTGGAGGTCAGTTTTTCTATTGTGTAACTGTCTTTATTATTTTGTTCCAGTCATGTCCAGGAAATGATATGGAGAATGTGCATCATCTTCAAGCACAAGATCCTATTGAATGCCTCGATCATCTCAGAGAAGTAGAGTTGAAGTTTTATGTTGGCAGCAGACCAGATGTCAACTTTGCCAAGTTCTTTCTCCTGAATGGTAAAGTGCTCGAGTTAATGAGATTTGGTGTCAAGTTCCAATATACCGAGGAATGGATAGCTGATCAACACAGTCAGCTACATGTTGATGGTAGGCTTTCTCCAAATGCTCAACTTGAATTTACAGCTGCTGATGGTGGCAACCTTTTGACCATATTCTGTTCTTGACGGATCCCTCCAGTGACCTTGTGGACATTGTGGACAAGGTTGGCTAGATTGTTGTGCCCCTTCAGGTTTTGTGGCATGTCTTGTCACTGTGCAGAATTGAAAACATGACACTTTGTTACTTGTGTGTAATGCCTTAGAGATTGTCATGCAACTATTTTACTTTGTGACCTAGTAGTTCATTTTGATTCAGCAATTAATGTATGGCTTTTAAATCTTGCTTTGTTTGGGGGGAAAAGAATATTTGGTTCTTCCAAAAAAATTTAGCAAGTAACTTATTATTGCATTTCTTCGTATTGGAGGTCCAAATGATGATAACTTTGAAAAGTTGGAAAATCTATATGTTCAGTGCTAGTGCTTTGAAATTTTTGTGTCCGTCAAATCTTGTAGCAGAGCAACTGCATCTTGAATTCTTGATGCTCATTCCTCCTGGTCATACACGGTAAAAAATTATCAAAAATTTCTGTTGTGACAGTTTAAGGACCCAGTTGATATTCGATTCGTTGTCATACTCAAATCAAGAATTTTCTACTTATGTAATTGGCGGTATACATTATCGTTTTGCATTCAGAGAGAACCAATTTCCTCTTAATCAACATGTAGAATCGCCTTCTTGTAATTTCATCATCAGGTGTGTCTAAAAGGTAATGTCTGTCGCATACACCAATACATATCAACGTCTCGACACAGCTGAATTTTATTTCACTTTTATGGAAACTTCAGGACTTCATTCATTCAGCAGACGGTAATGTGCATGAGTGCACATTTAGAGATACAAACAGGTCTCTAATTAGACAAACCGTCTCGATTGTGAGAAAAGATCAAGCTCTTCTCGCAAGATCCGCACCGCCTCTGCGTCCTTGCACTACTGCTCAACATATTTGGTCACCATGGCGTCAAAAGCTTTGCCTTTGTTGTACAGTTCTTTCGAGAGCCGGCTGATTTTTTGTCAGCAGCAGATTTGGCTTTCTCCATGGTAGCCTTTACCCGCAAGTTGCTTAATCAATTCGTCAACTTGTTCCAGCAGCTCCTTGATGTTGGATTTCTGGGACATAATCTCCTTTGCCTTCTCAATTTTATCTGCAAAGGGAGATGATTTGGCATCCGACTCAGAGTGGGCATCATTTCAAGCTGTTAACTAGATGTCGGTCCACCGCCAAGATTTGGAGGTTTTTACCCAGGGTTGCAGCATAATCTTCAGATCGGTCCACTGCCCCTTGCGACTTTTACATAGGCATAGTGTCGGTCTTCTATGGTTTTATTGTTGTCGCTGTGTCGTTTTTATTTTTCTAATCAGATTGTTGGAGTGTGGCAGTGTGCATCTTGAGTTCTTGACTATGCTCGAGCTCCAAGGATATACCGCGACGACGGCGGTGAACCCTAGCCATAACGGCATGCAACTCGTACACCACTATTGTTCTCCCCGAGGTCCCTCCGTGTCTCCGTTGTTGTTGGGGGGCATATGCCGATTCACGGGGCGGTACGATGAGATGCACGATTGAAATTTCGGTGGAAGGAAAATAAATAAATCAATTTCAACATGGGTTACAGCATAATCTCCGGATCGGTTCACCGCCCCTGCGACTTTGACATAGGCATAGCGTCGGTCTTCTATGGTTTTACTGTTGTAGTTGTGTCGTTTTTATATTCCGGTTAGACTGTTGGAGTTTCGTTGTGTCTTAGCTATGTAGCTAGAGAACGGGTGTTGCTCAATCGTATACTACCTTTTAAGTTAATAGAAGCGCTCTTTATCACAAAAAAAGAGCTGCAGATCAAAACTCAACCTTCTAAGCCCGCTTGCATGATAAAAGGAGCTGGCCGTCACACCAAGCTTGGGGCATCCATGCACGTCCAACCAGACCCAGCAGGGCGGTTGACTGACTCAGGATGCAAGTCAACCCACCACCCATGTGATCGGGCCCAACTGGGTAATTAAGTTGTACAACACCCATTTCTATGAACTGATTGACATGTGGTGTTTGAATTATTAGTCCTACTAGATGGTTAGACTTCGTTCGTACGCGCATATAATCTATGTCCTAGTGTACAGCTGCTGGCACATGCACCATGGAAGGACAGCGGCGGAGAGCAATGGCGGCCCGGTGGCTGCTGCTGCTGCTTCTCGGCATCGCCGGTCGCGGCGGCGTTCTTCAAGCCCATGGCCAGGTCGATAACTTAGGTGAGCCCATCTTGCATGCTTCCGACGTTTCATGGCGTTACCTTCACAAACATTGCCACAGCTTATTTTTGCGTCTGCCGTGCAGGTTTCATAAACTTAGACTGCGGTCTACCAGAGAGCGCCACGGGCTACGTGGACAGCGTCACCAAGCTGCGCTTCACCTCGGACGCCGGCTTCATCGACGCGGGCACCAACCACAACATGTCATCCGAGTACATCACGCCGACGATGGGCCGGAGCTGGCACAACGTGCGCAGCTTCGGCGGCGGCGCCGGCACGCGCAGCTGCTACACGCTCCGCTCCCTCGTGGCCGGGCTCAAGTACCTCATCCGGGCCAAGTTCTGGTACGGCAACTACGACGGCCTCGACAGGGCGCCCGTCTTCGACCTGCACGTCGGCGTCAACTATTGGACGACCGTGAACATCTCCAACGCCAACACGCCGGTGATCTACGAGATCATCGCCGTCGTCCCCGGCGAGTCCGTGCAGGTGTGCCTCGTGAACACCGGCTCCGGGACGCCGTTCATCTCGGCCCTCGACCTGAGGCCCCTCAAGAACGGGCTCTACCCGATGGCCAACGCGACGCAGGGGCTGGTTCTTCTCACCAGAGCCAACTTTGGCCGGGACGACGGTGTGATCCTCAGGTACCCCGACGACCCGCACGACCGCTTCTGGATCCCGCAGAGCAAGCGGGCGGAGTGGTTGGATATCTCGACGGCCAAGAAGGTTCAGAACATCGACGACGACAGCTTCGACGCGCCGTCCGCCGTGATGCAGACCGCCATCACCCCAGTCAACTCCTCCCGCCCCGTCGAGTTAAGCTGGGACGCCGAGCCCAGCGCCAGCAACCCGGATCCCGGGTACATCTGCATCCTGCACTTCTCCGAGCTGCAGCCCCTCGCCGTCAACGCCGTGCGGCAGTTCTACGTCACCCTCAACGGCCAGCTCTGGCTCGGCAAGGGCTTCACGCCGCAGTACCTCTACACCAACGCCGTCTTCAACTCCATCCCCAACCACGGGCACCACCAGTACAACGTCTCGCTCAACGCCACCGCCAACTCCACGCTGCCGCCCATCCTCAACGCCCTCGAGATCTTCTCCGTCTTGCCCACCACCGGCATAACCACGGCTACTCAGGATGGTAAGCTAGGAGTCATTTTCTTCAGATGCAACAGTAGGATCAATGAAGCAGTTAATTTAATTATACTCAGCTGACAGATTTTTGTGTTGCTGCTGCTGAGAAATGTAACAGTGTCTGCCATCGCGGCGATCAGAGGCAAGTACCAGGTGAAGAAGAACTGGATGGGCGATCCCTGCGTGCCCAAGAATTTCGTGTGGAAAGGATTGGGTTGCAGCTATGCTGTTTCCAGCCCACCAAGTGTCACAGGCTTGTGAGTTATATGTTTCTGAATGTTCTGTTTCCGGTTAAAAGTCTTGTGAGTTATAAGTTTCTGAATGTTCTGTTTCCTGTTAAAAGTAGTCATATGTTCTGTTTCTGAATGTAACTGGAATGAGTTATCTGAGCTGCAGTTGTATATATGTTGCAGGAATCTATCTTCCAGTGGCCTCAGCGGCAACTTGTCATCTTCGTTTGCCGGCCTCAAAGGTCTACAGTACTTGTAAGTTCTTTTTGAATAAATACAGTACTTGTAAGTATTTTTTGAGTAAATACAGTACTTGTAAGTAAGAGATCGTTAAGCTAGTCATTGCAATGCTAATTTTATTGTGAAGCAATCGAAATGCTTAACCGGATTTTTGCAAATTCATAGGGATTTGTCACGCAATAATCTTACGGGCTCAATTCCTGACACCCTGTCGCAGTTGTCGTCCCTCACACTTCTGTAAGTAATCCATGGTATGTGCTTTTCAAATCCATTCGTAGTAAACTTGGCATAAAAAAACTGTTGCGTTTCTTTCAGAGATCTGACAGACAATCAACTCAGTGGATCAATTCCTCCTGGGCTTGTGAAAAGAACTCAAGATGGCTCCCTAACACTTAGGTTAACACCCTCTAGCATCAGAATTTTTTCAATGATATACTTCTAAGATCTTATTTGACCTTTTTGTTCAACATACATTTTATATATCTGAATTCATCAGCATATTTACTCATCTTTTTTTCTTTCTTTCGCTAGATATGGAAACAATCCAAACCTCTGCAGTAGTGGCAACTATTGTCAGCCTCCAAAAAAGAAGAGAAGCTCTATGGTTGCCGTCTATGTTGTTGTTCCCATAGTTGCAGTACTAGTGATTCTGCTACTGTCAGTTCTTCTCATTTGCATGAGAAGGAGAAGGCAAGGTAAGAAACCATGCAGAAATACTCCCTCCGTTCCTAAATATAAGACCTTTTAGGGATTTCCCTATAGACTACATACGGAGCAAAATGAGTGAATCTACACTCTAAAGTATGTCTATATACATCCGTATGTAGTTCATAGTGGAATCTCTAAAAGGTTTTATATTTAGGAACGGAGGGAGTACATAACACTGAATTCAAGAATGCAAGTGTTCTTAGAAAATAAAAAGTTTCATTATCCCCCGGCCTCTGCATCAAAGATGCATATGGTACTTCATGAATGCAAGTGTGAAGTGATGAAGTAACATCAGTTAGTGTGATTGCTTTATGAAGGAAGGACAGGGGACAATATCAAGCAGCTGGATGAGGCGAATATCAAGGGGCACAACTCGTTGCGATTCGATAACCGCCGGTTCACATATAGTGAATTAGAGGCCATCACAAATGGCTTCGAGCGAGTAATTGGTAAAGGGGGGTTTGGGAAAGTTTATCATGGTTCGTTGGAGGATGGCACACAAGTGGCTGTCAAACTGCGGTCTGAATCTTCAGACCAAGGTGAACAAGAATTCTTGGCAGAGGTGAGAATTAATGTGATCTGCTCAAGGTTAAGTATACTAATGTGATTCAGTTTGGTAATGTATGCATGGGTCTTTTCGGTTTCAGGCTCAGACCTTGGCAAAAATTCACCACAAGAATCTTGTGTCCTTGATTGGCTACTGCAAGGACATGAAATACATGGCTCTTGTCTACGAGTACATGTCTGAGGGAGCCCTAGACGAACATCTTAGAGGTATTAAAACTACTCAAATCATCAAGCTTCAAGCCAGTAGCAACATAAATAATATTTTTATGTAACATAAATATATAGTTGTAAAAGTGAGAAGCATCTGAGAAAAATACCAGTACATGTGATTCATCTTACTATATTTGCATCACAGGGAAAGATAACACCATGAGAACTTTAACGTGGAAACAGAGACTTCGTATCGCCTTGGAATCCGCACAAGGTAAGATTTAATTAAGTTCTTTCACATGTCATTAGATATAGAAGGCATGGATTTGGATTGTGATGTAGTTGATGATGTGTCATGTGGATGCATGCAGGGCTTGAGTATCTGCACAAGGGATGTAACCCGCCCCTCGTTCACAGGGACGTGAAGACGTCAAACATCTTGCTGAATGCAAACCTGGAGGCTAAGATTGCGGATTTTGGCCTACTGAAGGCTTTCAATAGCAACAACGATACACATGTTTCGACGGCAAGGGTGGTTGGCACACTTGGTTACCTTGACCCTGAGTAAGTGCACAACCGTCTATTGTTATGGATTATGCTCTAAAAAAATTCTCACCTATCATGAACAACTGGAGTAATATATTTCGATTGTCTAAAAGTTAGTACAATTCAACATATATACATGCAGGCTCGTAATGTATGATCTACCTTTTCTCCTAGGGTGAACAAAATTCAGAACCCAGTCCCTTAAATTTGAAAATTTGACATTCAACTTAGTCATTTAAGCAAAAATCCTGATTTCCGCAAGAATCAAATTGATTTCTAAATTACTGTGAAATTCGTTTGAGCCAAAAATGTCTTGAAGAACTTGACCTGCATGATTGTTCTTCAAACCAGACCCATTGACGTATTTCATACATACTTTACTAGGTATCATGCTACCTTTCAGCTGACCAACAAGAGTGACGTCTTTAGCTTTGGCGTAGTGCTACTGGAGATAGTTGCAGGGCAACGACACATCCTGAATGACCCTGAGCCAACGAGCATTGTTCAGTGGGTGCGGCAGCGCCTTTCCCGTGGCAACATCGAGGACGTGGTGGATGCACGCATGCGTGGTGAGCACGATGTCAATAGCGTGTGGAAAATTGCGGACACCGCGTTGAAGTGCACGGCCCAGAAGCCCGGAGAGCGGCCCACGATGACTGACGTGGTAGCAGTGCTACATGAGTGCCTTGAGCTCGAGGCTGCACACGACAATGTGAATGCAGGGTTTTACATGCCCGGGAGCGGTGGCAGCATGAACGACTATGGTCGGTATAACACTGGCATGTCTACTGATCTGAGCCAGAGCAGCACTGCATTTGATCAAGAGCATTTGGGCAGTGTGTCTATACTGTCTACTGGTCCAGCTGTTAGGTGAGGATTTAGACAATGATTACCTCCACTTCTCTTCTGCGATTATTCTTTGTTTTCACTCAAGGGAATTCAATTTTTTTCACACGAATGTACAAATGTGAATGTACAAATGTTCAGACATTTAATGTGTTCTGTTGGCTTTTCTAGACAATAGGAGTGATACTGAGATGAAGTATATAATACTTGATGTATCTTGATTTTTCAAGTTTAGAAGATGACTTAACGAGGATGAAGATTCTCTATTGGCTGAACCGTACAACATCATTGATAAGTGTGACCTTTTTTTGATTCAGATGATAGTGTTACATGAAAATGTGATGGCAAAATAATCTTCGTCGAGAAAGCCAAATATGATTTGCTAAGAGAAAATACAACCTGAAATAGTGACGATCCTCACGTGGTTGATGCATAAAGATAACTTGATTCTTAGACAAAGGAGAGGCACTCACCTCTTGTTGGCTTCTAATGGGATCTGTATGCTGATTCTTCTCCCTCTTGGCGTGGTTAGGAGGAAGGCGTAGTGGCCTCAACAACATAGCGGTGGCAGCAGTCGACTTAGTCGAGATAGGCAACTTCTTTGGAGTGGTTTACAACAATACATAATTGACATCAGTGAGAGGCAAGGGATTTGGTTCGGGGGGAGGGGGTTGGGGCTGGGTAACCTGTGTGCCTCTCAATTAGGCTGAAAACGATGACACCTGGGGCAGGGGAAAGGGGTGCGGAGGAAAATAGAGTTGCAAAATGGAACGATTAGATAAAAATCATTTGACACACTCAAAGAGGCCTTATTTTAATCTCGCAGATTAGCGGCAAGGGAACCCCAAGGCTCTTGCTTGTCGGGAGTCCTTAGCCCTTGATTCAAAACATACAGTTGCTTCGGATTACAAGAAGGTGATCAGGGACATACGCGAAGGATAAATGGGATGTATATGAACATCACACGGGAGATCTGCATGCTTCGGACCTTGACGTCATCAACCTCAAGTTCCTCCTTATGTGCTTCGAGGCCATGTCCGGTCTTAAGATTAACTTCGACAAGAGCGAAGTTGTGGCTTTAGGGTACTCGGATGACGATCAACAGCGGATTGTGGACAACTTGAACTGCAAGTTGTCCTCCTTCCCCATTATATACTTAGGAATGCCGTTGTTTGATTTGAGGGTACCCTTGAGTGAGTACAAATAGCTTATGGGTCGGGTCGCGTCTAGGTCGGAGCCGTGGTGCGGTCGTTTGACGTCCAAAGGGAGTAAGACCATTCTTATTGACTCCTCCCTATCTAGTATCCACATGTATATGATGAGGTTGTATATCCTGCCTGCAGGGGTTCATAAATCCTTTGACAAAGACCTTTCCCGCTTCTTCTGCCAAGCGATGGATGGCCAGTAGAAGTACCATATGGTCAAGTGGGCTGATGTCTGCATGCCAAAGGACTTGGGAGTAATATGCATTCTTGCTCCTGTTGCATGAATGTGGCCCTTATGCTGAGATGGGTTTGGAGGATACTTTGTGGGGATGGGGGATTATGGTTATAGCTTGTTCAAGCAAAGTGTTAGCAGGGCCGACCCCTCCTTGCCTGTGAGCATAGGGAGGTGTCCCAATTCTTGAAGTCCATCCAGCAGATCAAGCATGAGATCCGCAATGGGCTCTCTGTCTCCATTGGCAACGGAGAAGGGACCCTCTTTTGGCTTGACCCGTGTGTGTGCGGTTCTCCATTGTGTACGGAGTTGCAAACCTGTTTGCTATGTGCTCAGATCCGGTAGTGTTGGTTTCCATGGCGGCCCACAATATCCATTGGAACATCTTGTTCTGACGGACATTTGGGCCCATGGAGCCGTGGAGTGGGCCGCCCTCTCACCGATGCTCGCGGACTATCCGGACACTATTTCTTGGCAGCTGCCCCCCTCGGGGATCTTCTCTGTTGGCTCGGCTTGTCATGCCTTATGCTAATAGTCATCTCTTTCCTAAACCTTTCCATTATAGAAAGCGCCTGTGCCACTGAAGATCAAAATCTTTGTTTGGCAATTGCTGTGGGATCGCCCCTCCTCTAGGATGGAGTTGATCAAACGGAACGACCCTGGGGATGGGTTGTGCCCTCTTTGTGGTGTTCTGGAATGGGGATGCACATACTTTTCTCTTGGACGGACGAAATATTTCTTTGGAGCTTTGTCCTTGAGGCTTTGGGGCCGACTAGGAGTCCCTGGACCTGGCCGGGTTCTTACTAACCCGTGCCAACCAGAACGTGAGGAGGAGACGCCTCTTATGGCTTCTGTTCATGGCACTAGCTTTGACCCTGTGGACGACACACAACAAGATGATGATTGAGTGGTCTTTCTTAGGTGGGCCTCTGACTCTATCTTCAAATTCCTTGCAGTATTGCAGCACTGACACCCGCTTTCTAGATAATAGGATCGCCACCAGTTTGGCCACATGATGGACGCAATGACTACTGCCGCATACCATCTTGCTTCGCCACATATCGCTCCGGCCACTTGGTGGTCTTCGCTTCTCATTCTTTTATGTTTCTTTTTTTTCCGGGAATTCTTTTATGTTTCTTTTGGGTGTGTTTATTATGTTGTTGCTCCGAAACACTTTTATTCTCGGTGTGACGCTTGAACTTGTTGTATGAACGTGATGCTTATTTATTTATAAAACTTGTTTCAAGAGAAGGCAGTGTCAACTCTCCAGCCCCATGTCAACTAAAGTCTACTTTTTTGTGAGCCGATCGAGTCGTGGCCTCCTCGTGGGTACAAAATGGTGGCGAGAGAATTCAGGCTAGAGCAGGGCCCACTCCTGAGCCACTCGCCGTAGACGCTCCAGGGTGTCTTCCCCCCAGACGCACGTCACTGGAAGTTTTTAGTATTGAGTCCTGTTGGGTATGCGGGGCATGTGTGTGTGCGCGCCTGACCACAACGGAGAAATTAACGCCACTAACAATGGCGGCCACGCCGTGGCTGCTGCTTCTCTGCCTCAGCCTCGCCTCCGGCGGCGTCTTGCAAGCTCGTGCCCAGCCTGACAGCAACGGTACATACTTATATGCGTTCTCAAAATTTACTAAGGATTACTGCAAGTTGACACAAATCATGTAAATTTTCACTTTGTCCTTTGTCCATACTGTATCATCAATTTATCTCATATATATCTGCGCGTGTTTGATCGATCGCGTGCTGTTTGCGCTGCAGGATTCATAAGCATAGACTGCGGACTGCAGGGGGAGGAGGGCTACGTGGACACGGACACCAAGCTCTCGTACTACCCGGACACCGGCTTCACCGACGGCGCCGGCACCTGCCGCAACATTTCGGTCGACTACGTAACACCGTCCTTGTGCAAGTGCTTGTATACCGTCCGCAGCTTCCCAGCCGGCGCGCGGAACTGCTACACGCTCCGCTCCCTCGCGCCCGGGCTCAAGTACCTCATCCGGGCCAAGTTCATGTACGGCAACTACGACGCCCTCCGCCGGCCGCCCATCTTTGACCTCCACATCGGCGTCAACCACTGGCACACCGTGAACATCTCAAAGCCGCATGTGGAGAAGTCTGTGGAGGCCATCCTTGTGGTGCCAGACGACTTCGTGCAAGTTTGCCTGATCAACACCGGCGCTGGAACGCCCTTCATCTCTTCGCTGGAACTCAGGCCGCTCAAAACGACGATCTACCCGCAGGTGACTGCGGCACAGGGGCTCCTGCTCTCAGAGAGGATCAACTTCGGCCAGATTGATGAAAACAACGTCATCAGGTGAGCCAAAGATCACAAACTTCCCTATGTTTTTTCTATGCATGTCATGGACCTTAATTACTCCCTCCGTTCCAATTGTCGTGGTTTTAGTTCAAATATGAAAACTAAAACCACGACAGGTATTTTGGAACGAAGAGAGTTTTTAACGGCGAAAGCATCGAAATTGATTAGGTATCCCGACGATACACATGACAGAATATGGACGCCTGTGGTCAGCTCTGGAACATATACCGAGGTATCTACGACGAGCAAGGTCATACCGGACAGCCTCTTCGAGGTACCGACGGCCGTGATGCAGACGGCGATGAGGCCACGAAATGTCTCAAGCGGCATATCATTGTCTTGGGACCCTGAGCCCCAACCCAACAATCCATCGCCAGGGTACATCGTCATCATGCACTTCTCTGAACTAGAGTTCCTCCTGTTCAATGTCACACGTGAGTTCTCAATCAACCTCAACAACGAGCCATGGCACCCAGACAACGTCACGCCGAAATACCTCTACGGAGCTGCCATCTACAATAGCGTCCCCTCCCGGAAGAGCCGCTACGACATATCCATCATTCCCACCGTCAGATCAACGCAACCGCCTATCATCAATGCTATTGAAACGTACACCGTCGTCACCACCACCAACCTTGGCACCGACTCCCTGGATGGTACGTTTTATTCAGACGCAAAAAATACATATAGATGGACAAGCACACACTGAAAAGAGTTATATATATTCATAAGTGGCCTGAGATTCTTTTAAATCTCTTCTAACCTGCTAACTAAAATTGGACAAATATTTCACGAAACTGCACACGTTCGACGGGTGCAATTTTAGATTTATATAGCAGTACACAAATTCTGAAGATCTGAAGCAACTGTGAATTAGCAAAAGTGCATTGAAAAATTGAGAACTACTAACTGCAGTGTCTGCGATCATGGCAATCAAGGTGAAGTATCAGGTGCATAAAAACTGGTTTGGCGACCCGTGCGGTCCGGAGGCTGTTATGGTCTGGGACAGGTTGACATGTAGCTACGCCACTGCAAGCCCCCCAAGGATTATACGCTTGTAAGTACTCCCTCCGTAAAGAAATATAAGAGCGTTTAGATCACTAAGTAGTGATCTAAATGCTCTTATATTTCTTTACGGAGGAAGTAGTTCATATCAATCTGTTAGGATCTTACGTTAGTGAAAACCATAGCTGGTAATATTAAATGGAGAAGAGGGTTACATTTCTACTATCATCGACTGAAACTGATCCACTGATCATTTGCCATATGCAGAGACTTGTCCTTGAGAGGTCTGAACGGTGATATCTCATCTTGTTTCACCAATCTCAAAGCTATCCAGTACTTGTACGTCTTGTGTTATGGATCTGTCTTAATGTCCACTCTAGTTTGTGCAACAATAACGATAATGAAGTGTTTCATATCTTGCAGGAATCTATCAAACAATAACTTGGTAGGATCAATTCCAGATGCCCTTTCACAGTTAACTTCATTGACAGTTCTGTAAGTCGGGCAACTTTTGTCAAAATTTAGCCATTCCCATGAATTACTTCTAAGTCATGTAAATTGTCTTAGGATTTCTTTTCTGCAGAGATTTGTCACACAACCAGCTCAATGGAGCAATCCCATCTAGACTTCTCAAAAGAGTCGAAGACGGCTCACTGAATCTAAGGTACCCCCCCCAAACTCACACACACATTTTAATTCCCATTCTATCTAACATTATTGCCCACAAATTTAATTAACCATCTTTATTTAATATTTGTTAGATATGGCAACAATCGAGACCTTTGCGCCAATGATAATTCATGTCGGCTGGAACCTAAACGGAAGAGCAATCTGGCCATCTACATTGTCGTCCCTGTAGTTGTGTCCATGATAGTGGTGATAGTAGTGGTAGTACTCATGTGCTCGCTAAGACGGAAGAGACAAGGTGAGGCATAGGCAAGAGCACAATCACCGGCTGATCTTTTTTCCAATCACACTACTAAGTCTAGTTGTACTATTTGTCACCTATTAAGGATCAATGAGTAACTCCGTGGAGCCACAGAATGAAGCCACGATGAGCTATGTGTCGGGAAACAATGCTCATAGGGACAGTTTTTCACTACATCAACTTGAGAGTCGCCGGTTCACGTACGAAGAGCTCAAGATGATAACAAACAACTTCCAACGAGTACTTGGCCAGGGAGGGTTCGGGTACGTCTATGATGGTTTTCTGGAGGACGGCACTCAGGTGGCGGTAAAGTTACGGTCTCATTCTTCCAGTCAAGGTTTCAAGGAGTTCCTTGCAGAGGTACATGTCTTTCTTTGATTGCACTTGATGTTCCAAGGTAGGGATTGTGCCAAAAAAATTCGGGGTAAAATTTATAAGTTGTGAACGTTTGTCTAGGCTCATATTTTGACACGGATTCATCACAAAAATCTTGTCACCATGATTGGTTACTGCAAGGATGGGGAGTACATGGCACTCATCTACGAATATATGTCAGAGGGAACCCTGCATGAGCATCTTGAAGGCACGTAAGTCGTTCACATTTTAACTTCAGATTTAAATGTTTCTTGAGATTTCAAATTGACAAAATGTAAAACTATTTATAGGAAGCAAACACAACGGAGGATGTTTATCGTGGAGACAAAGACTCCGAATCGCACTTGATTCTGCACAAGGTATGCACTTCAGTGTCGAGTTTGTTGTTGCTTAATGTTTTGTGTTTCCAAACACATGAGCACTGGCGTGTACGGTGATTTCCAGGGTTGGAGTATCTACACAAGGGGTGCAACCCACCTCTAATTCACAGGGATGTAAAGGCCACCAACATCCTCTTGAACGCGAAGTTAGAGGCAAGGATTGCTGACTTCGGCTTATCCAAGACTTTCAATGGCGGCAATGACTATGTGTCCACAACGACACTTGTTGGCACACCCGGATATGTCGACCCCGAGTACCACGCAACAATGCAGCTAACAGCCAAGAGCGACGTGTACAGTTTCGGCGTCGTGCTACTGGAACTGGTCACGGGGAAACCCGCCATAGTGCGGGAGGCGGCACCCATCAACATCATTTATTGGTCACAACAACGGATGGCGCGGGGCAACATCGAAAGTGTGATTGATGCACGTATGTGTGGCATTTACGATGTCAACAGTGTGTGGAAAGTGGTGGAAATTGCACTCAAGTGCACTGCATGTGTGTCGCCGCAACGACCCACCATGACTGACGTGGTGGCTCAGCTGCAAGAATGCATCGAGCTCGAGGAAGGCCGTACCATTGAAGTTGGGAACAATGGCTTCTATACGAGTGGTGGCAGCGACAACCCGGACTTGAGTTATAATGCTTATATTGCTGACCAATCCAGTGATAGTACTGCATTTCAGATTGAACACGATGTCAAGAGGGTGCATTCAGTGCCCACTGGTCCCACGACACGTTGACAACTCGTATATTGGCTTGAGAATTTCGTATGAACGTAACAATAGATTCTACATAAAAAAAATTCTCTTGAAGGGAATTAGACGAGATACTCAAGCATGTTGCTTTTGCCGAACTGAGTGCACATGGACTGATATATCCAAACACATAAAGAGTGTAGTATTTATATAATTTGGAAATAGGACCTTGAGATCGATGTTTATTGCATGTAAACTATGCCATTCTTGGTTGTTTGTTGTTAATTGCCAAAAAATATTGTATGACAGTCATTTCTATATGTGTTAATTAGTGAGACAAATATATCTAAGCTGGCGACTGGTTAGAGTACAAAACAAATATCAATATGCCTACATAAAAAATCCATGCAACCATGATAGCCGCAATCATGTAGGAAAACTTATGTAATCTATACATCGAAGCAGAAAGAGAGGTGCTGCTACATAACTACTACTAGGAACCCATACTCCAGGTGAAAGTGCATCTAATCCCGTAGGTGAATTTTGATAATCAATGTCAGCATATCTCGAGGAACTAATGCCTACTACAAGTTTATTTCAGGAAAGTTCGTTGAGGTGCAAAAAAAAAGGAAATGGAAGGTGACCCCCACAACTTTACATGAAGACAAATGTTGGTCTAGCCCAAGTATTCTTCATTTTCATTTGAGTGATCCAAGATCACATTGAGTCCATAGGCACGCTGATATTATCAACAGGGGACAAGGAAGCTATGATGAGTCTTTTTCTCTAAGTGCTTAATGGTCAAACTCCAAAAAACCTCAAAAGCCTTTAAAATTCCTCCACTATATCTACCTAACTTTCATACACTTCGGAGTTGCCGAGCTCTTCCAGTCAGAATCGGCGAGTGGTTAACCAGATATAGCCGTTGCAAAACCCTAGTCATTCGGAGCTGCCAGCTATTCCATTCAGAACTGCTGAAGCACTTGGCAAACGTTTAGCCGCCCTCTCAGAATTTCCAAAACCATGCGGCCGGAATTTCCGAAGTGCTTACAAAGAGTATGCCACTGACATTAGAGCCTAGGAATCGCTTCCTTTCAGACTGACCAAGCAATATGAAAGTTGCTACCTTTCGTACACATCAGAGCTTCTCAGCTGATCACTTCGGAGCTTTCGAGCTCTGTTAAAAAGTTGGCAACGGTCAAATTTCTGGTCCAGCCTATTAATACCCTCACCCACCCCATCTGTTCAATCGAAGCAAACTCCACTTCTATCATATAGTCTAAGAGAGAACACCACCTTCTTGTTCTTATTTCAAAGGGTTTTCCACTTCAACATCCAAGTCAATCCTTTGAGTTATAATTCCCCTTTTTCTTTCAATCATACTTCTCCAATCCACAAGACAAATCTTGACAGAGTTTGAGTGCAAGGGAGATAATATTTTGAAGCACAAGAACAAGAGATTCATCATCAAGCAGTCTCACGCTACAAGAAAAGAAACATCCGTGATGATACACGTTTGTCATAGTAGGTCACGTTTTCTGTCATCCATGTACATCCAAGACGGTTTTATGACAGAATCAAGATAGTGATACCTGTGTTGTCCCATGAAAATATTCACCGTTTCATCATGGAATTGCGATCTTCCGTGACAGAAAATGTCGTGTCATAGAAGCATTTCATCAAGGGTAACCAACACATGGAAGCCAGCCTATCGGCGTTAACCTCACACATGTTGTAGTGAGGAACTGGGGATTGGAGTCAAAGAGCCTGTTCATTCTATCGTTGTGTTAATCACGCATGGCGTACCGCTAGACAATCTAGGTTTAAGGCGCGCATGAAAATATAGTTGAAAATTCACAATCGGGCACGAAGCCTTTGGTATTGAAGCAACATCCCTAGCAGTGCCTGTTAAACGTCCAAAGAACAGGGAAGCATGGCCATGGCCATCGCACTCTAGTTTTCAAGTCATGCACTCTCATGGATCCGTAGGCCGTAGCAAGAATGATGACTAGTTAGAGGGCATGTTAAATCTCCGACCTACCACTCCATGTTTCCTTGTCTTCTCTAGCTGGTTGCCATTTACCAGAAAGGCATGCACCATGCTCTAAAAAACCCGTAGTTGGACCCAGCATTGCTCGCAGGCGACACAGCCGACAACAAGATCGTGCTCCCACTCGGCCCACTCTTCCACTTGCCACACCCCCTTGCCACTGATGCATACGTCGTCGGGCAAAGCCACTTGGATGATGGTGGCGGTAGGGCATCTGTCATGGGGTGTTGTGGTACCTCCATAATCAGATGGCGGTTTGGCACCATGCGGTGGCCGATGTGGTGGCTTACGGTGGTGGACATCTATGACTGGGTGATCGTCTCCGGCAACATGGGTGGAGGCAGTTCCAGTCTTAAGCGCGGTATGACTGATCTGATTCGCATGGCGTGGCCAACACCGACATGGGGTCGAGGCTGGTACATCGCAATTCGTCTAGATGTAGCGTGGGAGCGGCATTTTGGTAGTCGTTACCGCTGACCCGCCACTCCTTTTGTCGAGGAGGCTGGTTATTGTGCCGTCATAGCGCTGGAGTGCTGGCCCTTGCATGGGCTTATCTGGTGCATGGTAGCTAATTGGTTCCCGCACCCAGATTGCGATCAAGGGCAGCGTTGCATGTGTGTGTGTGTGTGTGTGTGGCGGTTTTTGGATCGAAGGTGGTAATGGCTATCGCGATATGGTCTAGGTCCACAGCCCCACGCTTCTTGGGAGGACGAGTTGTGCTGCTCGAGGGTCCCTCCATGGGATTTTGGCAACGGTGGTTGCGTCTCTCTGGCTGGATCGATGGTCCGTGTCATGTTTTCAACCTTTTGTTGGCCGGACCATCCATGCAAGTATTTGTCTTCGTATGCATATGCCATGGGATTGAGGTCGGTTAATGTAGGCGACAACTCAGGGTGATGACGGTTCAGTAGTGCTTCTCAAGTACACAGTCTTGAGCTCTAGGGTGAAAATCGGTAGGTATGACTTTAGCAGCTTGTACCTTGCAATGAACGTGTTTACACCGTTTCCTTCAAGGCATTGCTCAGCAGGGCCGGGCCGGCAAAATCCAGGGCCCTGTGCGAAACTAAAAAATGGGGCCCTATCTCACAAAAAAATGAACTAACGAGCTATTATAATGTATATATATCTCGCAGAAAAAAATTATAATGTATATAATATAATGTCTTACATAACAATTGGACATATAAAAAAGTCATACCTATCCAACTCCCGGTTGTTATTTATTTGAACATCCTCATTCTTTTAGTATTCTTTGAAATGATATCTTCAATGATATCCTCGTAATCAATCTTCTCCAACACTTCACTCTCAAGTGCTATTGTGGCCAAATCATTGGGTCTTTGTTGTGTCATAGTAGTACGCATATAGGACTTCAATAGCTTCAATTTAGAAAAACTTCTTTCTGCCAATGCAACTGTCACAGGAATGGTCAATAGAACTCTATATGCAATACTTGCATTGGGAAAACAATCATGCCTCTTTTATAATAAGATGGATATTATAAAATTGAAGATAATGCGTCAATGTTTGGCAATTAGACGAACCGTTTAACTGACCTTGTTTTGGGTCCTGTCCGATAGAACTGCTACACTATGATCTTTAATCGAGGAGGTAAGAACCAATCTCTAACGAAGTAACGGTCCCTGCTAATAGTTAATTAGAAAATTAGGAATTAGGAGTAGGAACCGAAGTTAATCGAAAAGAAGGACTCGATAAGCACCTGGAGGCTGGGGGAGTCGGTCACCGATCAATCCGACGAGACGACGTCGACAAGTCTAAAATTTGAGAGAGGAGGCGAGGAAGGCAGCGGCCTGTCGCCCTGAATCCGAATTCCGATGATCCGATTGATCTAATGAGTAATGACGAGGGACGAGGCGAGGAGACGAGGGCGAACTCGCCAGGGCCGGCTGCTCGTCAGGGCCGGCTGCTTATCGACACGTGGGCGCGGGCGATGAGACGAGGCTACGGGCGACGAGACGAGGCGATGATTCTTCGGTTCCTGTAGCCACGATCGATTCGAGAGTTGCCAGTTGCCGGATCCCGATCCTGTAGATTTTTTTTTTCTAGGGGAATCCCGATCCCTGTAGCGATAGGACGAGGAGTGCGCTCGATCGATGGCCTCATCGCCTCGACTCCAGGTCTCCAGCCCAACTCCAGCGCCACAAGGCCCAATAGCGCTTAGTTTTTTTCTTTTTAATACTAGGCCTATATAAAAATTTGGGCCCCCCGAATTTTGGGCCCTGTGCGGGCCGCACTTTTGGCACCACTGTGGGCCCGGCCCTGTTGCTCAGAGTTATCCTGGTGGGGGGGGATCAGTGATCAGCGACGCGGTGTGTAATCCCTTTCTCCAGGCGATGCTGTCGAAGAACCTCTCTCACGGTTCCTGGATTGCGAAGGGTGGGGCTTGGTGTGTTGTTGCCGATTGCTACGTGGTGTCGTCCATTTTGGCATACCTTTTTAAGGCCTTGCTTTTGCCTTCTTTAATATTTTGATCGTGTGCATTTTTTTGCATGGTACTACGTGTCTCATTTATAGAATAAATATTAACTTGCAAGGCACGTAAACACCGATCTTACATGACTGAAAAGATAGGATAATTCTACGCAAAATACCAGCGCTTGTCCCACTCCTTCGACACCACCAAGGCGGTCACCAAAGGGAGAGAAGACAGATCACCTCTTCACCCAAGCTCGACGCGGCTCCATCGCTGATCTGAAGCTTTACGCACCTCAAAAGTAGTTTGCCAGAAGCAAAACCATTGCCGTTGAAAGAATCAGACCAGGGCAACATGTCCCCGGACACGCCATCGAACTTCAGATCTGACACCCCCACACGACGACGACGTCGAAGTAGGAAGCCAGAACTGTCAGCCTCCAAGCACAAACTCAGCACAAGATGCACCATCTTCCAGCTGTCACTTGCGTAGACAACCGTCCGCGCGTACTCCTGGACGACAAAACCTCCCTGCTCCACCATGACGTCGGAGACAACGCCGCAGCAACGGGTGAGGGTATTACCTCTTAATACCACGGCGGCGCAGAAGAAGGCATACACTCAACGACCCCGCAAACGGTTGGACGATGGTCTTAGCTGAGAAAAGCACCAATGGTCGTGAAAAAGCCGAGCAGGATACACTCAACGACAGATGGACGATGGTCTTAGCTGCCGAAGAAGGCCTTGACGATCAACGTCAGGGCCAATACAAGAGTTACCCACGGCGGCGCCTACTCCCAGAATTTGAGGATCTGGCCTTCGAGCCCATGCCTCCCAGACGAACTTACGCAAACCAACCCGACCGCCCCCCTCGAGGACGAGATAGGCCGGCTGTGGAAACCAAACTACCACCCGCCCCCCCTCGAGGACGGGACAGGGCGGCCCGAGAAGCCGAATACCCGCCCGCGCCCCCTCGAGGACGGGATAGGGCGGCCGGGGAAGCCGAACTCCCACCCGCGCCCCTTCGAGGACGGGATAGGGCGGCCGGAGAAGCCGAATACCCACCCGCGCCACCTCGCCGAGCAGGCAAAGACCCGGTTCAACCGGACGATCAATACGATCTGCGCCACGACCTGAACGCACGAGGGATCCAGTCGAGATCAATCTATGGATCCACAGGATACGCACCCGCCGGACGGGACGGATACCAAGCCTGGCGCGATAGAAACAACAGAGCTCGGGAGCAGCACCGTGCTCGGATGATAACCGATCTCCGGCGCGATGTAGCCCGGGCCAGGGGCGCCGCACACCCAATGTGTTTCACTGACGAGGTGATGCAGCATCAGTTCCCCGAGGGGTTCAAATCCGTCAATATAGAATCCTACGATGGGACAACTGACCCGGCCGTGTGGATTGAGGATTTTCTTCTCCACATTCACATGGCCCGAGGAGATGATCTCCACGCTATTAAGTACCTACCGTTGAAACTCAAGGGACCAGCAAGGCATTGGCTGAACAGCCTACCCGAAAACTCCATCGGGAGCTGGGAAGAGCTCGAGGATGCATTCCGAGCTAACTTCCAAGGCACCTACGTTCGGCCACCGGACGCCGATGACCTGAGCCATGTTATTCAGCAGCCCGGGGAGTCAGCCCGGCAATTCTGGAACCGGTTTTTGACCAAGAAGAACCAGATCGTCGACTGTCCGGATGCCGAAGCGATTGCGGCATTCAAACACAGTATTCGGGACGAGTGGCTCGCTCGCCAGCTCGGCCAGGACAAGCCGAGAACAATGTCGGCCCTTACCTCCCTAATGACCCGCTTTTGCGCGGGTGAGGATAGCTGGTTGGCTTGTCGAAGCAACCACCCCGAAGACCCCGGCACTTCAGAGGCCCGGGACGGGAACGGAAAACCCCGGCGCAATAGGAATAATAAGCGCCGGCACTCAAACAACGGTGGTGAAGCCGATGACACAACAGTAAACGCCGGATTCAGCGGCTCGAAATCGGGACCGCGGAAAAAACCCTCTAAAGGGAACCGGGACGGCCCGTCTGCGCTGGATAGAATATTGGATAGGCCCTGCCAGATTCACGGCACCCTTGACAAGCCAGCTAACCACACCAACCGTAACTGTTGGGTAATTAAACAAGCCTGCAAAGTCACAGCCGAAGAACAGGGCAAGGACCCCCGCAGCGAGGACGACGATGAACCTCGCGGGCCGAACAACGGAGGCCAGAAACAGTTCCCTCCAGAGGTCAAAACCGTGAACATGATCTATGTCACGCATATACCAAAGAAGGAGCGGAAACGCGCGCTTCGGGATGTCTACCCCTTAGAGCCGGTAGCCCCGAAATTCAACCCGTGGTCGGCTTGCCCGATCACTTTCGACCGTCGAGACCATCCGACCAGTATACGCCATGGAGGAACGGCGGCTCTGGTGCTTGACCCCATCGTGGACGGCTTTCACCTCACCAGAGTCCTTATGGACGGAGGTAGCAGCCTCAATCTGATTTACTCAGATACAGTGAAGAAAATGGGGATTGACCCGTCAAGAATCAAACCAAGCAACACCACCTTTAAAGGTGTAATCCCAGGTGTCGAGGCACGCTGCTCGGGATCCGTGACATTGGAGGTTGTCTTCGGCTCGCCCAATAACTTCCGCAGCGAGGACTTGATCTTCGATATTGTCCCCTTCCGCAGCGGTTGCCACGCACGCCTCGGCCGGACTGCGTTCGCCCGCTTCAACGCCGTCCCGCACTATGCATTTCTGAAGCTCAAGATGCTAGGACCAAAGGGCGTTATTACCATCAACGGTAATACCGAGCGCTCGCTCCGAACAGAGGAACACACGACGGCTCTAGCCGCTGAAGTCCAATCGGCCGAAGAGGCGTCGCAAGCCCAGTCCACTGCCAGAAACTGGACGCACGCAAGCGCTCCCGAGCTGCAGCCTCGGTCCCGGAGCACTCCCATGCTCACCCCAAATAGGGGTACGCGCCCCACAACACGGCCCACCTAGTCGCGACATACGTACCTCGTGTGCACAATTTCGCGCTCAAAATTCCATGGGCAGTTGTGGGGAAACATGACACAAAGTCCGGATGCCCGGTTCGACCGAGCAATGGCCTACAGATGTCTTCAAATCAACATCGACAATAGGCACCATCTAGGGCCCGATCAGCGTCAAACTGATATACCACGGCGACTTCTCAAAAACCCTTTTCCAAGGGCTCGTCTGCCGAACATTACTACTTCCGCCGAACATACAGTCGACATCTTCGCTCACACGGAAGCTTCTTGAAGAGCAAAGGCGCAGACGTGCAGCAGGGCGTAGTATGGACGTCAAACCACTCATGAAGGCCCTGTGTAAACCTTTACTCTAATGTATTCTAAATTATCTATCAAAGTTACTTCGGCAATCCGAATTGTACGGTTGGACGTCACATATTCAAAGGAAATAAAGACCGATTGTTCTATGGTACTTGTGCAGTCATTCGCGTTGCATATGCCTTTCCGCTTTTTGAGCCGAAGTAAACTATTACGATACGCCTTTTTTTTAACCGGCCAATAGACCGGGGGCTCGAACATAAATCCCGCCTCAAACTTTATCCCGACACTTATTTTTATTTTATGTGCTCGGCGTCGCGGATATTGCACTATATAAATCAGTTCTGAATTGCGTCTTTGGTCAATAGTTGGGTTGCCCGGCTCCTGTGTTTACCCTCTTACGTTCCGCACTGTTCGGCTAAGAGGGCAAAGGGAGAACCACTGCGATTGTACTTCTAGCTAGCCTGGTTAAGTACCTCAGTGGAGAAAGCCGAAAACTGACTGTCCCAATAAGCGAGAACTGGTCGGCGATCCGATGACTCGTGTTAAACTAAAATCGTTGGAGGTTAGTCCGTGTTACACGAAGGGTTCTTTGTTACAGAAACCATGTGATGATGGTATCGACCGCGGCTTGTCCGAATATCACAAACACTGGGGGCTCGTCACCAGCCCCCACAGTCAAGCTCTTCTGGCTACATGAAAGCACTAAAACCGCATAGTCTGATTGTCTGGTTTTCCGCACATACAACCGCCTCCGGGCACCAAGACGTCGGCTAAGGGTTAAAGTATTACGAGAAAACACCCCATGCAGTATCTGCAAGGGGGCTGAAGCGGACGACTGGTCACTTTCAGTTTACAAACGGCCGCACAGGAGTCAAAATTAACATAAGCAGGCACTTTACTCATAGCCAAACAACTTTCCTTACAATAAAACAAAAGTTACAACTCCTTGGCTACAAGGAAACTAAATCTACTCAAGAATTACATCTTTTGAGCACTGGGCCTCTACTGCCCGAGCACCATCCATCACGATGGGAAAGTATTGCTCGGGGCGCCTATGCTCCTTCTCTGGCGGCGGAGGTCCGGTGGCCATCTTGGCCGGCTTTATCTTCGGCCAATGTACCAATGTTTTGCCGAAGGCCATCCGAGCCCCCTCAATGCATGCAGAACGCTTCCAGGCGTCGATCCGGGAAGTGGCGTCGTACAGCCTCTGCACCAGACCGAAGTAGCTGCTCGGTAGCGGCTCCGACGGCCATAGCTTGACGTAGAGGTCCTTCATCGCCGGCTCCGCCATCCGATGCAGCTCCATCAACTGCTTCATTTGGTTGTTGAGGAGGGGAGGGTGTTCGGGCGCTTGAAATTGCGCCCAGAATAACCTCTGCTCGGCCCACCCCTCTTGCGCGGCGAAGAACCTCACCGCATCAGCCGCACTCTTCGGGAGGTCTGCAAAGGCGCCTGCGGAACGCCACACCCGCGTGAGCAAAGCGAACCTGTTACCACCAAAGACACTCTGTAGCAAATATGGCTTACCATCCGCAATGAGCTTCACTTGGCGGAGTTCTTCCTGGTAGCCGCGCGCCTCTGTCCGCGTTTCCTTGGCCACCGACCCCAGTGAGGTTAGCTCGGCGGCCTGCTCTTTATTCTTCTGCTCAAGAGCCTCACACTTGGTGACGGCATCCGCGAGCTCTTGTTGCACTTCCGCCACTCTGGCTTCGTGCTTTTGACTAGCGGTTTTCACGGAAGTCAGTTCGGCAGCCGCTTGTTCGGCTGCCGACCTCTGCTCCGCCGTTTCTAGACGAGCCGTCCTCAACGCGGCCTTGAGGTTCTCGACCTCCACGGTGGCAGCTGTAGTCATACCAGTTGATTGTGTTTAGGCTACTTTAAGCGATACTCAATATAATTACAGCAGCTGTCGTAAAATACTGCAGTTCGGACTCACCTTGCGCCTCGTCGAACCTCTTGTTCACCAGGCTGAGGTCGTCCTCGGAGCTTTTGAGCTTCCGATTCAGCTCGGCCAACTCCTCGGCGTTGGCAGCTGCTGCCGAAGACGCCGCCTGCGCATCACTCTACGCACATTAGTATCCGAGATATTGCTTTTTGATCCTCTGACCGGCTTTGATCCAGCTAGCCAGAGTCTCGGGGGCTACTGTGTATGAGGCTATACATCTATACAAAAGAAATTCTTTAAGGGAAAACATTACTTGGCTCACCTTGAAGCCCGTAAGAAGGCCATTAAAAGCCTCCTTCAGTCCACTATCAACGGACCGAAGACTTTGCAACACCGCGCCCATAAGGGCACGGTGCTCTTTGGCGATAGAGGAGCTGGTTAGAGCATCCTCCATCTCATCCGGCCACCCAATCGACGCCCGCTCTGGGGCGGGCGGCGGCGGTGGGGGCACTTCAGCTTCTTCCCTCTCGGGGACCGATGTACCCGACTCCGGGCGTCTTGACGACTCCGGAGCCGCTCTTGGAGAGAGCTCGGATTGGCCGGGCTCCTCCTCTTCGTGAACCAGAGGGGCCCTCCCCTCCTGGTCTTCGGCGACCGAGGTGTTCGCCTCGGCCATGATGACATCGCCCCCTCCCCCTGTGTGCGGTGCGGGAGGGGTCCTCCTTGATAGGACCTCCTCGGCCTCCTCGACGATTGGGGGAGGCGAGGCGCATGACTCAGTCCCGCTCTCCCCCAGCGCAGCCGGTGGAGAGTCCCCCTCCGAGACTCGGTCGGTGGGAAGATCGCGCATCGGGCTGCGATGTTAAAAGTAAAGGAGCGATCAATATCAAATTTAGTTCAGCCAGTGACACTCGAACGGATATCGAAACGCGTACCTTTGAGCCCACGGCTTGGCCCTGGGGATCCTTTGAGGAACCTCTTCGGAGGACTCGGAGTCCTTGGCAGAGGCCGTGCTGTCGCCGGATAAGGCCACCTTGGCCTTGCACAGTCTTTCGGGGGCGGGTTGAGGCAGCTCCTCCTCGACGTCTTCGGACGCCGCCCTTTTCCCTGTTCGGGAGGAATCGTCTTCCTCCCCTTCTCCTCCCTGCTCCTTCCCCTCCTCTTGTGCGGAGGGAGCATGGGTGTCCCCGGATCTAGTGTCCGGGGGACCTCGGGAACAGAGGCCCTCTCTGGCCTCCTTCTTCTGGTCCTTCTTCCTCTCCTTCCTCTCCGGTGCCTCGTATGGCTCCACGGCCAACATGGCCGTCAGTAAGGGTGTCCTGGGCCCCTCCGGCAGCAGCGCCGGACTGTCGATCCGCTCGGCCTTCTTCAGCCAATTCTACGAATGAAAAGTAAAAAAGTTGAGTACCTTGTTAAAAGGGAACAGTTCGGATATAAGTACAAAATTATTCATACCTCCCGTGGGGGATTTGCGGCGTCGAGTCCGATGTCTTCCTCCTCGGCCGGCCAGTCCTTCTGCGGCTTGAACAGCGCCCTCCACAGTTGAGCGTGGGAGGTGCGGTAGAAGTTGCGCACGGTGGCCGCGTCTTCGGACTTGTAGGCCCACATGGGGGAGGCCCTGTCCTGCATGGGAGGATTCGGCGGCCGAGCATGATCTGGATCACGTTGGGTAGCTCGACGACCTGCTCTATCATCTTGGCGATCCGGCTCTGCAGCTGCGCCACCTCCTTGTTCACCCCCCAGTCGAGGCCCTTCTTGGTCCATGAGACCAGCCTCGTAGGGGGTCCGGATCGGAAGGCTGGAATCGCCCCCCAATCTGCGCTCCTTGGCTCGGTGATGTAGAACAATTCCTTCTGCCAAACCTTGACGGTCTCGATGAAGGTGCCCTCTGGCCACTCCACTCGGGGGAGTTTGCTGACCATCGCACCCCCGCAGTCCGCCTACTGGCCGTCGACGATCTTCGGCTTGATGTTGAAGATCTTCAGCCACAGGCCGAAGTGTGGCCGGATCCAAAGAAAGGCCTCGTAGAGGACAATGAAGGCCGAGATGTGGAGGAAGGAGTTCGGCGCGAGGTCGTGGAAGTCCAGTCCATAGAAGAACATGAGGCCCCTGACGAAGGGGTGAAGGGGAAAACCCAGACCTCGAATGAAGTGGGGCAGGAATACCACTCGCTCGCCCTGCTGCGGCATGGGGACGACCTGGCCGGCCTCTGGAGCTCGGTGGGCGACGTTGGCAGGAAGATAGCCCGCGCTCTTTAGCTCCAAGATGGCGCTCTTGGTGACGATGGATGCCTCCCACTTGCCTTTGGACCCGGAGCCCGCCATTGCTGGATTGGAACTGGCGGCCGGAGAAGTTCTTGGATGGGAAAATGGATCTGGGCGCTAGAGCTCAAAGATGGAGAAGGCAACGGCGAGGGCAGGAGTGGGAGCGTGTAAAGGAAATAAAGATCGCCCCCCCTTTTATGGGCTGTAAAACCCACGGTCCTTTTACTGCGCCGCAGTCCTCGCCATTTCCCCATGTAACCGTGCCATTATGCGCGCGTGGGATGAGGTAGATTATTGATCATATCCCTTAAAACCCGGGCACGATCTCCGTATCGATGGGATGTGCCAATGAAAAAACAGCCTCGAACCGAGAATCGAGTTTTTCATAAAGCAACTCGTGGTCGTGGCGCATTGTGACCCTTCAGTAAAAAGTTGTCAGATGGGGGTACTGTTCACACCGAGGTGACTGGCCTTCGAGGCTAAGTTATCAATACCCCTTGGCAACCAAAGTATATTTCGGCGCGGGCGCGGCCAGGCAACACATAAAGACTCGACTCGGAGGGAGATGCAGGCCGGTCATCAATACCACAGAAGGAAGGGAACTGGTCCACAAAGCCGATGGTGTTCGGCGTCTACCTCGGCTTCGAAGACTAGTTCGGGGGCTACTGAGGGTGTCCCGGACTAGGGGGTACTCGGGCTGCCGGCCTATCCCTCATAGGCCGGGCTGGTGGGCCGCTCTCTACTCGTCGATGGAAGGCCGGATTGTGGGCGACCCCGCGTATCAGAAGAAAACCTCCGAAGACTTGGCGTCTCCTCCAAGGAATAATTGGCGTGGCCGAAGCGTTTATCCCCTGATGGCAACCGACTATATGTAACCCTAGGACCCTCTGGTATCTATATAAACCAGAGGGTTTAGTCCGTAGAGGATCATCATATCCATTGCCTAGGATTTAGCCCATCCGATCTCGAGGTAGATCAACTCTGTATCCTTCATACAATCCCATCAATACAATCAAGAAGGACGTAGGGTATTACCTCTTCGAGAGGGACCGAATCTGGGTAAATCGCTGTCTCTACGTTCCTTGTTACCATTGATTCCTAGACCCACAGTTCGGATCCCCTACCCGAGATCTGCCGGTTTTGGTACCGACAACGGGGACAGAGCAGAAGGAGAGACACACCTGATGGAGTCGCCGCCGCCGCCTCGCCGACATCATCCATGAACCATCACGCTGCCGATCTGAAGGATCGGCAAACACACGATACCATCAACTCTGAGACGCCGCCATGAAGGGCACCGCCGGTGTGGGAGTGGAGCTGAGGCAGATTTATCCGTCCGGGCGCCGCTCCCACCACCCCAACGATGCACCACGACCTACAAATCGAAACCCTAACTACAAAGCGGAGGAACGGGGCCCCCCCCCTCCCTACTGCTGCCGGAGCAGTAGCCGGAGGGAGAGGGGGCCAACGCCCTGGCCGGTTGAGATCGGTGGAAGAAGATTGCCTCCCTAGTCGCCTGGCTCGTGGGGGCGACCTGACCGTGTGCATTTTCAAAGTCCTCACTAGCTTTTAATATCATGTTGATGTACATACCAAAAGTATATTAACTAGTATCATGACAATATTACATTTACCCAAAAACATACACATACCTTCACACGATCTCGAGGGCGTCACTTTGTGTTTTGCTATCGGTAGTGTAATCTCGTCTCTTCTCACAACAGATAGTGTATAAAAAAAATAAGACCATTCAGGACTAGCCCTTGGAGGCATACTTTTATAGAAGAAAATCTCTATGGGCATCTCTGATACGTCTCCAACGTATCTAAATTTTTTGATTGTTACATGCTATTATAGTACCAATCTTGGATGTTTTATATGCAATTATATGCCATTATATATCATTTTTTGGTACTAACCTATTAACCCAGTGCCTAGTGCCAGTTGCTGTTTTTTGCCTATTTTTGCCTTTTCAGAAAATCATTATCAAAAAAAATCCAAACGAGAAAAAAACTTTGGATTAATTTTTTCTGGACCAGAAGAGACCCACGAATCTTCGGGAGAAGACCAGAAGAGCCAGGAGGAGGCGGCAAGCCTGGAGGGCGCGCCCAGGGGGGTAGGCGCGCCTCTCAGGCTTGTGGGCCCCTCGTAGCTCCTCCTGACCTAATTACAGCGCTATAAATTCCAAAATATTCCCAATATACCAGAGTGACAGAAGAGAAAACATTTTCACCGCCGCAAGCCTCTGTTCTTCCGCGATCCCATCTGGAGGCCTTTTCCGGTACTCTGCCGGAGGGGGAATCGATCACGGAAGGCCTCTTCATCAACCTTGCTGCCCTTCCGATGATGTGTGAGTAGTTTACCACAACCTACGGGTCCATAGCTAGTAGCTAGATGGCTTCTTCTCTCTCTTTGATCTTCAATACCATGTTCTGCTCGATGTTCTTGGAGTTCTATCCGATGTAATCTTCTTTTGAGGTGTGTTTGTTGGGATCCGATGAATTGTGAGTTTATGATCAGATTATTCATGAAAAATATTTAAGTCTTCTCTGAACTCTTTTATGCATGATTATTATATCTTTGTATTTCTCTCCGATCTATCGATTTGGTTTGGCCAACTAGATTGGTTTATCTTGCAATGGGAGAGGTGCTTTGTGATGGGTTCAATCTTGCAGTACTCAATCCCAGTGACAGAAAGGGACATGACACGTATTTGTATTGTTGCCATTAAGGATAAAAAAATGGGGTTTAATCATATTGCTTGAGTTTACTTTGTCTACATCATGTCATCTTGCTTAAGGCGTTACTCTGTTTCATACTTAATACCCTAGATGCATGCTGGATAGCGGTCGATGGGTGGAGTAATAGTAGTAGATCCAGACAGGAGTCGGACGTGATGCCTATATACATGATCATTGCCATGAATCCGTCATAATTATTTGCTTTTCTATCAATTGTCCAACAGTAATTTGTTTACCCACTGTATGCTATGTGTTCGAGAGAGAAGCCTCTAGTGAAAACTATGGCCCCCGGGTCTACTTTTATCATATATTAAAATAAAAAATACCTTGTTGCAATTTATTTACCTTTATTTTATTTATCTAACTACCACTATCAGAATTAATCCTTACAAATAACTGCTAAGAGGATTAAGAAGCTTCTTATTTGCGTTGGGTGCAAGTGTTTGCTTTTGTGTGTGCAGGTGCGTTTAACGGGATTTTGCTTGGTTCTCCTACTGGATTGATAACCTTGGTTCTTAACTGAGGGAAATACTTATCTCTACTATATTGCATCATCCTCTTCTCTTCGGGGAAATACCAACGCAGTCTACAAGTAGCAATCTCCAACGCTGACCTGTAAATTTTCTTCCGCATCCGTCCACAAAGAGGGGGACCAGTCCACGGATGCGGGAGCCGGCCATCCAACACTATCCGCATACATTTCAAACAAGGTTTAAACAAACCGAACGAAATTCAGGCAAACCGACTGATTTTCATTCAAGTTCGGACATAATTTACATAAAAAGGTCGATATTGCGATTGCTTAACTAAAAACTTAAAAAAACTAATCCCTATACCAGACGACCACCTCATAGGTGTGGCCGCCCTGCCCTGCCGCACCGCCGTCGCCGTCCGTGTCGTCGTCGTCATCCCTCAGGCGGCGGAAAGGCGGTGGAGGGCCGCGGCAGCCTTGTCCGGCGTCTACCTGTCGCTCGCGGAGGAGCCGCTCCACCTCCTGCCACGCAATGCGGAGGGCCACCGTGGCAAATGCCGACGGTGCCCGCGGAGCTCTAACGGTGGGCTTGACCCTGCCAGCGTTGGCGGAGGAGTCGCTAAGCGACCACTCCTTGCCGATCTTGGCAAGCTCGCCGTCAAGGCGGTAGCGGCTCCTCGCGTCCGTCTCCGCGGTGGTGACGGAGCGGTCGAGGGCCCACGCGGCGGCGAGGTCCGGGTCATTCCGGACCCATTCTGGCGCCGCGTCGGACTTGGCGAACGCCGAGTGGCGGGCAGCGTTGCACCGGTCGTACCGCACCTGCTGCCTCGCCGCGCGCTCCTTCTCGTGGACGACGGCCCTCGAGCCCGGGGATCAATTGTAGCTTTTTCGATAAATAAGAGCGTCGAACCCAACAAGGAGCTAAAGGTAGAATTAATATTCCCTTCAAGTTCTATCGACCAATGATACAACTCTACGCGCACTTAACGTTCGCTTTACCTAGAACAAGTATGAAACTATTTTGTAGGTGATAGGATAGGTTTGCAAGAATAAAACTATAAGTACTTTGCGAGAATAAAACTAGGAGTAATTTGCAAGATAATAAAAGTTAGTTGTTTAGTAGAAAGCTTTTGTAACACAAGAGAATGATTTGTCCCTAGGCAATCGATAACTAGACCGGTAATCATTGTTGCAATTTTATATGAGGGAGAGGCATGAGCTAACATACTTTCCGTACTTGGATCATATGCACTTATGATTGGAACTTTAGCAAGCATCCGCAACTACTAAAGATCATTAAGGTAAAACCCAACCATAGCATTAAGTATCAAGTCCTCTTTACTCCCATACGCAACAACCCCCTTACTTGGGTGTAAGCTTCTATCACTCTAGCCGCCCACCATAAGAGAATTATGAACGTATTGTAACACCCTATAGCGGGAATCTCTCACGCTTACGCGACACGGAGGGCACCATAGGACAGCACCAAAATAAAAACATACAACTCAAACCAATCACGATCATTAATCAACCCATAGGACAAAAAGAATCTACTCAAACATCATAGGATGGCCACAAATCATTGGATAATAATATGTAGCATTAAGCACCATGTTTAAGTAGATATTACAGCGGGGAGAAGAGGTGTTACACCGATGCATAGAGGGGGAGAGAGTTGGTGTTGACGGCGGCGAAGTTGTTGGTGTAGATCGACATCACGATGATTGCCCCGGCGCCGTTCCGGCGTCACCGGGAGAGAGGGGGAGAGAGCCCCCTCCTTCTTCTTCTTCCTTGGCCTCCCCCCTAGATGGGAGGAGAGTTTCCCCTCTGGTCCATGGCAGCCATGGCGGCGGAGGGGCAGGAGAGCCCCTCTTAGATTGGATCTCTCTCTCTATTCTTTTCTGTTTCGCGTTCCTGTTTTCTGGCCTTTCACCGTTTCTTAAATTCTCGGAGATCCGTAACTCCGATTGCGCTGAAATTTTAACACGATTTTTTTCCGGATATTAGCTTCCTTGCGCCTGAAGAATAGCACCAACCGACCTACAAGGGCCTCACGAGGCACCACGGCGCGCCGGACCCCCCTGACGCGCCCTGGTGCCTCGTGGTGCCCACGAGCACCGTCTTGCATTGATTCCACCTCTCAAAAATCACATATATTCCAAAATAATTCTCTGTAAAATTTTATTGCATTTGGACTTCATTTGATATGGATATTCTGCGATACAAAAAACATGCAACAAACAGAAACTGGCACTGGGCACTGGATCAATATGTTAGTCCCAAAAAACAATATAAAATGTTGCCAAAAGTATGTGGAAATTATAGGATATTGGCATAAAACAATCAAAAATTATAAATACGATGGAGACGTATCAGGGACCGCCGCCTCAGAAATAATGGAGGATGCGGCCCGGCACCTTTGTGACCGCTGGCGGCAGCTGCGCCTTGACGGGACGGCGGTTGCGGCGGGGCCGCGACGCGGGCCCATCAATGCGGTCGTACCAGCTGTGTGCGGGTGGCGATGCGGGCTCGTCCTTGACGCGGCGTCCGATCTGGACGCCACGGTTGCGCGGCGGCGACGCGAGCTCGTCCTTGACGCGGCGCCCGGTCTCGATGCCGCGATTGCGCGGGGTCGACGATGATTCCTCCTTGACCTGCCGGAGTGGGGACTCTGGCTCACACTTCACGCGGTGGCGCGGCGGGGACGGTATCTCCTCCCTGACGCGCGCCGACGATGGTGGTGCCGGGCTCATGTGATGGAGTGAACGCTCCGTCATTATCTCCATCCGACGGACGAATTCTTCGTCCGTTAGAGCGGCCTTCGCGAGGAGGCGGGACCGCTGCTCTAGCTGCTGCTGCGGCGCCTGGGCCTCCTCGTCGCCGTAGGAGATGACGATCTCCTCCTTGCCGGAGGAGCCGGCCGCTGTGGATGCCGAGGGGACCGGAGAGCGACGGTGGCGGCGCCACGATCCGCCCAAAGAAGAACTGCCACCGCCACCGCCTCCGCCTGTAGGCGCGGAGAACCACTACCTTGGCATCGCCACTGGAGTTTTGGGGGCTCGGAGAGGAGGAGGTATGGATGTGCATTGCCGGCGCGCGGCTTAAATAACCGCGGTCACGGCCTGGCGAACGGGTGGTCAGCCCGGTTCAATGCGGCGCAACGGCCGGAGTTGGTTTCTCGGGACGCGACATCGCATTGAAGCGGTGACACCCGAAAGGTCGCGTCCGTCAACACCGCCCGCACGTCCGGTCATGTCGCACGGTATCAATGCCGGCCGTTGCATACTCTGGGCCGCCATAAATGCGGCGCGGCAAGCGGCGCGGGCGTTCGATGGAAAGCGCGGGAGAGGCGGGTGGTTTTTTTTTGGTGGGTCAGGGTAGTTAGGAGCGGGCATGGCAGCGGTCCGAACACCGCAAAGCCCCCAGTTTGTCTCCGATTTGCGGAAAACAACAAGTCCGGACAAGCCTGCGGAGCGGTACAAACCTGCGTTGGATGGCAAAACATGTTCGAACCGCGCGATTCGAACGGTTTGCGGGTGGTTTATGGGTTCGCATTGGAGATGCCCTAAGCACTAGCGCTACTCAGGACTCCAATGCTGGTGGGTTAGCATGCTCCTTGGAGACGCCAGCCGGTGTATAGAGAAGAACAAAATGCCAAGAAGAAGAGGGGGCCGCTGGCTGTAGTCGACCAGTTCGAGGCTTCGTGCGCAATCATTCAAGAGAAAGTCGCCGTCGAGCAGTTGGAAGGCAGTGTCAACTCTCCAGCCCATGTCTTGCCTCAAAGTGAATAAAAATCTCTGCAAACCCATGTCAACCCACATTCTTTTTTCTTCTGAACGGATCGAGTCGTGGCCTCGTCGGTAGAGTACTGGGCCCTGCTGGATATGCAGGTCTGTGTGTGTAACGACTTGGTTAACCAAAGTGGTGTTGATGTGACAGCCGGACACAGTCGTCTTTCTTGCTTAGTACTCCGTCCGTAAAGAAATATATTTCTTTACGAAGGGAGTACTATCTAGATTAAGACTGTGCAAGTTGTCTACAGTACTTTTTTTTTATTAGAAGGGAATGAGTTGTGCAATGGAGAAATTAACGGCGCGAGCAATGGCGTCCACGTGGACAACATTATGGAGAAACTAACGCTGCTTCTCTGGCTCAGCCTCGCCGCCGTAGGCGTACTGCAAGCTGGTGCCCAACCTGACAGCAAAGGAATAACATGTGCATGCTCAAAGTTTATTGTCGCGTTGCCGCAACGCAAATGATCACAAAGCAATGGATGATTCATACACACTGCACAACATTGTATACCGAAAAAAACTTTCGTCCTGCTTTATATATAAAGCAATACAACCAAACTGATACATGGCACGAGCTTGCAGAAAGTATCAACGCCCTTTTTCGGAAAAGAAAATGTGGATTAACGTTGGGTGCGCAAGTTGTCATTTCTTTCATCAGAAGGGAACGAGTTGCATGCGCGTGTCAAACATATATTATGAAGGTCCATTAGCTTCTTCTTGCGTGCGCACTGAGCAGTGGAGAAATTAACGCCGCGAGCAATGGCGGCCACGTCGTGGTTGCTTCTTCTCAGCCTTGCCGCCGGAGGTGTACTGCAAGCTCGTGCCCAGCCTGACAGCAAAGGTATATACTTACATGCGTTCTCTAGAAGATTACTGCAACTTGCCACATATGGATCGTGTGCAATTGCACTCTGTCCGTACTGTATCATCGAACATATTTATCTGCGCGTGATCGATCGCGTGCTGTTTGCACTGCAGGATTCATAAGCATAGACTGCGGACTGCAAGGGGAGGAGGGCTACGTGGACACGGCCACCAAGCTCTTGTACTACCCGGACACAGGCTTCACCGACGGCGCCGGCACCTGCGGCAACATTTCGGCCGACTACATAACACCGTCGTTGTGCAAGTGCTTGTATACCGTCCGCAGCTTCGCATCCGGTGTGCGGAACTGCTACACGCTTCGCTCCCTCGTGCCCGGGCTCAAGTATCTCATCCGGGCCAAGTTCATGTATGGCAACTACGACAGTCTTCGGCGGCCACCCATCTTTGACCTGCACATGGGCGTCAACTACTGGCAAACCGTGAACATCACGAAGCCGGACGCGGACAAGTCCATGGAGGCCATCGTTGTGGTGCCAGACGACTTCGTTCAAGTTTGCCTGATCAACACCGGTGCCGGAACGCCCTTCATCTCTTTGCTGGAGCTCAGGCCGCTCAAAAAGACATCTACCCGCAGGTGACTGCGGCACAGGGGCTCCTCCTCTCAGACAGGATCAACTTCGGCCGGATCGATGAAAACAACGACGTCATCAGGTGAGCCAAAGATCACATACTTCCATATGTTGTTTCTATGCATGTCATGGACCTTAACCACAAACGCATTTGATCAATCGGTCAGGTATCCCGACGATCCATATGACAGAATATGGACACATTTGGTCGAACCTACTGATATATCAACAACGACGAAGGTCATACCCGACAGCCTCTTCGAGGTACCGACGGTCGTGATGCAGACGGCGATGAGGGCACGAATTGTCTCAGGCGGGTTAGGATTGTCTTGGGACCCTGAGCCCCAACCCAAAAATCCATCGCCAGGGTACATCACCATCATGCACTTCGCTGAGCTACAGGTCCTTCCATTGAACGCCATACGTGAGTTCTACATCAACCTCAACGGCATGCCATGGTATCAAGACAACGTCCTACCGAAATACCTCTCTGGCACAGCCATCTACAATAGCTTCCCCTCCCGGAAGAGTCACTACAACTTCTCCATCATGCCCACCGCTAGATCAACGCAACCGCCTATCATCAGTGCTATTGAAACATACACGGTCATCACCACCACCAACCTTGGCACCGACTCCCTAGATGGTACGTTTTATTCAGACGCATAAATACATAGATTTCTTTTCGATAAAAGGGGCCACACGCCGCCCATTTACGTTACAAAAATGGAGTCTGGGATACATCACTTTTTTCGAAAATTTGACAGGAGCTCTGTCATTTCTATTAGAAGAAGAAGAATTAAGTTCACAGCCAAGCAACATTTACACTAGGCTTTGCCTAGGTGAACCTGTTAAAACAGGACCAAAAATTAACCTCCATCAATCCTGAACAACTCTATGAAATGCCATTTCTCGTTCCCTAATGAGTTCCTTTATCCTATAGATTGCGCTTGACACCGTGTTGTAATCCAGCCTGAAAATACGTCCATTCCTCCATTCCATATTTGCCAAGGGAACCAATCCATCAAACTTCTTCGAGGTTGGAACGGTCTGTCTGAGATACATCACACTGTCCATTTTACAATACTCACCACAGATGCATCAACCACACCAGCAGATGCAAAAGCTTACATCACATCTAGCCAGATCTGAAGGATGCCAAAACACTACCTACAGGAATGAGAAAAGCACAAAGCATCAATATTACAGCCACACACGACAGGTACAAAGCATAAGCTACTAGGACATCCAACTTTCTCACACGGTGTCAACATAATCTTCGGACAGTAGGATTCCAACTGTACGTCCGTGTGAAGATATCGTTCACCACCTGAGACAGTCTCTTGGATACTCTCTTAAGCATTTTTCGCGCTCTTTTTTTCTGCCGGGCCACCCACGAATCCAGTAGAGAGCATAAGGTAAAAATCACAATAATAGGATCCGAAGGAAACACGGCATTGAAAACAGGACTTGTTCCTTGTTTTCCGAATAGACCAAAGCAGAGCAGTAGCTCCAATAGAAACTACAGCCCTATATTTCTCAGTATAGGATGGCAACTAGTTTTGATAAAGATCAAAGAAAGATAGATGTGTTTTGGGATTTCCCAGCGCCCCCCCAAATCACATTCCAAAGGAATCTTGTAAAAGAACATATGAAAAAACAGATGGTTGATACTCTCTGCAGTACCACAGAATTCACAACAATTTGACCCTTTCGAGCCTTTCTTAGATAAGATATCCTTGGTCAGGATCCGTCCTTTGATCACTAACCACACACATGCTTTGACCTTTAGAGGCATTCTCATCCGCCAAAGAAGTTTAAAAGCAAAAACAACAAGACGATCTTTCCCGTTGCCCCCCGCGTCGCTCCCTCAGGGGAGATTCGGGCGGCGTAACCCTAGCCCGCCCCTCCCACCTCTCCCCTCCCTCGTTGCCACCGGCTCGTCGTGAGGCTGCCAGTGAAGGTGGCGGCGAGGATCTAGCCACTCCGCTCTCTTGGTGGTGGTGGTGGTGTGTGTGTGTGTGTGTGTGGGGGGGGGGGGGGGGGCTCTGGATCCACTGCGGTGGCCGGCGCTCGTCGGTGCTGCCCGTTCTTCCTCGGCCGCGGGGGTGGCGAGGCGGCGCCGAGGATCTAGCCACTCCGCTCTTCCTGGTGGTGGTGTGTGTGTGTGTGTGGGGGGGGGGGGGGCTCTGGATCCACGGCGGCGGCCGCGCATGGTGGATCGACGCCGGGTCTGCGGTGACGGCGCTCGTCGGTGCTGCCCGGTCTTCCTCGGCCGCGGGGGTGGCGAGGCGGCGGTGGGTGGCGGCTGTGGTGCGGGGCGTCCCGGTGGCGCCCTTTCCAGATTTGAAGGCCTTCGTCTTCAACCATGGCTGCCTCTGGTCTTGCCTCGAGTGGCCTATGGTCGCTGTGGTTGGTCCTGCGTGGAGGGTGGTGGTGGGAGGTGGTACCGAAGAAATCCGAGGCCGGCTGTGCCGGCCACGACGGCCAGCGGCGACGCCCTTGGGCGTCGTACCCTTCCTGTAGGCGCTGTCCAGGTTACCCCCTTCCCCCCTCCCTTCCCCCAGCTCGTTTGCCGGGTGAAAACCCAAATCCTTACCGGATCGAGCGGCAGCGGCGCTCCGGGCATCGTCACCCTCTTGCGGGTGCTGTTCTTGGTGAGCATGGGGTGGATGCGTTTGTTGGGGAACGGAGCATGAATTTGAAAAATTCCCTACGCTCACGCAAGATCTATCCATGGAGATGCATCGCTACGAGAGGGGAGAGTGTGTCTACATACCCTCGTAGACCGTTAGCGGAAGCGTCTCACAACGCGGTTGATGTAGTCGAACAATCTTTCGAGCTCCACCGATCGAGTTCCGAACGTACGGCACCTCCGAGTTCTACACACGTGCAGCTCGGTGACGTTCCTCGCCTTCTTGATCCAGCAAGACGTCGAGGTAGTAGATGAGTTCCGTCAGCACGACGGCATGGTGACGGTGACGGTGAAGTGATTCCGGCAGGGCTTCGCCTAAGCTCTCCGAAAATATGACCGAGGTGGAAAACAGAGATCGGGGCACCGCACACGGCTATGGGACAATTGTGTGTCTCCAAGGGGTCCCCCTCCTCCGTATATAAAGGAGGGAGGGGGGAGGAGGCAGCCAAGGGGCTGCGCCCCCATAGGGAGGCCGAATCCCACTAGGGATTCCTCCCATTGGCCGGCACCCCCCCCCCCCCAATCCTACTCCAAGTAGGATTCCTACTTGGAAAGGGGGGGAGAGGGAGAAGGAAGGGGTGCCGGCCCCCAACCCTAGCCCAATTCGGTTTGGCCCCCTAGGGGGGGCGCACCAGCCCCTTGTGGGCTGTTGCTCCTCCCCTACATGGCCCATGTGGCCCATGTGCCCCCCCGGGGGGTTCCGGTAACCCCCCGGTACACCGGTAAAATATCCGGAACCTTTCGGAACCTTTCCGGTGTCCGAATACCACCTTCCAATATATGAATCTTTATCTCTCGGACATTCCGAGACTCCTCGTCATATCCGTGATCTCATCCGGGACTCCGAACAACATTCGGTCACCAATCACATAACTCATATAATACTATATCGTCATCGAACCTTAAGTGTGCGGACCCTACGGGTTCGGGAATGATGTAGACATGACCGAGACGACTCTCCGGTCAATAACCAACAGCGGGACCTGGATGCTCATATTGGTTCCTACACATTCCACGAAGATCTTTATCGGTGAACCTCATATGTCAACATACGTTGTTCCCTTTGTCCGGTGGTATGTTACTTGCCCGAGATTCGATCGTCGGTATCTAATACCTAGTTCAATCTCGTTACCGGCAAGTCTCTTTACTCGTTCCGTAATACATCATCTTGCAACTAACTCTTTAGTCACGGTGCTTGCAAGGCTTCTGTGATGCTGTATTACCGAGAGGGCCCAGAGATACCTCTCCGATAGTCGGAGTGACAAATCCCAATCTTGATCCATGCCAACTCAACAAACACTTTCGGAGATACTTGTAGTGCACCTTTATAATCACCCAGTAACGTTGTGACGTTTGATACACCCAAAGTATTCCTACGATATCCGGGAGTTGCATGATCTCATGGTCAGAGGAACGTGTATTTGACATAGTGAAAGCAATAGCAATAAACTGAACGATCATTTGCTATGCTAACGGTTGGGTCATGTCCATCACATCATTCTCCTAATGATGTGATCCCGTTATCAAATGACAACTCATGTCCATGGTCAGGAAACCTTGACCATCTTTTGATCAACGAGCTAGTCTAGTAGAGGCATACTAGGGACATAGTATTTGTCTATTATCCACACATGTATTTAGTTTCCGGTCAATACAATTCTAGCATGAATAATAAACCATTATCATGAACGGAGAAATATGATAATAATAAACACTTTATTAATTGCCTCTAGGGCATATTTCCAACAGTCTCCCACTTGCACTAGAGTCAATTAATCTAGTTTACATCTCCATATAATTAACATCCAATCAGTTCTTGAGCTGATCATGTTTTTCTTGTGTGAGAGGTTTTAGTCAACGGGTCTGTAACATTCTGATCCGTGTGTACTTTGCAAATCTCTATGTCTTATGTAGATGCTGTCACCATACTCTGCTTTGGAGCAACTCCAAAATAACTACCCCACTTTATGTATCCAGTCAGAGACTCATAGTCTTCCGGATCGGTGTTTAAAGCTTGCATCGACGTAACCTCTTACGACGAACTCTTTATTACCTCTATTTCCCGAGAAATTCTTCCTTAATCATCTTAAGGATATACTTTGACCGCTGTCCAGTGATCCACTCCTGGATCACTTTCGTACCTCTTTGCCAGACACATGGCAAGGCACACAGCATGGCATACTTTATAGAACCTATGGCCGAGGCATAGGGGATAACCTTCATCTTTTCTATTTCTTCTGCCGTGGTCGAGATTTGAGTCTTACTCAATTTCACACCTTGCACCACAGTCAAGAACTCCTTTTTGACTGATCCATTTCGAACTTTCTTCAAACTTGTCAAGGTATGTGCTTCGTGAAAGTCCTATGAGGCGTCTCAATCTATCTCTATAGATTTTGATGCCTAACATGTAAAACAACCTTTACCTAGATCTTCAAGTTTTACTCCACTTCACACCAGCCAAGAACTTATTTCTTTTGACTTGATCCATTTTGAACTTCTTCAAAAACTTATCAAGATGTGTGAACTTTTATCAGGTGTCTTGATCTATCTCTATAGATCTCGATGCCCAATCCGTGGATAACTCAAAAACAGGTTTTTATTGAAAAACTCCTTTCAATTAATTCTTTATGCTTTCCAGAAATTCTACATCATTTCCAATCACATATACTTATTAGAAATGTTATAGAGCCCCCACTCACTTTGTTTTAAATACAAGTTTCTCCATAAACTTGCATAAACCCAAACGCTTTGATCACTTCATCAAAGCGAGTATTCCAGTTCCGAGATGCTTGCACCAGTCCATAGATGGATCGCTGGAGCTTGCATACTTTGTTAGCACCTTTAGGATTGACAAAACCTTCCGGTTGCATCATATACAATTCTTCCTTAAGGAATCCATTAAGGAATGCCGTTTTGACGTCCATTTGCCAGATTTCATAATCATAAAATGCGGCAATTGCTAACGTAATTCTGACAGACTTTAGCATCGCTACGGGTGAGAAAGTCTCATCATAGTCAACTCCTTGAACTTGTCGATAACCTTTAGCAACAAGTCATGCTTTATAGACGGTGACATTACCATCAGCGTCAGTCTTCTTCTTAAAGATCCATTTATTTTTAATAGCTCGCCGTTCATCGGGCAAGTCTACCAAAGTCCGCACTTTGTTCTCATACATGGATCCTATCTCGGATTTCATGGCCTCAAGCCATTTCTCGGAATCCGGGCCTGCCATCGCTTCTTCATAGTTCGAAGGTTCACCGTTGTCTAACAACATAACCTCCAAGACTGGATTTCCGTACCACTCTAGTGCGGAACGTGTCCTGGTTGACCTTCGAAGTTCTGTAGCAACTTGATCCGAAGCCTCATGATCATCATCATCAACTTCTTCTCTGGTCTGTGTTGGTGTCACAGAAATTTCTTTCTGTGGCGTACTACTATCCAGAGGAGGTACAATTACCTCATCAAGTTCTATTTTCCTCCCACTCACTTCTTTCGAGAGAAACTCCTTCTCTAGAAAGGATCCATTCTTAGCAACGAATACTTTGCCTTCGGATCTGTGGTAGAAGGTGTACCCAACGGTCTCCTTTGGGTATCCTATGAAGACGCACTTATCCGCTTTGGGTTCGAGCTTATCTGGCTGAAGCCTTTTGACATAAGCATTGCATCCCCAAACTTTCAGAAACGACAGCTTAGGTTTCTTGCAAACCACAGTTCATACGGTGTCATCTCAACGGATTTAGACAGTGCCCTTGTTTAAAGTGAATGCAGCTGTCTCTAATGCATAACCCCAAAATGATAGTGGCAAATCGGTAAGAGACATCATAGAATGCACCATATCTAATAGAGTACGATTACGACGTTCGGACACACCATTACGCTGTGGTGTTCCAGGTGGCGTGAGCTGTGAAACAATTCCACATTGTCTTAAGTGATTGCCAAACTCGTAACTCAAATATTCTCCTCCACGATCAGATCGTAAGAACTTTATTTTCTTGTTACGATGGTTCTCTACTTCACTCTGAAATTCTTTGAACTTTTCAAATGTTTTAGATTTATGCTTCATCAAGTAGACATAGCCATATCTACTCAAATCATCTGTGAACGTGAGAACATAATGATATCCACCGCGCGCCTCAACACTCATCGGACAGCATACATCGGTATGTATTATTTCCAATAAGTTGGTTGCTCGCTCCATTGTTCCGGAGAACGGAGTTTTAGTCATCTTGCCAATAAGGCACGGTTCACATGTCTCAAATGATTCATAATCAAGAGATTCCAAAAACGCATCTGCATGGAGTTTCTTCATGTGTTTAACACTGATATGACCTAAGCGGCAGTGCCACAAATATGTGGTACTATCATTATCTTTTGGCATTTGTGTTATGAACATGTGTATTACTACGATCAAGATTCAATAAACCTTTCATTTTAAGTGCATGATCACCAATGATATTATTCAAATAAATAGAATAACAATTATTCTTTGAAATTGAATAACCATCTTGCAATAAACACTATCAGATATAATGTTCATGCTTAACGCAAGCACCAAATAACAATTATTTAGGTTCATCACTAATCCTGAAGGTAGAGAGAGCGTGGCGATGGTGATCACATCAACCTTGGAGACACTTCCAATGCACATCGTCACCTCGTTCTTTAGCTAGCCCTCGTTTATTCCGAAGCTCCATGTTTCAAGTTGCAAGCAACTGAACAAGTATCAAATACCCAGGTGCTCCTACGAGTACTAGTAAGGTACACATCAATAACATGTATATCAAATATCTTTGTTGACATTGCCAGTCTTATTATCTGCCAGTTACTTTGGGGAAGTTCCGCTCCTTGTGACATTTCCCTTTGCAATGGGAGCACTAAGTCTCGGGTTTGGTTCAGCCTTGGGTTTCTTCGCATGAGCGGCAACTGTTTTACCGTTCTTCTTGAAGTTCCCTTTTCTTTCCCTTGCCCTTCTTGAAACTAGTGGTCTTATTAACCATCAACACTTGATGCTCCCTTTTTGATTTCTACATCTGCAGCTTGTAGCATCGCGAATAGCTTAAGGATCTTCTATCCCTTGCATGTTTATAGTTCATCACGAAGATCCAGTAGCTTAGTGATAGTGACTAGAGAACTCTATCAATCACCACTTTATTCGGAAGTCTAACTCCCACTTGATTCAAGTGTTTGAAGTACTCAGACATTCTGAGTACATGCTCACTAACGGAGCTGTTCTCCTCCATCTTGTAGCTATAGAACTTGTCGAAGGTGTCATTGTAGGGTAACGCAGCAGAAAACAAAAATTTTCCGACCTACGCACCAGCCCAGGACCACTATGAAGACTGCATACAAGGTTTGATCATTTTCGTTACCGACTCATAGCGCAGCGGAAGTAGAGTCGCTGACGAACGGCGGTGCAGATCCCCGCAGCTAGGATTTTACAACCTCCCAACCGCGAGGATGAATACCCTCATCTGCCCCGCGGACAGCCCTCCGGGAGGCGGTCGCACATTCCCCCGGACGGTATCGCGGACAGCCCTTCGGGAGGACCTCCGAAACTCGGACTGTCACTCGGACAGCCCTTCGGGAGGACCTCCAAAACTCGGACGGTCACACGGACAGCCCTTCGGGAGGCACTCTCGAACTAAGACCGAAACTACGATCTCTCTACAGAGTTGCACACATACGGTGTCATCTATCCGGCAGGGCTTCGCCATCCAGAACTAGTTCCTGCCGGAACCCAGACAGCCTTTCGGCTCTACGAAACTATTTCGCTGGGAGGGAGAGAAGAAGCCAGATCATTGCAATGGCACTTGTATGTGAGAAAGAGTGTGTGAGATGGCAGCCCACTCACCTCCTATTTATAGGAAAACCAAGGGGTAGGGTGGTTTTACAAGAAAACCCAAAACCCACATGGATGAAGTCCTTCCACAAGGGCATAATGGTGAAACCAAGGAACAAGAGGGGCTCCAAGGAGGAGCCCCAAGTGTGGCCGGCCACCATCTCTTGGGGGGCCCCCCAAGGGGGTTTCTTAGCCCCCAAGCCTTCTAGAAACCTTTTGGGAAAATATCCCAAAAGGCACTTTTCCAAAAATATCCAAAAAGTGCTTTCACTATTCACGACGACATTTTTCAGCGTCTGATCGAACTGAAAATATTCATGTGGGCTTAGAACAATTCTAGTACCCACCAAAATAATTTTCAACGCAAGCCGGAACAATTCCGGTTTAGTGATTTTCATCTGCGAAAAGCATCTGAAGCGGTTTCGGCAGCTCCGGAACATTTCCGGTTTTCATCCCGGAAAATTCCAGAAAGTTTCCAGAATGATTCTGGCACCCTCCAAGAATTATCAGGCATGTGCCAAAACCAATTTGACTTTATGGTATCCTCTGAAACAACTTTTCAGTTTCACCGAAACTCATCCGGTGACCTCTCTGCGGAACTTTTCCGCTGTCCGAAACTTTTCCGGCGTCCGAAACTTTTTCAGTGTTTTTCTCTCAGACTCCTTGTCTAGTATTCAACAGATAGATGACCCTTAAGCGTGTGACCCTATAGGTTCGGTGAAGCATAGACATGACCCAGAACCCCTTCCGATCAATGATCAACATCGGAGCCGTGGACACCCATATCGATCCCTATACCCACACGAATAAATATTCGAGTGAACCTCCAGTTGCCGTGTGCTATTCCTGTTGCTTCGCGATATGTTACAATTACCCGAGGTGAGACATGTAGGCATCCCCGTGGATCAACAACTTGTCCACTATGCCAGTTACCTCGTTGCCGGTATTGTTCTCTTTTCTCGTTCCCGTGTTCCGGCATCCCCGTGATCAAATCACAAAGTGTCTGGCCAGACAATGATGGATACCGTAACACCGAGAGGGCCCAGAGATATCTCTCCATCGTCGGAGGAGCAAATCCCAATCTTGAGCTATCAAGTTACTTGACATACTTTTCCATGAACCCGTAAGCCGCCGTAATAGCCACCCATTTACGGATGACGTTTAACAAACCCCAAAGTTCATGAAGCAAGCATGAAGAAACTCGATACTCTCATGGTCTAAGGAATCATGCAAACGTTAACCATCTCTGTGTTATAAACCATTAACTAATGACGAATGTATCTCATAGCATAACATCAATTCGGGTCGATTCAACACAAGTGTTCTACCAACAATTGTGCCCTCAAAATTGCCGGCATAGTCATGCCCATGATCAGGAAAACAGGATCATCATGCAATACTTGAGCCAGTAATAGAGGCTTGACTAGGAATACTTTTTACCGTTTATTATCCCACACGTGCACATGAGTTTCCCTCCAAGCCTCGTTTTATTTGCAGACTCGAGAATCATTGCAGTTATAGCATGGAACATAAACCTAATTATGAACAGGGAGATAATCAATAACATTTATTATTGCCTCTAGGGCATATCTCCTACAGACTCCCACTTGCACTAGAGTCAATAATCTAGTCAACGCTAATGCACTTTACACCTATGGCATACCGGTCTAAAATATGCTTCGCATGTGGTATAGCCTGATGTCCAACGGATCTGACGACTTCAGCTCCATGTGTAACTATGCATATCCTCGCGTTTTCACGCTTTCACAAAATTCATATTTTGTGTGGACTTGGCTTTGCATATGTGTGAATCATTGGTCGAAACCTGATTCCTCAGACTGAGCTATGGAGCAACTATCTGCAATAGTGTCCCATAGACCAAAGCCATCTTGGAACCGTACTAAGTTCATGAATGAACTATATGATTCAACAACTTCTTTGTCACTTCTTAAGCGTCAACATACTTAGCCTTTGTTATAGAATTCGCCACAGTATCTTGTTTGGAACAATCTCCAACTACCGTGCCACCATATTGTGTATTACATAAAACCCTTAACTTAAATCGAAAATCGCATGGAGCATTGATGAAGACTGTATCGATGTAATTACTTACAACGAGCACTTCATAATCTCTGCTTGCGAGAAAACATGTCATCACTACTACTCTAGTACTCAATGACATCTTTCACTGTTGTCCTATGATCAGTACTTTGATCACTTTGGTATCTATACTCGCAACAACTTTGGAGTATTGGACATATCTGGTTGTTTTTACATACCATGGAATACATGATTAATCCAAACACAAGAGTGTGTGGAATCACCATCATGTATTTTGCTCATCAGTGTTTTGGGACACCGAGTCTTGCAAAAACTCTTTCCATGTGACTTCGGCAAGAATCACTCCTTGACGGTTTTCAATGCTAAAAAGTTTTAGCATCTTGTCAATATGTATTCATAGCTTAGCCCCATTAGGTAAACTATCTCCATAGATCATCATGCCTAATATTGAGGCTACTTAGCCTAAGCACTTCATCGAAAAACTATTTTCAAATGAAGTCCTAATTCGTGTCAAGAAATTTATTTCCAATTAACAATGTGTCAAGTACACGAGGTTTCTAGAAATATTATTATGCTCCCACTTACTTTCTTGAATCACAAGCATCTTCGATACCCATTTGATAAAGTCAAACCCCTTTGACCATTTCATCAAAAACGAAGATTCCAACTCCACTTTGCTCTCTTCTGTCCATCGCTGGAACTCTGAAGTTTGCATACTTACTAGCATCCTCTGGATCGACAAATTACTTTGGACTGTATCACATACAAGTCCTAGGTTTCATTTCCATCAGATGGAAATCGTTTTGTCATCCATGTTTCATATCTCATGATTGAAATATGTATTAATTGCTAGTTCAACCCAAACCGACTTCAAGCATCGCTACGGTGAGACAATCTCATCGTAGTCAACTCCTTGAACTTGTTATTGCAACAAGTCGAGCTTCATGGATAAAACATTTTATCCGTATCAGTTTTTAGTTCCATAAATATTCGTTAGACTCTAAGTCTTCCGAAAGGTGTATCAAGATTTTAATCTCGAATCACTTATATGGAAACTATCTCGGATTGTATTGGCATTTAGCCAATTCCGGAGTCAGGGCCCATCAACGCTTCCTTGTGTATTGTAGGTATACTGTTGTATAACAACAATATCTCGTTTGCGCACCTGATAGGTTTGCACGAGCTTTGCCTACGTGGTTCAGCTGCAAGTTCGACCGAAGTCCATACATTTTATTGTAGAGACTTCCGTATCAGTTGCAGTAGGAAACTCCGGAATCACTTCCAAGGTTTCTTTCCTTTGAACTGATGACGAAGATACTGGTTATCTCGTCGAGTTGCACTGTCCTCCCACTCACCTTTTGTAAGAACTATTCTCTTTAAAAGCATACCGTTTTGCGGCAAAAATCCTTTGCCTCGGTATAGTGGTGGGGAAATACCTAATGACTTGGGATAACCTTACAAAGCAGCACTTGTCTGATTTGGAATAGGTTTGTAACCTTTTACACAAGCCCCATATTCCAAATGTTAAGAAAAGTTTTAACATGGTTGGGCGTACCATACCATGACGTCATTTCAACAGACCTGATGGATCTCTTTTCAGTGTAAAAGCCGCAGTCTCTAAAGCATTACTTTAAAAGGGATAATGGCAATTTTATTTATGTCATCTTTGATCTTACCATGTCATAAATGGTTCGATTACATCTTCACGGACTTTCCACTTGCAGTGGTGTTCTGGGAGGTGTAAGTTATGAAACTCTTTTCACAACTCATCAGACATTCGCTAAACTTGTAACTCAAATATTCCTTTCTGCAATCGAATTGTAGAAACATAATTTTCTTGTTACAATATTTTCTTCTTCATTTTGAAAACCTTTGGAATGATTTCAAAAGATCCAGACTCATGTCTCATCAAGTAAATATCCATATATCTACTTGAGTCATTTCTGAAGATAGATAAATCCACTACTTGCAACAACATTTATTGGACTACACACATCATAATGTATGATCACCAATATGTTCTATGCTCGTTCCTTATGGCCTGGGAACGGTATTTCAGTCACTTCACTTTTCAGAGGAAATTTGCAAGTGTCAGATGATTCAAAATCAAACGACTTCAAAATCCATCATAATGGAATTTCCATGCGGGTTTCTCCAATGTGACCAAATGCAGTGCCACACTTGTGTGGTATTCTTTTAGTCTTGCGACATTTAGCGTCAGTGTTTATGGATGTATCATATTACCATCAATATTCATAGCATACATCCCATCCTGTATGGAAGCATGGCCCTTCATGTTATTCATAACACCGAACATCATAAGTTCTCTTATGAACAACCTTCTTGCAAGATACCTTATGCAAAGGGCTAGAGTGTGAAACTCTAAAATGAATTATGAAAGTAAACCCAGAGGTAATGTATTAATATCAATATTCATAACATACATCTCATTCATAATGAAAATATGGCCCTTATGTTATTCATAACATCGAACATCAAAAGTTCTCTTATGAATAACCTTCTTGCAAGATACTTTATGCAATGGGCTAGAGTGTAAAACTCTAAAATGAATTATGAAAGTAAATACATAGGGAATACACCGTTGGAAGGTATAGTAACATTTACTATGTTCCCTGCGTGTATCTAAACCTCATTCCTGGCTAGTCTTTCAGGCCATAGTAGTTCTTACATCGAGCTGCAACAGAATGCAATCGAGCGGGTATCTTTGTGATTTACTCACAATACCCAAGAATTAGTGATTAACATGTTTAACCATAATTCCTAAGAACTATATCTTTGACCAGCCTTCTTTACATCAAAAACTTGTATGACATTCATACATGAGCTGGATATTCCAGTCTTCTTTCCTTTTGCCATTATACTTCTAACAGTTTAACTTTCAGTATTTCTCCTACTCTCAGAAGAAGCACCCAACTTAAGAGTGGTGATAGCCCCGGACTTCCTAGGCGTGAAAGTTTCACTAACACCCTTCGGATACTTCCTTTCTCTTTAAGTTGTTGTTTTATTCACCATCATCATATGACAGGCGTTCTTCTGGATCCCTCTCTTATCAGTCTAATGCATAGTAAACTCCTTTACTAACAGTTTGCAAACAAGCATTGCTTTGGATATCTCATATCTTTTAGCCTTTGTCTATCTCTGAAAATGATTTTCAGATTCCATGAATATCACATAACTATCCAAACTTTCGAAGTTCGGGTCTCATGGAAGCAAACGTATTGCACTTGACTGAAACAGAATTCTAGCTTTTGGATCGAAGGACGAGAGTCACATGATCCATAGCATTAGCGGGAGAATACCAAAAGCATGCGATAGGACAAAGCCCTTCTCGGCACTCTTGAGGACAATCCTCATATTACGTTACCAACCGTAAAGTTTTAACCAGATATTTAACAGCTATTCAATTTTAATAGGGAAGGTGGAAACGCGAGCTATTATTCTACAACTATTATGCAAATCACACTTAGACAGTGTTCAAAATTAATTGCACTGAGAATTAAACAAGTTAATTCAATAGTGCTCTCCCACTCAAATCAATATCTCTCATAATTGATTGTGAGTGATTCAAGACACGAATTTCAATTCAACGCCATTGATGGTGAGCATCACTGATGACGAGAACTTCAATCGTTAGGCAAACTTGCCGATCACATCTCTATGTGACTCTTGTTCATCTTTCGATGCGTGTGTTCCGAGCTCATGACTTTCATGCCTGAACGTCAAGACAACCAAGTGATCTCGCTGCGAGGTCTTAACTCACCCGCCTCACACATCCCTAATCGTTCGTACCCATGTCAGCATGGCGCACCCCGAAAAGTTAGGTGCCGTGACGGTGCTACACTTGGGAGAACACTAACTACTTGATATTTTTGTGAGAGATCACCCTAATAAAAAGCGACTACCGCGCAATCAAGAAGGGTGCATCATAAGGGATAAACATCTCAGGCAATTCAAAATAGCAAGATATGGTATAGCCCTTTCTGACGGAGAAGTCTTTCATTTCTTCGTCTTTGGCATTCGCGTCGGTGTTCACCTTCGCGAAGATTGCCACCACCTTGTCGATGCACCAGATAATATTGCTATCTCTATAGCTAATAAAATAAGTGCATTACATAAGGTTGACACGCAGGTCATTAAAGTGCAATCATATGGCTCCAGCCATCATGCCGAATCATGACACGCAGGTCATGTTAATCAATTTACATCATATAGTCATCTCATACATAATCAAATTATTATGAACACTGCTATACCACATCACATGCACATGCAAACCATCCTGCAAAACCAAGTTAGACGCCTCTAATCGGTTCATGCGAAATTAGTTTTACGTGGCTTCTAAGGTTTCGAAACAAACCAAAGCTACCAACGTCCATCATCAAGTATGATACTTCAAGTTGCTAGATTAACATTCCAGGGTGTATGAAACATGAGATAATAAAATCTCGAGCCCCATACTAAACTTCGTCATACGCGTGACCCCCGTGCAGATCATATCTGCATTGCCCTTTCGTCTGCGAAATTTCATCTTTCTTTTTAACTACGGTGGAATTCAATGAACTGTTAGCACTTCGTTGATCAATCAGGATCGCGGATTGCCAGAACATTGAAACTCCACCATACTGTTATCAAGATCAGAAATATGCAAATTCTAGGGAAGCAACAAGAACATCGGGTAACAGACTTCATCTGCTACCCGCACAAATAATTTTCAGCAATAGATCTCATCTACTACCTAATTATATTATGCAATACCCATACATCTCTATGTATTCTAGATCGCAACCTGCATCTACGCATAGCACGCCTCTTGATGCCACTGTAGGGTAACGCAGCAGAAAACAAAAATTTTCCGACCTACGCACCAGCCCAGGACCACTATGAAGACTGCATACAAGGTTTGATCATTTTCGTTACCGACTCATAGCGCAGCGGAAGTAGAGTCGATGACGAACGGCGGTGCAGATCCCCGCAGCTAGGATTTTACAACCTCCCAACCGCGAGGATGAATACCCTCATCTGCCCCGCGGACAGCCCTCCGGGAGGCGGTCGCACAGTCCCCCGGACGGTATCGCGGACAGCCCTTCGGGAGGACCTCCGAAACTCGGACTGTCACTCGGACAGCCCTTCGGGAGGACCTCCAAAACTCGGACGGTCACACGGACAGCCCTTCGGGAGGCACTCTCGAACTAAGACCGAAACTACGATCTCTCTACAGAGTTGCACACATACGGTGTCATCTATCCGGCAGGGCTTCGCCGTCCAGAACTAGTTCCTGCCGGAACCCAGACAGCCTTTCGGCTCTACGAAACTATTTCGCTGGGAGGGAGAGAAGAAGCCAGATCATTGCAATGGCACTTGTATGTGAGAAAGAGTGTGTGAGATGGCAGCCCACTCACCTCCTATTTATAGGAAAACCAAGGGGTAGGGTGGTTTTACAATAAAACCCAAAACCCACATGGATGAAGTCCTTCCACAAGGGCATAATGGTGAAACCAAGGAACAAGAGGGGCTCCAAGGAGGAGCCCCAAGTGTGGCCGGCCACCATCTCTTGGGGGGCCCCCCAAGGGGGTTTCTTAGCCCCCAAGCCTTCTAGAAACCTTTTGGGAAAATATCCCAAAAGGCACTTTTCCAAAAATATCCAAAAAGTGCTTTCACTATTCACGACGACATTTTTCAGCGTCTGATCGAACTGAAAATATTCATGTGGGCTTAGAACAATTCTAGTACCCACAAAAATAATTTTCAACGCGAGCCGGAACAATTCCGGTTTAGTGATTTTCATCTGCGAAAAGCATCTGAAGCGGTTTCGGCAGCTCCGGAACATTTCCGGTTTTCATCCCGGAAAATTCCAGAAAGTTTCCAGAATGATTCTGGCACCCTCCAAGAATTATCAGGCATGTGCCAAAACCAATTTGACTTTATGGTATCCTCTGAAACAACTTTTCAGTTTCACCGAAACTCATCCGGTGACCTCTCTCTGCGGAACTTTTCCGCTGTCCGAAACTTTTCCGGCGTCCGAAACTTTTTCGGTGTTTTTCTCTCAGACTCCCTGTCTAGTATTCAACAGATAGATGACCCTTAAGCGTGTGACCCTATAGGTTCGGTGAAGCATAGACATGACCCGGAACCCCTTCCGATCAATGATCAACATTGGAGCCGTGGACACACATATCGATCCCTATACCCACACGAATAAATATTCGAGTGAACCTCCAGTTGCCGTGTGCTATTCCTGTTGCTTCGCGATATGTTACAATTACCCGAGGTGAGACATGTAGGCATCCCCGTGGATCATCAACTTGTCCACTATGCCAGTTACCTCGTTGCCGGTATTGTTCTCTTTTCTCGTTCCCGTGTTCCGGCATCCCCGTGATCAAATCACAAAGTGTCTGGCCAGACGATGATGGATACCGTAACACCGAGAGGGCCCAGAGATATCTCTCCATCGTCGGAGGAGCAAATCCCAATCTTGAGCTATCAAGTTACTTGACATACTTTTCCATGAACCCGTAAGCCGCCGTAATAGCCACCCATTTACGGATGTCGTTTAACAAACCCCAAAGTTCATGAAGCAAGCATGAAGAAACTCGATACTCTCATGGTCTAAGGAATCATGCAAACGTTAACCATCTCTGTGTTATAAACCATTAACTAATGACGAATGTATCTCATAGCATAACATCAATTCGGGTCGATTAAACACAAGTGTTCTACCAACAATTGTGCCCTCAAAATTGCCGGCATAGTCATGCCCATGATCAGGAAAACAGGATCATCATGCAATACTTGAGCTAGTAATAGAGGCTTGACTAGGAATACTTTTTACCGTTTATTATCCCACACGTGCACATGAGTTTCCCTCCAAGCCTCGTTTTATTTGCAGACTCGAGAATCATTGCAGTTATAGCATGGAACATAAACCTAATTATGAACAGGGAGATAATCAATAACATTTATTATTGCCTCTAGGGCATATCTCCTACAGTCATACCTCTCGACCCGGGTGTGAGCTTGAAAAACAAATTTTCAGCTCTTGGAACATCTCATATGCTCCGTGTTGCTCAAAACATATTTGGAGCTCCGGTTCTAAGCCGTAAAGTATGGCGCACTGAACTATCGAGTAGTCATCTTTTCTTGTCTGCCAGACGTTCATAACGTCCTCAGACGAAGCCGTAGGGGTATTTCACTGAGCGGTGCATTAAGGACATAAGCCTTCTGTGCAACAGTGAGGATAATCCTCAGATCACGGACCTAGTCCGCATAGTTGCTTCCATCAACTTTCAACTTCGTTTTCTCTAGGAACATAATAAAAACAGGGGAACTACAGCGCGGTCTATTGATCTACAACATAAAATTGCAAAGATTTATTTAGACTATGTTCATGATAATTGAAGTTCAATTAATAAAATTACTTAAGAACTCCCACTTAGATTAACATCCCTCAAGTTGTCTAAGTGTAACATGATCCACATCAACTAAACCACGTCCGATCATCACGTGAGGTGGATTAGTTATCAATGGTGAACATCTTTCATGTTGATCATATCTACTATATGACTCATGTTCGACCTTTCGGTCTCTTGTATTCCGAGGCCATGTCTGTACATGCTAGGCTCGTCAAGTTTAACCCAAGTATTCTGCGTGTGTAAAACTGGCTTACACCCGTTGTATGCGAACGAAAGAATCCATCACACCCAATCATCACGTGGTGCTTAGAAGCGTCGAACCTTCGCAACGGTGCATACTAGGGGAGAACACTTATCTTGAAATTTAGTGAAGGGATCATCTTATAATGCTACCGTCGTCCTAAGCAAAATAAGATGCATAAAAGGATTAACATCACATGCAATTCAATATATGTGACATGATATGGCCATCATCGTCTTGTGCTTTTGATCTCCATCAGCAAAGCACCGTCATGATCTCCATCGTCACCGGGTTGACACCTTGATCTCCATCGTAGCGTCGTGACACCTTGATCTCCATCGCAGCGTCGTGGTCGTCTCGCCGGCTATTGCTACTACTACTACTGCTAACTCAAAGCGGTAAAGTAAAGCAATTACATAGCGTTGGCATTGCATACAATAAAGAGACAACCATAAGGCTCCTGCCGGTTGCCTGATAACTTTACAAAACATGATCATCTCATACAACAACTTATATCACATCATGTCTTGGCCATATCACATCACCAGCATACCCTGCAAAAACAAGTTAGACGTCCTCTACTTTGTAGTTGCAAGTTTTACGTGGCTGCTACGGGTTTGCAAGAACCGTTCTTACCTACGCAAAACCACAACGTGGTGTAGTGATTGCTTTTTGATCTTCTAAAAGAACCCTCTTCATTGAAACCGATTCAACTAAAGTGAGAGAGACAGACACCCGCCAGTCACCTTTATGCAACGAGTGCACGTAGCGGTGAAACCTGTCTCGCGTAAGCGTACGCGTAATGTCGGTCCGGGCCGCTTCATCTCACAATACCGCCGAATCAAGTATCAACTAGTAACGGCAAGCAATATGTATACACCCACGCCCACAACTCGTTTGTGTTCTACTCGTGCAAATCACATCTATGCATAGACCTGACTCGGATGCCACTGTTGGGGAACGGAGCATGAATTTCAAAAATTTCCTACGCTCACGCAAGATCTATCCATGGAGATGCATCGCTACGAGAGGGGAGAGTGTGTCTACGTACCCTCATAGACCGTTAGCGGAAGCGTCTCACAACGCGGTTGATGTAGTCGAACAATCTTTCGAGCTCCACCGATCGAGTACCGAACGTACGGCACCTCCGAGTTCTACACACGTGCAGCTCGGTGACGTTCCTCGCCTTCTTGATCCAGCAAGACGTCGAGGTAGTAGATGAGTTCCGTCAGCACGACGGCGTGGCGACGGTGACGGTGAAGTGATTCCGGCAGGGCTTCGCCTAAGCTCTCCGAAAATATGACCGAGGTGGAAAACAGAGATCGGGGAACCGCACACGGCTATGGGACAATTGTGTGTCTCCAAGGGGTGCCCCTCCTTCGTATATAAAGGAGGGAGGAGGGAGGAGGCAGCCAAGGGGCTGCGCCCCCATAGGGAGGCCGAATCGCACTAGGGATTCCTCCCATTGGCCGGCGCCCCCCCCCCCCCAATCCTACTCCAAGTAGGATTCCTACTTGGAAAGGGGGGAAGAGGGAGAAGGAAGGGGGGCCGGCCCCAAACCCTAGCCCAATTCGGTTTGGCCCCCTAGGGGGGGCGCACCAGCCCCTTGTGGGCTGTTGCTCCTCCCCTACATGGCCCATGTGGCCCATGTGGCCCCCCGGGGGGTTCCGGTAACCCCCCGGTACACCGATAAAATATCCGGAACCTTTCCGGTGTCCGAATACCACCTTCCAATATATGAATCTTTATCTCTCGGACATTCCGAGACTCCTCGTCATGTCCGTGATCTCATCCGGGACTCCGAACAACATTCGGTCACCAATCACATAACTCATATAATACTATATCGTCATCGAACCTTAAGTGTGCGGACCCTACGGGTTCGGGAATGATGTAGACATGACCGAGACGACTCTCCGGTCAATAACCAACAGCGGGACCTGGATGCTCATATTGGTAACTACACATTCCACGAAGATCTTTATCGGTGAACCTCATATGTCAACATACGTTGTTCCCTTTGTCCGGCGGTATGTTACTTGCCCGAGATTCGATCGTCGGTATCTAATACCTAGTTCAATCTCGTTACCGGCAAGTCTCTTTACTCGTTCCGTAATACATCATCTTGCAACTAACTCTTTAGTCACGGTGCTTGCAAGGCTTCTGTGATGCTGTATTACCGAGAGGGCCCAGAGATACCTCTCCGATAGTCGGAGTGACAAATCCCAATCTCGATCCATGCCAACTCAACAAACACTTTCGGAGATACCTGTAGTGCACCTTTATAATCACCCAGTAACATTGTGACGTTTGATACACCCAAAGTATTCCTACGGTATCCGGGAGTTGCATGATCTCATGGTCAGAGGAACGTGTATTTGACATAGTGAAAGCAATAGCAATAAACTAAACGATCATTTGCTATGCTAACGGTTGGGTCATGTCCATCACATCATTCTCCGAATGATGTGATCCCGTTATCAAATGACAACTCATGTCCATGGTCAGGAAACCTTGACCATCTTTTGATCAACGAGCTAGTCTAGTAGAGGCATACTAGGGACATAGTATTTGTCTATTATCCACACATGTATTTAGTTTCCGGTCAATACAATTCTAGCATGAATAATAAACCATTATCATGAACGGAGAAATATGATAATAATAAACACTTTATTAATTGCCTCTAGGGCATATTTCCAACAGTGTTGCTCTGGTTGTTTGGCGGTGGATGGTGGCGTGGTCGGAGTTCACCTGGTGTCGGTGAGTTGGCGCTCCTGTTCCCCTTTGGCTGTTCCTTGACCATTCATGGATGGCGGAGCTCGATGCTTTCCTTGACCTGGTGCCGCCTATGTGCTCTGATGAGGCGTCATACATCCTTCGTTGCTTGGTCTTCAGCAGCCTCGCCATGCATTTGCTTCTCCGCGTCTGCAGATCCCTGTCAGTACCCGAAGCCCCTTCGGTGTGCTCGTCGTAGCATGGTGTTGGTCTCTAGTTTTGTCTTCCAGATGGTAATGGCACTGGTTCATTCCTTAGTTCTCGAGGGAGAGTCTCCATCTTTCGACGGAGCGGCGCCTTTCGTTCCAAGGCGAGGGGGCAATGATTTCCCTTCGACGATGGAGGAGGGTGTATCCATGTCGGCCGGAGCCCATGGAGACTAAGTGAGCCCCCCCCCCCCACCTGCTGCCTCCTTCGGCCAAGGTCCTGCTGGTGTCGTTGTCTGGTGTTTGTTCGTGTCAGAGGGCTTCATCATCTTCAAGCTGTAGTGTGCCTTAGTTTTCTATCTTTGCTTACAGTTTGGGTGGAGCTGTTTAGCTGGTTGCTCAGCACCTTGTATCTTGCCGTTCTTATTTTGTGTTTTCCTTGTAAGTTGTCTGTAATCTCCTGGCCGGTTGATGGCTTTGTTAATTCAAAGTCGGGCAAGGCTCGAGCTCTTCTCGGGCTCGGCTGAGTCTTTTCTCTAAAAATAAAGTGACTTAGCACAAAAAGTACTAGATTTAGTTAGGATCCACTTAACTTTGTGAAGCTCCTCTGACAACAACCTGATTGCACATATCTAGTACTCCATCCATCCGGAAATACTTGTCTCAGAAATGGATATAAATAGACGTATCTAGAACTAAAATACGTCTAGATAAATTCATTTATCCGACAAGTATTTCCGGACGGAGGGAGTAATTCATTTCACAAAAGTATGAGTTTCTTCATAAAGGCATCTTCTAAATCTAATGCACTCAAAATCTTGCTTAAAGACCTTAGCTACACTGACATGTTGGCAGAAAGTTAAATTGTACAAACGGGGAAATAGCTGACAAAGAGGCTTGCTACTCGCCCAAGCATCTCCCAAAATCTTGTCCTACAACCATCACCCACAACTCTTTGACAACGGGCATAAAATACATAGATGGACAAGCACACACTTAAACGAGTTATATAGATATATATTCATCAGTAGCTTGAAATTCTTCAAATCTCAGTAAATTTCTAAGTTGCTTACTAAAATTGCACAAATATTTCACTAAACTGCACATATTCAACAGTTGCAATTTTAGACTTATATAGTACTCCCTCCATGAGTGAGGCGTTTTGATGCAGTAGGTGGTTGTTGCGACGGCAACATCGATTCATGGCTAGACGGTGGCCTTGGCGCAAAGCGGCCGTGTCTCTCCCCCTCTCCTTGGCGCTGTCCACACCAACATGCGGCGAGCGCTCCAACAGGCGGAGGAAAGGGAGCCGCCACCGCCAAGCATCCCGTTGTGGAGAGCTGCCTCGTCATGGCCGGCTCTGCTCCTGGGGCGCCTCTTTGGCGCAGGGGCCAAGGGCACTGCGGGATGTGGCGGTGGACATGCAGCGGTTGATGCTGCCATCGCCCGCGGCGTCGGCAAGGAGGCATGGCGCCGTGGATCTGGCCATGACGGTGATGATGGAGCTTGTGGCGGTGTTTGGCGGTGTCGTCTAATACAGATAAGCCATTGGCCGCCACTTGGAGGATGGTGCATGGCCTCCGGAGCGTCCCCTTGGGATCTCGGCGATGCCGGTGACCTTCCTTTCTCGTCCGTGCGCGTTTGCAACTGTTGGGTCGTGGCAAGTGGAGGCGATAGTACATGTTGAATTCGACTGGGTAGTGCATCTCGAGTACCCGGTCTTGATCTCCGAGGTGAAAACCCTAGGTCTGGCCTCTTATTGGTCATACCTGGCAATGGCGGCGCTTTGGCGGCGCTACCTTGATGAAGGCATTGCTCGGAGTTTGCTCAGACTTGATCTTCAGGGTGAAAACCCATGATCTGACCTTCGGGTGTTGGATCCGGCGACGACGTCACATGTGTGTCGTTTCCTTCCTAGAGGCGTCGCTTTTGAAGAACTTCTCTCGTAGTCCATGTGCTGTCCTGAAATAGTTGGTGCCGATGGTTGTCACTGTACATCGCCAATCGTTGTTTTCATCGCTTCGGGATTTTTTTTTTCTCTCCGGCTAGGCATAGCTTCGGTCTTACATGACTTAGCTCTTTGCCGGCGAGATCTTTTGTGTGTGTGTGTGTTAGCTGTGTGCATCTTAGCTGTGCAGAGGCCGGGTATTGCTCATTATAATTGTATCCCTCGATGCTATATTATGAGTCAATAAATTACCCTTTATCGAAAAATGAGTGAGGCGTTTTGGCTCTCAGCCTCCATGGAGGCCTTTTTTTTGAAAATTTTAAAATTCGAATTTTGCTGTTTCAAAAAGATCTGAAATTTTTTGTACAAGTAAACAAGGATGTTATGTGTATGTGTGTAAAATTTCGGGATGAAATACCTTAAAATGCGATCTGTACAAAAAAGACAAATTCATGGCCTAGGAGGATGAATAGTATCATGTATTAAAAAGTCCCAGATTTGTCTTTTTTTGCACAGCCCTCATTTCAACGTATTTCGTCCTGAAAAATTACACACTTGTGCATTATGCCTCCATGTATATCTATATTTTTTTCAGATTTTTTTGAAATGTAAAAGTATGAATTTTGATTTTTTCGAAAACTGGCCTCATTGGAGCTCGGCCTCCAAAAGGGATTTTCGTCCCTCCATCCCATATTAGTTGTCGCTGAAACGGAAGTATCTAAACATTTGATCGACAATTAATATAGGATGGAGGGAGTAGTACACAAATTTTGAAAAATCTGAAGCAACAGTGAATAACAACAGTGCATTGAAAAATTGCCAACTACTAACTGCAGTGTCTGCGATCATGGCGATCAAGGTGAAGTATCAGGTGCATAAAAACTGGTTTGGCGATCCGTGCGGTCCGGAAAGTATTATGGTGTGGGACAAGTTGGCATGTAGCTACGCCACTGCAAGGGCTCCAAGGATTAGACGTGTGTAAGTAGTTCATATCAATCTGTAAGGAACTTATGTTTGTGAAATTCATAATTGGAAATATTAAATGGAGAAAGGGTTACATTGCTACTATCAAGCAAAACTGATCCACTGATTATTTGCTATATGCAGAGACTTGTCCTCGAGAGGTCTGAACGGTGATATCTCATCTTCTTTCGCCAATCTCAAAGTTATCCAGTACTTGTACGTCTTGAGTTATGGATCTGCCCTAATGTCCACTGTACTTGTGCAACAAAAACCTATAAGAAAGTGTTTCATATCTCACAGGAATCTATCAAACAATAACTTGGTAGGATCAATTCCAGATGCACTTTCACAATTAACTTCATTGACAGTTCTGTAAGTCGGGCAACATTTGTCAAAATTTAGCCATTCACATGAATTACTTCTGACTCGTGTAAATAGTGTTAGTAGTTCTGTTCTGCAGAGATTTGTCACACAACCAGCTCAATGGAGCAATCCCATCTAGACTTCTCAAAAGAGTCCAAGATGGCTCACTGGATCTAAGGTATCCACCCCCCCCCCCCCCCCCCCCCCCCCCAAAAAATTTAATTCCCATTCTATCTACCATTATAGTCGAGAAATTTTATTAAGCTTCATATTTGTTAGATATGGCAACAATCGAGACCTTTGCCCCAATGGCAATTCATGTGGGCTAGCAAATAAACAGAAGAGCAATCTGGCCATCTACATTGTCGTCCCTATAGTTGTGTCCGTGATAGTGGTGATACTAGTGGTAGTACTATTACTACTCTTTTGCTTGCTAAGACGGAAGAGACAAGGTGAGGCATCAGCAGATCACAATAACCGTCTCACCCCAATCACATTACTAATTCTAGTTGTACTATTTGTCACCTATTAAGGATCAACGAACAACTCTGTGGATCCACAAAATGAGACCACGACGAGCTATGTGTCAGGAAACGATGTTCATAGGGACAGTTCCTCACTGCATCGACTTGAGAGTCGTCAGTTCACGTACGAGGAGCTCAAGATGATAACAAACAACTTCCAATGAGTACTTGGTCAGGGAGGGTTCAGGTACGTCTATGATGGCTTTCTAGAGGATGGCACTCAGGTGGCGGTGAAGTTACAGTCTCATTCTTCCAGTCAAGGTGTCAAGGAGTTCCTCGCAGAGGTAGATGTATTTCTTTGATTGATGTTCCAAGGTAGGGATTGTGCCAAGAAATTTCGGGGTGAAGTTTATATGTTACAAATGTTTTGTTTAGGCTCATATTTTGACACGGATTCATCACAAAAATCTAGTAACCATGATTGGTTACAAAAATCTAGTAACCATGATTGTACATGGCACTCGTCTACGAGTACATGTCAGAAGGAACCCTGCATGAGCATATTGAAGGTATTTAAGTTGTTTACATGTTAGCTGCAGGTTAAAATGTGTCTTGAGAAATTCATACGAACCAAAGGTAATACTATTTATAGGAAGTAAACGCAGTGGAGGATGTTTATCGTGGAGACAAAGACTCCGGATTGCACTTGAATCTGCACAAGGTATGCACTTCAATGCCAAGTTTGTTGTCGGTTAATTAATGCTTTATGTTGCCATAGACATGAACACTAGCGGGTATGGAAATTTGCAGGGTTAGAGTATCTACACAAGGGGTGCAACCTGCCTATAATTCATAGGGATATAAAGGCCACCAACATCCTCTTGAATGCGAGGCTAGAGGCTAGGATTGCTGACTTCGGCTTGTCCAAGGCCTTCAATGGTGGCGATGATTACGCGTCCACAATGACACTCGTTGGCACACCCGGATACGTCGACCCCGAGTACCAGGCGACGATGCAGCCAACAGCCAAGAGCGATGTGTACAGCTTCGGTGTCGTGCTGCTGGAACTGGTCACGGGGAAGCCTGCCATATTGCAGGAGACGACACCCATCAGCATCATTCATTGGTCACGAAAACGGATGGCACATGGCCATATTGAAAGTGTGGTTGATGCGCGTATGTGTGGCATTTATGATGTTACCAGTGTGTGGAAAGTGGTGGAAATGGCACTCAAGTGCACCGCGTATGTGTTGCTGCAACGACCCACCATGACTGGTGTGGTGGCTCAGTTGCAAGAGTGCATCGAGCTCGAGGAAGGAAGCTCGTTGAATATGTGAACAATGGTTTCTCTACCAGTGGTGGCAGCGCCAACCCGAACTTCGATATTTCAGATGGAACACAATATTAGGTGGGTGCGTGCATTGTCCATCGGTCCTACTGCACGTTGATAACACCTATATTTTCTTTCCAATTTGGTATGAAACTATGAGCACAACTATAGATTCTACATATATATTTTTCTCTTGAAGGGATCTCGATGGAATTCAGAAGCATGTTGAGTTTACCAAAGTGAGTGCACATGGTATGATATATCCAAACACATGAAGTGTTAAGTATAAAGTTTAATTTGAATAAGGCCTCGAGATCGATCTCCATCGTTTGTAAAGCAGGCCATTCGTGATTGTTTATTCTTAATTGATAAAAAATTGTTACCTGACGGTCATTTTATATGTCTCAATTTGTGAGGCAAATCAGCCTAAGCTTTTTGTATCTTACTCTCACAAGAAATAATTCACAAATAAGCATACTCCCGCTAATGCATACCACTCCGTCTACAGTTCATTCATTTAAAACTAACCAGTGATTAGAGTAATAAACGATCAATGAGAATCACAATCACATAGGACAATTCATGTAACCTACACATCAAAGCACAAAGAAAGAAGATGCCACGTGGCTACTACTATGAACCCATAGTCCAGGTGTGAACTACTCACCCGTCACGTGGGAGCATCAGAGGATGCAATGTTGATGAAGATGGTGGTGAATTCCCCATTCTATAGAGTACCAGAGAGGAACTGCGGCATGGCTCGGCCTCAAATCGTGAATAGCTTGAAGTGGCGATGGCAGACAAAACCATAGATAAATAGTTTAGGGTTCCCGGAGTATACATAGAGCTGGTGCACGAAGGGAGAGATCGGAAGCCACCACGATGGACCCACATGACCAAAGTTTTAGGACGCATGGGCCCCCAGGGCTCCAATGGGTGTGATCTTTTGCATACTTCTGACCCTCTCGAAGTTAGGCACTCCTAATTGTTACGTATATTTCCGAGCTTCAAAACATCCTACAATTAAAGAGGAAAAACATGCAACTCTATCCTTCGTGCAATTTTTCAGTATGTTAGTTCAATAAATATAAATAGTTGCATCAAAAAGATAAGAATTGGCGTGAAAACTTCAATAATTATAGATATGTTTAGAACATATGAAACACAACTATGCATTATAGAGAACTGGCCGTAGGATGGAGGCGACAATGATATGTTTTTCAAACCTTTTCATATATGTATCCTATCATATATATATATCCTTACTGTTATCGTATTTAGTTTTTTAGAAACACCAAGTATAACTTAGACACATACACACTACCACCTGTACACATTCACACATCTTTTTTTTTTTTTTTGCGAGAAACTTTCAATCTATTCATCTTCAATCATGGCAGTACAAAGAACAACAGAGGTAATAAAAATTACAACCATGTCTGTGGACCACCTAGCGACGACTACAAGCACTGGAGTGAGCCGAAGGCGCGCCGCCGTCATCGCCCCTCCCTCACGGGAGCCGGGCAAACTTTGTTGTAGTAGACAGTCGGGAAGTCGTCGTGCTAAGGCCCCATAGGACCAGCGCACCAAAGTAGCAACCATCGCCGATGAAGAAAGTCGTAGATCAGAAGAATCAAACCTGTAAACATCCAAACGAAGACGAACGAAGACCGGATCCAAACAGATCCACCGAAGACCAGCAACGACCGAATCCCGCGAGATCCGATGGAGACAAACCTCCACACGCCCTCCGACGATGCTAGACACACCATCGGGATGGGGATAGAACGTGGGAGACATTATTCCTATTAAGGGACATCGCCGCCGCCACACAGCCCCAACCAAGATGCTAAATCTAACAAGAACGAGAACGGGGTCCCTCCCGCCGGCGAGGGGCCGAGATCCTCTGCACCTCCATGGCCTAGAGGCCATCGGAGATGGAGCGGACCGGCGACGGCGCCGACGGGAGGAGAAGAGCTTTTCTTGTAGAGGAGGAAAGAGATACGGCTCTACTGGTAATTCTACTCACCCAAATGCTACATTCACACATCTTGTAGTGAGGAACTGAGGACTGGAGTCACGGAGCATGTTCATTTGATAGTTGTGTTAATCACGAATCATGGCGTGCTACTAGACAATCTAGGTTTAAGGCACGTGTGAAACCATACTTGAAAATTTGCAATCGGGCATGAAGCCTTTGGTATTGCAGAAACATCCCTAGTAGTTGCAATGAAACGTCTGAAGAATAGGGAAGCACGACCATGGTCACTTTACTCTAGTTTTCAAGTCGTGCGACGCCATATTTCAACCCAACAAAAGTAAGTCATGAATCCATATCAAGAGTGATGACCAATTCGAAGGCATGTAAAATTGGACGAGGATTTGCAACACGCAAGTGCGGGGGCACTCAGGTCCTGGTGCCGGCTTTTTATTTTGTCTTCTGATTTTCAAAGTTCTATATCTTTTGAACAAAAATTCCAAATTAAGTTCTGTTTTCATATTCGTGTTTCCCATGACCAACGCTTTGAAATAAGATCCATTTTGAATATATTTTGACGACTTTTAAAAAAATATGTTAAGTTTCAATGTTGAAACTTAGTACGAGTGACCAATAAAAATCAATTATTTTGTGTCTGCGATCGACAGAAAAAATTGGTTAACATTATATTTCTGAAGCTTATTGAAACTTGGCATTTTTAGATGCAAAAACCCTAAGTTTCATCGTTGAAACTTAAAGTTTTTTAGGGATTTTCCTTTTTACTGTGCCCTCGTGCGGGATTCAACTACTTAATCGTGAAGCAAATCGAGCGGGCGGCAGACCTTGGCAGGTGAGTGCCCCCGCACTCACGTGCCCCTGCGAATCTCTGCATGTAAATTATCCGATAAACCACTCCATGTTTCCTATTCTTCTCTAGCTGGTTGCCATTTATCAAAAACGTGTGCGCCATGCTCGAAAAAACCCTAGTTGGACCCAGCGTCGTCTCGCGGGCGACACAGCCCAAAGCAAGAGCATGCTCCCACTCGGCCCGCTCCTCCATCGGCCACACCCCCTTGCCACTGAACGGGCAAAGCCACGTGGCTGATGGTGGTGGTAGGGCATCCGTCATGAGGTGTTGTGGTGGTTTGGCATTTGCACAATCAGATGGCGGTTTGGCACCGCTCGGAGGTGGAGTGCGGTGGTGGACGGTGTGGTGGTTTGCGGTGGTGCACATCTGTGACTCGTGTGGTCATCTCCAGCAACATGGGTGCATGGCGTGGCCAACACCGAAATGAGGACAAGGCTAGTACAACGTGATTCGTCCAGATGTAGCACGGGAGCGCCATGTTGGTAGTCGTCACAACGATGGAGTGTTGGCCCTTGCATGGGCTTATCTGGCGAGTGGCATCTGTGTGTGTGTGTGTGTGTGTGTGTGTGTGTGTGTGTGTGTGTGTGTGTGTGTGGCAGTTTTTGGACCGAAGGTGGTCATGGCTGTCGTGATAAGGTCTAGATCCACAGCCACACACTGCTTGGGAGGACGAGCGGTGCTGCTCAAGGGTCCCTCCACGGGATTTTGGCAACGCTGGTTGTGTCTCTCTGGCTGGATCGATGGTCTGTGTCATGTTTTCAACCTTTTCTTGTCATGGTCATCGACCGCATTGCAATGACCACGTTCGGACCATCCGTGCATGTATTTGTCTCCATATGCATATGCCATGGATAGAGATCGGCTAGTGTATGTGACAATTCAGGGTGACGGTGGTTCGGTAGTGCTTCTCAAGTACCCAGTCTTGAGATCTAGCGTGAAAATCCATAGGTCTGACTTTAGTTGCTTGTACCTTGCAATGAACGTGTTTACATGCCGTTGCCTTAAAGGCATTGCTTGGAGTTATCTTTGGGGTTGAAAACCCATGATTTGACCTTCAATGGTCGGCGACGTGGTGTGTCATTGCCTTTCTCCCGGCGTTGCTCTCGAAGAACCTCTCTCGCTGTTCCTGGATGGCCAAGGGTGGGGCCTTGTGTTGTTACCGATTGCTATGTGGTGTCGTCCGTTTTGGCATGCCTTTTTGAGGTCCTGCTTTTGTCTTTTTTAGTATTTTGACCATGTGCATTTTTGAAGTCTTGACTAGCTTTTAATATCATGTTGGTGTACATGCCAAAAGTAATTAACTAGTATATAATATATTCCATTTACCGAAGAACTTACAGATACCTTCACACGTCTCGAGGGCGTCAGTTGTGTTTTGTTGTCGGTAGTGTAATCTTGTCCCTTCTCCAATCCACCGCAGTCGGTGTATCTCCGCTAGTTAAAAAAAATAAGTAGCGTTCCTTTTTCAGTCAGACAGAACTCTTTGTCAACTAGTTCCCCCTCCCACGATGTCCCTCTATCGGAAAAAAAATCACATTCGTTTTTCCCCAGCATGCCATATTTGACCGCACCTTCCCTGTACGCCGCTCAATCACATTAATTTGCTAACGGTTTACATCACTTCATCAACTCCACCTTGATTAACTTACCTTTTGCGAGAACGTGGAATTACGCCGCTCAATTCCATGCCATATTTGACCGCACCTTCCCTTAGACGGCTCAATCACATTAATTTACTTACCATGCATGACCCAGGCTATCAAATTATAATGACACCAAAATCAAAATTCTAATCATTGGTTCTTCCCGCCTACCCCATGCCATATAGGGTGGAATTACGCCCCCTTCTACCTTAACACACATCTAGCCTTTATAATTAAAACAACTCGGCTCTTATGTTGCCCCTCTCCCCTCATGAGATGGATGTGGCCATCACATCTTCCAAATTTGCTTCTGCCCCGGGGCCCGACAGTTTCTCCATCCCCCTTTCAAGAAGTTTTAGGGAACGCTTAAACCTCCGATCTACAAAATTTGGACCCCCAATATACAGCAATCCATCACTAGGGGATAGCTCCCATCCGACGATTCGTTCGCCAGGGGGAGGAGCTCCCATCAACCGTTTATGTTCATTCGCCAGGAGGGCAGGCCACGGCAACCCCCCCCCCCCACCCACCCACCCAAACACTACTAGGAAAAAGCCTAGTAGTAGCGTGGGTAAACTGCTCACTAGTAGCGCGGGGTCCCGCGCTACTACTATCGCGCTACAGATAAAAAGTAGTAGTAGCGCGGGTGTCACCCCGCGCTACTACTAAAAAGTTAGTAGTAGCGTGGGGCCGCCCGCGCTACTACTATTTTGCACCCGCGCTACTATTATCCTAAATACTAGTAGCGAGCAGTCTTTTCCCCACGCTACTACTAGCTAATTAGGAATAAAAAAAATTAAAAGTTAGATGCAGTATTCATGGATGGAAATCAGAGACACGTCCAGTGGAAAATAAACTCAGGTCACAGAACCATCTTAACACTTGCAGCGTTCATGGATGCCACATTGAACATCGCAACTGAAAGAAATCACGACATCCCATTTAACATCAGACGCACACAACCATCATCGAAAGGTGGGTACCTTCCCTAGCGTTCCACCACCAACCTAAACAGACCACTTCTCTAGATGTATCTACCAGGGCTCAGAGTTCAGACGGCGGTGGACCCCCCCCCCCCCAGACGGTGGCGTCGAGGTCCTCCACCTCGGTGACCTCCGGCGTCGCGATCACCTGGACGATCATCTGTGCGACTCGGTCGCCGGGCTTCACGGCGAAGTCCGCCTCCGAGTGGTTGAAGAGCACGACACCCACCGGGCCACGGTAGTCCGCGTCGATACCCCTGCGCCCACGTCGGGAAAGTGAAAACTTGTTAGTTCGCGTCCGCGTCCAAATCCAGTAGGATATTTTCTTTCTTTTTAGCACATGCACATGAATCAATAGTAACAGCCGGAGGCTGGTCCTTACTTGTTGCACGAGAAGTGAAGAAGGCCGGGTCCCCTCCTTTTGTAATTAGCTCAGGTGCCTGAAGTTGTAGGGAATCTTAATACAATGAACTCATTGTAATGCATAGTAACAAGAAAATAGAAACAATAACCATTAATCCTAAAGAAAAAGATCATTCTATGAGCCAGGTTGACAGTTTTGAGCCAGTTATGAGCCAAGTTGGTAATAGTCTTCATTAACAAGAACAATGGGCCGAGATTTCTCAAATGACATTTGTTTCACCAACAATGATTAATGACAAGGCATGTAAGATTTACCTGACCAGCATCAGCATACCCTCTGATCCTTGCAAGAACTTGAAGGCCAAGGTTCTTAGCTTTCTCCCCCACTGACTAGCACAAGTGCAGCAGCACCGTCACTGTACATTGAAAGATAAGAATGGCACTACAGTTACACTCAAAGTAAACATTGCTTTGCATAATTTATATTAACAATGGAGAAAGCCTAAAAATTGAGCTACGGAATAATTTAGCTTCAGTACACTCTTAAGATGATACATTTACTACTGAAGATATACAACATAGTTTGGCGGCATAATGCATACAGAAGGTAGTTTGATCGTGTAAAAATAAAGCTACAATGCTACACTAAGAAGTGTCATAATTCTGAATGAAACTGTTCAATTTAGAAGTATTCAACAGAGACACTTCAATCACAGAGCTCAATATCTACTAGCTTAAATTCAAATGCTTTACTCAAGATTGTGATATCATACTGGACTCTGGCTGCACATTAACTACACCATTGCACTCTCTGTCGATATATTCTCCTGTAGGCTTGTGACGACCGTTGACCTCCATGGTAACATCAACCATGGCAAATTACTACCTGCAAAATACCAATAACAGCATATAGAAGATTAATGCATGATCTTACTGTTCTCCAAGAAAACCTAACTGATACTAACACTCCTCCTAAAAACGAGTAGCATGGATGACAAGTAACTAGAGTAGAAACTAGCAACTGAATAACAGCTATAAGATGCACAAACATTCAGTGTAGTAGCTTGTGTGATGTTGTGCCTGAGATGCTGTCTGGAATTCCTGCCCCGGAATACAAGTTCTCCGTACTGTACGGAACAGGCACTAGTAGAAAACATGGCATTGGTTTTTGCTAGATCAGAGCAACAGTCCCGGTCGACTTACGAACCGGGACTACTGCGTGCATCAGTCCCGGTTCGAGCGGCCAGGACGCCGGCCGGGCCTCGGCAGGCACCAGTCCCGGTTCGGCTGGGACCTTTAGTCCCGGTTCCAGTCACCAACCGGGACTAAAGGGCCTCGCTCCTGGCGCAACCCCTTTAGTCCCGGTTGGTGTCTGGAACCGGGACTAAAGGTCAGTCTTCAGTCCCGGTTCTAGACACAAACCGGGACTAAAAAGATGCCTATATATATGCTCACCCCTGCGCGCTAACTCCTCTGTTTTTTGGCCGGCCGGCGTGTGGGAGGTGTGTGCTACTCTGTTCTCACCTCCTATGCACATGAGGTGTTTGATGAAATGCCCGAGCCACACTTAAGCTTTCTCCTCTCTAAGCTCGACCTCCAAGCTTCATTTTCCCCAAGATTTGTCTAGGTTTGGCGGTGCACCAACTATCCAAGTGTTCTAAAAAGGTTAGCAACTTCATCCTTTCATCTCTCACTGCTAGTTTAGCTCATTTCAAATGCTCTAGAAGTAGTGTGGTTTGTTGGTTTTAGTGGAGGAGTGTATGTGTGAGCTTATTTGATTTAGATGCACAATTTGAGCTCAAATTAACTTCTTAGTTTGCACATGTGTAGGGTGCCGTCCCGTCCCCGTCCCCGTCCTCACCGCCGTCGATTGCCCGCGCCGATCTCGTCGCCGGCACCACCGTGGTGAGCCTCTTGTTCTTATCTTTTTTTTAAAGAAAAAATTCTTACTTGTATGATTTATATAGCTACTTGTATAATTTTCTTACTTGTATTATTGTTTATTATTATATAGTGCCATGGTTTTGGTATCCGCCCCCGTCGGCTCTCGTCCGGTCTATGATTCGGATGTGGTATATTATCTTTTATAACTATTTGTTTCATTTAGTGTTTATGACAATTATGCCGACCAACTTGACATAGATGTCTTAATTAGATGCTCTAGAAAGTTGTATGTTGTTCTATGAGAACTATGTATGAACTTTATGTATTTATTTTTTCAGTAATAACATTTGATGACAACTGTACTTTGGTTTTAATGTGATGATGAACTTGTATTAATTTGGTCATTTCTCTATTCATGATGTTCTGTAATAGTTTTTGATATACTTAATTATATAATGCACGCAGATGAACCGGCAATGGATGTACGGTGACCGACGCACCTCCGACTACATTACGGGCCTGCATAATTTTCTCTATGTGGCTGAGGCAAACAAGCAGAATGGTTTTATGTATTGTCCATGTACTGTCTGTGAGAATACGAAGGATTACTCTGACTCGAAAACCCTTCACTTCCACCTGCTTAAGAACGGTTTCATGCCACACTATAATGTTTGGACCAAGCACGGAGAAAGAGGGGTTATGATGGAAGACAACGAAGAAGAAGAGGATGATGACAACTATCCTATGTTCCCTGCATACATTGATACTGCAACGGGGGAAGCTGAAGATCAAGAGGCACCAGATGTGCCCGATGATGATCTTCGCCGGGTCATTGTTGATGCACAGAGAGGATGCGAAAGTGAAAGGGAGAAGTTGAAGTTCGATCGCATGTTAGAGGATCACAAAAAAGGGTTGTACCCAAATTGCGAAGATGGCAACACAAAGCTCGGTACTGCACTGGAATTGCTGCAATGGAAGGAAGAGAATGGTGTATCTGACAAGGGATTTGGGAAGCTACTGAAAATAATGAAGAAGAAGCTTCCAAAGGATAACGAATTGCCTGACAGTACGTACGAAGCAAAGAAGGTTCTCTGCCCTCTAGGATTAGAGGTGCAGAAGATAACATGCATGCCCTAATGACTGCATCCTCTATCGCGGTGAGGAGTACGAGAATTTGAATGCATGCCCGGTATGCGGTGCATTGCGGTATAAGATCAGAAGAGGGTTCCTGCCAAGGTGATGTGGTATGCTCCTATAATACCACGGTTGAAACGTCTGTTCAGAAATAAAGAGCATGCCAAGTTGTTGCGATGGCACAAAGAAGACCGTAAGAAAGACGGGAAGTTGAGAGTACCCGCTGATGGGTCGCAGTGGAGAAAAATCGAGACAAAGTGGCCGGACTTTGCAGGTGACGCAAGGAACTTATGGTTTGGTTTAAGTGCAGATGGCATTAATCCTTTTGGGGAGCAGAGCAACAATCATAGCACCTGGCCTGTGACTCTATGTATCTATAACCTTTCTCCTTGGTTGTGCATGAAGAGGAAGTTCATTATGATGCCAGTGCTCATCCAAGGCCCTAAGCAACCCGGCAACGACATTGATGTGTACCTAAGGCCATTAGTTGAAGAACTTTTACAACTGTGGGACATAAAAGGTGTACGTGTGCGGGATGAGCACAAACAGCAGGAATTTGACCTACGAGCGTTGCTGTTTGTAACCATCAATGATTGGCCTGCTCTTAGTAACCTTACAGGACAGACAAACAAGGGATACCACGCATGCACGCACTGTTTAGATGAGACCGAAAGTATATATTTGGATAAATGTAAGAAGAATGTGTACCTGGGACATCGTCGATTTCTTCCGACCAAGCATGCCTTAAGAAAGAAAGGCAAGCATTTCAAAGGTGAGGCAGATCACCGGAAGAAGCCTGTCCTCCGTACTGGTGATGATATACTTGATATGGTCAAGGATTTACAAGTAATCTTTGGAAAGGGTCCTGGCGGACAATCTGTTCGGAATGACGCTGATGGACACGCACCCATGTGGAAGAAGAAATCCATATTTTGGGACCTACCGTATTGGAAAGACCTAGAGGTCCGCTCTGCAATCGACGTGATGCACGTGATGAAGAATCTTTGCGTGAACCTGCTAGGCTTCTTGGGCGTGTATGGGAAGACCAAAGATACACCGGAGGCACGGGAGGACCAGCAACGTATGAACGAAAAAGACGGCATGCATCCAAAGCAGTATCAAGGTCCTGCCAGCTACGCTCTTACCAAAGCAGAGAAGGAAATCTTTTTTGAATGCCTGCTAAGTATCAAGGTCCCGTCTGGCTTCTCGTCGAATATAAAGGGAATAATAAATATGGCAGAGAAAAAATTCCAGAACCTAAAGTCTCATGACTGCCACGTGATTATGACGCAACTGCTTCCGGTTGCATTGAGGGGGCTTCTACCAGAAAATGTTCGATTAGCCATTGTGAAGCTATGTGCATTCCTCAATGCAATTTCTCAGAAGGTAATCGATCCAGAAATCCTACCAAGGTTACAGAATGATTTGGTCCAATGTCTTGTCAGTTTTGAGTTGGTGTTCCCACCATCCTTCTTCAATATTACGACGCACGTCCTAGTTCACCTAGTCGACGAGATTACAATTCTGGGTCCTGTATTTCTACACAATATGTACCCTTTGAGAGGTTCATGGGAGTCTTAAAGAAATATGTTCGTAACCGTGCTAGGCCAGAAGGAAGCATCTCCACGGACCATCAAACAGAGGAGGTCATTGAGTTTTGTGTTGACTTTATTCCTGACCTTAAGCCGATTGGTGTTCCTGAATCGCGGCATGAGTTGAGACTGGGTGGAAAAGGCACGCTAGGACCGAACTCAATAATATGTAGGGATGGGCATTCTTGGGCGCAAACACACTACACAGTTCTATAGAATTCTACCTTGGTGGCCCCGTATATCAATGAACACAAGAATATTCTACGCTCCAAACACCCGGAGCAGTCTGACGATTGGATTACACGTGAACACATGGGGACTTTCGGCGGTTGGTTGCAAACACATCTCATGGGTAACACCACTGTTGGAGATGAGCTGTACTTGTTGGCCAGGACGCCATCTTTGACTGTATTGACTTTCCAAGGGTACGAGATAAATGGGAATACATTTTACACGATCGCTCAAGATAAAAAGAGCACCAACCAAATCAGTGGTGTCCGCTTTGATGCAGCAAACACCAATAGGGCAAAGGACACATATTATGGTTACATAGAGGACATATGGGAACTTGACTATGGACGTGATTTTAAGGTCCCTTTTTTCGGTGCAAATGGGTCAATCTGTCAGGAGGCGGGGTACAGGTAGACCCGCAGTACGGAATGACAACAGTGGATCTCAACAATCTTGGGTACACAGACGAACCATTCGTCCTAGCCAATGATGTGGCGCATGTTTTCTATGTGAAGGACATGTCTACTAAACCGAGAAAAAGAAAAGATAAGGAAGCGAATACATCATACGATGAGCCAAAGCGCCACATAGTTCTTTCAGGGAAAAGAAACATCGTGGGAGTGGAGGACAAGACAGACATGTCAGAAGATTATGAAAAGTTTCATGAAATTTCTCCCTTCAGAGTGAAGACTGACCCAAGCATCCTGTTAAATGATGAAGATTATCCATGGTTACGGCGCAATAAGCAAGGGACACACGCGAAGAAATAATTTTATACCCCAAGATCCCACTCTGGGATGTGACCGGCTTCACCGCCATCACTTTCTCTCTAGTGTGAGTTTCCGGACTTATAGCTGGAAAGTGCCACTTCGGACAAACCGGAGGGAATCTTTGTAAGAGCTAGCTAGGGCATTTTGGCATTTGAAACATGATTTTATAATAATTATTTATTAAGTTATGAAATTTCAATTATTCGTATCCTTTCAATCACATGTTTTGTAAGGTTGATCATACGCGGTTAGTCCCGGTTGGTGGCTCCATATATAATAACAAGGTTAATATAGACATGGCTTAATCGTCTTGACATAGATGAATACAGCAGAAGCATCGGAGATGATAAGAGAGAAACGTTGTATGACATAAAGTTGGAGGTACTATGTGGTTTCTCTGATCGGAGATGATAAGAGAGAAACGTTGGTGTCGGCTTTTTTTGAATCACTATGTGTCTATGCATCAAAATAAATTAGGTTAACAAAAAGTATCGGAATTTATGGTGAACATGTTGCGGCAATGGTACATATGAAAATAAAAAAAAATAAAAAAAACATAACATATGCAAAAAATTAAAATTGCCATAACATAAAAAATAAAAAGACATAACATATGCAAAAAAATTAAAATTGCCATAACATAAAAAATAAAAAGACATAACATGCGCCATATATTTTATAGTGGTTATGAAATAATATTAAAATTGACATAACATATGCAAAAAATAACGTGAAGGGTATATATGTGTTTTGGCATTTGAAACGCGAAGGAACGCTATTTTTCATGCATTTATTGATTTTTTTTTGAGCTAAATGACCCTGAAATTGAAAAGCACTACAAATGAACTCTGAAAAGGTTGAAACTTGGCATGGTATCATTATTTCACCCACATAGCATGTGCTAAAAAGTTGAGAGGGTTATGGCAAAAACTGGATGCACTTCGTGTACAAACTGGACAAAATCTTTCGAAGTATCAGGGTTTCGGACGAAAACTCATTTGTTACAAAGGCATTTCATTTTTTTAAACTTATTTTAACTCCAGACTTTTTGTGCATTCAACATGCACCATTCAAAGCCACATCATCAATTTTCAACCCTTTCTGACTTCATTCGTTATTTTTCATGCATTTAATGATTTTTTTGAGCTATAAAACTAAAAGAGCTAAACAGAATCTGTTTTTGAATAAAACACCTATTTAAAATAATCTAAAAATTACCAAGTTGAACATACTGATAAAACACACTAATATTAAACAGCAGGAAAAAAATCACTCAAAAATCTATTTTTAAAGTAAAGTTATTCACAAACTAGTGATTCACACAAATTTCAAAGAATTCAAATTTAAACTATTCAAATTTGAAAACTACTGGCACTAACAGAAAGTTTATAATTTTTGTGACCTAAACCAAAAGGATTCACTCAAAAACTCTAAATATTTGGCTGTAAGTAGAAACAAAAGAAAAAAAATAAAGCAAAAAAACAAAAAAAAACTGGAAAAGACCTTTAGTCCCGGTTGGAGCCACCAACCGGGACTAAAAAATTTGCAAAAAATAAAAAAATGCCCGCCTACTAGGCCACCACGGCCTGCATACGACTAGAAACCCAGCTTTATATGGGCCAGGATGCAGGCCCGCAGGACAAGTAGGCCCAACAGGGCAGAGAGGAACGTTAGGCATATACTGCCTCCTTTAGAGAGGAGCTCGAGACGGTTATCACAGCGGGGCTTATAAACAGGTGCGAATGCCTCTCGCTTGGCGAGGTGGGACTAAACTTCCACCACGCCAGGACCAACCCTTTAGTCCCGGTTGGTGGCTCCAACTGGGACTAAAGGCCCCCCTTTAGTCCCGGTCCGTGCCACCAACCGGGACTAAAGGGTTGGGTTTCCCGCCCTTTGGGCTGGTGAAATTCACCTTTAGTCCCGGTTGGTGGCTCGGACCGGGACTAAAGGGGGGCCTTTAGTCCCGGTTGGTGCCACCAACCGGAACTAAAGCTCGGGCTATATAAACCGCGCGCTGCCTTCTTCCTCCCCAATCTTCTTTCTCTCTCGATCGCTCCTCTGCGCCGACGCCGAACCACCGCACGCCGCCGCCAGGCTGCCGCGACGCCCTGCCCTGAGCCGTCCCCGAGCCCGCTGACCATCGCCGGACCTCCTCGCCGTCCTCCCGAGCATCGCCGCCCCCGAGGCCGCTCCTCGTCGCCGCCCCCGATCGAGCCCTCCTCGTCGTCGCCGCCCCACGGTGAGCACCCTTTCCCCCTCCTCCCCCTCTTCCCCAAATGGATGGATGGATGGATTCATGGATGACGAAATGCCAGAGGGCTCTAGGAATTTTCTGAATTTTCTGAATTTTTTCTGAATTTTTTGACAGTGCACATCAAGTGTATGATGAAATGCCAGAGGGCTCTAGGAATTTTAGGAATTTTTGAGAATTTTTGTGGTGAGGTGTTGATGCACAAGAGAGTCTGGCAAAGTTTCAGAATTTTTGGAGCAATTTAAATTGGGCTTTGACCATGGAGTTTGAATCTGGTCCAAATTTGAACTGAATGAAATTTGAAAAAATTGAACTATGGAACCAAATGTTTTTGGTGGAATGGGTTGTGGGTACTGTAAAAAAGATGGAGTAATTTTTGTGGGTGCAAAAGAATTGGGGAGAATATAGCTCCTTTGCAAATCAAAGAACAAAATTTTTGCATTAGAGTTCATTTTGTCTTTTTTGTATGTTTTAATGCAAGCATCTTTTGGGCAATCTTTGAACATGAAGTAGGAGCATTTTGATGTCATCTTGCTGGTAGATTTTAGTTCATGCCATGTTAGGACCTGTAGTGAGTGCTACAAGCTTGTAAACTTGCTATCTATTCATTTCTGCCATGTCATGCTATTTTACTCTAAGTCTGAAACTGGCAGTATTAATACTTTGCATTTTGCCTTGAGGTTTGCAACAAATCTGTGCATCTTTGGATCATGATCAGTAAGGGTGTTTTGTTGAGGGTAATTAGTACATGCTTGCCATGCTCTTTGTTGCCATGAAAAACTGTTGTAGCATATATTTTACTTGCCTAAAAGGTTGCATCATGAATCTGTTTTCTGCCACTCATTTGAATTAGTTCAGTAATTAAGCATGTTTTGCCATGTGTCATGCCATTTGTTGCCATGTAGAAATTCTGTAGCATGTTTAAATCTTGCTTTCAAATTGGTATCTAGCTATAATGGACAGATTTGCATTGCATATTGCTTTGATCACCATTTGAGTTCCGTGCATCCATTTGCCATGATCTTTATAAGTCCATTTCAACTAAAATCTTCCATTCTATCCAGTGGCATACTTGGGTTTGCCTAATTTTTTTTCACTCGGTGGAATTACAGGTTGTGGTGTTGCATCTCCGTGGAGTTGGTCCCTGATCGTCCCTCCGCTGTTCGATAAAAGGTGTCCATTTGTCGTATGTTGAGTTTTGTTCATAGGATGATGGTTGGTTCATTTGTTGAGTTTTGTATTCATCTTGTGTATAAATCTTGTATTCATCTTGTATTCATCTTGTATTCATTTTGTATTCAAGTTGTATATAAATCTTGTATTCATCTTGTACAAATATCGTCGTAACTTCGACATGAGAGGGGGGGGGGTCGTTAAAACATAACCCCGATAACTTTGATTTTGAGGCATATGAAAACCTGATTTGCACGTCGGACAGGCATGAGAGAGGCGGTCCGCAAAGTATCCTCTCCCGAAAGATAGGACGACTCATCAGATATGATTCTAGATAATGTCCAATGCCTCATATCGCGAACATAGTTATATTGGATAATTGATCTTCATATAAATGAAGCATAAAAGTTTAGCAATAAATTACAAATTTTCATGTTGTTCATTGACTTCGACATGAGGGGGGGTCGTGTTAAAACATATAACCCCGATAATTTCGGTATAACTATGACATGAGAGGGGAGGGGGTAGTTAAAACATAACCCCGATAATCCACTAATCCATTGCTCATATGCATATGATTCCTTGTTGTGATTAGGTCTATGTTTGCCACTATTCCATCTCTCATGGTTGTATATTGCCATGTTGTAATATTTGCCGAAACTATGGAACACGACAGAGACTTAGAACAAGAAAAGGCGTTGGAGGAAATAATCCGCGAGGGAGATGATGATATCATGACCTCACAGTTTCTCAACGACTCCGGTGGTGAGGGAAGAGAAGATGACGGCTCCGCCAGTGTTGGAGCCTTAACTGTTGCAAAGTCCGGCGAGGTATATATATTAATTAAGCCTCTGCTGACTAGATGCATTAATTGTTTTGTATGTACATATATTAACACTTCTTTCTTCTTTTAGCCCTCCGGATCGAGCCAAACTTCTATAAGGAGACGAGGCCCGAAGAAAAGGTTGGGCGAGAATGAAAGGTTCACGATCGAACAAGTCGATCCAGATGGCAAGTCGACTGCTCCCAAGCGGACCCAAGACCGATTTATACATCAGTGCGGAGTTGTTGTTAGGGACAGCGTCCCGATCAGCATCCAAGAATGGAATAAGAAGAAGGATGATGGAGTTTCTTATGTCGACGATAGATGCAAAGATCAGCTTTGGAACTCGCTCATGATAAATTTCAGCCTACCGCCAGAGGGGGATCCAAATAACCCAGTTATACAGCGAAAAGTCAAAAAATGGGCTCATAAGAAGATGGCAGAACAATTCAAGAACTGGAAGAAAAGATTGAACGAACAGTTTGTCGAGAAAGACGAGACTCCAGAATTCACCGGTCAATATGCGAAGATAAAAGATCACTGGCCCGCATTTGTGGCGTACAAGAAATCGGAGAAAGCTAAGAACAGGTCACAGACAAATAAGCTAAATGCTGCAAAGAAGCAGTATCACCATGTTACGGGGTCAGGTGGCTACAAGGTTGCCCGGCCTACGTGGGACAAAGCTGAGAACGACCTGCTTGCTAAAGGGATCGAACCAGCGACATTGAACTGGACCGAACGGGCAAGGACTTGGTTCTTCGGGCATGGGGGAACTTTGGACCCAGAAACAGGGAAGTGTGTTTACACGAAAGAACAACTTGAAACACCCGTCACAAAGATTCAGGAAGCAATCAAGGACGTGCAGGAAGGGACGTTCCATCCCGACAGAGAGAAGGACGTGCTGTCACGCGCCCTCGGGAATCCTGAACACCCTGGACGAACACGAGGCACAACAGGCTCCGTTCCGTGGGTGCATGGGTTTCCCGACAGCACTGGTTATAGAAGCCGAGGGAGAAAGAAGAAAAAGGAAGCAGACCGGATGCCGAATGTAGAACAAAGATTAGCGTTGCAGGAGAAGAAACTAGAGGCACTTACCAGTCAGCGAGCTACCGACCCACCATCTCAGCAGCACGAAGATCCTTCATTCGATACTGCCCACAAAGCTACCCCACCATCTCAGCGGAAAAGCAGCGTGGCTTCCACGGAGCTCGTTCGGCCTGATATCACGGCTCCTCGCTACCCCGTAGATTATATCACGGATAGGGAACATTGTGAGCTAATGGCGAAATGCATCAACCTACCCTTGAAGGTGGCGGTCGGCTATGTCTTACCTCCTAGACCTGATGGAACTTTCCATTGCAATCCTATTCCATATGGCTTTGCTATTGTCGGGGTGGATGAAGTTACCAATGGATTCGAGGGGCTGGAGCTTGAGTACCCTACAGGTGAAGGGGAGACTCATCTGGTAGATGCCGTAAGGACTACCATTCTATGGAGAAAGGAATACATCGTGCTTCCACAATGGACGTCGCGTCAGCAGACTCCTCACTGTCCAGCTCTATCTCTGCTGCCTCAATCGTCTCCGCCACGTCAGCACACTCCGCCGCCTCAGCTGTCTCCGCCGCGTCAGCGGACTCCGCCGGAGGAGGCCCCTCAGCAGAATCCTCCGCCGCCTCAGCTGTCTCCGCCACGTCAGCGGATTCCGCCGAAGGAGGCCCCTCAGCAGAATCCTCCGCCGCCTCAGCTGTCTCCGCCGCCTCAGCGGACTCCGCCTCCTCCGCCGCGTCAAGAAGGTTCCTCCCAATAACGGCGGAAGAGACCCGCCGCCGCTCCGGCGGCTAGCAGTACAACAACGAAGAAATCCAGAGCAGGTCCAAGCGTCAAGAAGGCTCCTCCCAAGTTACCATATGACATGACTGAGGAGGAAACCGACGAGTTCGTGGCTGCCGATGTGAAACGCCAGCTTGCACCGAAACGTCCAGATCCAAAGGAGAAAATAGATCCGGTAAAAGCGAAGCGCTGTCTGGATGCCCTTCAGCGCCCACCATCTCCTCCGCCGCTCTCACACTATGACCGCTGTATTGTAAAGACATTTCATGAAGCGAAAAGGTCGGGAAGTACTAGCAGTGCTGCAAGAAGTGGGAAAACAATTCCCCAGCTCGGCGAACAGGAAAAACAATCGTGCCCCCCGCTCAAGGTGTTTCCCGATATCGCTAATGATCCGGGGGTAGCGGCCGCTCATCCTGGTTACACTTTTGCTGATTACTTAGGCGATGAGGTACAGTTCGAAATGGCTGAGGTAGCCTTTAGATATGAGCACGGGAAGCCTCTCATCAGACCTGAGCAGCTCCCGCGTCTATCAACAATGATGCAAACATTGCATAACTGGTACTTGAAAGCCTGCAAGGAAAGGACCAACAGTATCTTAGTGGGAATTAAAGATGAGCACTACTTCAATGGAGTCGAGGCGTTGTACATGGAATTTGAAGAATTATTTCAGTTATACAATCAAGCCGCCCTCGACAAAGCTATCGTCAGTTGCTATTGTCTGTAAGTATTTTTCTGTAATTAAGTCTCTAGCTCAGCTCGTTCATTGCATGTATAATTATCCTCACACTATATTATGCAGATTGAAGATCCGCGAAAGCAGAGGAAAAATCTATGACATTGGGTTCATTAACCCAAATACCGTAAATGAATATACGGTACAAAAAAGCCCCGATGATACAGAGAATTACTTGCTAAAGGCGTTACTTGGACAACAAAACAAAAGGAAAATACTATTTCCTTACAACTTCAAGTGAGTGTTACTGTCTTGTGCACATTCTGTTTCGCTTACTCGAGGTTAAGTGTAATTGATGAGTTATGCGTGCGCAGGTTCCACTTTATTCTGCTAGCCATTCAGCTTGACGCGGGAGTAGTAGTTGTCTTGGACTCGAGACGTAAAGAGGCTAAGGAGTGGGCGGACATGAGTCAAATGCTCCAGAGGTAAGTTCAATCATTATCGCACCATATCGGCAACTTTCGTTCATTTCCTGATATCAAGTAATCATTTTCTTTGCCAGGCAGGGTTTGGAAAAAGTTCACCAACAAGGTTAGGGGTGAATGGAAAAAGGAGCTGCGATTTTCACACCCCAAAGTACGTACTACTAGCTAGTTCCGCGCATCTCTCATTGATTCTAGTTTCAATACCATTATCATGCTTGATTATCATTTTGATTGAACTCTATTCTCGTAAAGTTCTTGTGGCAGGAACCCGGGAATAATTTATGTGGATACTACGTTTGCGAGTACATTCGCCACAGGACCTCTGAGCGGGGCAGATCTGAAGAACAATTTGAAGTATGTAAACAATATTCACATTTTTATTTTATTACCATCAATTGTGTTGAGTTTCATTCATATATATATATATATATATATTGACCCCCTTCTTTAAATTAGATCAAGCGGAAGCGGGACGAACTCCTAACAACTGATCGCATACGAGCAATTCAAGAGGAATTGGCGGGATTCTTTGTTGACCATGTCATACCTACAGACGGAGAATTCCATCGGGAGTGGCAATGCGATTTTGGTAATTAGATATTAGGGATCGTAAGAGATGTTACATTGTATATATGCATGAACGTGTACTATACGTAGTAGCGTCGAATAGATATACGAAAACTTGTTGTTCCACCAAGCATGGAGAAAGAGAGGTCACTTCTCTCTATATGCATGACGATTCGTGTAATGGTTCCTTCATTGCTATATGTAGTAGCTAGCGTCGAGTTGAATGAAAAACGTAAAATAAAAACGAAAACCCTAAATGTAAAAGAATTGAATGGTAAACACAAAAAGAAAAGGGGGAAACACAATATAAAACCCCTAAACCCTAAACACCTCCTTTCAAAAAAAAACAGCGCTTGGCAGGGGCTGACGCGTGGCGGCCTTTTAGTCCCAGTTGGTGTTACCAACCGGGACTAAAGGTCCTCCTGCCTGAGCGTTGCGCAGCGGCCACGTAGAGACCCTTTAGTCCCAGTCGGTGTTACCAACCGGGACTAAAGGTCCTCCTGCCTGGGCGCCCCACAGCGGCCACGTGGAGCTCCTTTAGTCCCGGTTCGTAACCCAACCGGGACTAAAAGTGAGGGCCTTTAGTCCCGATTGTTCAGTCCCGGTTGCAGAACCGAGACTAAAGGCCCTCTGGAATCGGGACTGATGCCCTGTTTTCTACTAGTGAGGTTATCTCCAGCAAAAATAGGGGGATCGGAATTGGTATCTCTCTTGCAAGATTCTTGTAGAATATATGCGTCAGAATATACGCATTCATGCGCTCCAAACAAAGCTAGGAATATTCTCGTGGTCTGGCAGGGTCCTATGGAAATCTAGGATACAGCAAGTGTACTAGGAATGTCCTTTCCTCGTGTATCAAACAGGGCCTGGAGTTCCTGTGGATCACCTATCGAGACCAGACCATGGAGCGTTTCAGAGGTCCACGCGTCCGTGGCTGCCGCCCAGTCCAGAAGAATCGAAATAAAACGACGAAAAACAGAACCAAAATAAGCAGGAAACTTCTAATGAAAAACAAAATGATGGGGGGTCAATGAATCATCCAGCAAAACCTCAGCTTCGTCAAACATTCAGTGAGACAACTAACTAGCAACTGAATAATTTGCCAGCAACCAGGCTACTAGTTGAGGCGAGCACATATGCAAATAAACACTGGTTATTAAGTATTATTTTGGCATAAATACATACTCTAAAGCGAGTGAGGTGCCTACAGCAATGCTCACGCCTTTGTGTGGCTCTGGTTGTGCTGCTGACTGCAGTCAGAGGATTCATGGAAGAACAGAGAAGAGGGGCAGAGGAAGAAAGTGAAACGGCCATGGGGATGGGGGTGCTTTCCCAAGCTAGGAGCCGTGGAGGCGGAGGTCATTGGCCCAGCACCGCACCGAAGCAGACGACGGCGAGCTCGACCATGTGCGTGCCATGGTGGTCGTCTTCGTCCATGGAGGAGGGTGGCTGCTGCACCGAATCGAAGAAATAAGTGAGGGGGGCGGGGCGAGAAGGAAGAAGGGGAGAGGAGAGGGCATGAATCGAGGGAAGAGGAGAGCTCACCGCGCCGGAGTTGGAGGCAGCCGAAACCCTAGCCGCGGGGAGGGGTCGCACGCGAGCGCTTCTGGCCGCGAGGAGCGGATCTGGCTGGAGGGAAGGAAGCACCGTCGCGAGGAGAACTCGTGGGTGTGCTGCGCTCCGGCGCGGGCCGCCGAAAGTAGCCGGAATCGCTCGGCGTTGGTGGCGGCGAGGGTTTGTGGGAGGCAGAGGAGAAAATGAGAGAACGATGTGTTCACTGGGCTGGGTTGGTTGTCTCGCTGGGCTGGGTTAGTTGTAGCGCATATCGTGGCCCGCGCTACGACTACGTTACTAGTGGTAGCGCGGCCTAGCAAACCCGCGCTACTACTCTGACATGTCCACGGGACATGGTTGGCTATATTTATTAGTAGCGTGTTTTTTGAGCCACGCATTACAAGTAGTATTTACTAGTAGCGTGGGACAATATAGCGCGCTACTGCAAACATACGCGCTACGTAAGCGACTATCTATAAGCTTTTTCCTAGTAGTGAAAAGGGTCATTTAAATGTTTTTTGTTTAAAATTGCCACACTAAACTTTAAAACAAAAAGAAAGGTCAAGTGATCTAGAATTTGTTTTTGCCATGCTAAACTTTAAAACTGTCATCCTTTATATAAAAAATGCCATGAATAAAAAAATACACACAAATTTATAAAAATGTCATGCTCTAAAAAAACAAAATTCCCGTGCTACTTTGTAAAACTGACATCCTCTAGATAAGAATATTTTATCTCATAAGCCAAAAAAGAATGCCATGCATTGGAAAATAAAAATGTCATCCTCTCAACATTAAAAATGACATGTTCTCAAAAATAAAACTAACACCTGTTAATAATAAAAACTATCATCCTCCTAATAATAAAAATGCCATGCTATTAATAATAAACATGCCATGCTCTTAATCATAAAAATGGCATCCTCTTGACAAATAAAAAATGACATGTTACTAATAATAAAATGTCATGCTCTTAATATTAAAATTGCCATCCTCTTAATAATAAAAATGCCATGTTACTAATTATTAAATGCCATGCTCTTATTAAAAATTGCCATGGGGGCATTAGAAAAAGACATGGCAATTGCCGTGCTACATATAAAAGAAAATGCACTTGGCAAGTTTATAAAAAAACACCTTTAAAAAACAATGGAAATTTAGGTATTTTTGGACTTTTTTTCAAATGAAAAAACAAATTAACTTGAATACATAAAAGGTGTTTGAGCGCAAAATTGTTCACAAACACCTCTCTAGCCCAATTGGTGAGTGTGCGTGGCTAAACTAAGAGGGCAAGAGTTTGATCCCCAGATCTGCACTTTTTTTGAAGAAAAAAAAAAGGACGCGTGGCTAAAGTGCAGGAGGGCTCTAGATCGATCCCTAGATCCACACTTTTTTTGAAGAAAAATAAAAAGGGACGTTCGCCAAGAGATCACTTACAGCGAACTCTCTCAGAGAGCTGGTGTGACGTAGGATTTGCGCCAAGATCTGTGTGGTCAGATAAGACGGCAGGAAGGGCATTCGCCTACATCAGCCTCCCGGCTTACGTTCGCCAAATAACATTTTCGCAAAATTTTGAAGAATTTTGCCTGGGGACGGTTAACATAACCCGTCTTAACTACGTTGTCCTCACTCTAATCCCGAAAGTCAAAGGTGTAGTCGATATCCGGCAATTTAGGCTCATTGCCCTTATTAACACCATTGCCAAACTCCCGACCAAAGCGTTTGCTACTAGGCTTGCCCCTATTGCACACAAGGTGATTAGCCCTTTCCAAACTGCGTTCATTAAGGGTCCTTTTATAGTGGACAGTATCTTAACCCTGCACGAGCTCCTCCATGATATCCATCGATGTAAGCATGAGGTCGTTGTCCTGTATTTAGACTTTGAGAAGGCTTATGATTACGTTCGGTGGTCGTTCTTACGCGACATCTTTTTGGCTCGCGGCTTCCTTCCCGTGCATGTTCACCGAATTATGCAGCTTGTTGGTGGTGGCCACACTGTCATCTCGATTAATGGGATTGTTGTTCCTTTCTTTAATAATGGTAGGGGTCTCTGTCGGGGGGGGGGGGCATTTCCCCCGTTCTCTTCAACTTTGTCTCGGATGCCCTTGATAGAATTCTGTCTATGGTAGCTTCTGTTGGCCACATTTCCGCCGTGGCCTCTTATCTGCTTCTTGGCGGTGTTACTCGCCTCCAATATGCTGACGATACCATCATCCTTATCGAAAAAATGACCTCCAATTGGCCAATCTTAAATTTATTCTGCTTTGTTTTGAGGTCATTTCGGGGCTCAAAATCAACCTGTCTATAAGTGGGGCGATTGTCTTGGGCTGCTCCCCTGCTAAACAAGGTCGTACCGTCAACCTCCTTAACTGTAAGCTTGGTTCATACCCCACTACCTATCTCAGGATCCCTATATCCCGCTTAAGCTTCTGGCGTCTGACTTCAAACCTACTGAATTGAAAATTGGCGCCAGAGTGGCTCCACTAGTAGAAAACAGGGCTTTCGTTCTAGCCGGAAAGGATCAATAGTCCCGGTCGCGTAAGGAACCGGGACTAATGTGAGCATTAGTCCCGGTTCGAGCGGCTAGGACGCCGGACAGGGCTCGGCTAGCTTTAGTCCCGGGTCAAACGCAACCTTTAGTCCCGGTTGGAGATACCAACCGGGACTAAAGGGGCTGCGGCAGGATGTGGCCGGTGCGAACCCCTTTAGTCCCGGTTGGTGTCTCCGACCGGGACTAAAGGGGTTTTGAAAGTTTCTTTTCTGTTTTTCCATTTGTTTTTTGTTTTTAGTTTCTGTTTTAAATTGCTTATATCTTTTAAAATATTTCATGTTTTTTAGTGATTCTTTTTGCATTAGATTCAAAATTTTGTGTAGTTTCTGTTTGTGCCATTAGTTTGCAAATTTGAATGGTTTAAATTTGAATTTGTTCAAATTTGCTTCAAACCCTAGATTGTGAATAACTTGAGTTTAAAAATAGTTTTTAATTTAATTATTTTTGCTCCTAGTCACATGTTAGATTGTTGTCACAGTAAGATTTATTTGGTTGTTTTTAGAATAATTTAAATTAGGATTTCAATTAAAACAGTACTGTTTTGCTTATATAGTTGTTTTAGTCATTTAATTGTTCTTTTTATTTATTTTTAGTTAGTTCTTTCTGTACATTTTAACATGTTGTAGTATTCTTCTGTTAGACAACAATAAATAAAATTTTATAATTAATTAATATTAATTTTGCTACTGTTTTGTATTAATAGTTGTTTAGCCTTTAATTATAGTTGATAGAATTAGTTTTGCTATATTAAAAAGTAATCTTTTTGCCACTTTAATATAATTAACTTTAGTTTCTGTTGTTTGACAATAATTTAGTTTTTGTAATTAGTTAATATTGCTTTATTGCTATGTTAGTTGTTTGACAATAATTTTCAAACTCTACCCCCCCCCCCCCCCCCCGGTATCGCCATTTCAGTTTTGAAAAAAACAAAAGAAAATGATAAAAACTTCAAAAATTAAAATCCTTCGAGATGTAGTTATGTTACTACATCTACTAGTTAGGAAAATTAAAAAACATAAATTTCGACATGTTTTGCAAAAAAGTGTTATGAAAAAGTAAAACGGCTATAACTTTTGCATACGATGTCGAAAAAAACGTATAATATATCAAAATGTTCAGCACGAGAAGCCGGCTCCGATTTCAACGGCCGTAGGCCGTTTTGCAAATTTTTAGAATCCTCAAATTCCGAAAGGAAAAAAAGTTATCCTCAAATTTACGATTTTTCGAATTTTTGGTCAAACTCTGGTCAAACTATGGTCAAACTACTTATTCAATAAATATTAGTGTTAGTAAATAATTATTGTTTTTTAGAATAATAGTTTCAAACTCAAACGGTGAAACGTGTGACATCATGCTCAAGTTCAACTCCTAAAATCAAATAACAGCAGTTGCTGCAACTGGACAGACATTGTATATAGTGATTCAGGGATTCACCATTTTATACCTGAGCTAGTACCAGATCAACAAATTATAAACATTTTATCAATGAATCCAGATCAGGCACTTGTGCTTAGCCAAAGATAGAAAGCTCATTAGTTCTCATCCTAATCACATCATCAAGAAGCAATTGATTTCAGCATATGAAAAATAATTTTAAAAATTAATTTTATTAAAAAATAAATAAATGATGTCATATTTCGATTCCTCACATTTTTCTGATAATAATGGATATATTATTTGTCGAATTTTGATTTACAGATTTAAAGATATTAATTATGCCATATTAAATAAATAAATGGCAAAAAAATGAATAAAATAATATTATTACTTATTTTATTTTCATTTAAATTCAATATTATTATTACTTATTTTATTTTAATAATTGTTTGGAATTCAAAAAATTAAATCATGTGACATCAAGACCTAAGGGTTAATAGGATTGATAGCTTACTATTGTCAGGAAAACAACAAGTGCAGACTTGGAAACTAGGGGAAATAGAACTGGAAAGTTAAGCGTGCTGGGGCTGGAGTAGTGAGAGGATGGGTGACCGGCCGTGAAGTTAGACGATTTGGAATGAGTGCTCCATGCTGGAGCAGTGAGGAGGGGTGATTAGAGATTAAATTGTCAAATAATTCAAAATTTTGAAAATCGGAAAAAACTTAAAAAAAATTCAAAAAAAAAATTTCAAAAAAATCCTTTAGTCCCGGTTGGTGTTAGCAACCGGGACTAAAGGCCAACCGGGACTAAAGGTCCTCCAGCCCCGCTCCAGGCAGCAGCCACGTGGAGCCCCTTTAGTTCCGGTTCGTAACACAACCGGGACTAAAAAGGGGGGCCTTTAGTCCCGATTCCTTAGTCCCGGTTAGGAAACCGGGACTAAAGGCCCTTACGAACCGGGACCAAAGGCCCGTTTTCTACTAGTGCTCCTTGGCGAGGCCGATATCAATCCTCTGTGGGCAAAGTCACTCTTATGAACTCAAGCCTTTCTAGCCTTCCTACGTTCATTACGGGTTTTTACCGTTTGTTCGACGGACCACACTAGCTTTGATAAAGACCGTAATGCCTTCTACTGAAATAGCATGGATAATAAAAAGAAATACCTTATGGTTAAGTGGAAAATCATGTGCCGTCCTTGGGGGGCTTGACATTATTAATATTGCTATCATGAATAAATGCTTGATTATGAAATGGTGGTGGCACATTTATCATGATCCCCCCTCTCGTGTGTGGCGCAAAATTCTGCAAACCAAGTACTTTCCTGACTGCCCACCTCTCATGTCCACTGTTCATGGTGGCTCTCAATTCTGGAAGTCTCTAATCAAAGTTCGCGACGAGTTCCGTAGGCTGGAGTTCCGTAGGCTGGTGAAGTTTTTGGTTGGCTCTGGCTCCGCGGTTAGATTTTGGTTCGATTGGTGGATGGGTACGATCCCCCATGCCTTCCTTACCCTGCTTTATTTTTTTACTATTCCAACCAAGCGAGATCTCTATTTCGGAGCTCGCTTCCTCTAACTGGGATCTTGGTCTGTGATGGACTCTGTCTCCTGCAGAGTTGACTGACTGACATGCTCTCACTGCCAACCATCCATCGCCCTCGGAGACCCCCGGATCTGATTTATTGGCCACATTCTTCCTCGGGCAAATATTTCTGTGAAATCTCTGTACCTGAAGCTCCCCCTTGGGCGGCCCTCCCCTCGTTTTAAGGACCTCTGGCGAGCTCAGATCCCGCTTAAAATCAGAATCTTCCTCGGGGAGGTCATCAGGCGTAAACTCCTGGCTAGTGAACAAATTCTTAAGCGTAATTTGCATGATTCTTCGTTTTGCTCCTTTTGTGGCCTGATCGAGAACACTGAGCACATCCTATTCAATTGCGTTCTAGCTAAACTTGGCTGGAGCTGCGTTTGATCGTGGTTGAACGTGCCCGGGAACTCGACTAATATGGATGAATTTGTTAATACCTTATGTAACCTCTCCCGCTAGTTTGCTAGAATATTTTGGATTGCTTTATGTGCTCTTGGGTGGGCTCTGTGGACTACTCGTAACAAATTTACGATTGAGCATTTATTTTCTAACCGCCCTGCTGACGTTTTGTTTAAAATGGCTGCATTTGTTCAGCCGTGGAGCCCTCTCACTAAGGCCGGTAATGTGGATGCTGTTATCCTGATGGTGGCCATGATCCGTGCTTCTGCATTGCCCTGTCTCCTCTTTTTTTTTTTGAAAAGGAGGTTAAGACCCCCGGCCTCTGCATCAATTCGATGCATACGGCCATCTTTATTTATTATTCAACAAAGGTCTAACAAGAACATACATCAAGCCACCCGAAGCCACCACTCACACCTACACAACTCGATAATGTGGCGTGCTCTCACTCCCCATATCTAAAACCGATGTCGTCGCCGATCCATCCACATAACGTATCGGAACCAACAGCTGGTGCAGTAGACCTAAAGCGTACACCACATGCACACGTTTTAGACGCCGCCATCATCATCGGACCGCTGACGCATCTTCAGGATAGAGATCCGCATCATCCTTGCCAGTCCGTCCATCCGTCGACGCCACCACGACGCCCAACGGCGCCACCGCCCCGCGCTCGTCCATCCAGACGCGAAGATTCTGAAAGATCTGTCGTGCATAGCACCTGCCGACCAGACATGACACAGCGTAGCACCTGTCGGCCCGGCATGACTTGACATCTCCACCGAAAGCTCCGTGCAAGACGAAGCCGCTCCACCTCCTGCCCTGTCTCCTCATAGGACCCCCGAGGAGAACACCAACTAGGTTTTTTGTTTCTTTTGCCGGACCTGCGCGTTCTTTGACTTGATCCTGGTCTTTTCTGAATCCTGTCCTGAACCTTGCTGTGATGGCTTTATTTATAAAGTCGGGCAACTGCCTTTCTCTAAAAAAATAAATTAAATCCGACTCCCGTGGCAACGCAGGGATATATGCCTAGTAGAGAAGAGAAAAGTACCAGGAAGAAGAGGGGGCCGCTGGCTGTAGTCGACCAGTTCGAGGCTTCGTGCGCAATCACGCAAGAGAAAGTCGCCGTCGAGCAGTTGGAAGGCAGTGTCAACTCTCCAGCCCATGTCTTGCCTCAAAGAGAATAAAAATCTCTGCAAACCCATGTCAACCCACATTCTTTTTTCTTCTGAACGGATCGAGTCGTGGCCTCGCCGATTCCTGGTGTGTCCCCGGACGTTAACTAAAAAAAGGTTTTACTACTGGGTCCTGCTGGATATCTAGATTAGGCCTGCACAAGTTGTCTAATTTTTTTTATTAGAAGGGATTGAGTTGAGGCTTCCTATATCAAACATATGTTATGATCGATGCTCCATTAGCTGCTTCTTGCGTGTGCACCGGAGCAATTAACAACACGAGCAATGGCGGCCACGCCGTGGCTGCTGCTTCTCTGCCTCAGCCTCGCCGCCGGAGGCGTACTGCAAGCTCGTGCCCAGCCTGACAGCAAAGGTATAATACATGCATTCTCAAAGTTTATTGCCATGTTGCCTCAAAAGATCACAAAGCAATGGATAGTTCATACACCACAGCACATCATTGTACCATCGGGTCATCTCATCTCATGGTGTGCACTGCACTGCAGGATTCATAAGCATTGACTGCGGTCTGCAGGGGGAGGCGGGCTACACGGAGAACACCACCAAACTCTCCATCGCCCCGGACAACGGCGGCTTCACGGACGACACTGGAATCTGCCACAACATCTCGGCCGAGTATGTAACCCCGTTGATGGGCAACATTGGGCGGGTATTTCTCTTATCACTAGTTAGGAGTATCCCTAACTAGTGACTTTGAATTATTATTTTCGATAAAGGCCACCTTTATTAACTTGAAATATGGCATCAAGCGGACATATAGCATAATGAGTGACAACCGGCCTCTGCACACAGCCAACATAGACACTCCGATGGAGTATAAAAAGGACATAGTGGCTACAGTAAAGTCATATGAGGCTGAACCTATGCCAATGTCGAGGAGGGTGAAGGACCAATCTGGAAAGTACGCCTCCACCTATGTTTGCCACCGGTTTCAACCGCATACACACTGCCATGAACAGTGGTTGATACTCCATATAGTGAAGCATAGACCACGTACGAAGTTAGTACATATAATGGTATATAATCTGCATGGGAAAATAAGTGTTGCCATAAAAAATAACATCATTTCTACATAGCCAAAACTGTCATAGTAAGGCAGATGTTTCCACCTTATAAGTGTATAATACTTTTTTGTATTTCATTGAGCCAGTGACCTATATATTGGCAACACTTGTGGGCTGATACAAATTGGACACTATTTGGATTTTGGACGACTGACGATATAGAATGCGCAAACTGGCATTGAAAGGAGAGGTGTTTGATTGTCTCAACGGGAGCGCAAAAACTACACTTCCTACTTCCTTGCTAGTTGTGGCGAGCGAGGTTGTCCTTTGTCAGCACAACACCTCTATGAAAAATCTTAACTTTTAGTGGTACTAGCTAATTGCCCGTGCGTTGTAAATGACGTCATGCATATTCTAGTGGTTCAACATCAATCGTGCCTGACATATACCTTACACCCACCATATTCTAGATTTTGATAAGATTTATTTTTATTTGAGTATGAGTAGGGGAACACAAGAAAAGTTTTGATTTAGTTGAGATTTTGGTAAGATTTAATTTGATTTGGGTATGGGTATGGGTATGGGTATGGGAACGCAAGAAAAGTTTGATTTAGTTGAGTTTTTTCTTCCTTTAGTCCCCATTATGCATTTCGCACAGGGGCCTCCAATTTCTAGAGATGGCCCTCGACACACCTAGCTACTTTGGCATGGTCTTGGGATAGTCGATAGTATATGACAAATCTTGTAATATCGTTTGCACATGATATGTGTTTGAAAGCAACATATGCATAGAAGAATAAAGTAGCATTACAAATTTTCTCTTTCATGGATGATACAACATCGTCAAATACTTGTTCTTCAAATAAAACTTGTAGAAGGGATGAGGAGAGAACACATTGTCCATGTCCTCTCCTCACCTCGCAACTGGACCAGTAGTCATGATTGGCACCCTGCCTAAATGATCCATCTCTACGACATTGATACGACTCACACCAGCAGACTGGTTAGTGGCGTAACCATCATAACTTGAGACTGGGTTGCTGCTCCCCGCTGTGTAAAACATGGCATTCGCGCTGCCACCGCTGCAGCGTGCAGTCTCAAGCTCGAGACACTCTTTCAGCTGCACCACCACCTCAGTCATTGTGGGCCGTTTCGCTGGTGTTTGTGCAGTGCACTTGAGAGCGATGCCCGCTGCTTTCCACAGGCCGTTGATGTCGTGCTCTCCCCGCATGTGTGCGTCCACGACGCCCTCTATGTTGCCCTGGGAAAGGTGTTGCTGCACCCACTCGGTGATGCTTGTAGGTTCTGGATCATTCAAGATGTGAGGTTGGCCCGTGACTATTTCCAACAGCACTACTCCGAAGCTATACACGTCGCTCTTATTAGTCAGCTGCAATGTTGCTACATACCTACAAAAGTATGAAACACATTGTGAGTAGAATTTCAAATTGAAAGTTTGGCACATCTCCTATAAATGGATGACTTGTAGGTTAACTTCCAAATCGAAGGGAATAGGTCATGATCATTGATTCTAGGATAAAAGGTACACCATATAGTGAAATATACTACCTTTTTGGACAACTAATTAAAGTATACTACTGCTATTAATAAGTGGCAAGATGTTGTAGTAGCATAAATGCATAATAAGCCAGGGTTAAGAAGGGTGCACTTACTCAGGGGCAAGGTAACCACGCGTGCCGACCAACCTGGCTGTGGACACATGGGTATCACAATCGTGATTGAAAGCCTTGAGTAGGCCAAAATCGGCAATCTTGGCCTCAAGGTTGGCATTCAGCAAAATGTTGGATGTCTTCACATCCCTATGAATGAGGGGTGGATTGCACCCCATGTGTAGATACTCAAGCCCTGCGTGCATCCACATCACATCAACATCCAACCATGTAGTTTGAGCTTGCTATGGTGAAATGTCATGAAGAAAATCTGGATTTAAAAGCTTACCTTGTGCAGATTCCAAGGCAATACGAAGTCTCTGTCCCCAGGTTAAAGTTTTGTCGCTCCCTGCAGAAACATTGTTGGATGGATAATACGTGTGTTAGATATTCCATCAACTTTTGAGTCATTGGGTCTTTTGAGAGTTCTCAGTTGACAAAGTACTACTGTTCTTCAAGTGTGCACACTTTAGAAATTTACATACCTCTAAGATGTTCATGTAGGGCCCCTTCAGACATGTACTCGTACACAAGGGCCATGTGTTCTTTGTCGTTGCAGTAGCCAACCATGGTTACAAGATTTTTGTGATGACTCTTAGCTAAAGTCTGAGCCTGAATCGGCAAGGATCAATGCATTAACAACTCGAGCAGAAAACTTGCACTATGGCATATACTTGAGCAAACCTTACCTCGACCAGGAACTCTTGTACACCTTGAGTTGATGACTCAGACCGAAGCTTGACAGCCACCTGGGTACCATCCTCCAAGAACCCATCATAGACTTTACCAAACCCTCCTTGGCCGATCACTCGCTGGAAGTTGTTCGTTACAAGCTCCAGTTGCTCGTACGTGAACCGACGATTGTCGAGTTGCAGTGAGCTCTCTTTGTTTCTTTTCGACGGGGTAAAGCGCGTCTCGTTCTGTGGCTTTACGCTGTTGCTTGTTTTTCCTTGAGAAACCAATCACGCAAACTAGTGTCTCTTAATCACTTCATACTTATATTCAGGCATTAAAACTTATATGTTTCAGGCAAGTCTCTCACCTTGTTTTCTCCTTCGCATGCAAATGAGCAGAACTAAAAGCAACAAAATCACCAGTACTGCAACTATTGGAATAGCAACATAGACGGGAACCATAGAATTGCTCTTCTTTTTTGGAGGCACACAATAATTGCCATTGCTGCAGAGGTCCGGATTGTTACCATATCTAGCAAAATAAAGAATGAGAAAGTTGATAGATCCATATTCTCAACAGCATATGCCTGCCTTTAGCTAAGACAGTGAAAACCAAGTCGAAAATAATTGCAGAAAATTCAGATACTAGTGGGGGACTAACCTGAGAGTTAGGAAGCCATCTTGACTTCTTTTCAGGAGCCTGGAAGGAATTTCTCCTGTAAGCCGATTTCCTGTCAAATCACTAGAAGAAACAGAATGGATTTGGTGTCAAAATAAATGATGAATGAATTGGGAGAGTACATTTTGTCGCAAATTCAACCATATAAAGTATTATCAATTTATCACCCTATCAATTTGAATACTTTTTCATGTATTCAAAGTCAAAGTTACATAAGTTTCACTGCATATACATTTTAGGACATCAACAATTTACACATAACTCATAAGGCAATAACTAGCTGTAAAACTACGAAAGATTTAGTTACTTACAGAAGTGCAAGCGCCGGAGATTGTGAAAGAATGTCAGGAATGGAGCCCGTCAGATTATTGCGTGACAAATCCCTGACAATCAGTGAGATCCCAGATAAACCACTTAATTACTAAAAAAAATCCAATGTGTAATAGTTTGATGGTCTTTTGCTTACAGGTACTCTAATCCTCTGAGAACCCCAAAAGAAGACGAGATGTTGCCACTCAGACCCATAGAAGATAGGTTCCTGCAGTGTATATATATGTATACATCGGTTCAGATAATTCCTAGTATGAACTGAACAGTCTTTCCATAAAAAGTTAACGCACAAGCCTGTGACAGTTGGTGGGCTGGAGACAGCATAGCTGCAACCCAATCCATCCCACGCAAATTTTCGCGGCACACAAGGATCCCCCATCCAGTTCCTTTTCACCCGGTACTTGGCTCTGATCACCGGAAGGGCAGAAACTGTTTCATTTCTCACCAGCAACACACAAAGCTCTTATCAGCAAGCTAAAAAATCAGCTGAAATATACTAGTTGCTAGCTAGCTGTACATGACCAATTTTGTTTTCTGAAAATAGTAACTGGTTACCATCCTGGGTTACTGTGGCTGCGCCGGTGGTAGGGAGGACCAAGAAGACCTCGACGGCGTTAATGATCGGTGGAAGCGTCGAGTTCGCGGTGGCGTTCAGCGAGATGTTGTACTGGTCAAAGCCATGGTAGGGTATGTCGTTGTAGATGCCATCGGTTACGAGGTACCGTGGCGACATGACGAGATTGTACAGTAGCTTGCCATTCATGGTGATGTAGAACTCGCGCACCTTGCTGTTGCTCTGGATCTCTGCGAAGTACAACATGCAAATATACCTCGGGATAGGGTTGTTGGCGTTCGGCTTCGCGTCCCAGGAGAACCGGATGGGGGCAGAGGAGTTGAGAGGCTTGATGGCTGTCTGCATCACGGCAGATGGCACTTCCCAGCTCTCAACTTTTATCACACTCCTGGTTGTTGAGATCTCTGACCACTCTTTCGGGATAGGGTCGTAAGGATCATCCGGGTACCTGTATCAACGAGTGCAAGGGGAATGCATGCCTGAATTTTACTACAAAATTTACATGTCATCTGTCACCATTTCTACTTCTAGTATAACTCAGTTTCGTACTTTCGTTTATGTTTCCATCGGGATGATTTTGAACCTGTGTTTTGATATGATAGTGGAATCCGGCCGTACGTGAGTACGCTTGAAAAAAACTGCTATTATTTCTAGGTAAGCTAAATTATAACCTCACACGTGCTTAATTATACCTGACACCCTTGCCGCCAAAGCTGGACCTGGTGACAAGAACCAGCCCCTGCGTCGCGTTAGCCTGTGGGTAGAGTGCGCTCTTGAGGGGCCTTAGGTTCAGGCTGGAGATGAACGGCGACCCAGAGCCGGTGTTCACCAGGCACACCTGCAGGGGGCCGCCTGGGACAACAGCGATGACTTCCGCCATCATCGTCGCGCCTGGGTCTGAGATGTTCACCGTCTTCCAGTAGTTAACCCCTAGGTGGAGGTCGAAGATGGGCAGCACATCAAGACCGTCGTAGTTGCCGTACTTGAACATGGCGCGGACGAGATACTTTTGCCCCGCCGACACGAGTGGACCGAGCGTGTAGCAGTTGCACACACCGGTGGGGAAGCTACGCACGGTGTGCCAGCCCGAGGCCATCGTCGGGGTGATGTACTCGGCGGAAATGTTGTGGTTAGTGCCTGCATCGGTGAAGCCAGTATCCCCGGTGAACCGCAGCTTTGTCGTGCTGTCCACGTAGCCGGCGGCATTCTCCGGCAGGCCACAGTCTATGCTTACGAAACCTGCATACACACCCGCCAGCAATAAGCAGTGGCCGAGATTGATTTGATGAAGCAATTGCTATTGACATGCATGGCCTCAGCCCTCAGGCCTCGCTCTGGTGAGTGAGCTCACCAGCTAACTTGTCGATCTGGCCATGGACGTGAAGAACGCCGCTGCTTGCGGCGAGACCGAGAAGAAGCAAGAGCCACCGGGCCGCCATTACTCTTGCTCTCGGCGACGGCCCCTGATCCATCGCAAGCTCACGCAGCCGGCCAGCAGCTGACTACAGCACTATCTATAGTACTAGAACTTACGTACACTGGGGTAGACATGCACGAGATCATCTAAATAGATCTTGCAACTCATATATATATAGGATTAATCAGTGTAACACCACATGTCCACATGTCAATATGTTCACATAATTAGCTTACACGGTTCCTTTAAAAATAGCACTCCAAGCTGGCAAGCCTACTCGATCAGTTGGGGCAGAGATGCGTAGATCACATGGGCGATGGGTTGAGTGCATGGGAGTCGGTCAACCGCCTCTCGCCGGTGCGCCGCAAGACGTGCATAGCTGCTGTGATCGATTGACCGTAGACTTTTGGCTTTCCTGACTTCTTCTTCATATATGAGCGGTTGTCACGATGGACAGTTCATGGCAGTGATGTCTGTGACTATCCTATGCTTCATGCCTTTTGACATTCGATTGTACCGCTTGCATTAGCTTTGATTAACGGCGGGAACTAGTAATACTCTATGCACGTACCGTAATGGGGTGGGTTGGAGTTATCCGGGAGCGTGTTGGTCTGGCGTGGCCCCTCGCACACCGCAAACGGTGCCGTCACACGCAGGGGTCACTAGGCAGAGCGGCGGCAGGCCGGCAACAGCGTGGAAAGGAGCCGGCAGAGGAAGAGCGGCAAGAAGGTGGTGTGGCGCCTCTTTGATCCTCTATCTTCTATGTTTTCTCCAGGTCTCAAGAGCATGAATTGATCCAAACCGAGAGAGGTCGGGACTTCGACTCGAGTTTTTTTTAAAGAAAAAGGTGTCTAATCAACGTCTTGCTGATTTCCATTTCGGTGTCAGTCAGATTTTCATTTTTTTTTGTATTGTACAAGACCAGTAAGTGACACAAAACTCACCCAGATGCATGCGAGTTTGATTTGATGGAATGGACAAGAAGTTTGAATGATGTCAAACGAAAATCAGCTAGCTGAAAGATAGCAAAGGTGGATTTTTTTTTCGAAATTGCTTCACACACGACAGTTAACGCACGACCTACGAACGATGCTCGCTCCCCAACTGTGCTCCTGCACGCACGCTAGCTGTTGGTGCAGCCACGTATGAATCGTGCATGCGTCGGCCGTGCAGGCGTCGTGTGTATAGCAGCGCTGAAATTTTTTGGGGTGTGGTCCTTGGCTCTTCAGAACAGGATCAAAATCTTCATGTGCTCATGGTTCTGTCGTGGGAGGAAGTCCACCAAAGCTAGGCAGATCGATAGATTCCTTTCCCTCTAGCCTCTACTAAGAGCAGTTGGACATGGACTCGAGGGTATTATCCTTCTTTGCCGTTTCTCCCACATCGCGAGCAGAGATGGAGCAATCAACCCCGCGAACAGTGGCGGTGATGCCGTGGTTGCTGCTGCTTCTCTGCATCGCTGCAGGAGGCGAAATGCTCTAAACTCGTGCCCAGCCTGACAACAAAGGTACATGCGCATGCTCACTCAACTTTTCGTGCAGCATTATTATAGCATGTGGACAAAAATCACAACGGAACGGACTGATCGCGTGCCGACTTCCGTGCAATGCAGGATTCATAACCATAAATTGTGATCTCTCGGAGGAGATGGGCTATGTGGACAACACCACCAAGCTCGCGTACGCCCCCTATGCTGGCTTCATCAATGCCGGCACGGACCGCATTATCTCGCTGGAGTATGTCGTCCCGGCTTTGGCGAAGGTTTGATACAGTCTGCGCAGCTTCCCAACTGGCATGCGGAACTGCTACATGCTTCGCTACCTCATGCTCGTGCTCAACTACATGTAGGTTCATGTACGGCAACTGTGACGGCCTCGACTGGCTGCCGGTGTTCGACCTCCATATATATCGGCGTCAACTAGTGGCACACCGTGAACATCACGAAGTCGAATTATTAGGTTTTCGCGGAGGCAATCATGGTAGTGCCGGAGGACTTCATGCAGGTCTGCGTATTGGACACTGGTGGGGTATGCTGTTCACAGGGCCGTCCATGTACCGTAGTGGGGTGGGTTGGAATTATCCGGGAGCGTGTTGGTCTGGCGTGACCCCTCGCACACTGCAAACGGTGCCGTCACACGCAGGGGGCATTAACGGAGCGGTGGCGAGGCAGCAGCGTGGAAAGGGGCCGGCGGAGGGCAAGAGCGGCGAGAAGATGGCGTGGCACCTGCTTGATCCTCTATCTTCTCCGTTTTGGTCTCAAGAGCATGAATTGATCAGATAGATCCAAACCGAGAGCAGTCAGGACTTGGACTCGAGGGTTTTTCTTTCCCAAATGATAAGTGCCACACGTGTGACACTTATCAGGATCCTTTTCTTTTAGAAAAAGTGTCTAATCAACGTCTTGCTGATTTTTATTTCGGTATCAGTCAGATTTTCAATTTTTAGTATTGTACGAGACCATTAAGTGGCACAAAATTCACCGAGTTGCATGCGAGGAACAAAAGTTTGAATGAGCAGTCGGACTAGCTAGGACTTAACGGTATTATCCATTCACCCTTCGTCGTTTCTCCCACATCGCGAGCTCCGTCGAAATCTTCTGCGGTCAAATCCAGGCTTTTTGTGTAGAGATGTCATGTCAAAGAGTCCGGGGGACACGGCCAAGGGAAGTCACTCGCCGCCCATATTGCAAGGCTAGGGAATGGCCCACCGGTCAGCTACTTACAGAGCGCTCCATGCTAGTTGTGCGATTATCATTGTGGTACTGAGTTGAGCCTGTACATTACTCAGCTGTTGACCGAGAGTGCGGTTTTATAAGGCTTGATGTTGACTGAGATACGCGCAAGCCTTATAATCCGGAAAAGAGGTGTATAGTCTAGGTGCATGCATGCACATGGAGACATTGATAGGGTGCCTACAGAATCAAACAACAAAATATACATTATCTTCTGACAAACTATGTCCACCATATATCACGGTCCATTAGTTGATTGCATGTGCAATGGAGCAATTAACCCGGCGAAGAACAATGGCCGTGGCGCCGTGGTTGTGGCTTCTTCTCTGCACGTTGCCGCCGCCGGCATGCTCCAAGCTCGCGCCCAGCCTGATAACAAAGGTATGTACACCTGCTCACTCACCGTTTCGTGCAACATCATTATAGCATGTGGCCAGAAATCACAACGGGATGCACACATAACCATAGATTGTGGTCTCTCAGAGGAGATGGGCTACGTGGACAACACCACCAAGCTCACATACGCCCCCGACGCTGGCTTCATCGACGCCGGCATAGGCACGAACCACGTTATCTCGCCGGAGTACGTTCTCCCGGCTTTGGCCAAGGTTTGGTAAAGTTTGTGGAGCTTCCCAACTGGCGCGCGGAATTGCTACATGCTTCGCTCCCTCATGCCCGGACTCATGTTCATGATCCGAGGCAGGTTCATGTACGGCAACTACAACGGCCTTGACCGGCTGCCAATGTTCGACCTCCATATCGGTGTCAACTACTGGCACACCGTGAACATCACGAAGCTGAAGGATGCGGTGTTTGTGGAGGCCATCGTTGTGGTGCACGAGGACTTCATGCGGGTCTGCCTAGTGGACACCGGCGGTGGTACGCCGTTCATTTCTGGCCTGGACCCGAGGCTGCTGAAGAGAATGCTCTACCCGCAGGTGACCCCGGCGCAGGGTCTGGTCCTATTTGTCAGGCTGAACTTCAGACCGACCGACGAGACCTTCCACGTCAGGTATCCCGATGATCCACACAACCGGATATGGAGGCCTTGGGGCGACAAGGTAATGTGGACCAAGATATCAATGGCCAGCGGGGTGCAGAACATAGACAACGAAGAATTGTTCGAGGCGCCCACAGCGGTGTTGAAAACGGCGATCAGCCCACGGAACCCCTCTGGGGACTTAGTGTTCCGCTGGCTGGCCGAACCCACCCGCAACGACCCGTCCCCGGGGTACATAGCCATCCTGCACTTCACCGAGCTGCAGGTCCTCCCCAGCAACGCCGTGCGCGAGCTGAACATTGTGATATCAACGACATGCCATGGTACACAAGCGGCTTCAGGCCGGATTACCTCTACGACAGCGTCTCCTACAACAGTATCCCCTTCATCCGGCGCAGCAGCTACAACCTCTCCATCAAAGCCACCGCTAACTCGACGTTGCCACCTATCATCAACGCGGCCGAGATCTTCTCCCTCATCCCCACTACCAACCTTGGCACGGACACCCAGGATGGTACGTGTGTATGTGCGCGTGCGTGTGTTTGTGTGAGTGGCCAAGCACATCTTTTGTGGTACTGAAATTATGGATGTGATTAACTGCAGTTTCTGCAATCATGGCGATCAAGGTGAAGTATCAAGTGAAGAAGAACTGGATGGGTGATCCGTGCGTTCCAAAGAGTATGGCGTGGGATAGGTTGTCCCTGCAGCTACCCTCCTGGAAGCCCTCCAAGGATCAGAAGCGTGTAAGTACTTCCACATTTCTACCTATGCTGACTTGTGTTCATTACATAATTAACGGAAAATGAAGAAGGTTGCACATAACTGTCGTGCAGCGTGTAGAGAAACTGATCCGCTTCATTTGCTCCCTGCAGAAACCTGTCCTCCAGTGGTCTAAATGGTGATATATCATCATCTTTCGGGAATCTCAAGACAGTCCAATACCTGTACGTTTGGATATATAGTTTTGTACTCTCCCTCCATCCCATAATATAATGCCCAGGTTTTCACAGAAGTCAAACATCACAAACATTGATAAAAATTATCTATATCTACAATATCAAATAATATATATTATGTGAAAATAGATTTCATGACGAATCTAATGATATTCAAGATGTTGATAAATTTTTCTACAAACTTAATTGGTCAAAGTTTACAAAGTTTGACTTACAAAAATATAATAGACACTATATTTTCAGACGGATGACGTATCTAGTTTGCCCCAGTTTGTATTTTTTTTTGTTGCAACAAAAAAAAAAGATCTTGTTCCATATCTTGCAGGGACCTGTCAAACAATAACCTTACAGGCTCAATTCCAGATGCTCTTTCGCAATTACCTTCATTGATGTTTCTGTAAGCTCAGAAACTTTCTGTCAAATTTTGAGCCAATAGCACGAGTTGTCATTTGAATAGGTCCAGTATTTTGCTTCCATAGAGATGTTTCAGGTAACCAGCTAAATGGATCGATCCCCTCTGGGCTCCTCAAAAGAATTAGAGATGACTCCCTGGATCTAAGGTACATTATTCCTTCCCATTCTATCAGACATGCATGGTACTTGATGAATTTCATTAATATTTTCGTTGCATGTTTTGTTAGATATGGCAACAATCCAAACCTCTGCACCAACAACAATTCATGTCAGTTGCCTGCTAGAAGGAACAACAAGCTTGCCATCTACATTGGTGTCTCCGCAGTTCTGCTTGTGGTGATAGTATCAGTGACAGTACTACTGATTTGCTTGCTAAAACGAAGGAAGCAAGGTGAGGCTTCGCATCAGCACAAGAATCCAGTGATATATTTCCCCATATGTGAGAACCAGTTAATATTAGCTACTGTCATTCACCACCTGTGAAGGATCAACGAACAACTCCATAACGCCCCGGAATGAGACGATGACAAACAATGTCTGCACCGACAGTTCGCTGCAACGTCTTGAGAACCGTCAGTTCACGTACAAAGAGTTAGAGATGATAACGAACAACTTTCAGCGAGTGCTTAGACGGGGCGGGTTTGGGTATGTCTACGACGGCTTCTTGGAGGATGGCACCCAGGTGGCGGTGAAGCTGCGGTCTCATTCTTCCCATCAAGGCGTCAAGGAGTTCCTCGCAGAGGTATACTTTCTTTCACTACACTTGATGTTTCAGAGTTCGAGAGATTTTGGATTGAAATTTGATAAGTTGTATATGAACATTTATCCAGGCTCAAATTTTGACACGGATTCATCACAAGAATCTTGTCTCCATGATTGGTTATTGCAAGGATGGAGAGTACATGGCACTTATCTACGAGTACATGTCGGAAGGAACACTGCAAGAGCATATTGAGGGTATGTACATTGTTTAGCAGTATCTTTTTTTTAATTGAGAAGTATCTTTTTTTACTTATAAAGATTTCAGTTTGGTGGTCGAACATTCACTCCTTTTCCAACCTTCCCATGTCAGCCCTCACAAGTGGCTCCATGCAAAACCGCCAGCATGGCAACAAACGATCCTCTCCCAAATCCTCGTAATTCTTGTGCCTCTCCTCCCCAAATCCCCTCCTCCTACATTCGCAAAAAAAAAAAAAAAAAAAAAATCCCCTCCTCCTAGCACCTCCCATCGCACACCCCGCGCCCCTCCTCCAATCTCTAATTTCAATCTTCCTGGCTCAAAATAGAAATCCAACGATATATGCCTTCATTCTCGACAAAGCTAATTGAATTTTGAGAGCAAACATTGATATCCTAGCCTATCGAGCTTCATTCGGTGTATAAACCTTGTCCCAGTTCACATTAATTCAATATATTACTTAGCTAAAATATGTTTCACCTTAATTTTGTGCTTCCATAGTGTAGCACGCACATGTTACTAGTAGCTTGAAAATTTGAAATATTTCTTCAAAGAAGATACTAGCTTCAGACTTTAGTACCTCTGAGGCGGTTTAGTGTTATTTGTGCATTTCGAAACTGACAAAATTGATTACAATGTCAATCTATTGGTGGGAAGCAACCACAACACATCACGTCTATCATGGACAGAAAGACTACGAATCGCACTTGAATCTGCGCAAGGTATGTACTTGAAGGCAAAGTGCACTGCTTTGCGTTGCCAGTTTTGTTGAATGTTCTGTGTCTCAACTTTCAACAAACTTGAGCACGAACTCGTCTGGTAATGTGTAGGGCTGGAGTACCTACACAAGGGTTGCAATCCGCCCCTCATCCACAGAGATGTTAAGGCCACCAACATTTTGTTGAACACGAGACTCGAGGCTAGGATCGCTGACTTTGGCTTGTCCAAGGCCTTTGACGACAGCAATGACACCCATGTGTCTACAAACACGCTCGTCGGCACCCCCGGATACGTAGATCCAGAGTACCAGGCGACAATGCAGCCAACAACAAAGAGTGATGTGTACAGCTTCGGAGTCGTGCTACTGGAGCTAGTCACGGAGAAGCCGGCCATCCTGCGGGAGCCGGTGCCCGTGAGTATCATCCAGTGGGCACGTGAGCGGTTGGCAAGGGGCAACATCGAGGATGTGGTGGATTCACAAATGCTTGGAGGTTACGATGTCAACAGCGTGTGGAAAGTTGCAGACATTGCACTCAAGTGCACCGCTCATATGTCCACGCATCGACCCACCATGACTGATGTGGTGATGCAACTACAAGAATGCATTGAGCTCGAGAAGGCTCGTGGTGGTGATGACATCACAAGCGATAGATTCCGCTCTGGCAACAGTGGTGAGAACCCAAACTTAAGTTATGATGCTTACACGACTAATCAATCTACTAATGTGAGCCAAAACATCACTACATTTGAGATGGAGCATAATTTTAAGAGAGTGCCGACAATGGATACCGGTCCTTCTGCACGTTGAAAACTTCTATGTTTCGTTGACATGCTTGTCTAAAGGCAAGTATTAGCTATGGAATTTATCTTTCTTTGTATCTATGAGATTTTTGAATGTCTTGCATTTATGATTTTACCTAAGTGAGTAGGAGTGTGGAATTATGCCATATAGGCAATAATAAAATGTTTATTTTTTATTAGGTTCGAGATTTGTGCCATGAATAATATTCTAAGAATTGGTGAAGTAATTTATGATTCGCTTGTGAAACACAATTTGCATGTGCATGAGTATTATTCATAATGGATCCCTGTTGGAAAATGTATGCAGATTCATGACTGTGTTTCTTGATCACTGATATGAAGATATCAAACAGATATTACGGACACATCCAATAATTTAAGGGAAATGTTTGCGTTCGGTGTGCCGGCTGAACTTTCGGCCGGCTCGCACATCACGCTGGACCAACGCGCAAGACGAGCATTTGCAGTGGCCCCGCGCGACCGCCTCCTTCCCTACGCGCCTCCATCCCCTACCTCCAGTCGTATTTTCTTCACGCGCGCGCATCCCCTTCTCCTCCCCTCCGTGCTGCGATCGGGCCACCACGAGCTCCATCGCCGGCGGCCGGGCGCTCCCATGGCGGTGACTACGAGCTGCACCATGGCGACGGAATGCGCCTGGCGACGGTGACCGAAGGTGACCACGGGGGTCTGCAAACGTGCTAGGAGAATGCTGGAACCAGCAAGGAGATGCCATGGCTGCCTGCCGCCATGGCCGGATCCACGCGCGTATACAAGTGTTGCAACCGTCACCTAGAACAGCTTCAACAGCTGTTGAAAAAAGCTTCAACCATAGATACAGAAAAGCTTCAATGGCACTGCACAACAAGGGGAAGTTGCAACCGTAGTTGGATTTTGCTACTACCGGCGAAGTTTTTTGCTACATCCATCAAGGCGGAGCTGCGACCTCGCGACGGCGGCGACGGTGATTTTGCTGCAACCGTAATTAGTTTTTGCTACTACTGACGAAGTTTTTTGCTACATCCATCAAGGCGGAGCTGCGACCTCGCAAAGGCGACGATGGTGTTTTGCTGCAACCGTAGTCGGGTTTTGCTACGACCGGCGAAGTTTTTTGCTACATCCATTCAACGGCGTTGATTGACTGGTGGGCGTCGTCGAGGCAATTCCGTTCAGCGAGCATCAACGGCGAGGGGCGGCGGCGGAGCTACAACCAGAGCTACAACCGTCGCCGCTGAGAGCTGCAACCGCAGGTGCAGCTGTTGCATGGGTCGAGGCGACGACAAGGACAGCCGGCGAGGGTGGGGACCGGCGATGTAGAAGGCCGACGAGGGTGGGGACCGGCGACGAGGAAGGCCGGCGAGGGTGGGGACCGGCGACGAGGACGGCCACCAAAGGGGACAGGAGGCGCCGCACCGCGCTCCCCGAGCGGGAGATGCGGATCCAGCCCGACTACCCGAGGAAGAAGAAGCTGGGGGCGATTCGTTTTTTTTTCGCCCGGATCCAACGGCCGTGTGGCTCACATCCAATGGCTGGGGCGCGACCGGCCGAAAGTACGCCGGCGCCCAGCAGTCGGCATAATTTAACTGGCAATGGACATTGGATACAGCCACTTACGGAATATACCATGAGAGCACCATCTTGGCCATTAGTACATCTTATATGCATTATGCAAGAGGGGTTTTGTGGCACGCAGGGGTGGAGGCACCAACACACCCCCCCCCCCCCCCCCCCCCCAAAAAAAAAATTTGGCTTTCAATTTTCAATCTTTTAAACTGAAACACCAAATTGACTTTCGTTTTCATACTCGTGTTCCTTGTCACAAGGGCTTTCAAAAAAGACCCATTTTGAATACGTTTTGATGAGTTTTTAAAGCTTCGTTAAGTTTCAGCTGAAACTTGATACAAACAACGACGAAAATCCTAAGTTTCAGAAACTAAAACTTAAAATTTGATGTGCCCTCGTGCGGTCCAACGACTTTGCAGATCACGGGGCAATCATGTGATTGGGCACGGCTGGGCTGGTGTGTGCCCCCGTGAATTTGCATGCATTATGAAAGTCTGCATCCTTTGCAGATATCATGGCGTGAACTGCTTATTAGGGGTCGCTAATCTTTGCTCCATAATCAGGTTATAAATGTGATTTTCTCAATTATAAAAATGTTGTATGTTGATATCAGCTAAATGAGTAATAATTATATCTCAGTGGATTCAGATCTATTCACATACGTTTGCAAGGTTCATTTAAAAGTAATACTCCAAGCTTACTAAGTTTGGGTATAGATGAGCAGATCACATGGGCCATGGGTTGACTTGCATGCGAGTCGGTCAACCGCCCCTCGCCGTTGCCCCGCAAGACGTGCATAGATGCGGTGATTGATTGACCATAGACTTTTGGCTTTCCTGGCCTCTTCATGTGCGTTTGTCACGATGGACAGTTCGTGCCAGTGATGTCCGTGACTATACTATGTAGTATGCACCTTTGACATTCTGTGACACTGCGATCAGTCTCCCATGCAAGTTCGGATAAATAAATATGATTCATTATATAGTTGTAAAATATTTATTCGTATTTATTGAATATAAGTTGCATAATAATTTTCTATGCATGGTTGCATGATGAGGTGGACCTTTTCACATGCACATTTACATGTTAAGATGGCATGTTTGCATATATTAAGAAAAATAAGTTAGTTGGGATCACCTATTTACTTACAATATATAGGATATATGATTCTTTTCCTCCCCCACCCTCACTCCCACTACGATGACTCATCACCGTCTTCCGCTATCTACCATAGGGTTTGGTGGGGTCGGAGAGGATCAAAAGAGATTAATGGGGATTATATCCCTTATAAGTCAAAATCCTCCTAAATCCTCTCCAATCTCCTCCAATCCACTTGGTGAGGGAATTAACCAAACAAGGCATCAGGGTTTAGTGCCTATAGTTATTCTTCTTCCTCCTACTGTGCAATGCATTGTTATATGCCCCCTTCTAATTTTGCGAAAAGGACCATGTCTATTAAAAAGATTCACCGGAAGTACAAAGCACCTCAAACATAAAATAAATTACATCGAGGTCCATGGACCACCGAACAACCATTGTCACGGGCAGAACGAACCACAGATGCGCCGATGTGGCCGCTCCCATACCGGAGCCGGCTTGACCTTGTTTATGACCACCCGGAAGTCTTTGTGCGCGTGCCCCTAAGGACCAACGCCCCGAAACCGCAGTCGTCGCCGTTGAATCCTTGAATTGATCTGAAGAACCTGACACCAAATCTTGCCGTTGTGTACGCAAGACGAGAAACACTAACCTCGCCGTCTCGAGGAGCTGACATGAATCTTTGTCGGAGCATCATCTAATCTGTCCCAAAAAACAAATTTGAGGAGGATCGAAGCCCAGAATCCGCCGCCATCCGTCCGAGCGCCACCGCTGCAAGGACTAAAACCCTACCTATCTACTGCTAGAGCTGAGGCACTAGGAATCCCCTTCCCGCCACCGGCAGCTGGAGCGGCCGGCAGAGGGGAGGCGAATCCATGGTGGAGGCAGAGGCCTATGCGGGAGTGGGACTCTACTGCTGCACCGGCGGTGGGTTGATTCATCTCGGAGGATGGGAAGACATGGCGGAGTCGGCGGCCTCTGTGGGCTATAACGATTGGGACTGCAGCGGTTGCCACTGGCGAGCAGCGTCACTGGCGCGAACATCAACAAGGCCGACGACGTGGAAAACGCCCGTGCATCTGGTGTAGGCCTCGATATTCTGGGAGTGGCTCGATCTTGTAGGTGTCGGGGTGGAACCAAGCTCCCTCGGCATTCAGTACAAGGAACTCCTTTGCGTCGGGGTTGTGTCCCTAGGTAGAAGGATGTCGACGCATGGCATCCGATCAACGGTGCAGCAAGGATTCCTTCATGCTGGCGCGGTGGCCCTTGACTGAAGGACCAATGTTGGGGTGGAGGCGAGCTCCCTCGGCGTTCGACGGGGAGCTCATTTGACGTTGCACGATGGCTGCGAGTTATTGGTCAGATGGCGGAGGATGTTGCGGCGACGGCCCTGTGTGCAGCAGATCTAACGCCCAACGTCGACCTAGACACATCAAGCACGGCGGCATCCGCCTCGATGGAGGACGATGGGGCAATGGCCTCAGGGTTATGGTGGATGTTGCTGGTCGGTTCATGCCGGTGTGAAGTGGCAATGGCTAATTCAGGACCGAGGCATGACCAGCCTCCTGACGACCATGGTGATGGTCTTTGGTGGGCATACATCTCACCTTTCTACTAGTGCCACTCTGGCCTAGATTGGAGGACTGGCAGTCGTGATTGTGTGAAGATCCATTGCCAACATGTTTGGAACACACTTCATGTCCAGGGTGAAAACCCTTGTTCTGGCCTTTGTTGGTCAGGCTCAGCAACAACGAAATTGTGTCATTATCTTGTTGAAGACGTTGTCTCCGTGATGACGGCGACATGATGGCGTTTATCCCTTCCTGACGACGTTGTGGCGGAAGAAGTCAACATAGTCGTAGGTGTTACATTCATATCTTGTAATGGTTTTTCCGTAGTTGCTTTTGCTATGTACTCCACTTGCTGATGATTTTGGCCTCGCTGCCTGGCATCAACTTTAATAAAATGGTTGTGTGCATCAATTGATGCAGAGACCGGTGGTTCAAACCTCCTTTAAAAAAACACGAGGCTTGTTGCAAAGGCTTAACAAGTAGATCAGACTGTTGCGCAAAAAAAAAAACTGTTGAGGGATTGCAACAAGGCTTATGTTGCAAAGAGTTGAGTGCAACACGAGGCTTGTTGCAAAGCATCAGGGAGCCGATCAGGACAGCTGTCGGGTAGAAAAAAAATAGTTTGGAGGATTGCGACAAGACTCGTGTTGCAAAGCGCTGAGTGCAGCACAAGCTTGTTGCAAAGGCTCAGCGACTCACAAGGATGGATCGGACGGCTGTACGTGGCTCTATCGAACGGCAGGCCGGACGGTCGATCTTGTAGGATTATCACCCGGGCGACGCTAAGCTCGCCCCATATATTTTTGTGCCCAGAAAATATGCTGAACACAGTTCCAAGGGAAGCCAACTCTCCGCCCTTGTTATTCACAGTTTCGCCAAAGAAGTGGCCACCAACCACCATGGATAGAAAAGGTCCCCCCATCAGCCACTCGCGTACCGCACGGTGCAAGTTGTGGACGCATGCATGTGCTGACCCGGCTAAGAGCATCTTCAACAGACGCGTTAGATAAGCCGCGCGCTGGAAAAACAGCTATATAGCACGCGCGGTAAATAAGGTTCAGCGCGTTGGGGAAAACGGCATCGCGCGCTGCGTATTTGGTGCGCCCGCTCACGCGCGCTGTAAAATCTGGGCTGCTGCAGGTGGGGCCGCCGGATTGGGCGCCGTGTTTTTGTGCATCTGACAAACCTCTTCGTCGCTCCCACGCGCAAAAAGACTATTTTGACGCTGCAAAAAAAAATTAGCACGCCGCGCAACCGCGCGTCTGTTGGAGATGCTCTAATCATGGATGGTGGGGTTGATGTGATCATTTTGCTAGCTAATGACAGCCTGATCAGTGCCTCGCAGAGTTGGCTTTCATGCTTAGTTATATACATGGAGACATGGATGGAGCACAGAATCAACCATATATCGTTTGAGCAACGAAACATATATACTATGATCCGTTAGCTGCTCTTGTTGTGTAGTAGAGCAATCAACATCGCCAACAAAACAATGGCGTCTGCTTGGCCGTGGGTGCTGCTTCTTTGTGTCGTAGCCGCTGCTGCCGGCAGCGTGTTCCAAGCCGGCGCTCAGCCTGACGACAAAGGTACGCATACTCGCTCAGTATTCATTGGAAATTGGGAGTTAACATTCTTAGTACAAGTTTCACAAATTACAACGTAATGAACAGATCATCGTGCCGTCTAATGCAGGATTCATAAGCATAGACTGCGGCCTCCTAGGGGAAACGGGCTACGACGTGGACTATAGCACCCAGCTCTCGTATGCCCCGGACGCTGGCTTCACCGATGCCGGCACAAACCATATTATCTCGTCCGAGTTCGTCAGCGCGTCCATGGGCAAGAGCTGGTACAGCTTGCGCAGATTCGCAGGCGGCACGAGGAACTGCTACAAGCTTGGCTTGCTCGTGCCCGGGCTTAAGTATCTGATCCGGGCCAGTTTCATGTACGGCAACTACGATGGTCTCAACCGTCCGCCAGCGTTCGATCTCTATATAGGGGTCAACTACTGGCACACCGTGAACATCTCGAGGCCGGATGAACCGATAATTGTGGAGGCCATCGTCGTCGTGACGGACGACTTCGTACATGTCTGCCTCGTTAACACCGGCGACGGGACGCCCTTCATTTCTGGCCTGAATCTGAGGCCGCTGAAGATGACACTCTATCCGCAGGTGACCACCGCGCAGGGGCTGGTCCTGTTACACAGGCTCAACTTCGGCGCGAGAGACGACAGCACCGTCGTCAGGTATCCCGACGATCCATACGACCATATATGGATGCCTTGGCTTAACACGGTAGGCTCGACTGAGATATCGACCGAGAAGAAGGTGCAAAATGCAGAACATGACCCTTTCGAGGTGCCCACAGCAGTGATGCAGACGGCGATCAGCCCACGGGACGGCTCTCGTAACATAGAGCTCTCATGGGACTTCCTGTCTCAGCCCCAGAACCCATCTCCGGGATATTTCGTCATCCTGCACTTCTCGGAGCTGCAGCTCCTCGCTAGCGACAGAGTGCGACAGTTCTACACCAACCTCAACGGCCAGCAGTTGTATTCGAGCGGGAGCGGCGGCTTCACGCCGCGCTACCTCTACACCGGCGCCACCTACAACAGACTCCCATTCCAGCAGAGCAAGCACAGTATCTCAATCGACATCACTGCCACCTCAACGATGCCACCGATCCTCAACGCCGTTGAGGTGTTCTCCGTCATCCCCACCACCAATGTTGGCACGGACTCCCGGGATGGTACGTACGTCATGCAGAAGATTATTTCTCACTAACTTATTGTCTTGCGGGGATTAGAAAATCGTTCAATGGACCTCGCAAAAAAAGAAAATAGTTAAATGGAGATCATCCCTTTGCACTTACACAAATGACAATTTTTAGATCAGATGGTTCTTTTTGGATGGACTTAATTATTATTTCTAACCGACATATACTGCTAATACATACGTAAACGTGCTGATGATTAAGCAGCTCAACCTTATGCGGTTACTTAACTGCAGTGTCTGCCATCACGGCTATCAAGACGAAATATCAGGTGAAGAAGAATTGGATGGGTGACCCCTGCGTTCCCAAGACCATGGCTTGGGATAGGTTGATCTGCAGCTACGCCATTGCCAGCTCTCCAAGGATCGTAAGCGTGTAAGTAGTCCGTATCTGTTCAGAATATTAATTAAGTAATATCATACTCCCTCCGTCCTATAATATAAGCTAGTGTCAAAAACGCTTTTATATTATGGGACGGAGGGAGTAGAAGATTATATGACTATATATATAGTGCAGTGAAACTGATCCACTTGCTATTTACTCTTTCCAGAAACCTGTCCTCCACTGGCCTCACTGGTGATATATCGTCCTCTCTCGCAATTCTCATGGCTGTCCAATACTTGTATGTTAAGAGTTCTAAATCTATTTGTCCTTAATTATTTGCTCTTTGCAGTATTTTTATTTTTTGCAGAAGATTTGTCTGTAGCTTTTTTTACTACAAAAAACCTGGTTTAGATTATTGGTTTCATATGTTTCAGGGATCTGTCAAACAATAACTTGACAGGCACAATTCCAGATGCCCTTTCACAGTTGACTTCACTAACTGTGCTGTAAGTTGAGTAAATTATGTCAAGTTTATACTGTTTCCTTTCCCACGATTTACTTTGAATCATGCATATAATATTATGTTTCTATATACAGAGATTTATCAGGCAACAAGCTCAATGGATCAATCCCCTCTGGACTTCTCAAAAGAATTCGAGATGGCTCCCTGAGTCTGAGGTAAAATTTCCCCATCCAGTACAACAGATGTAATACTTGATAAATTTCATTAAGCATCTTGATTTCATTTTTTGTTAGATATGCAAACAATCCCAACCTTTGCTCCAATGGTGATTCATGCCAGCCCAGCAAGCTGGCCATTTACATTGCTGTCCCTGTAGCTGTGATTCTAGTGATAGTATTGGTGGTACTAGTACTACTCCTTTGCTTTCTAGGAAGAAAAAAAACAGGTGAGGCTTTGGCATAAGCACAAAAATTCTCTGGCCTTTTTTCCATATTAGTGAACACTGCCAACGTAGACATGCCATCATTTTTTTTGTGAAGGATCAATGGGCAACTCTGTGAAGCCGCAAGACGAGATGATGACGAGCTACCAACTGTCAAATGGTATTTGTGAGGATGGTTCGCTGAAACTTGAGAGCCGCCGGTTCACATACAAGGAGCTAGAGATGATAACGAACAACTTCCAGCGAGTGCTTGGACGGGGAGGGTTCGGGTACGTCTACGACGGCTTCCTGGAGGACGGCACCCAGGTGGCAGTGAAGTTGCGGTCTCATTCTTCCAGTCAAGGTGTTAAGGAGTTCCTTGCAGAGGTAGAGTTTCTTTGACTGCGATTGATATTCGTGGATAGAATGTGTGCTGGAAATTTTAGTGTGAAATTTGACAAGTTATGAAAATTTGTGCAGGCTCAGATTTTGACCCGGATTCATCACAAGAATCTTGTCTCCATGATTGGTTACTGCAAGGATGGGGAGTACATGGCACTCGTCTATGAGTACATGTCGGAAGGAACCCTGCAAGAGCACATTAATGGTATGGAAGCTGTTTAGCGGTATAACTTCTTCTTCAGACGTTTTCAGAGAAAAGAATTAGCTTTAGACTTCAAAGTGCGATTGAACGCGAAGTCGACACTTTTGCCAAAAAAATTATAAAGATTAATCAGTTTGCGAGTGGTCCAACGTATGCCAGCATGGCAGCCACGTGGATTTCTCTCTCGGATCAGTTTTGACCTTATTTGATCAAATAAACGAGTTTATGGCATAAATTGGATCACTTCCCAAGTTCTTGACCTAAAGTGTGCAACCAGTTTGAATTAGTGGACTAATGTCGTATTTGACTCTGAAAAGAATGATATTGTTATTCATCTTGCAGTTTCAATCTATTTGCAGGAAGCAACCGCAACGGAGCATGTCTGCCCTGGATGCAGAGACTCCGGATCGTGCTTGAATCTGCTCAAGGTATGGTCGTGAATGTAAATTCTATTACTAGTTTGCTATTGAATGTATTGTGTTCTCAAAAACCAAAGCACCAACTGGTTTGGTGATGTACAGGGCTAGAGTACCTGCACAAGGGATGCAGTCCTCCCCTCATCCACAGGGACGTGAAGGCTACCAACATTCTGTTAAACACAAGGTTGGAGGCTAGAATTGCTGACTTTGGCTTGTCCAAGGCCTTCAACAACGACAATGACACCCATGTGTCCACTAACACACTCGTTGGCACACCCGGATATGTGGATCCAGAGTACCATGCGACAATGCAGCTGACAACTAAGAGCGATGTTTACAGTTTTGGAATCGTGCTGCTGGAACTAGTCACGGGAAAGCCGGCCATCTGCGGGAGCTGGTTCCCGTCAGCATCATCCAGTGGACGCGACAACGGCTAGCACGAGGCAACATCGAGGGTGTGGTCGACGCGCGCATGCACGATAGTTATAATGTTAACGCGGTGTGGAAGGTTGCGGACATCGCACTCAAGTGCACTGCACAAGCCTCGGTGCAGCGGCCCACCATGACTGACATAGTGGCACAACTGCAGGAATGTGTTGATCTGGAGAATGGACACGTTGAAGGCAACACAAACAAGGGTTTCTACGCGGGCAGCAGTGGCAATGACCCGAACTTGAGTTATGATTCTTACACAACTGATCAGTCCACTAGTGTGAACCATAACAGCACAACATTTGAGATGGAGCATAATTGTACGAGGCTGCCTACAATGTGCACATGTCCTGCTATACGTTGAAGACTTCTCTGCTTTATTGCCAGTCAGTCGTAAAGGGGCCCATCAATTATAGTTTTTTTTCTTCTTGAAGTGTATGTATGTGATTTCTAAACATGTTGATTTTTACAGAACCGAGTTCAAATGTAAAAATGTTTAGATATCTGAAGTGTGTCATTTAATTTATTTTATTGGCTCAAAATAGAGCATCAAAAGGATACAAACATAATGAGCCCACCCGGCCTTTGCATAGCTAGGATGCACACAGCCAACACTAACACACGCACACAAAAACACGCCAAGAAAATAGCAAAGTCATATAAGAAACAAAGCTATGTGTAGGCGATAAAAAAAACAAAGTGTTTAGATCCACAATCGACAAACTACATCAATAACCATATCCGCACCAACCATCTTATGACACCACACGGGCGATGAGGTTCTTCAATAGCAATGCCTTCAGGAAGGGAGCGACGCTCACTACGGGAATCAACTAATTTGCCGTTAGTGGAGCTCTTTGCCGTCAGCTTTTCATCAGGCTAGACGGCAAAGACCACTTTTGCCGTCAGCTTTTCATCGGGCTAGACGGCAAAGACCACTTTTGCCGTCAGCTGCTGACGGCAAAGAATGGCTGACGGCAAAGACATACTTTGCCGTCTGTAAAAAAAAGCGCAGACGGCAAAGGGTTTTTGCCGTCTGCGTTTTTCCTTATAGATGGCAAAGTGCTCATTTCGCCATCTGTAAACAAAAATGCAGACGGCAAAGTGCTCATTTTGCCGTCTGTAAACAAAAACGCAGACGGCAAAGTATTCTTTGCCGACATATCTTTGCCGTCTGCTTCCTGACGGCAAAATCTTTGCCGTCTGGATTTAGGTCTTTGCCGTCTGTGATCCACAGACGGCAAATTACCTGTTTCCTGTAGTGGCTCAATCACCGCCGTCACCAGATCCAACCACTCAAGGTCACAATCTAGGTTTTCACCCTGAAAAACCAGCCCGAGCATGTCTGAGCAATACCTTGAACAAGGTAATGATGTAGAAACATCGCCATTGTCAGGCACAACGAACTCAGGTAACCTAGGCTTTCACCCCGGAGCTCGAGACCTGGTGCTCGATTAGCACCACCATCGACGTCAATCATGTGTTGCTGCCATCACTTTTTCGCCATCCCAACAGCTACATACAATGTATGACCTCCGCCGCTGCGCAACCATCCCTCTGCGTCAAGTAGTCATCATAGTTTGCATCTCACCATCGAAGCCAACCACCAGATCTGGAGGGAGGACCCTCACGAAGACCTTTCGGTGGCCACCGTAATTCTTAGCGAGGCCGCCGCCAGGACGAGATAACCCAATCGTCGACGGGGCCCACCAAGCAACGACGCGTCTGGATCTAGTCATCGCAGCCACACCGGCGACAGTCATCTCAACCCAGCATCAGAGGGAGCCCAGGCCATCCAGCCTGAAGTCGTAGGAGCGCGGTGTCCAAACGGATCGAGAATTGCACGAGCAGCGCCGCCAAAGCATGAAGGCTATGGGCGGCTGCTGCCGGATTTGGCCGGGGATGACCCCATCGCAGCAGGCCACCGACGCCCATACACATGGGCGGCGGACACAACCCCCGCCTGGCCATGTCAAGGACGATCTAGGGCGCTCCATGACCAGGAGGGGCTAGCCTCCAGCAGAGGCTGGCACTCTCCGGAGCAAGCAGCTAGAGCAGGGACTCACTGGGGCGAGGAGAATCACTGCGGGGACAGCCGGATCTGGCCCACCATGCTCCTGGTCCTTGGATGCATTGTAGGCAGTTTGGACGGAGGTGGAAGACATGGGCGGTGAGAGAGGATCCCACACGAGGGAGAGGAGGAGGCCCCACCCCCGACTGTCGCCCGGGGCTTTGCCCGGCGGCGCTGGCCGGCGCTGGCGAGGGGAAGGAAGAGCTGGGAGAGGGAGTTTATGGTGGCAGCGGTGCAACGCCTCACATGTCGCCCTCCAATCAGGAACTCCTAACTATTTGTCCCGAATAGAGAAACAATGTCGTGTGAACATTCTTGTTATTGTAATGTAGGTGCTTTTTCAATGCTAGTGGACAACAAGAAATAGCATATTATTCGTATGAGAAATATGTTGCTACCTTTGGTGTGTTATAACATCCCCAAATCCATCGTCACACATGTTCATCATCTTCATTGTAACATAACATCATTTTTCACCTTAATAAAGTCATTTATAAAAGGCCATACACTACGCATAAAACTAGGTCAATGTCGTCTACATATTCAACTATCACTTAACCATTATTCTATTTTCATATCACGCATGCATCGAAATGGATTATCGTAAGTAAATATGAATTGTTTCACCATGGTTAACACAATGATGCATAATGTGGAGATATAAAAGTGTGAATCTCAAAGCACAATCATAATGTAGATATATAGAAGTGTGAATCTCAAAGCACGATTTGATGTTACATAGTGGGGGAGAGTAGCTCCGTGGGGTTAAAATGCAATTTATTTTTATATTATGAAGCCCAAGAGTCGGTCTCGTTCATGTAGATCCTCCCCGTGTGTTTCCCTTTACTCATTTCATAAAACTGACTACTATTATTGACAAAGGTATTCAGCTCCAACTAAAATTTCCCACTTTTCTCCAAAATCTAAATAGATGGTCCACTATTAGATCTGATTAATATGCATAAGCAAATTATGCTGCAATGTAGAGGGGGGGGGGTGAGAGGGAGAGAGATATTAGCTAGGCCATTGTAGGATCTGAGGTGATATGTAATGCTCCTTAGACGCAATACACAGTGTTTTTCTGCGGGGATGGTCACATCCACTTTCTAAACATTCTAGCATAATTAATTTGCATTTGAAAAGTCTTTCGCTTATAAAATATTCAAAAAGTGCATTCACTCACATAATTGGTTCTCAATAAGATATTTGGGCCTGGCCCCACTTCTGTTGGGGTGGGAGACCCATGCGGCTCTTTGAAATCTTTCAGGTTAGTTTAGTTTGTGCATGTTTGGTCTTCTATAGTTTTGTCACCAGATGTTTGGTCTTCTAGACCCATGCGAATTGAATACATGTAACATAGGCATGTTATATAAAGCCACTGTATGGTAGCCATAGACTAGACGAAGTTGGTAGTCTAGACACAAGATCATGAAGGGGATGGGGCGGCCGAGCATGGCAGGGGTAATCGAACTAGCCATCGCAAGATGTTCGAGATGCATATGATGGCATCAACGGGCTTTGTCGGCAATTGTACCATGTCAAATTAGTATGTGGGGATAAGCACACATAGTCACGCCTCAGGGATGTAGTTGTTGATCAGAATCTCGGACACATATATCACCACGAAAGGCTTCTTCATCAACATTGTTGCCTCCATGATCATGTGTGAGTAGTTCCCTTAGGACCATAGGGTCCATAGCAGTAGCTAGATGGCACTCTCCCCCCCCCCCCTCTCTCTCTCCCTCTCTCCCTCTCTTATTCTTCAATACCAAGTTCCCGTGAGCTTCCTCACATGATCGTGATTTATCTGACGTAATCAGTGGTGTGTTTGTTGGGATATGATGAATTGTCACTTTATGATCAGATTGTTTATTGAAATCAATTGAATCTTTTGAAGTTTCTCTGTTGTATAATTGAATAACATTGTTGCTCTCTTATCTATTTGTCTTCTTTGGCCAAGTTTGATGGGTAGTTCTTCAGAGAGAGTTGTGCATTGTAGTGGGTTCTAATCTTGCGGTGATCTATATTCTAGTGACAAAAAGGGACAAGACACGTATTGTATTGTTGCCACTAAAGACAAAACAATGATTTCTTTATCAAACTTGGATGATAGTTTTACTGTCTACATTATGCCATCTTACTTATTGCAATGCTCTGTTTATCATGAGCTTAATACTTCAAGATGCATGCTGGATAGCGGTCTTGGGGTGAAGTATTAGTTGTAGATGCAATTAGATAATGGTCTACATATCACGGTCGTAATGCCTATATTAGATTATACCATGAATGATCATAGTCATAAATATAAATACTGCAATTTGATCGCTGCCACTGTAATATGTTCACCACGGTACACTTGTATGCTTATGAGGGATGCCACAAGTGAACCTATGGCCCCTGGGTCTACTCTCTATTACTGAAAACTCATCAAAAATACTACTTTGTCGTATCATTTCTTTTGTTTTATATATCTATCAATTCATACCATATCGTGCAATTTAGTCTTGTAACTAGCAAGACGGGAAGCTTGACAACCTTCTTGATGTGTTGGGGACGAGTTTGTATTGTGTTTTGTGTGCAGGTACTGGTGACTTTGTTTGCTGGAAGAATTCTTCTGGCCGGTTTGATAAACCTTGGTTCTCTATTGAGGGAAATACTTATTGCTAGGTTACTTCAGCCTTATACTTGAGGGTTACCCAACCACTCTTACGAGAGAGCAAGCAGTTCTTTCCCTATCAAAATAGTTAGGGATCTCCATCTCTTCCCATAATCTCAATTATGTGGACTTTGTCACCGTTGAGCAAAAGATTCAAGTTAGGGTTGCCCCGTGGAGGGGCAAGTTCAATACTGCGCGGGAGGTAAAGTCATCGTTATTAACACTTGCCTTTCCAGCTTTCCCATGTATATCTTGGGCTTCCATCGCCTTTCTGAAGGCACCCATGCTGGTTTTCACAAGCACCATAGTGCTTTCTTTTGAAATTCTAATGATAACAAAAATAAATAAAGCTTAGTTATGTGGAAACTCATGTGTAAGCCTAAGAACCTTGGGGGGTTGGGCATACTCAACACTTCTATCATGAACAAACGTCCTATTATGAAATGGTGGCGAAAAGTCTACGACGGGGATTCTATCACTATTTGGAGGGCTTGCTCTAAGCCAAATACCACCCCTTTGATGCTCCACTTAATTCCAACCCTAGGAAGGTTCTTAGTTTTGGAAGCCCCTTGTGAAAGTTTGTAACAAATTTTGCTCTCATGTTAAGTTTGTGGTTGGAGATGGGGCCACCATCGGTTTTTGGCTTGACAGGTGGATTGGGGACGACCCCTTCTGCTTGTCCTTTCCACTGTTGTCTTCCTATTGTACCAACCCTCAGGTGTACACTAGAGGAGCTCTCAGCTATTTGTTGATACCTAGGGCTTTGCCGCTTGTTGGACCCGCAGAAGCTGGTAGACTTGTAGTCCCTCACTACTCTATTCCCAAATCTCTCGTAGGCTGCCAATCGCTTGGTCTGGCCCCACTCCGCTTCAAGTAAATTTTAGTCTCTTTATCTTAGGCTCATCTAGGGGCGGCGCACTAAGAAGTTTCAGGGCATGTGGAGGGCTTGCCTTCCTCTTAAGATATCTTTTTCCTTTGGTAAGGTTTTAAGGGGTGTCTCCTCGCTAGTGATCAAATCCTAAAACATAATGGCACAATAAATGTGGCTTGTTCATTTTGTGGAGAGAACAAAGATATAGACCTCATTCTCTTTCAGTGTGCCCTTGCCAAGTTCTTCTGGAGTTGTGTCCGGTCATGGTTGAACCTTAAATGGAACCAAAATAACTTTGCTCACCTCCTTTGCCATCACCTTTAATATTTCTAGACATACTCTTCATGTCTTTTGGATTGCTTTTGCTGCAAAATGTTGACCATTTTGGACGAGTCAAAACGAATTTACCATTGAGCATTGCTTTCCTAACCAACCAATTGATTGCCTGTTCAAACGATTGCTTTTCCGCATCTATGGAAGCGCGCTTGCTAAAGCTGAGGATGTTGACAACATTGACAGTTTCATTGTCACGATCCAATCCATTGTCGCCAACCTTCTTCCATGTGCCCAGATGTAGCCTATTGTTTGCCTTAGCTTCTCGTTCGGCTAGCCTGTGCTGCTCGTTTGCACTATGCTTCCTGTATTGATATTGTCCTGAATTGATATGTTGGACCTGGATGATGTGTTGGCTGGCTTTGCCTTGTACCACTAGTGCAGAATCAGCCTTTAGTCCCGGTTCGTAAGGGTCTTTAGTCCCGGTTCAACAACCGGCACTAAAGGGTCGGGACTAAAGCCCCCCCCCCCTTTAGTCCCGGTTCGTCACGGCCCGGTACCAAAGGCCCACCACGTGGCACGAGCCCGCGCCGGGGGCTTGGTGGCCTTTAGTCCCGGTTGGTAACACCAACCGGGACTAAAAGGTATAGGGGTTTAGGGGTTTATGCTTTATTTTTCCTTTTAATTTTGTATTTTCCATTTAATTCTTTTTCATTTCAAACATATTTTACGCTACTACATACATACTGTACACGTCATGCATATATAAATAGAATTTCTCGTAGAACCAATCATATATATATCATAGAATTTCTCGTACGACCATATGCATGCGCATACACATATATATATACAATTTGGTACATATATACAATTTGGTACATATATACAATTTCTCCTACAATTTGCAGATAATTACATGCAGGCACATTAACAGTAATGGTATACTCCTTTGGGATGTATGACCTGGTCAACCAAAAATCCCGCAATTTCCTCTTGAAGTGCTCGTATGCGGTCCGTTGGTAGGAGCTTTTCCCGCATCTCCATCAACTTTAAAGAAGGAGATCAAGATGAATATATTAGTTGTGTGTATATATATTAGATCATGATAAAAAAAATGTGGATAGTGTTCTGGCAAACGTACCCAAAGTTGTCTTCAGATCTGCTCCTTTCGGACGTTATAATGCGAATGTTCTCGCAAACGTAGTATGCACAATAATTATTCCCCGGCGCCTACCTCATGCACTTTACGAGAATAGAATTCAATCAGATAATAATTAACCAAGCATGATAATGATATTGAAACTAGAATTAAAGAGATGCGCGGACATGTAGCTAGTACTACTTAATTACGTACTCTGGGTCGCACCCATTTCAGCTCTTGTTTCCATGTGCCTGGGACCTGTTTGATGAAGCTTTGCCAAACCCTACCCGGCAAAGAAAATGAATAAATGAGTTATTAATTAGTTGATATCAGGAAATGAACTAAAGAGGCTGACATAGTGCGATAATGATTGAAATTACCTGTCGACTATCCCCTTCACGATTAAGTAGTCTTTAGGTTCTTTAAGTAGTGAGTCCAGTACTTTAACTTTTCCCTCGTCAACTTCAATGATTAGCAGGATCCAGTGGAAACTGCATGCGCACATGTTTGTATAATTAAGCGGGCATGTGCATAACTCATCAACTACACTTATTAACATCTAGTAAGCAAAATAGAATTTGTAATACAAGACAGTAACACTCACCCGAAGTTGTAAGGAAATACTATTTCTGGTTCGGTATTTAGTTGCTTCAAAAACTGTAGTAAGTACTTCTCTGTCTCTTTTGGGTGACGTGACCACACCTCTTCATTAATGGTATTTGGGTCAATGAACCCAATGCCATAGCGTGCATCTCTTTTCATTTCATAAATCTTCATTCTGCATAATACCACAGAAAAGAATATAGTGAGGATAATTACAGGCAACGAACGAGCACAGCTAGAGACTTAAATTACAGAAAGAAATCACTTACAGACAATAGCAACTGACGAGAGATTTGTCGAGTGCGTCTTGATTGAATAACTGAAACATTTCTTCAAACTCAACCCACAAATCTTTTGCATGGAAGTAATGCTCTTCCTTGACTTTCACCATGAGGGAATCTCGCCCCTTCTTGACTTCTCTCAGGTACCAGTCATGCAAATTGCGTATTCTCGTTGATAGATTCTCGACCTCCCTGACCAGATCTTGGCCGGGGACATATTTCCATGCTACTTCGTGATCTTGAATCTTGGGGAGTTCCTCGATGCCTAGGAGTTGTTCAACAGTGACACCGGCCTCTCTAGCCATCTGTCTATGAGCGTCGGTTATTACCGGCTGATCGGCGGTACTCACACCATGTGATTGTACAATGAGCGGGGGGGTCGATTGCTCTGCCTGTTCTCCTAGCTGGGGAACAGTTTTCCCGCATTTACTACTCCTTGCTTGGCTCGAGCTCGACTCCTTATCTTGTTGTGCCTTATATAACTTCTTAATAGAACGCTCATAGTCTGAGTCCGTCCTCTTCACAGCCGGTTGAGCATTATCAATAAAGTGTTGTATGACTTCATCAGATATTTTCTCCTTCGGCGGGGGCTGTTTCCGTGCAAAAAGGGCCATCACTTGGGCAGCCACTTCGGCCTTGTTTTCCTCGATAGTCATCTCGTAAGGCAACTTCTTTTTGGCAGGAGGAGAGGCTTTCTTGCTTGGTGCTCTCTTCCGCTTTGGAGAAGACTGACGCGTCCGAGATCGATATGGCGGACTCGCGCTGATGGGCTCCGTCTCGGGGTGGGGTGGTGGAGACGGCTGACGCGGTGGCAGACTAGCGCCGCGCTGCGTCTCGGGCAGGGTTGGAGTCGGCTGACGCGGTGGCAGACTTGGAGGAGGAGTCGGTGGCCTTGGAAAGACGATGCAATCCTTTCTCCATAGAATGATACGATGTATGGCCTCTCCCAGTGTGCGCTCCTCGTCACCTCCAGGAATGTCAAGCTCTAGCTCGTAATATCCTGACATCACTTCATCAACCCCAACACGAGCATAGCCAGCTGGAATCGGATTGCAATGGAAGTTTGCTTCAGGAGGATTTGTTAAAGCATAGCCGCCCGCCACCTTCATGGATATGTTCTTCACTTTCATGTGTAGCTCACAAGGTGTCGTATCTTTGATATCATCCACAGGGTATCTATCCAGCAGTGCAATCGGCCGGGGTGGAACCCACGCTGCTTTTCGGCATAGATGGGACGGTTGTATCCAATGCTGGATCTGCTTGCTGCTGCCGCTGAGACGCCCTTTCCTGGCTAAGTGAGTCGATCTGCTCCTGCTGCCTTAGGAAAGCGCGTTCCAACTCCGCGTGCTTTGATTCTACCAGTTTAAGGCGGTCTGCTTCCTGCTTCCTATGCTCCTCCTCCTGCTTCCTCTGCTCCTCCTCCTGCTGCTTCTTTCTCGCACGGCTTCTGTAAGTGGCATTCCAATTCGCAAACCCCTCAAACCACGGAACAACGCCTTTGCCTCGTGTTCGTCCCGGGTGTTCAGGATTCTTCAGGGCGCGCGTAAGCTCATCATTCTCTCTGTTGGGCTTGCACTTTCCCGTTCGAGCATCTTCTATTGCAACAAGTAAAGCGTCGGAGGCTTCTTTAAGACTTGCCCGCTCCATAACCAAGCTGGAATTTTGTAGAACTGTGTAGTGTGCTTGCGCCCAAGAATGCCCGTCCATACATATTACTTGGTCCTTTCCTAGCGTGCCTTTTCCACCAAGTCTGCCCTCATGCTGCGATTCGGGAACACCAATCGTCTTAAGGTCAGGAATAAAGTCAACACAAAACTCAATGACCTCCTCTGTTTCATGGCCCTTGGAGATGCTTCCTTCTGGCCTAGCACGGTTATGAACATATTTCTTTAAGACTCCCATGAACCTCTCAAAGGGGAACATATTGTGTAGAAATACAGGACCCAGAATGGCAATCTCTTCGACTAGGTGAACTAGGACGTGCGTCATGATATTGAAGAAGGATGGTGGGAACACCAACTCGAAACTGACAAGACATTGTACCAAATCATTCTGTAACCTTGGTAGGATTTCTGGATCGATTACCTTCTGAGAGATTGCATTGAGGAATGCACATAGCTTCACAATGGCTAATCGAACGTTGTCCGGTAGAAGCCCCCTCAATGCAACCGGAAGCAGTTGCGTCATAATCACGTGGCAGTCATGGGACTTTAGGTTCTGGAACTTTTTCTCTGCCATATTTATTATTCCCTTTATATTCGACGAGAAGCCAGACGGGACCTTCATACTGAGCAGGCATTGAAAGAATATTTCCTTCTCTTCTTTGGTAAGAGCGTAGCTGGCAGGACCCTGATACTGCTTTGGATGCATGCCGTCTTTTTCGTGCATACGTTGCTGGTCCTCCCGTGCCTCCGGTGTATCTTTTGTCTTCCCATACACGCCCAAGAAGCCTAGCAGGTTCACGCAAAGATTCTTCATCACATGCATCACGTCGATTGCAGAGCGGACCTCTAGTTCTTTCCAATATGGTAGGTCCCAAAATATAGATTTCTTCTTCCACATGGGTGCGTGTCCGTCAGCGTCATTCAGAACAGATTGTCCGCCAGGACCCTTTCCAAAGATTACTTTTAAATCCTTGACCATATCAAGTATATCATGACCAGTACGGTGGCGAGGCTTCTTCCGGTGATCTGCCTCACCTTTGAAATGCTTGCCTTTCTTTCTTAAGACATGATTGATCTGAAGAAATCGACGATGTCCCAGGTACACATTCTTCTTACATTTATCCAAATATATACTGTCGGTATCATCTAAACAGTGTGTGCATGCGTGGTATCCCTTGTTTGTCTGTCCTAAAAGGTTACTAAGAGCAGGCCAATCATTGATGGTTACAAACAGCAACGCTCGTAGGTCAAATTCCTGCTGTTTGTGCTCATCCCACACACGTACACCTTCTATACTCCACAGCTGTAAAAGTTCTTCAACCAATGGCCTTAGGTACGCATCAATGTCGTTGCCGGGTTACTTGGGGCCTTGGATGAGCACTGGCATCATAATAAACTTCCGCTTCATGCACAACCAAAGAGGAAGGTTATAGATACATAGAGTCACAGGCCAGGTGCTATGATTGCTGCTCTGCTCCCCAAAAGGATTAATGCCATCTGCACTTAAACCAAACCATACGTTCCTTGTGTCATCTGCAAAGTCCTCCACTTTCTCTCGATTTTTTTCCACTGCGATCCGTCAGCGGGTACTCTCAACTTCCCGTCTTTCTTACGGTCTTCTTTGTGCCATCGCATCAACTTGGCATGCTCTTTGTTTTGGAACAAACGTTTCAACCGTGGTATTATAGGAGCATACCACATCACCTTGGCAGGAATCTTCTTCCTGGGGCGCTCGCCCTCAACATCACCAGGATCATCGCGACTGATCTTATAGCGCAATGCACCGCATACCGGGCATGCATTCAAATCCTCGTACTCACCGCGGTAGAGGATGCAGTCATTAGGGCATGCATGTATCTTCTGCACCTCTAATCCTAGAGGGCAGACAGCCTTCTTTGCTTCGTTGTCCTTTGGAAGCATCTTCTTTAACATTATCAGCAACTTTTCAAATCCCTTGTCAGATACACTATTCTCTGCCTTCCATTGCAGCAATTCCAGTGTGGTACCCAGCTTTTTCTTGTCATCTTCGCAATTTGGGTACAACAATTTCTTGTGATCCTCTAACATGCGCTGCAACTTCAGCTTCTCCTTTTCACTTGCGCAGTTTCTCTTTGCATCGGCAGTGGCCCGACCAAGATCATCAGCGGGCTCATCTGATGCCTCTTCTTCAGCTTCTTCCCCCATTGCCGGCTCAGCTTCTTTCCCCATTGTTGTACCATCGTATTCCAGGATAGCTGTCATCATCCTCTTCTTCTTTATTCTCTTCCATTAGGTCCCCTCTTTCTCCGTGCTTGGTCCAACAGTTATAGCCGGACATGAAACCGGACGTAAACAGGTGGACGTGAATGGTTCTTGAGTTAGAGTAATTGTGATCATTCTTACAGACAGCACATGGATAACACATAAAATCATCCGCCCGCTTGTTTGCCTCAGCCGCAACCAGAAAAGTACGCACGCCATTAATGAACTGGGGAGAGCATCGGTCATCGTACATCCATTGCCGGCTCATCTTCATTACACAACACCGAAAAGACCAAATTAATACAAGTTCATACATATAGTTCATACACACTTATTCTCATAAAACAACATACAAATTCTCTAGCTAAAGCATTTAAATGCAACAACAAATGCGATCAAGATCGCAACTAAGGTAACAATTGATCCAACAGCATAGTGATACCAAGCCTCTTGATTAACGGCATATTTTTTAAATTTTCTAATCTTCAAGCGCATTGCATCCATCTTGATCTTGTGATCATCGACGACATCGGCAACATACAACTCCAGTTTCATCTTCTCTTCTTCAATTCTTTTCAATTTTTCTTTCAAATACTCGTTTTCTTTTTCAACTAAATTTAACTTCTCGACAAGAGGGTCGGTTGCAATTTCCGGTTCACATACCTCCTAGATAAAAATATCTATGTCAACTTGATGGGCATAATTGTCATAAACGCGAAATGCAACAAATAGTTATAAAAGAGAATATATATACCACATCCGAATCATAAACCGGACGAGGGCCGACGGGGACGGATATCAAAGTCATGGCACTATGTATAACAAACAATCATACATGTAAGAAAATTATACAATTAACTATCTAAATCATACAAGTAAGATTTTTTTTTATAAAAAGGATAAGAACAAGAGGCTCACCAAGGTGTGGTGCCGGCGACGGGACGGTGCGGGCGATCGACGGTGGTTAGGACGGGGACGGGAAGACACTAAGTAAACCACACCTACACATACAAACTAAGAAGTTAATTTGAGCTCAAATTGCATATAAATAAAAAAAAACTCCCACATATAATTACTCCCTAAAACCCACAAATCACTATACTTATAGAGCATTGCAAGAGCTAATCTAGCAATGAGAGATGAAAGAACAAAGTTGCTAACCTTTGTGAACACTTGGATTGATGGGGTGCCTTCAAATCTTGACAAATTTTGACAAAAATGGAGGATGAGCTCGAGTAAGAGGGGAAGAACAGAGAGGAGAGGAAAGGGAAAAAACATAGAGCTTCGGCTCGGGCTGGACGAAGGGTTTATATAGTGACACCTTTAGTCCCGGTTCATGTAACAAACCGGGACTAAAGGTTAACCTCTAGTCCCGGTTTGTGACACGAACCGGGACTAAAGGGGCTCGTGGGGCCCCAGCCTGACACCAGCCTGCCACCACCGTCACAAACCGGGACTAAAGGTTCAACACGAACCGGGACTAATGATTCCCCTGCCCCTAGCCGTTGGAACCGGGACTAATGGTCACATTAGTCCCGGGCCGTAGTCAAACCGGGACTAATGATGCGAACGTAAAGTCGTTTTTCTACTAGTGTACTGTGTGGCTTTATTTATAAAGTTGGACCCTAAGCCTTTTATCTTAAAAAAATTAATCCAAGGGCCCACTCTGTATAGATATACAAGACATCCTCTTGAGGAGATGAATCCTCCATCGTAGTTCTTGCTTTCTCCTTGTGTGACTAAGAACCCACAAGCATTGGAGTGAAATATAGTTTCAATGAAGAGCTTGGCTGATGTGAGTTCAATTCCCAAGCATTTGAGCATTAGTGTTGGTTATTGGTTTGAGTACTTGAATAGGGTAGACTGGTTATCCACCAATTTTAAATCGGGGGCCCAAATCATATCATGTAGTTCACTTCAGTGAGAGTAGTCTGCATGTCGCTTCATGGGGTTTTTGACTCAGCCCACCAAAAAGGCCGACCAAAAGTATCAGTAACAAAATTCTCTTCTTCAAATTTAAAAACGGTGCTCATGTTGACAACTCTAAGAAAGATTGCATGCTATACCCTAGCCAGAAACTTAACGTTCTCCAAGAAAACTACACCTCCCCAAGACACCACCAACTCATGTGTATATATGTTGAATTCATTTTCTATTTCAAATAAAAGCAAGTATAAAATTTAAGTTGCGAAGGGTTGTCAAGCAGCAAGTGAAAGTTGAGCGAGGCCTTTGACAAACCTCAACCAAGTTGGTGCAGATACATTCTCAGGTTCTCCTAGTCGTCTATAGAGGTGTCCACAAAGAGATTCTAGCAATGATGGAACTTAGCGACAAAGAATCCATGGTTCACTTGATTTGAAATTTGCTCGTCATCTCACCATCCCACAAGTATATGAATGTATTCAGCTGCAGACTGTTCGTATCTCTTTTGTTTTCTTTGACAACTTTCTAACTTGAGCAAGAAATAGGCTCGACATGTGTACTGTTGTCAGTGTTTATCATACAAAGGTGTGCATGCATGTGTACTGTTTTCTATGAAGTTGCTTATTTCATCATTTATTTTTTAGTTATATTTCACAAACATCAGTTTCTTAAATGAGTGGAATTAGTTTTTTGAAATGAGTGAAATTAGCTTTTGAAAATAATTGAAACTTGGCTTTTTAATTGAAATGGGTGAAATAAGTTTTTTCAAATGAGTGAAACCAGTTCTTTGAAATGACTGAAATCAGTTCTTTTAAATGCGTGAAATCAGTTTTTTGAAATGAGTGAAATGAGTTTTTGCAATGAGTGGAACCAGTTTCATGGAAGGGTGAAATTAGTTTTTTGAAATGAGTGAAATCAATTTCTTGAAATGAGCGAAATCATTTTTTTAGAATGAGTGAAATATGTTTTTCGAAATGAGTGAAATCTATTTTTAACCACACATCTCACAAAAAGTTTCACACAATTGAAATAATCTGCTTCACTCTTTCGAAATAATCAGTTCCTAACTTTTTAGATAATAAATGAACTGGTCCTGTGACATAACTGAAATTATTGAAATTGTTCTTTTCAAACAATTGCAATGGGTCTTGTGAAATATTTGAAATTGCATTTTGAAAAAATTGATATGGGACTTTTGAAATAATTGAAATGGTCACTTAAAATAATTTAGACCTATCTTTTGAAATTATTGAAATGGGTCTCCGATTTTGTTTGGGCGAATCGATATATTGAAATAATTACAATTGTATATTTAAAATAATTGAAATTGGTACATTGAAAAAAATGCAAATGGATCTTTTCAAAATAATTAAATCGGTCTTTTGAAAAAAAAATAGAAATGGCCTTTTGAAATAATTGAAATGGAACATTTCAAATAATTTCAATGGTGAAACCATTGAAATTACCTATTTGAAATAATGAAATATTTTGAAATCATTTTATTGAAATAGTGAAACAGTCAAAATCTCTTTTTTGAAATAGTGGAACAATGTAATGTTTTATGATACCGATTTCAAATATAATTGAAACGATAAAATAAGAAGTAGTTTTAAATATATCCGAGATTGATCTTTTTCTGAAGGTCTTCTCGCTATGAATTCAAATATACAAGTTTCAAAAATAAAGATTTGGTTCAAAAGAAATCAATCATTCAAAATATGACAATGAAATTGAATATCCTTCTCTCTCTCTCTCTCTCTCTCTCTCTCTCTCTCTCTCTCTCTCTCTCTCTCTCTCTCTCTCTCTCTCTCTCTCTCTCTCTCTCTCTCTCTCTCTCTCTCTCTCTCTCTCTCTCCTGGTTAAATGCTTACATAAAGTAACTTGGGACATAGGTATAGTTAGATGGTGTCAGGCTGTCAGCTTGTATACATATCTATTATTACACAACACAATAATTCGAAGTGTCAGCTTGTATACGTATCTATTATTACACAACACAAAAAATTGCACACATGCAGTATACGTCAATATGGCAACGTGTTTTTTTTAGATTTTTTGAACTTTTGAAACATTTGTTTTGAAATTTTCGAAAAAAAGAGCACCAAAAGACACGTTGACCCAGAAAGCACGTGCTGTCGATCTTTTTTCGGTTCGAATGAGAGGGAGCTGTGCAGGCTGGCCCATTGGACAATCGATCTTTGCATGCTGGCGTGGCTAATCATTTGTTGCCGTTGGGGTGAGTAGTTTACCGAGTCAAAGAATTAAGGAAGAATTAACATTTGTTCTCATTCCGGCTTAGTACAGTGCATCTATGTATTTTTTGTCCAAGTTGCTGCGTGATCGCATGTGCATACCCACGTAGTGCAATGCAGCGACCAACGCGGGGAGCATGGCGGCCTGGCTACTGATCGTCAGCGCCTCGTCCTCACACGTACCGCTCCGTGCAAGTTGTACACTGGATTAATTGTAGACATGCTGCCGTGGTTAATCATGCATGGTGCTGTTGATGTGACGATCATTAGGTTAACCCCAGAGGACAGCCTGACAGAGTTGCCTTTCCTGCCTATTTACATGGTCACGGATGATGAGCCAAACATAGAGTATTACGCTCCACTAGCCATTTGCATGTGCAATGGAGCAATCAACGCCGCGAACGATGGCGGCCATGCCGTCGCTGCTGCTTCTCTGCCTCGCCGTCTTCGCCGCCACCGGCGTGTGCCAAGCTTGCGCCCAACCTGACAGCAAAGGTATGCATACACAAATCACAACGCATTGAATCATGCTCGACAAATCGCACTAAGTAGTCGTACATTGCTTCATCGAGGCTCTGATTACACCGGCGTGATCAATCGATGCAGGATTCATAAGCATAGATTGTGGTCTCCTGGAGAAGGCGGGCTACGTGGACAATGTCACCAAGCTCGCCTACGCCACGGACGCGGGCTTCACCGACGCTGGCACCAACCACAACATCTCGGCCGAGTACATCACCCCGTCGACCGCTAGAAACTGGTACACTGTGCGCAGCTTCGCCGCCAGCGCCGGCGCAGGGGCGCGCAGCTGCTACACGCTCCGGTCCCTCGTGCCGGGGCTCAAGTATCTCATCCGGGCAAGGTTCAAGTACGGCAACTATGACGGCCTGGACCGGCCGCCCGTGTTCGACCTCTACGTGGGCGTCAACTTCTGGACGGTCGTGAACATCACGGGGCCGGAAGCGACGCTACTGAAGGAGGAGATCATCGTGGTGCCGGATGACTTCGTGCAGGTCTGCCTGGTGAACACCGGCGCCGGGACGCCCTTCATCTCCGGAATTGACCTCAGGCCGCTGAAGAAGACGCTCTACCCGCAGGCCACTGCGACGGAGGGCCTGGTCCTGTTGGGCAGGCTCAACTTCGGTCCCATCGAGCCGACCGATATCATCAGGTACCCTGCTGATCCACACGACCGGGTCTGGATTCCTTGGATCGACGCGACGAACTGGGTCGAGATATCGCCCAACAGGAAGGTGCAGAACCTAGAGGACGATCTGTTTGAGGCCCCGTCAGCCGTGATGCAGACGGCGATCAGGCCACGGAATGCCTCCCAGAACATCGAGTTCTTCTGGGACGCCGAGCCCCAGCCCAACGATCCTTCCCCGGGGTACATCGCCATCATGCACTTCTCCGAGTTGCAGCTCCTCCCCAGCAACGCCGTGCGGCAGTTCTACGTCAACCTCAACGGCAAGCCGTGGTACCCGAGCGGCTTCACGCCCGACTACCTGTATTCCGGCGCCACCTACAATAGCCTCCCCTCCCGGCACAGCCGCTACAACATCTCCATCAACGCTACCGCCAACTCAACACTGCCACCGATCATCAACGCCGTCGAGGTGTTCTCCGTCATCCCCACCACCAACATTGGCACGGACTCCCAGGATGGTGCGTCATGAAAAATCTTATACTCCATCTCCATTCCATAATGCAGGGCGTATAGTTTCTTTTAGAAGTCAAACTTCACAAATGTTGACTAAGTATATAGAAAAAAATATCTACATATAGAATATCAAATACTACATATCATTATAGATACATCATGAGACAAATTTTTATATCGTATATATTTGTTATTGTAGATACAAATATTTTTCTTTATAAACTTGGTCAAAGTTTGTAAATTTTGACTCTTCAGAAAATCTATATGCAATACATTATAGAACAGAAGGAGTATATACGAACTACTACATTTTTTTCTGGTGAAGAATGAATTTTATTGACTCAAAATGAAGCATCAAGTGGATACGAACTACGACATAGTACTACTAACACATATATGACATATGCAAGCGTGCTGATGATTAAGCACATCGTGCGTGCTATGGTTACTTCACTGTAGTGTCTGCCATCATGGCTATCAAGACGAAATATCAGGTGAAGAAGAACTGGATGGGTGACCCCTGCGTTCCCAAGACCATGGCTTGGGATAGGCTGACCTGCAGCTACGCCATTGCCAGCTCTCCAAAGATCGTAAGCGTGTAAGTTGTTTGATTTTGTGCCGAATATTCTTGAATTAAGCGATATCACAGAAGTTGTATGACTATAGTGCGGTGAAACTGATCCACTGGCTATTTGCTTTCTCCAGAAACCTGTCCTCCACTGGTCTTAATGGTGATATATCGTCTTCTTTCGCAACTCTCAAGGCTGTCCAATACTTGTATGTTAAGAGTTTTAGATCTATTTTGTCCTTGTTTGCTCTTTGCAGTTTTTGTATTATTGTTTTCAGAAGATTCGTTTGTAGTTTTTTTTTTTGCTACAAAACTTGTTCTAAAATATTGGTTTCATATGTTTCAGGGATCTGTCAAACAATAACTTGACAGGCTCAATTCCAGATGCCCTTTCGCAGTTGGCTTCATTGACTGTGTTGTAAGTTGACCAAAATTTGTCGATTTTTTACCATTTCCCTTCCAACGATTCACTTTGAATCATGTAAATAGTATTCTATTTCTATATACAGAGATTTATCAGGCAACAATCTCAATGGATCAATCCCCTCTGGACTTCTCAAAAGAATTCAAGATGGCTCACTGAGTCTGAGGTAAAATATTCCCATTTAGTACAACACTACACTACTTGATAAATATTAAGCGACTTAATTTCATTTTTTGTTAGATATGGAAACAATCCAAACCTTTGCTCCAATGGTGATTCATGCCAGCCTGCTAAAACTACAAGGAACAGCAAGCTGGCCATTTACATTGCTGTCCCTGTAGCCGTGATTCTAGTGATAGTATCGGTGGTACTAGTACTACTCTTTTGCTTTGTAAAACGAAAAAAGCCAGGTGGGGCTTTGGCATCAGCAAAAAAATTCTCTGGCCTTCTTCCACATCAGTGAACACTGCTAACCTTAGTCACGCCATCATTTTTATGAAGGGTCAATGAGCAACTCAGTGAAGCCACAGAATGAGACGACGAGCTACGTACTGTCAAATGGTGTTTGTGAGGATGGTTCGCTGAAACTTGAGAGCCGCCGGTTCACATACAAGGAGCTCGAGATGATAACAAACAACTTCCAGCGAGTACTTGGACGGGGAGGGTTCGGGTACGTCTACGACGGCTTCCTGGAGGAGACGGCACCCAGGTGGCAATGAAGTTGCAATCTCATTCTTCCAGTCAAGGTGTTAAGGAGTTTCTCGCAGAGGTAGAGTTTCTTTAACTGTGATTATTATTCATGGATAGAAATGCATGTTAAGATATTTCAGAGTGAAATTTGACAAGTTAAGAAAATTTGTGCAGGCTCAGATTTTGACCCGGATTCATCACAAGAATCTTGTCTCCATGATTGGTTACTGCAAGGATGGGGAGTACATGGCACTCGTCTATGAGTACATGTCGGAAGGAACCCTGCAAGAGCAAATTGAAGGTATGTAAGTTGTTTAGCGATATAGCTTCGGATTCTGCGGTCATTTTTAGAGAAAAACATTTTCTTTAGACTTCAGTAGTTGAACGAGGTGCAGTGTTGCTTGAGCACTTTGTACTGAAAGAATGATATTATTATTCATCTTACAATGTCAATCTATCTGCAGGAAGTAACCGCAACGGAGCTTGTCTGCCATGGACACAGAGACTCCGGATCGCACTTGAATCTGCTCAAGGTACGGTAGTGAATACATTCTGTTGCTAGTTTGCTATTGAATGTTTAATTTTCTCAAAAAGTTAAGCACGGACCATATGCTGGTAATGTGCAGGCCTAGAATACCTACACAAGGGATGCAATCCTCCCCTCATCCACAGGGACGTGAAGGCTACCAACATCCTGTTGAACACAAGGATGGAGGCTAGGATTGCCGACTTTGGCTTGTCCAACGCCTTCAGTGGCAACAATGACACACATGTGTCGACAAACACGCTCGTCGGCACACCCGGATATGTTGATCCAGAGTACCATGCGACCATGCAGCCAACATCCAAGAGCGATGTGTATAGCTTCGGGGTTGTAATGCTGGAGCTAGTCACGGGAAAGCCTGCTATCCTGCGGGAGCCAGTGCCCATCAGCATTGTCCAATGGGCGCGACAGGGATTGGCACGAGGTAACATGGAGGGTGTGGTGGATGGGCGCATGCACGGTGGTTATGATGTGAACGCGGTGTGGAAGATTGCGGACATTGCACTCAAATGCACTGCACAAGCCTCGGTGCAGCGGCCCACCATGACTGACGTGGTGGCCCAACTACAGGAATGTATCGAGCTACAGAATGGCCGCACTGAATGCAACACAAACAATGGTTTCTACACTGGTACCAGCGGCAATGATCCGAACTTGAGTTATGATTCTTACTCATCAACTGATTAGTTCATTAGTGTGAGCCAGAACAACACATCATTTGAGATGGAGCATAATTTTATGAGGGTGCCAACAATGTCCAAAGGTCCTGATGCACGCTGAAGACTTCTATGTTTTATTGTCAGTCAGTTCTACTGTTTTTTCTTCTTGAAGTGTATGTATATGTGATTTCTAAACATGCATGTTGATTTTTACAAAACTGAGTACAGATGTAAAATTGTGTAGACATCAGTGTATCGTTGAAGTTTTGTAGGGAAAATCTCAGGGTTGATGCTTATTGTTTGTGCAATCGGCACTCCCAACTATTTGCCCTGAACAAATAACAGTGTGCGTGTCCATTCTTGTGCTATTGTAGATCCTTAAGTGCTCAACGCAAGTAGATGACAAGAAATAGTACTATTATTCTTACGAGAAGTATGTTGCTATACCTACCGTCCCTAAATCCATCGTGACATATCTTCATCATCTTCGTTGTAACACATCATCATTTCACACCTTAATAAAGTCAATTTCAAAGGGCCACTACCTATTAAACTAGGTCAATGTCATATAGATATTCGACTATCACTTAACCACTAAGTTATTTTCATATTCAGGCATGCATCCAAATGGATTAGTGTAAACTAAATATGAGTTGGTTATTCAAGGTGAGTACAATGATGCATATTTGTAGAGATATAAAATTTGTGAATCAAAGAATGATTTGATGTTACTTTGTAGGGAGGGGGGATAGACCAGTGGGGTAAAAATGCACTTTTATTTGTATATTAGAAAGCCAAAGAGTCGGTATCGTGCATCTGTAGCCCCACCCTACATGTTGACATTAAAATTGCATATATACAAATGCATGTTTATGCATTTTCTAACAAAAAACTCCACTTTTCTATCTATTTGTTAAGAAGTCATCGTAAAGGTCCACACAAAACCTTTATGCAAGAACACCGTGTTTTTGCACTCTAAAAAATTAGCAGTAAAAATGTGATTTCAGATCACTAACCAACACACTTGTTAAGATATTAAGCCTTAGACCAGTTAGACATGTTTTAGCATTCTCAATAATGTTTTGATTAATGGCAAAGGCCAGAACTAGACTCGTCTAAAGGAAATGTGTCAATTTTTTTTTTTTTGGCAAACTCTATGTTAAAATGAAGAAGATGTCCGTCGCAATGCCAAAAATCTCTATTACAAATGAATAGTACATGCAGGGTTTATCATGCACCAGGAGTGCAGGACCGATGACCATGGTTGGCACCCTTAGAAGTTAACGGTGACCATCTCAAATAAAGTGGTGCTTTGACTCACATAAGCAGACCACGGTCCCCGTTGTCGTCCGTCATGTGGAAGCCACTATTAGCATTATTATCATTGGTGTGGTCTTCACCCTCTAGCTCAAGGCAGTATTGTAACTGGGCCACCACATCAGTCATCGTGGGACGCTGCCCCGGAGCATGCTCGCCACACTTCTGCGCGAGATCCACGGCCTTCCACACACCGTTGATGTTGTAATCAGCTTGCATGCGTGTGTCCACCACTTCCTCGATGTTGCCTCCCGTAAGGCGTAGTCGTGTCCACTGGACAATATGGACGACCTCTTCAGATTGTTGGATGGCTGGGTGTCCTGTGATCACCTCCAGTAGCACAATGCCGAAGCTATACACATCACTCTTTTCATTTAGTTGTAGGGCTGTTGCGTACCTGAATACATATGTACAACATCCATGAGATGCATTTTCATTACACTTGTCATGCAGGCAACTAAAATATGGTAATAAGCTAGGGCTTTTTTTTTACTCAGGTGCTAGGTAGCCTCTTGTGCCAATCACCCGGACCGTGGATATATGGGTATCATTGTCATGATTGAAAGCCTTCATCAAGCCAAAGTCGGCAACTTTGGCCTCAAGATTTGCATTTAGTAGGATGTTTGATGTCTTCACATCACGATGCACAAAGGGAGGGCTGCATGCCTTGTGTAGATACTCGAGCCCTGAATTCACATCATATTATCAGTAATGGCATATAAATAGCAACCACCCATCAAATTTTTTTTTTGAAGTTCTTGAGAAACATAGATACTAGTTACAGTCAGAAGACCTAAATTAGAATAACTATACCTTGTGCGGATTCCAGTGCAATACGGAGCCTCTGTCTCCATGTCAAGGATACAACCGTGCAGTTTTTCCCTTTAAAAGTGTGGCCATCGTCAGTATTGTGGGATTTGGCATAGATATTTCTAATGCTCTTCTTAAAGATGGACAAACACACCTCTAAGTTTATCTTCGAGGTTTCCTTCAGACATATGCTCATAGACAAGTGCCAAATACTTTTCCTCTTTGCAGTAACCAATCAAGGAGACAAGATTCTTGTGATGAATCTTTGTTAGTGTTTGAGCCTGACCGAGGAGAAGATATGTAAATAGTTCCAAACACTATCTAAATATTTACCATTCTCTAATTATACTTGACCAGACATTACCTCTGTCAAAAACTCTTTGATGCCCTGATTGGAGGACTGAGACAACAACTTGACTGCCACGTGAATACCATCATGCAAGAAGCCGTCATAAACTTTGCCAAAGCCACCTTGGCCAAGCACTACCTTGAAGTTGTCTGTTATGACCTTCAGCTGTTTGTACGTGAACTGGCGGTTCTCCACTTGTTGGCGTCCATGTCCATGGCTTCCCCTTGCCAATCCTTGAAAATTCAAGCATGAAAATAGTACTACCTTTCAATCTTTTATGGAAACAACTCCTTGCGGAGGTGCAGATATGTAAAATTATCAATGTACATAGTTTATGCGGGGTGTCACCTTTCTTTTTTCCCATTCTGAAAATCAGTAGTACTACAAGTGCTCCTATCACAAGAACTACAAATATGGGAATACCAATATAGACGGCAAGCATATAGTTGTTCTTCTTTGTCTGGCAAGAACCGTTGTCGCTACAAAGGTTTGGATTGTTTCCATATCTATAAATAAGACAAAATAACGGAGATATCAAATGTCAAAGCAATGGTGGGAAAACCAATTATCAGTTGATTTATAGATACGATGGACTGACCTAACAGCTAGGGAGCCATCTTGAGTTCTCTTGAGAAGCCCGGAAGGAATTGATCCATTAAGCTGGTTGCCCGTCAAATCTCTAAGGGAACAATTAGCGTTGACGTCAAACAATAATGTGCATAAATATTACTAGTCATCAAAGAGATACCATAATTCAGAGCTCTTACAGCACGACAAGAGAGGGTAGTTGTGAAAGGGCATTAGGAATTGATCCTGTTAAATTATTGTATGATAAATCCCTGAAATAAGTGACAAAGCATACAAAATATTTGAACTGCTTCCCTTGTACTGTAATATTCACATGGAAAATAGATTTAAAACGTCTACTTACAAATACTGGAGATCTTTGATATCAGCAAAATAAGATGATATATCACCGCTCAAACCGCCATATGACATATTTCTGTTAGAACACGAAATGTTTCAGTTGAAACAACACGATTGTCTTTTCTGATTTTTTTGGATAAATCTCTTGTGCGTGACAGGAAATTAATTTTGTACTTACATGCTTGTGATTCTTGGACGCCCAGAGGTAGGATAGCTGCAGGCCAACCCGTCCCAAGAAAAATTCTTAGGAGCGCATGGGTCACCCATCCAATTCTTCTTCACCTGGTATTTAACCTTGATTGTGTTGATGGCAGAAACTTTTTTCCCCGCGATAACACCGAAGACAAAGAAGCACAATTATCAGATCACGAAAGCGTGTCTCTCTCTATCGTGAAAAGGCTACTAATCAATAGACAATGATCTTATATGTATGGAAGTAAAATTCTGAATGTTTACCATCCTGACTGTCTGTTCCAACGTTGGCTGTCGAAATGACAGAGAAAAACTCAAAGGCGTTGATCATCGGCGGTAGTGTGGAGTTCGCTGTGGCGATGACGGTGAAGTTGTACTGGCTGAAGCGGTGGTGGGGTTCGCTGTTGTATAGGGCGTCAGCGATGAGGTACATGGGCCTGTACGGGACCCTGGTCGTCTTCTTGCCATTGATAATGAGATCGAGCTCGCGCACATCATCGCCGACCAGTTTCTGCAGCTCCGCGAAATACAAGACAGCAATGCACCTATAACCGGTAAGAAGAGTTTAGACAAGACAAGTAGGAGTACGTTAGTCGTACAAGACATCTCGAAACAGGCATTTTTTTAGGCAGAGACAAAAAAATGTAGTATAAACGATTGTTCTACATTATATTTTCATCAAAGATAAAATGTATGAGCCCCGCTTCGGTACCCCCCTCACAAACCGTATAAAGGGCAATATGGACTTTTGACATATCATACACAGTTTGACGTATACAGCCGTATGTGGCATCAATACAGTCTTATGTGCACCTGGGCGAGCCCAGCCCATTTACGTTTTTTTCTTTCTTTTTAAAGATCAAAAAGTGCGCTTTGTGGGACTCGAACCCAGACGCTTCACCTACAGTACTCAAGGCGTTAACCACTGGGATAGTTTAACTCTTTTGCCAGAGTACTTTTTTCCTCCTCCTTATGGCTGATATAATGCTAATAAAAAAAACATGCGTTTCTGCACTGATTTTTTTCAGTTCGGCCGTTTTTCTTCTGGGTTTTTTTTTTTAATTTCTATTTTCATTTTCCTTTCTTAATTCGGAAACCTTTTTAAAAAAAATTAACTTTTTCAAATTTCGTGAACCTCATTTCAAATTTCATGAACTTATTTTAAAATTCGTGAACTTTTTCAAATTCTGTGATTTTTTTCAAAGTCATGAACTTTTAAAAATTCATGCACTTTTTCAAATTTCATGAACTTTATTTTCAAATTAGTAAACTTTTTTGAGATTTTGTGTACATTTTCACATTTATAATATTTTGAAATTCATGAATTTTTTCAAATTCTTGAACTTTTTAAAATTTCGTGAATTTTTTAAATTAGTGATTCTCAAATTTCTGATTTTGTTTCAAATCATGAACTTTTTTAATATTTGTGAACATATTTTGAAATTTCATGACCTCATTTAAAAGTTTGTGAACTTTTATAAAAAAATTACAAAGTTTTTAAAATATCATGAACTTTTTTTAAAAAATGAACTTTTTCCAAACTTGTGAACTTTTTCAAATTCATGACCTTTTTTGTGTCTGCGATTTTATTTCAAATTCATGAACTTTAAAAAAAAATCATGAGCACATGGAACTGTTTTCAGTGGTCAGCAACATATCCTAATCCATGTGCTAATACGCTCACCCGCGCCTGCTCACCTGCTCGGCGCTCGTGTGTGAGAGCCGGTTTGCTGGGCTGGCCCAAAAATCCTACCGCGTGAGCGTCGAATGGCTTACCTGGCTCAACAAGCGCTCATTAGGAGCTCCCGTACATTCGGGGAGTAGCGTTAAATAGACGGAGCCACGCACAGGAGGCCGCCCGGCTGGGCCGGCCTATGAAGCTGGCATGGATGACTACCATGGGCATGCGCACCTCTTGAAAAAGTTGTTAAATGGAGAGTGATCGGGTTGTCCAGAAGGCTCCGTCTGAGAGCACGTTATTTCCAGACTTCCTTCAAATGGCCCCAAATTTTCACCAGCTTCTATGACCAATTCAAGGTACCATGCCAAAGTTGTTTGTGTTTTGGACAATTCTTGCATTTTTTGGAGTTTTCTAGGTGAAAAATGGTCGATAAATGGCCGGACATGACGCAACTTGTATACTATGTCAGAATTCATTCAAACCTGGCATGGATACCTACTATGGGCATGCCCATCTTCTTGAAAACGTTGGGGGTCATTTCATGCATGTCCTAAAAAAACCCAAGTTCAATGGAGGGTGTTCGCGTAGGTCAGAAGGCTCCGTCCGAGAACACGTTGTTTCTTGACGTCCTTGAAATGAGCCAAAATTTTTCCATGAGCTTATATGACCAATTAAAGGCACCTTGTCAAGTTTTCTTGGTTTTAGACAAATTTTGCAATTTCTGAAGTTTTCTCGGTCAAAAAACGCCAATAAATGGCTGGACATTTCTTAATTTGTGAACAAAAAGTTCAAAAATGGGCACATTTTCTTGAAATTCTAGAACATTTTTTAAAATTGTAAACAGTATTTGAAAACAAGAACATTTTTTGGTATTCCAAACAATATTTCAAATATTTTAACAGGTTTGAAAAAGAATAATAAAGTTCAAAAATTAGAAAAATGAATTAACAAGAAAAGAAAAGCAACACGAAAAAATAGAAATTAAATGCTTAGGCCTTGGCCCAACTAGGCGACCGCATTTCTCCCGTCGGGCGCCTGTTGGGCCGGCGCAAGCGTTCGCGGATTTGAAAAAAGTTCATCAATTTTTTTAAAAAATGCTCACGAATTTAAAAGAATCACAAGTTTTAAAAAAAGTTCGTTAAAGTTAAAAAGAGTTCGTGGAGTTGAGAAAAAGTTCGCGGATTTGAAAACAAAGTTTATGAATTTAAGAAATTGTTCACGAATTTGAAAAGTTCACAATTTTAAGAAATAAATCATGATTTAAAAATAGTTCACGAATTTAAAAAAATAAATGAAAGAGAAAAATAAAAAAAACATAAGTAATAGCGGACAAACAAAAACAGAAACAAGCTCACGTTGGTTAGTGTTATATTTGAAAAGAAAAAAAGGTAACTAAACACAATAAGAAAGTAGTCCAGTTGGTTATTGTGGTAGTACCAAGTGTGTCGGTGCTGGGTTCGAATCCTGCTGGACGCACATTTTTTGAAGGTTTTAATAAGTGGAAAAAAAAAAGGTATAAAAAGGTTTTAATAAGTGGAAAAAAAGGTATAAAATGGCCCAGCCCAGGCAGTACGTACAAGGCCGCGTATAGCGCTCGGTGCGGGCAACGTATTTCTAGAAAAGACCATCCTGCCCCTTATTATGAAGGGGTATGGAGAGATCTCAGCCCTCAATGTGTTTAGGGGGGTACCGAAGCAGAAGTGAAAATGTATATGTACAATCAGCAAAAGAAAAAAGAGGGCCAAGTATAAAACATTGATTGTTGATTAATCAGGTCCTAGCTATTGAAAAGAAAATGGTTGTGAAGGAGGGCAAGTGATCAGGGTGTAATTGGGTACCCGGGCACTGGGTAGACGTGGTTGGGCTCGGTGTAACGCGTGAAGTTGATGCTCTTGGACCCGGAATCGCTGCGAGACGTGATTGCCGTCTGCATCACTACGGACGGCGCATGCATGCGGAGGTTGCCGATGTTTTCCATGACCTTCTCTGTTGTCGAGACGTTCGAGAACTCGTTCAGGCTGTCGGTCCACGGTAACCAAGCCCGGTCGTACGGGTCGTTCGGGTACCTGACCAAGAGCAAAATATTTCATGAACAATTCTTATTTTCTCTGCACCTACCAACATGCATGTACATGTAGCTTAGTAGCACTGTCCGGTCAGTCACCTGATCGGCCGCTCGGTCTCCCCCATGTTGCGCCTGTCGATCAGGACCAGCCCCTGCGTCGCGTTCACCGGCGGATACAGCGAGATCTCGAGAGGCCACAACACCAGCGTGGAGATAAACGGCGTTCCGGAGCCAGTGTTCACAAGGCAAACCTGCACCGAGTCGTCCGGGATAACAGCCATGACCTCGGCGATCACCCCTTGCCCTTGGTCGACTTGGGAGATGTCCACGGTCTGCCAGAAGTTGACGCCGATGTACATATCAAAGATGGGGGGCTTGTTGAGTCCGTCGTAGTTGCCGTACATGAACGTGGCACGGAGTAGGTACTTGGACCCTGGCCAGAGGGACCGAAGGGTGTAGCAGCTACGGGCGTGTCAGGGAAACTGCGCACGCTGTGGTAGCCTCTAAAGAGGTCGGACCCCGGCGACATGTTCTCGGCTGAGATGTTGTGGTTGGAGCCTGCGTCTGTGAAGCCGGCGTCCGAGGTGTAGGGTATCTGGGTGGCGTTGTGCACGTAGCCGCTCTGCTCGCCCAGTCCGCAGTCGATGCTTATGAAACCTGCATTGCTCAATGCGCATGGATGTGGATTTGGCGAATCAAACAATAGACACACATGGTGAAACACATATGTTACTGTACTAATAAATGATAAACTCACCTGTGAGACTAGGGGCGCGCTGGCCGTGAACTTGGAGCATGCCGGCAGTCGCGGCGAGGCCGAGCAGGAGCGCCAACCATGGCCGGGCAGCGAGTTCTTCCAGCCTTGATCGCCCCATTGCACTTCACGCGTACAGGCCACAAGCACCAATATATACCCATTTAACGGGCAAAGAGCTAGCTATCAGTTGACTTTGTGGAGAGTTAGTTTCTCAACGGTTGCACGGTACCAATAGTACGGCCGTAGTCCGTTAGTCGTGCGTCCACAACTCCTCACTTTACTTTTCATTCAAATTTGCCATGACAGCTTGGTTAGAGGGTCGTTTTGGTTAATAACTTTATTTTTTTTTTCGAAATGGCAGTTATCCTGCATTCATTAAGAAGAAAAGAGTTGCTCAGTTAATTAGGGAAAACCGAGCGAAAACCAGATTGCCCAGTTAATTAAGGAGAACCGGGCGAAAACCATCACAACCGCTGAGCGGCACACATAAAAACCCCACGCACACCACTCCAAAGAGGGCCTTGGCGAGACAGCACGCAGGCGTCATCGTCATCACTCCTCCCCTAGAGGTGTCATCGCCATCCCTACACTCTGAGCAAACGACTCCGACTTCGCCGTAGGCGATCGTCGACTCAGCCGTAGGCGATCGTCGACTCAGCCCACACTGTAGTGGACGCGTGAAGCTGCATGAAGATCTATGCCAAAATCTCAGCCACCTGCGGCCAGACAGCGCAGCTCCGACTCTGACGGAGAACTCTGTAGGACAAACCAGGCACGGCTGGCGCCACGGGAGATCGCCGAACGGGCTACCTGCAGCCAGTCATCGTATACCACAGGGCCCCGCCGCCGCAGCTTCGACTCCACAGCAACAGACAAACCGAGGCGAAACCATGGACACGCCGAAGAAGAGCCGACTACCGCAACCATTGCCGCGTCGCCGACATCGCTCCCACCATCATCGTTGCCACAGAAGCCTGGACGCCACCAACCACCGGTCCCGCTTGCCGATGCCAAGCTCCAAGACGAAGCCCCCAAGAGGGAAAACGACACCAAGGCGCCGTCATCGTCCGATCATAAGATCTAGGGTTTCCCCTGAAGAGGCCGAGATGGCCGGATCCGTGCGAGAGGGGTGCGGCAGCAAATCAGCGATGCCTCCAGGAAGGTCACGACGGCCACAGCCGCCGCCATCGCTGGTCACGGCACAAGGCCGAGACAGGGTCTTCACCCGAGCTCCCACCCCACCTCGGCTGCACATCATCCCGCACCGGCGCCGACAAGCCCACCAATCACCCTCGCAGCCGAAGCCGCCGCCCGAGCGCCAAGCAGGCAGCCCTAGCCCCTCCACCACGCACCCCGCCGGAGCAGCAGCACCATGACGGGCCTCCACCACTCCGGAGCAGGTGGCCACCCAGCCGCAGATCCATGCTGCCCGGACCTCCTGCGCACACCCGCCGAGCCTCCCTGCCCGGCCTTGCCTGAGCCGCAGCCCCTCATGCCCGCCTGCCGAGCTTCCCTGCCCGGCGCACCCGAGCCGAACCTCCTCCCGCCTGCGCGCCCGACGCGCGCCGCACACAGCGCCCGCGCCGCGCGAGACACGCCCGCCCGCGTGCATCCGCGCATCCCCTTGTCGGCGCCCTAGCTGGAGCGCCAGATCCCGCGCCCCCTCGGACCGCCGGAGCCGCGCCAGACCGCGCCGGAGCGAGACCACCGCCGCGCCGCCTCACCCCTCAGACCGCCGGAGCCTCACCAGCCCTTGCCGGAGCCGCGCCCGCGCGCCCGACCTAGCCCGCCGCGCCAGATGCGCCCTCGCGCCTCGCAGAGAGATGCCCCGCCGCCACCCTCCCTGGAGCCAGACCGGGCTTCGCCAGCGGTCTCCTCAGGCGGCGGCGAGGTGGGGGAGTGGAGGGAGGAGGGAAGGTGGCGGCGCCGGAGGGGTTCCCCCCGTGTCGCCAGAGAGAGGCGACGCGGGGGTGGGGGAGAGGCTAGTAATTTTTTGCCTTATCCTGGAAAGATGATCCCTACGCTACACTGCATAATATATTTTGGAAACGTGGAGACGACGAGGAGTTGCCTATAAGAGTTTAGAGTATATCCACTAGACCACTATCAGTACCATGGAAATCATCAATCGTGCATCAAACATGCCATGCAAGGAGGCCACCATTGAAGGGATCCGCTTCAGACGCACTACTATAAAACAGGCCTATAAGTTATACCCCCCCCCCCCCCCCCCCCCCCCTCTCCCTTCATCCGCACGGTTAGGGCTCAAATGTGTGATACATTAATCACATTTGCGCTAGCCAGTCCATCTGCAAAGTGTCAAGCCAAAACGGCCCGTTTAGCACATTGCACACCATTGTTCTGGTTTGCCCCGTGCGTTTTCTCTCGTCTGTGCGATGTGAGGCAGACATCGCGCACGTTTCAGTTTTCTCATATACCATCGTGTGCAATGTTCCTAGGCATTATATAAGCATGGCTCATCTTAGGACCTAACCTTATCTGGTCGAGACACTGGCGGCGTTCTCTCTTTCTTTCACACACACACACACACACACACACACTTGCAACGAGATGGCACGGTGAAACATGGGACGAGCCAACACCTCCCCCTCGAGCAGATGGAGCCCCTATTCGTCGCGAGAGGAGCAAAGGAGCCACCGACTGATCTGGAGTCGTCCTGCTCTACAAGTTTTTCTTTATCTTTTGCATTGAAACCCCCTAATCACCGGGGATACTTCGCACCTTTCGCTGGTGTGTATCTTTACATATCACTCACACAAGTAGTAAGGTGGTTTAAAAAACCACTAGCGATATTGTATTGGGTCGTAAATGATCCCTTGTTCGGTACCAATGTGATGATGTACCATCAAGCTAGAAGTTGATCTATTTCTGAATCAAAGCTATTTTTTTCTTGTACTTTGCCCCTTCTTCTCGTAATGCAGTGCCACCGCACAACAAGGATGGCCACCTTATGGAGTTCAAAGGACCAAAGATCTCGAGACCGTTTTGACAAGGGCACAAACTGTCGAAATCGATCACACACAGTCGCCGAATGAAGGCATCTGGTGATATGTTACTGGATATGTTAGTAGGTAGAGTATTAGGTCTTTGCTCGGCTCGGAGCATCCCGCAAAAATAGGCTAGAGGCCAACTCACCAAACGTCCTTGAGCTAACGAGGGAGACGACTAGGTAAACAAGAAGGTGGTGGCGGCACGACGAGACGGAAAGGCAAAGATGATAACAACCAATGAGCCAGGGTCAAGGATTTAGTTGTCGGGTAAGCATATTGGTTACCGCGCGGTTACAATGGTTCCCAGCCTCCCATTTTAAATGTTTTTACTGAGCAGAAGATACTTTTTTTAACACTGAGATTAAACTAAAAAAAAGTTGGTCTCTCCACAGCAAGGATCACTGGATATATTCCCCCCTACCACCGCATCCCCCCAGAGTAAAAAATGGCTATGCCATAATCCAAACGTTAACCAAGGCTACAAGTTAGAACAACAAGTAGAGAGGTAAAACGGAAGGCGCGTGTAAGTTGCCGCGGATAAACTGTCGTGGTACGGTAGGCGGGAAGCTAAATATCACAATTCTTTCAACTTATACTCAGTTGGGTGGAGGTCACAAAATTTAAACTACAAAAACTAAATCTAATAACATCATCCATCTCATATAGATTTCTCATAACAAGTCAAACATAATTATATTGGCTCATGGCTGACAACTCTCATCACACGGCAGGCCCGGTGTCCATTCTTGGGACCCTCCCAAAATTATGCTCCATCTCAAGCGCAGCTCTCTGCCTTGAGTCTGTAGACTTGTTTGTAGAGTAAGCATCATCTGTCCAGTTTATGTCATCGCTATTGATGCCGTTATAGATGCCGCTGTCAGACCCACCGTCAGCCAAGTCCTCCTCTAGATTGAGGCACTCTTGAAGTTGAGCAACGACATCGGTCATGGTGGGGCGTTCTGCCAATGCCTCGGTGGTGCACTTGAGCGCAATAACAGCAGCTTTCCACATACTATTTATGTCATGGTCACCATGGATCCGCGCATCCACCACACCCTCGATGTTTCCCTGTGCTAGCCGTTGTTGCACCCACTCGATGATGCAGATGGTATGTGGGGTACGCAGGATGGGTGGCTTCCCCGTGACAAGCACAAGCAACACAATGCCGAAGCTGTACACGTCACTCTTGGTCGTGGCCCGCCATGTTGTCTGGTAGCTGCACAAACATTTCAAGTTTACCTAATATACCCAGATCATGATATGCTAGACAAAGACTTCAAATCAGAGGGAGAGGGGACATACTCTGGATCCACATATCCAGGTGTACCGACGATTCTGTTTATGGAAACATGTGTGTCATCATTGTGATGGAAAGCCTTGGACAGGCCGAAATCAGCAATTTTGGCCTCTAATTTGGCATTCAGCAGGATGTTGGTGGCCTTAACTGATGGGGATATGTACCTAGGGTAGGATCTTAGGCCTGACCTACATACCCTACCTAAGGACACCACATTGGAGAACTTAAAGATTACAAGATTACAAGAAAGACTCCGACTGAAATCACCATGGCGCATGAGTCACTCGACAGAAAATCCACTCGGAGGTTTCTCCCACCATTCGACAGCCGCCTTTTCACTCGGAAGAACCAGAAGTCAGTCGACCGCAGAAGACCAGAAGCCACTCCAGGGAGGCCAACGGGCAGGCGTTCGACTGGTCGCCATAAGTAGCATTTATTACATACGTTATCAGTAACGTTCACCTTTATTACCACGATCGAACTCTTGGTTGCCGGGTATTCATGAGGGGCAGCGCACTCTATATAAGCCACCCCTCCCCTCTGGCACAAGGGTTCGCACCCCTTGTATCTCACACATTCCACACGACAGAAAGCTCCCGAGCGCTGAGACGTAGGGCTGTTACCTCCACGAGAGGGGCCTGAACTCATACATCCGTGTGTACAATCTTGCCGTAGCTAGGACTCTGCCCTCTCCTTACGTACCCCTAACCTTTACTGTCAGGCTCGTTCCCATGACAGTTGGCGCCCACCTTGGGGCAGGCGTCTAAGCGACTTCCTGCGAGTTTGCAATTTTCTTCTTCGTCATGTCTTCCGGCGGCGGTTTGTTCCTGGGCCACGAGATCCGTCTCGGTGCGCTCACCTTCGTCGCCGACGACTCGGCATGGCTTCAGGAAGCGCCTCTGGAAGTTGAGGCGCTCCCGATCCGCGGGGCGACGCACTTCCGTGCAAGCTCCTGCGGCGTTCTTCTTCGGCAGCCGTCGACTCCGTACCTGTCGACTCCGGCCCCGTCTACGACGCCACCGTCGAGCTCATGTTCTCGACTGCTCAGGGGCGACCTCCGTGGTGGAGGCGCGGCCACCGCACGGCGCGGGCGCGCGGCGCTCCTTCCTCCGGCGCTGGTCGTCGGTGAGGTCTCCATGGCCGAGGCACGCAGCAACTACGACCTACGAATCAGCCTCGACCTGCAAGGCTGCAACCGATGGCCGTTCAACGCCTCGAAAAACGGAAACAGAAGGACGTGTCCTTCATGATCCTCCGTGGGATGGGCTGACCGTTTCCTTTAAGGTAATGGCCTCATTAATCGGCTCATAAGGTGAGGATTGATGCCATTCATTTCCTAATTACTAAAGCAAAAACTTCCGTCACACTGTTTCCACGAACGGTTAATCTTGCATGCATGCATAACCATCCATGGTCCCTATTCCTTGCAAAATAGCATCCGTGCATGACACTTAGTTCATCAAAAATTATTGGTAGCTATGCTTGCTACTAACTTACAGGGACATTCGTCTGTCTGTCGTTGTATCCGGACAGCGGTTTATTCGGACGGACATTCCGTTCAAGCTACTAACAGAATGACATACAAATAAAATTTGCGTTCAGACGATCAACATGCAGATCACTCGGCAGCTCCGCGCATCGCCACTCGGCGAGACACTTCGTCATCACTCGGCAGCTCCGCGCATCGTCACTCGGCGAGACACGTCTTCGTCACTTGGCCGCTCCGCGCATCGCCACTCAGCCGGACGCTCCGTCATCACTCGGCAGCTCCGCGCATCGCCACTCGGCGAGACACGTCGTCATCACTCGGCAGCTCCGCGCATCGCCACTCGGCGAGACACGTCGTCATCACTCGGCAGCTCCGCGCATCGCCACTCGGCGAGACACGTCTTCGTCACTTGGCCGCTCCGCGCATCGCCACTCAGCCGGACGCTCCGTCATCACTCGGCAGTTCCGCGCATCGCCACTCGGCGAGACACGTCGTCATCACTCGGCAGCTCTGCGCATCGCCACTCGGCGAGACACGTCGTCATCACTCGGCAGCTCCGCGCATCGCCACTCGGCGAGACACGTCTTCGTCACTTGGCCGCTCCGCGCATCGCCACTCATCCGGACGCTCCGTCATCACTCGGCAGCTCCGCGCATCGCCACTCGGCGAGACACGTCGTCATCACTCGGCAGCTCCGCGCATCGCCACTCGGCGAGACACGTCGTCATCACTCGGCAGCTCCGCGCATCGCCACTCGGCGAGACACGTCTTCGTCACTTGGCCGCTCCGCGCATCGCCACTCAACCGGACGCTCCGTCATCACTCGGCAGCTCCGCGCATCGCCACTCGGCGAGACACGTCGTCATCACTCGGCAGCTCCGCGCATCGCCACTCGGCGAGACACGTCGTCATCACTCGGCAGCTCCGCGCATCGCCACTCGGCGAGACACGTCGTCATCACTCGGCAGCTCCGCGCATCGTCACTCGGCGAGACACGTCTTCGTCACTTGGCCGCTCCGCATATCGCCACTCAGCCGGACGCTCCTTCATCACTCGGCAGCTCCGCGCATCGCCACTCGGCGAGACACGTCGTCATCACTCGGCAGCTCCGCGCATCGCCACTCGGCTAGACACGTCTTCGTCACTTGGCCGCTCCGCGCATCGCCACTCAGCCGGACGCTCCGTCGTCACTCGGCCGCCCTGCGCGTCGCCACTCGGTTGTGCACGTCTTCACCACTCGGCCGCCCTGCGCGTCGCCACTCGGTTGTGCACGTCTTCACCACTCGGCCGCCCCGCGCGTCAACACTCGGTTGTGCACGTCTTCACTCGACCACCCTGCTTACCGCCATCAATTGAACACGTCTTCACCACTCGACTGCTCTTGTGCCGTCAGACAGCTAAGTCATTCTTCACACACTGCATTCAATTAAATAGTTATTTTCGCATTACCGAGTGTTAAGTAAGTCGCACATGACGTTCGCTCGGAGGCCACGGCACCGAGTGTACCTCTGCGCTCGGTTGCTTATTTTCATGTCGGAACACTACACTTCCGCTTCATTTGGGTCCAGTATTCAAGCGAGTTCAGTCGGATCCTTCACTTCGACAAGTTCAGTCAGACCCTTCATTCTTTTATACTTTTGCTGGTTCCGGACCAGCAAACACCTGGCACACCCAGCGGGTGTCTATGGGTGTTATTTACACAAATTATTTCAGCAAATATCAAATTGCTTCGAGAGATTTTTATGTTGGCTTGTGCTATTTTTCATACACAGGTTACACGATCACTCGATGCCTCTGTGCGTCACCTTCATCACTTGGCCGCCCCGCGCGCCGCCACTCCGTGAGGCGCGTCTACATCACTTGGCCGCCCTGCACGCTGTCACTCCGCCGGACACGCCTACATCAGTCGGACGCCCTGCGCGTCGCCACGCCGACGGATGCGTCTACAGCACTTGACCGCCTCGCGCGTCGCCACTCCGACGGAGGCGTCTTCATGACTTGGCCGCCCCGCGCGTCGCCACTCCGACGGATGCGTCTACAGCACTCGACCGCCCCGCGCGTCGCCACTCCGCTGGATCCGTCTTCCTGAATTGGCCGCCCCGCGCGTCGCCACTCCGACGGATGCGTCTACAGCACTCGACCGCCCCACGCGTCGCCACTCCGCTGGATCCGTCTTCCTGACTTGGCCGCCCCACGCGTCGCCACTCCGACGGATGCGTCTACAGCACTTGGCCGTCCCGCGCGTCGCCATTCTGCTGGATCCGTCCTCATCACTCGGCCGCCCCGCGCGTCGCCACTCCACGGGATACGTCTACGTCATTTGGACTCTCCGCGCGTCGCTACTCCGCGCAGCACGTCTTCATCACTTGGCCGTCGCACGCGCCATCGCTCAGCTACACACATCTACAACACAACCCTAAGTGGGTAAAGGGCTTAGCTGCGATTCCGTATCGCCTAAGTTAAAAACTACTCCGAGAGAGGACATCATCCACACTCGGGGGCTTAGCTGCAATTTCGTATCGCCTAAGTTAAAAACCACTCCGAGTGAGGACATCATCCACACTCGGAGACTTAGCTGCGATTCCGTATCACCTAAATTTAAAACTACTCCGAGTGAGGACTTCATCCACACTCGCGGGCTTAGCTGCGATTCCGTATCGCCTAAGTTAAAAACCACTCCGAGTGAGGACATCATTCACACTCGGAGACTTAGCTGCGATTCCGTATCGCCTAAGTTAAAAAATACTCCGAGTGAGGACTTCATCCACACTCGGGGGCTTAGCTGCGATTCCGTATTGCCTAAGTTAAAAACCACTCCGAGTGAGGACATCATCCACACTCGGAGACTTAGCTGCGATTCCGTATCGCCTAAGTTAAAAACTACTCCGAGTGAAGACTTCATCCACACTCGGGGGCTTAGCTGCGATTCCGTATCGCCTAAGTTAAAAACCACTCCGAGTGAGGACATCATCCACACTCGGAGACTTAGCTGCGATTCCGTATCGCCTAAGTAAAAAACTACTCCGAGTGAGGACTTCATCCACACTCGGGGGCTTAGCTGCGATTCTGTATCGCCTAAGTTAGAAACCACTCCGAGTGAGGACATCAGCCACACTCGGAGACTTAGCTGCGATTCCGTATCGCCTAAGTTAAAAACTACTCCGAGTGAGGACTTCAGCCACACTCGGGGGCTTAGCTGCGATTCCGTATCGCCTAAGTGAAAAACTACTCCGAGTGAGGACTTCATCCACACTCGGGGGCTTAGCTGCGATTCCGTATCGCCTAAGTTAAAAACTACTCCGAGTGAGGACATCATCCACACTCGGAGACTTAGCTGCGATTCCGTATCGCCTAAGTTAAAAACTACTTCGAGTGAGGACATCATCCACACTCGGGGGCTTAGCTGCGATTCCGTATCACCTAAGTTAAAAACCACTCCGAGTGAGGACATCATCCACACTCGGAGACTTAGCTGCGATTCCGTATCGCCTAAGTTAAAAACTACTCCGAGTGAGGACATCATCCACACTCGGGGGCTTAGCTGCGATTCCGTATCGCCTAAGTTAAAAACCACTCCGAGTGAGGACATCATCCACACTCGGAGACTTAGCTGCGATTCCGTATCGCCTAAGTTAAAAACTACTCCGAGTGAGGACTTCATCCACACTCGGGGGCTTAGCTGCGATTCCGTATCGCCTAAGTCAAAAACCACTCCGAGTGAGGACATCATCCACACTCGGAGACTTAGCTGCCATTCCGTATCGCCTAAGTTAAAAACTACTCCGAGTGAGGACTTCATCCACAATCGGGGGCTTAGCTGCGATTCCGTATCACCTGAGTTAAAAACCATTCCGAGTGAGGACATCATCCACACTCGAGGGCTTAGATGTGATTCCGTATCACCTCAGTTAAAAACTACTCCGAGTGAGGACACCATCCACACTCGGGGGGCTTAGCTGCGATTCCGTATGGCCTAAGTTAAAAACTACTCCAAGTGAGGACATCATCCACACTCGGGGGCTTAGCTGCGATTCCGTATCGCCTAAGTTAAAAACCACTCCGAGTGAGGACATCATCCACACTCGGAGACTTAGCTGCGATTCCGTATCGCCTAAGTTAAAAACTACTACGAGTGAGGACTTCATCCACACTCGGGGGCTTAGCTGCGATTCCGTATCGCCTAAGTTAAAAACCACTCCGAGTGAGGACATCATCCACACTCGGAGACTTAGTTGCGATTCCGTATCGCCTAAGTTAAAAACTACTCCGAGTGAGGACTTCATCCACACTCGGGGGCGTAGCTGTGATTCCGTATCGCCTAAGTTAAAAACCACTCCGAGTGAGGACATCATCCACACTCGGCGACCTAGCTGTGATTCCGTATTGCCTAAGTTAAAAACTACTCCGAGTGAGGACTTCATCCACACTCGGGGGCTTAGCTGCGATTCCGTATCAGCTAAGTTAAAAACCACTCCGAGTGAGGACATCATCCACACTCGGAGACTTAGCTGCGATTCCGTATCGCCTAAGTTAAAAACTACTCCGAGTGAGGACATCATCCACACTCGGGGGCTTAGCTGCGATTCCGTATCGCCTAAGTTAAAAACAACTCCGAGTGAGGACATCATCCACATCTCGGAGACTTAGCTGCGATTCCGTATCGCCTAAGTTAAAAACTACTCCGAGTGAGGACTTCATCCACACTCGGGGGCTTAGCTGCGATTCCGTATCGCCTAAGTTAAAAACCACTCCGAGTGAGGACATCATCCACACTCGGAGACTTAGCTGCGATTCCGTATCGCCTAAGTTAAAAACTACTCCGAGTGAGGACTTCATCCACAATCGGGGGCTTAGCTGCGATTCCGTATCACCTGAGTTAAAAACCATTCCGAGTGAGGACATCATCCACACTCGAGGGCTTAGCTGTGATTCCGTATCACCTCAGTTAAAAACTACTCCGAGTGAGGACACCATCCACATTCGGGGGGCTTAGCTGCGATTCCGTATCGCCTAAGTTAAAAACTACTCCGAGTGAGGACATCATCCACACTCGGGGGCTTAGCTGTGATTCCGTATCGCCTAAGTTAAAAACCACTCCGAGTGAGGACATCATCCACACTCGGAGACTTAGCTGCGATTCTGTATCGCCTAAGTTAAAAACTACTACGAGTGAGGACTTCATCCACACTCGGGGGCTTAGCTGCGATTCCGTATCGCCTAAGTTAAAAACCACTCCGAGTGAGGACATCATCCACACTCGGAGACTTAGTTGCGATTCCGTATCGCCTAAGTTAAAAACTACTCCGAGTGAGGACTTCATCCACACTCGGGGGCTTAGCTGTGATTCCGTATCGCCTAAGTTAAAAACCACTCCGAGTGAGGACATCATCCACACTCGGCGACCTAGCTGCGATTCCGTATTGCCTAAGTTAAAAACTACTCCGAGTGAGGACTTCATCCACACTCGGGGGCTTAGCTGCGATTCCATATCGCCTAAGTTAAAAACCACTCCGAATGAGGACATCATCCACACTCGGAGACATAGCTGCGATTCCGTATCGCCTAAGTTAAAAACTACTCCGAGTGAGGACTTCATCCACACTCGGGGGCTTAGCTGTGATTCCGTATCGCCTAAGTTAAAAACCACTCCGAGTGAGGACATCATCCACACTCGGAGACTTAGCTGCGATTCCGTATCGCCTAAGTTAAAAACTACTCCGAGTGAGGACTTCATCCACAATCGGGGGCTTAGCTGCGATTCCGTATCACCTGAGTTAAAAACCATTCCGAGTGAGGACATCATCCACACTCGAGGGCTTAGCTGTGATTCCGTATTACCTGAGTTAAAAACTACTCCGAGTGAGGACACCATCCACACTCGGGGGGCTTAGCTGCGATTCCATATCGCCTAAGTTAAAAACGACTCCGAGTGAGGACATCATCCACACTCGGGGGCTTAGCTGCGATTCTGTATCGCCTAAGTTAAAAACCACTCCGAGTGAGGACATCATCCACACTCGGAGACTTAGCTGCGATTCCGTATCGCCTAAGTTAAAAACTACTCCGAGTGAGGACTTCATCCACACTCGGGGGCTTAGCTGCGATTCCGTATCGCCTAAGTTAAAAACCACTCCGAGTGAGGACATCATCCACACTCGGTGACTTAGTTGCGATTCCATATCGCCTAAGTTAAAAACTACTCCGAGTGAGGACTTCATCCACACTCGGGGGGCTTAGCTGTGATTCCGTATCGCCTAAGTTAAAAACCACTCCGAGTGAGGACATCATCCACACTCGGCGACTTAGCTGCGATTCCGTATTGCCTAAGTTAAAAACTACTCCGAGTGAGGACTTCATCCACACTCGGGGGCTTAGCTGCGATTCCGTATCACCTAAGTTAAAAACCACTCCGAGTGAGGACATCATCCACACTCGGAGACTTAGCTGCGATTCCGTATCGCCTAAGTTAAAAACGACTCCGAGTGAGGACATCATCCACACTCGGGGGCTTAGCTGCGATTCCGTATCGCCTAAGTTAAAAACCACTCCGAGTGAGGACATAATCCACACTCGGAGACTTAGCTGCGATTCCGTATCGCCTAAGTTAAAAACTACTCCGAGTGAGGACTTCATCCACACTCGGGGGCTTAGCTGTGATTCCGTATCGCCTAAATTAAAAACCATGCCGAGTGAGGACATTATCCACACTCGGAGACTTAGCTGCGATTCCGTATCGCCTAAGTTAAAAACTACTCCGAGTGAGGACTTCATCCACACTCGGGGGCTTAGCTGCGGTTCCGTATCGCCTAAGTTAAAAACCACTCCGAATGAGGACATCATCCACACTCGGAGACTTAGCTGCGTTTCCGTATCGCCTAAGTTAAAAACTACTTCGAGTGAGGACTTCATCCACACTCGGGGGCTTAGCTGCGATTCCGTATCACCTGAGTTAAAAACCATTCCGAGTGAGGACATCATCCGCACTCGAGGGCTTAGCTGTGATTCCGTATCACCTAAGTTAAAAACTACTCCGAGTGAGGACACCATCCACACTCGGGGGGCTTTGCTGCGATTCCGTATCGCCTAAGTTAAAAAACTACTCCGAGTGAGGACATCATCCACACTCGGAGGCTTAGCTGTGATTTCGTATCACCTAAGTTAAAAACCATTCCGAGTGAGGACATCGTCCACACTCGGGGGCTTAGCTGCGATTCCGTATCGCCTAAGTTAAAAACCACTCCGAGTGAGGACATCATCCACACTCGGAGGCTTAGCTGCGATTCTGTATCGCCTAAGTTGAAAACTCTTCCGGGTGACGAGCGCTTCTCTCACTCGGGGGCTTAGCCGCGAACAAGTTTTCTCCTAAATTAAAAACCCTGCCGAGTGAATAGCATCTCATTCACTCGGAGACTTAGCTGCGAACCAGTCTTCGTCTAAGTTAAAAACTCTCCCGAGTGACGAGCACTCCTCTCACTCGGGGACTTAGCCACGAGTCAGACCTCGTTTAAGTTAAAGGCTGTTCCGAGTGACAGGCAACACTTTCACTCGGAAACTTAGTTGCGAACTAGTTCTTCGCCTAAGTTCAAAATTCTTCTGAGTAATGAGCATCCATCTCACTCGGAAACCAAACAAACATAGCCAAGCAAAGAATTCAAAAGCAAACATGCAAACATTGTCTCTATCAGACCCCCGCCGATGCAAGCACTCGACGGCGGTCTCGGGGACTACACCCAGTGGGTGCACTCAGCGTGCCCCCACTGGACCTACTATCAAAACAAATCTAAGACCCCTGCCGATGTCACCGCCATTCGACAGCGATCTCGGGGACTATACCCAGTGGGTGCACTCAGCGTGCCCCCACTGGACCAGAAACCACTCGACTAATACCTGCTCTACTCGAGGGGAAAACAAACAAGTATGCACCAAAAGAAAACGCATATCAAGACAGAATCAATCATGGTGAATGACAAAGACTCCAATCGACGCAGACTTCTGTGAAGCCCTAAAATGCATTCGGAATTTTTGTGTCATATCAGAACCTGCATCGATCCCTTTTTCACTCGAACCCCGATCCATTCGGGGGCTAATGATGGGGATATGTACCTAGGGTAGGGTCTTAGGCCTGACCTACATACCCTACCTAAGGACACCACATTGGAGAACTTAAAGATTACAAGATTACAAGGAAGACTCCGACTGAAATCACCATGGCGCATGAGTCACTCGACAGAAAATCCACTCGGAGGTTTCTCCCACCATTCGACAGCCGCCTTTTCACTCGGAAGAACCAGAAGTCAGTCGACCGCAGAAGACCAGAAGCCACTCCAGGGAGGCCAACGGGCAGGCGTTCGACTGGTCGCCATAAGTAGCATTTATTACATACGTTATCAGTAACGTTCACCTTTATTACCACGATCGAACTCTTGGTTGCCGGGTATTCATGAGGGGCAGCGCACTCTATATAAGCCACCCCTCCCCTCTGGCACAAGGGTCCGCACCCCTTGTATCTCACACATTCCACACGACAGAAAGCTCCCGAGCGCTGAGACGTAGGGCTGTTACCTCCACGAGAGGGGCCTGAACTCATACATCCGTGTGTACAATCTCGCCGTAGCTAGGACTCTGCCCTCTCCTTACGTACCCCTAACCTCTACTGTCAGGCTCGTTCCCACGACATTAAAATCCCTATGAATCAAAGGTGGGTTGCACCCCTTGTGTAGGTACTCCAGCCCTGCACACCACCAGTCAAGATTGAAATACATACACATTTTTCAACAAAAGGAAGAGGTGGCAACTCTGTTTTCAAGCACATACCTTGAGCAGATTCAAGTGCAATTCGGAGTCTCTGTCTCCAGGGTAAGCATATTGCATTGTTGCCTTTTCCTGCAAATGATCAGACATTGTGAACTTAGACTATTTAGATGTTTAACTGACTCTATTGATTAATAATAGTTAAATATTGTTGGTTTGAAGAGTGCAAGTTAGAAGCATACATATATTTTAAAAACAGAATTTTTCTTATCCCACGTCTCTGCATCAAGCTAATATACATACATACCAACAAGCAATTTGTGTACCTGAAATGTGCTCTTCCAGGGTTCCCTCCGACGTGAACTCGTACACAAGTGCCATGTGCTCCCCATCCTTGCAGTATCCAATCATGGAGACAAGATTCTTGTGATGTATGAGGGTTAAAATTTGAACCTACACAAGTAATCGAAAAAAATACTTCACAAAATTATTTTCGCAATTTCCTAATACAAATGCATGCCTAGAAACTTACTTTATTACAATTTTAGAGGAAAATATGGTAAAGTTATTTTCTTTATAATTGAAATTTTACTGGCGTTCCGACAGCAGGATTGTGGCGAAGTTTCAAGACTTCTAAAACATAGTGAAGCAAGAAACATGAAGAAACGGAAGTGCAATTATGTAAATTCTACCTCTATGAGGAATTCCTTATCACCTTGATTGGAGGACTTTGACAGAATCTTCACTGCTACTTGAGTACCATCCTCCAGTAAGCCTTCATAGACATTACCAAACCCTCCCTTGCCTAGCACTCGTTGGAAGTGGTTGGTTATTCTCTCGAGTTCGATGTAGGTGAATTGACGAGTCTCCAGTCCTAGTGGACTGTTCCCATAACCATCTTTTTTTTTCCTATGCCCATTATTTTTCATTTCATTATGTGGCTTGACAGAGTTGTTCATAGATTCTTCGCATGTGCAAACATAATGACTAACATTAGGACTATTCACGGATGGGGAAGCATATTGTTACGATCCAACTACTACTGGCAGCACACCGAATAGAGTTTAGATCAAGACCACTGTCTCAGAGAGAGGGATTTGGGGATACAGGAGTAGCAGCGAGAGGAGGAAGAGGAGTTTACAACTCTGTTCATGTTCGATGCCCCTGACCAAGCCTGCTCTCTCGGTTACATAGGCGTTTAGCCTCGCTTCTGGGCGCAGCCAGCCCAGCACGCACACACGCAACACACTCTAACCGGGCTGGGCCTTCAGTTCTTCAGTTGACGCTGTGGGCCGACCCATGGGCGTGACATTCCCCCACTCTTCGTTTCCTGCTTGACCCCAAGCAGGTGCTTCCGGATAGTCCTCCATTAATGTTACCTTGATCGCCAAGGTGAGCCACGAAGCACACATCGAAGTCCATTGAACTGCATCAAGATAATCCTGGAACGTCTCGCACTTGTGTCTGTCAAGACACTTAATAACACGTTCAAGCTGATCTCTAGCCTGTGCATCACTAGCAGTTCTTGCTGCACTTACATATGTAGTAGGATTTGACAGGAAAGCATTTACCTCCGTGGAAGTCTTCTCAAGGAAGCCCTCACATTCAGACCTAGCCAAGGTCAGGCAATGATCAATATTATGAGGATTTGAATGTAGAGCGCACATAGGTGCCAGCTTTTCAGGTGGATCTCTCGAAGCCCCATAGTTCTCTGTTACGTGAGTGATGACCATCTGAGTATTGCATATAGCGACCAGAGTATCATTAATCCGAACACCATAAGCTATCACCCTTTGCACATCATCAATGGAGTCAGCAACAGGGAATCTGCTCAACTTAGTCCGAATTTTATTCCAAGCTTGGAATGCCAAATGCAGAGGAGGTGTCCGCTCGAATTTGGAGAAATTACTTAGGAGAAATTCTTCCGGCTCTAGCATGGCCCCTTGCAAAGGTTTGAATTTAATAACTTTCGGTGGCTTGAGCTTTCTTGGTTTTCCAACATTCAGCTCAGTCATTCCCAGGATTTCAGAAAAAACAAGTAGATCACCATCCTGAAACTGCAGACGCATATCATCCCCAAAAAACACAAGTGTTGGATTATCATTGCTGATCGATGCAACAATTCCTGGAGGTGGTTCCTCTCCATCCAGATCCAAAACAGTAAATTCAGGAGCAAAGTCACAAAAGATGCTGCCAAAAAGACCACAAACTTCAGACTTAATGAAAGCAATGGGTCGCTGGTGGCTGTGGTAATAATCATCAAACCGAACTGATGTTTCTAAGCTGAAATCAGTAAAGATGACGGCCGGGAAATTAGAAAGGTACTCCTTGGTTAAATCACCGGTTAAGGCGGAGGTGAGAACAACATTGTTAAGCTCTTGTAGGTTCTGTACAGAAGCTTGAGCACCGTTTTGCTTGATAAGTCCCATAACTCCACATTACCATCAGCGTGCAAGGTTATGGACTTGACACCCACAAGGACAAGGGTCTTTGCCGCATCAAGATTAACACAAGCTGCTGGGAGGTCCTGTTCTGGAAGGGTGGCAGCTGGAATGGCCCCTTGGTGCACCATCGGCTTATCAGTAATGCCACGCAAGGTGATTCGCTTACCTTCATGATTAAATCGGAGCTTCTTGCGACGCCAATTGATCCACATCTCTCCATGGCCAATGCTTTGTAACCATTCCATACCAAGAATAATATCATAACCTTTCAGCTTGAGAACACGCACATCAGCGGTGAAGTTGTGTTGTTGGACACTCCAGCTCAAAGCAGAAATACCAGTTGTGCTCATGATAGTCGAGCCATCAGCAAGAGCTACACGAACAGGAAATAGCTGTTGGACTTGGAGTTTCAGAGAGTCAACTACCGCTGAATTGATGAAGTTCCCAGAACTACCAGAATCCACTAAAATGAGTAGCGGACATTTGCCAATATACCCCTGCAGACGAAGTGTTTGTTTACTAGTTGTGCCTTGAGTAGCAGCTGTGGACAAACATAGAATTTCTTCACTAGTCTCACTGTCTGCATCACCGGGTTCAACATCACTTGCAGATTCGGCTTCAATTTGCAAGGCATCACAAAGTTCGTCTATGACGGACAATGACACTTGTTGTGGGCATTTATGGCCTGGTGCATACTTACCGCCACACTTGAAGCACTCACCACGAGCACGTTGCTGAGCTTTCAGTTCGGCGAACGTCAAAGTAGCTGCTTTAGGTTCTGCCAGTTTTGTAGCCCCTTCAGTAACTTGGGCTTCAGCCGGGTGAGGTCCCAATTTCCCGGGGCCAGCTTGATTGTGCCATTTCTTTGGTTCATAACGAGGACGTCGGTAATCATTGAGTTGAGCTTCCTGCAATAAGGCCAGAGTAATGGACGCGTCAACAGTTCTTGGTTTATGTAGAACCAGAGCAGATCGAATTTCTCTTTTCAGGCCCTTAAGAAACTTTGCCACAAAAAACGTATCATCAAGAGCAGAGTTGTGTGCAAGCAACTGATGCATCAGTAACTCAAAGTCCCTATGATAACTTTCTACATCACCATGTTGTCTGATTTCTAGTGTGTTAGTCATATTGGTGTAGTATAAGTCCTTGCTAAATTTGTTACACACCGCAACACATAGCTGAACCCAATTGTCAATATCATGTTGAGCTTGATAGGTCTGAAGCCAAAGAGCTGCTGTACCAATGAAATGCAAAGTAGCATAATCTACTTTATAATCTTCAGGAACATTAAACATCTGAAAATATTTCTCTACCTTTTCTTTCCATATCTTTGGGTTTGTGCCATTAAACTTAGGGAAATTTGTTTTGGGCATTCGGAACTCCCTAGTATTATCTCTGTACTCACAATGATTCTCACGCACACCTCGATCAGATCTACGCAAGGGAAACTCATAGTGCTGACCATGTTGCTCAGTAGAAGGGCCAGATTCATGCTGATTAAGAGGGACACGATACGTACCATTGCCCAGGACACGCTCGAGAGCAGGGTCCTGGTTTGCAAGTTCATCAACTCGTCCATCCGAGCCAGGGGTTCTCATAGCAGCCGCAGCAATTGTACCTTCAAGAGAAGTCAGGTGAGCGCTAAATCCCTCAATCTGGGTCTCCAAGCCCTCAACCTTGTGAGAGACATTGTCATGCGATTTAACAAGCTGCTCCGTGATGACTTGGAGCGCCTTACAGCTTGTAGCAGTTTGAGTCGACACTGCAAGGAGAGTGCGTAGCTGCGCCTCCATTTCCGCCACCGTCATGGTGGTCGCCGCCACCTGGGCCTCGACCCCGGTCATGCGAGTCGAGAGTGTCGGTGGGCGAGGACCGCGCGCCGTGATGTCGTCGAATTAGACTGACCAAGAGGATGAACACCACGAACAATCGAGATTGTGTTGCTCGAACGGAAAGAAAAATTTGGGGTGGGACTTTGGTCGAACAGGTGGTGCGCCGGGATTTTTTTGGAGATTTTTTTTGTTGAGATGTTGGCCTGTACTAGCCGCAGAAGGACGCTGCAGCCACCACACTGCTGGATTCGCCACCACAAGTCACGAAGTGCAGAGTAATTCGCGAGATTTGGGACGAAATCAGGAGCTGAGACCAAAAAAATTCTAGGGCTGTTTTTGGGGGAATTTTTGGAATTTTGGAGGATAACTGATCCGAAGATCATAGGCTCATATACCAAATGTTACGATCCAACTACTACTGGCAGCACACCGAATAGAGTTTAGATCAAGACCACTGTCTCAGAGAGAGGGATTTGGGGATACAGGACTAGCAACGAGAGGAGGAAGAGGAGTTTACAACTCTGTTCATGTTTGATGCCCCTGACCAAGCCTGCTCTCTCGGTTACATAGGCGTTTAGCCTCGCTTCTGGGCGCAGCCAGCCCAGCATGCACACACGCAACACACTCTAACCGGGCTGGGCCTTCAGTTCTTCAGTTGACGCTGTGGGCCGACCCATGGGCGTGACACATATCAGATAGTTAATGTGCTCGCCGAAGCCTCACCTGGATTTCTTCGTCTCACCAAGAAAAAGAGTGCTACTGCCACTAATACCATGACTACAATGATAGCTATAACGACAACACCGTAGATGGCCAGCTTGTTCTTCATTTTAATAGGCTGACATGAATTGTCGTCAGTGCAAATGTTTGGGTTGTTGCCATGTCTACCAGAAAAGGAATTGGAGATGATTAATGACAATTAGTACTTAAGTGCTCGAGTTACATAGAATGGAAATTAGAATTGGTGGGGGTGGGAAGGGGTACCTTCGATTCAAGGTGCCATCTTGAGTCCTTTTGAGGAGCTCAGGTGAGACTGATCCATTGAGTTGGTTGCCTGACAAATCTCTATACATACAAATTACTAGTACTGTTTACACGACCCGGCAAAATATTGACAGAAAATTAAGTTGGCCCACTTACAGAACTGTCAACGATGTCAATTGTGAAAGGGCACTTGGAATTGAGCCTGTCAAATTATTGTTTGATAAATCCCTGCAAGATTAAAAAACAAGATCCTTTTAAATACTTTTTGTGCAAGCAAATAAAATGTGATCAAAATAGATCCGAACCCTTGACGTACAAGTATTGGATGGCCTTGAAATTCGTGAAAGCAGAGGATATGTCACCATTGAGACCACTAGAGGAAAGATTTCTGCATAGAGCAAATATCGAGTGGATCAGTTCCAATGCACTTGGTAGTTTTGTAACCTGCTCTATCTCCATTAATTTTGTTCAGAACATTGACCAGGAGGTCGCCGTGGGCTCTGTGGTTTCTTGTAATCATGCATTTCATGCTTTATTAACATATCAGACAAAATTTCTCTTAAAAAAGCAGTCTGTATATAGATATATGAATTGCTTACATGCTTATGATCCTTGGAGGGTTGTCAATGGTGTAGCTGCATGTCAAACTTTCCCAGACCATAGTCTTTGGAACACATGGGTCACCCATCCAGTTCTTCCGCACCTCATACTTTGCTTTGATCGCCATGATGGCAGATACTGCAGTTAACAGTTAACCACAACAAGTTGTAATTATCATGCTCGACCTATGTGTTTTACGAATTAATCATATGCTACATGTCAAATATTTGCATAGGCACGTACCATCCTGGGAGTCAATGTCAACATTGGTGGTGGGGATGATGGAGAAGAACTCGATGGCACTGATTGTAGGTGGCAGCGTCGAGCTGGCGGTGGCGTACATGGAGATGTTATACTTGCTGTGTCGGTAAGGCGCCTTTCCATTGGACACGAAGCCAGTGCGAAGGTAGTACAGGGTAACGGGATTGGGAAACTGCATGCCGTTAATGCTGATGTAGAACTGGCGCTTGACGTTACTGGGGAAGCTTTGCACCTCAGAGAAGTGCATGATGATGAAATATCCCGGGGACGGGTTTTGGGGCTGAGGATTGGGGTTCCAAGGGATCTCGAGGTTCATGGAGTCATTCAGCGGCGTGATTGTCGTCTGCATCACCACGGACGGCACCTCAAAGTCATCGTCGGCACTGTTCACCTTCTCCATAGTTGATATATTTCTCCACGTTTTTGTGTGACCCATAGGGAGCCATATCCGGTCGTGTGGATCTTCAGGGTACCTGGTCAATCAATCAAGTTTGTGTTTGTCTAGTTAGTATACTTTGAAGTTGTAAACTTGAAAGAAAAGTAGAAATTTATGACAATGCACTAGTGGACTCTTTTCTTTCTTTTTTTTGCGGGTAATGCACTAGTGGACTCTGGAGTGTGTCATTGCTTTTGAAGTAATTAGAAAAATACCAGTCTTTCATTAATTTAATTTTATGTCTTTGCCACAGTCGTCTGTTAGAAATATGCCCTAGAGGCGATCATAGAGATGATTATATTTTCGTGTATCCTTAGTATCAAATATTTTGTTAATAATAACATTTCTATTAGGAGGTAAGAATGTGATTTATGTCTGAAACTCTATGCTCGAGTGATTATTCTCTAGTCTGGATACCATGTTGCGCAGGTCATGGACATGGTGATGTCGAATTAATAATGTGAACACATGCTAGAGAACATGGGGTTAGACATACACAACTTGAGACATAGCGGGAATGTTTTGTAGTTGTCTCTTACACATGTTTGTAGACCTGAGACTGTCACATGTACTTGATTTGGGTAGTGACTTACTTAGAGGTTACCAAATGCTACTCCGTAATTGTGTAGTTATTAAGATAGTTTTCTTGTTTTCTGTGAAGCATGTTTTGAGGCATAGTGAGTCAAGATTAAATTTCCCCTCTATAATGGGAGAGATACCATTATGCCTCTCGAGTGATCAGACCCAGAAATGCATGACCATGCTACTCAAGATTAAAGAATCAACCTACTAAAGGATTCCAAGACACGTGATCGAGAAAAGAGAGGTTGAGCTTGAGCTTGACAATTATCGTGAGGCAAAGGGAGTGGCATGTACGTAACATTGTGAATGTTCAACTGATATTATATTTATGTGCTTTTGGGAGTTGGTACGTCATGCTGCCATGGTGAACTCGGGTCATGTCTAGACGTGCATGAACCTGTAGGGTTGTACACTTAAGGGGTTGGAGCTTGATTCAGAGTAGGATTCGAATGAGAGCGGGTGTTGAGTCCCAATGGGCCTCTAACGTAGAAGCCCCTTATGGGGACGTCTATATAAGGAGAATAGGACGAACGTTTTCTGGATTAGCCAATTCGCGATTCCTGAAACCTAGCCACCACTTCTCCCATGGCAAAAGTCACTCATTTGGATATAGCAATCCGAGCGAGTGATGTTACTCTCCAAACGTGCAGATACCTTGGAGGCGTCGCACATAGGATGCTTCGATAGACAACACGAGGGACGAATTGTTCATGGAATCTCGCAAAAAGGAGGAGGGAGTTCGACTACAACTGCTATACACTTCTCCAACTCTACTTCCGCCACGGGTCGGCTCATATAGTGGTAACCCCGTGATTCATTATTACATCATGATCCCGGTTTATGCAGTGGAATTTTTAATTTACACTAGTGTAGCCTACAATGTACCACTACACCATGGCCTCTACAGTGTGGGTTGAGTTGACGATCTCCTACGGCGAAGTCGGAGTCATTTGCTCAGGGTTTGGGATGGCAATGACGCCTTCTAGGGGAGGAGTGATGATGATGATGTCTGCGTGCTGTCTCGGCGAGGCCCTCTTTAGAGTGGTGTGCGTGGGGTATCTTATGTGTGCCACTCAGCGGTTGTTATGGTTTTCCACCCGGTTTTCCATAATTAACTGGCTAATCTGGTTTTCGCTCGGTTTTCCCTAATTAACCGAGCAAAACTTTTCTTCTTATTGAATGCAGGAATCCTGCCATTTCGAAAAATAAAGTGGTTTCCTTTTTAGCGTTAGTGAAGAGAAAATAACCGAAATAGCCATGGAACTTGATGACGGTCAAGTGATTCTCATGTGCCATTCATGCCTATCTTGGTACAAATCCTGCATAATAACAGTCACCCCGGTAATATCTACCCAGTATATTTTGGCTACTTCTGCATGGCACATGATATCAGATTTGTAAGGGAGGAGAATTCAATTCACCTTATCTATGTATTCTTGTTCACTGTGTCATGTGTTCAATATTGCCTAAGTTGTTGTTGGTGTTGGCTACATGACATGTGGTGTGCAGGGCACTTGACATTTTTGCATGCCATGTGATGTGTGAAACTAGCTTCTTCTGGTTGTATTGTTGGCAACTATTCTGACAAACGTGTATATTGTGTGCCCTCTGTGTATTTGTGTAAAATATTCTAGCGAGTTTCCTTATTGCCGGGATAATGTGAAAATTTACACCACACACAATTCATTACAACAAAGTATGTGTAATGAACCCGTGTGGACACACGCTCATGCCTTTCAAAGAATGTGCGATGAATACCTCATGGAACACGTTTTCTTAGGGCATCTCCAACGCTGACCCACAAATTTGCTCCAACAACTGTCCCAGGACAGGAGGGACCAGTCCGTGGACACTGATGCCGGAGGCCGTCATCCACCGTTGCCCGCATACATTTCAACCATTGTTTGAACTAAATGGACGAAATTCATGCAAACACGGTGGAATTCATTCAAGTTCGGTTATAATTTACATAAAAAGGTCGTCATTTCGACCGTTTAACTAAAAAACTAGAAAAAAATCTAAAGCCTATACCGGAAGACCACCTCGTACGCGTGACCACCCTGCCCTGCCGCACCGCCATCGCCGTCCGTGCCGTCGTCGTCATCGTGGCCCTCCAGCGGCGGAACGACGCCGGAGGGCCGCAACAGCCTTGTCCGGCAGCTGCATGCCACTCTCGGAGGAGCCGCTCTGCCTCCTGCTGCACGGTGTGGAGGGCCGTCGCGGCCACTGCCGATGTAGCCTTCGGAGCCCTGGCGGCGGCCTTGCCACGACCGGCGTTTGCAGAGCCGTCGCTAAGCGACCACTCCTCGCCGATCTTGGCGAGCTTGTCGTCAAGGCGGTGGTGGCGCCTGGCGGCCGTCTCCGCGGTGGTGATGGAGCGGTCGAGCGCCTACGCGGTGGCGAGGTCAGGGTCGTTGCGGACCTATTCCGGCGCCACGTCGCTCTTGGCGAACGCGGAGCGGCGACCGACATTGCACAGGTCGTACCTCGCCTGTTGCCACGCCGCGTGCTCCGCCTCGGATGTGATGGCCCTCGAGCCCGAGATATCGCCGTAACCGCCTCCTCCGAGGTAGTGGAGGAGGCGGTCCCGCGCCTTCATGATCGCGGGCGGCAACTCCTCCTTGACAGGGAGGCGATGGCGGCGACGAGGGCCCGTCCATGCGGGCGTACCGGCTGCACGGTGGGGACGTCGGCTCGTCCTTGAACCGACATCCGATCTGGACGCCATGGTTGTGCGGGGGCGACGATGGCTCGTCCTTGACGCGGCGTCCGATCTAGACGCCGCGGTTGCGCTGGGGCGAGGCCGGCTCGTCCTTGACCCGCCGTAGTGGAGACGCCGGCTCGCGCTTCACGCAGTGGCGCGGCGGGGACGGTGGATCCTCCTTGACGCGCGCCGGCGATGGTGGCGACGGGCCCATGTGACGGAGCGAAACGCTCCGTCATTATCTCGATCTGACGGACGAATTCTTCGTCCGTCACAGCGGCCTCAGAGAGGAGGCGGGGCCACTGCGGCGGCGGCTGCTGCTGCGGCGTCTGGTCCTCCTCGTCACCGGAAGAGATGACGATCTCCTCCATGTCGGAGGAACTGGGCACCATGGATGCCGAAGGGCCAGGAGAGCGAGGGTCGCGGCGCCAAGAACCGTCGGACGAAGAGCTTCCACCGACTCCGCCTGCCGGCGCGGAGCACCATGACTTCGGCATCGCCGCTAGGCTCGGAGTGGAGGAGGGGCTCGGGCACAGTGACGGGGGAGGGGAGGGGGACGATGCTCGGGGAGGGGGGGTGCGCCTCAGTGTGTTGTCGGCGCACGTCTTAAATAGCCGCGGCCAGGGCAACCGAAGGTGCGGTCAGCCCGCTTCATTAATGCGGCGCAGCGGCCGGAGATTCTCGGGACGCGGCGTCCGCATTGAAGCGGCGACGCCCGAGAGGTCACGTCCGTCAGCGCCGCCCTCCCGTCCGGTCAAATCGCGGCATCAATGCCGGCCGCTACATGCTCTGGGCCGGCATGAATGCGGCGCAGCAAGCGGCATGGGCGTTCGATGGAAAGCGCGGGAGAGGCGGGTGGGTTTTTTTGGTGGGCCATTTAGACGCGAGCGTGGCAGCGGTACGGACAATCGCAAAGCCCCCCAGCCCCCCCCCCCCCCCCACCCCCACTTTGTCTCCGGTTTACGGGAAAAAGTACGTCCGGACCACCCGGCGGACTGATACAGGCCTGCGTCGGATGGCACAACACGGACGTATGCGGGCGGTTTGAGGGTCCGCGTTGGAGATGCCCTTACTACCACGAATATGGTGCGATGGACCCCAACTCTCAGGTACACATGTTCTAAATCAGATAAGAAAATTTCGAAATTCTATTTTTATACAAAGGGCACTAATCTCGACCATCAAACTAGGTTCGCGGTCAATTAATATCAATACCAAAAGTATGCTACGTAATCACATAATAAATACATAAATAATATCTCTCCGTTCCTAAATATAAGTCTTTTTAGAGATTCCGATGTGAACTACATACGGAGCAAAATGAGTGAATCTATACCCTAAAATATGTCTATATACATCCGTATGTAGTCCGCATTGAAATCTCTAAAAAGACTTAATTAATATATTGTCTAATATTGTCAAGAAAATGTCTAATATTAGCATGCATTACACCTACACATTTACTAGTTTTCCAAAACGACACCTCACGATGGATAGAGAGGAACCCAACTGAATATCTTTTTTCGCACCTGACGATGTTGGCGTCCGGGGAGCCGAGGTTTAGCCTGCGTTCCAGAAGAAGACCCTGGGCCAAATCCGCCTGCGGGTAGAACTTCATCTTCAGCGGCCTCAGCTCCAGGTCCGAGATGAAGGGCGTCCCGGCGCCGGTGTTCAACAAGCACACATGCACGAACTCGTCCGGCACCAACACGACGGCCTCCGCGGTCACCACGAGATCTGGCTTTGAGATGTTTACGATCTGCCAATAGTTGACGCCGACGTGCAGATCAAAAATGGGCAGACTGCCGAGGCCGTCGTAGTCGCCGTACATGAACGAGGCACGGAGGAGGTACTTGCCCCCGGGCACGAGGAACCGGAGCGTGTAGCAGTTTCGCACGCCGTCGGGGAAGCTGCGCACGCTGTGGTAGCGCCTCGAGAGCTGCATAGGCCTGATCATGTACTGGGCGGAGATGTTGTGGTTCGAGCCAACGTCGCCAATGAAATCGGCGTCCGTGACGTACAACAGCTTGGTGGTTTCGTCCACGTAGCTCGTCGTCTTCCCCGCGAGCCCGCAGTCGATGCTTATGAAACCTGCCATTGACAGTACGTGGACGAACTCCCGTGAACTAATTGCATGGTGGAATAGCCTTCCTAGGGATTTTGAGCTTACCGTTGATGTCCGGCTGGGCACGAGCTCGGAGTGCGCCGGCCGTGGCAGCGACGGCGAGGCAGAGAAGCAGCAGCCATGGACTTGCCGCCATTGATTGCTCCATTGCATTGCAAGAGGCAAGAGCAGTTAATGGAGCCTAATATACATTGTTGGTTTTCGGTTGACATCAACACCGGACAACCATGATTGACAACGTCTGCTGCACATTGTTGTTACCAGTACAGCCTGCACGGCGCCGTACGTACGTCCGACGCCCGGAGGCACACGACGAAGCTTGCACGGTGGGTTGCTGACGGGCAGACCCTACTCTAACCTTCTCTTGAGATCTTGTTGTGGTGCCCAGAATTCAGTGAGAAATGGGTATCGCATGGGGCGAGAGCAACGTGCTTGCTGTCCGGGCGCACGACTTGGAAGACCGAGTCCCGGGCTCAATACTTCATACTTTATCCGTCTGACTTTTCTGCCAACCTAAAGATGGGAGAATCCTCCAAAATTCCTTTGATAATCCTTTGAATCAAGGGAAAAGCTTTGGCTCAACCAACTGATTTCTATCGCGCCGTCCGCCCCCTCGTGCGCGTGACAGTGTCCGTGTGGACCCACATCGCTTTTATCTCCTTCATCTCACAAACCTTATCCAAGCGCTCGGTCGTCTTCCCCATTCTTCTCTCGCTCCACGCACACACCATGTCGCCATCCCCCGTCTCCGGCGAGCTCTATCTCTGCCAAGCATCGGGTTCTCCCCGCAGCACCACAACACGTTGCTGCCCTATGCGGCGGTCGCAATGCTTCAAAGAGGAGTGTTGCATCCTTCTGCCATAGACAGGGGGAAACCAAAATCGGTAATGTCCAAGCTCCAATCTTGGGGCACAGACAAGCCACCGTATGCTTCAGGCGGATGCGGGTGTTGCAAGCCAGGCTCACGGTGTTGTTGCAAGGACATCGACATGCAGCGGCTATGTTGTGAGCGTAGACGGGAGTGGTCGCCAGCGCAACATGAAAGCGATGTTGCATTTGTAGCACATAGGGCGCACAGTGCTGCGGGAAGGTCACCAGCTGTGTGAACGAGACCGAGTATGTGGAGTTCAACCTGGTGCGGACGATGTGGAGCTCCGCCCGAGATTGCGATATGACCACTATTGCAATTGTCAACATGACTCATGTTGCAAAGGGATTGGTTTGCGGAGCTTAGCCCGAGATTGCAACATGGCCACTATTACAACCGCAATATAGGTCATGTTGCACATGTTTGCAGCTAGACGGCTGACACGGCATAGACCGGTCGGTTGTCGTTTGCCAGAACCACCGACGCTGAAGGGCCCTGATCCGATCCGTACTTCAGAAGCGCAACGTCCACCAATAAGAGGGAAAAGGCCTGAGCACCGGTATCAAGTCTAGAATTTGAACCCTGGTAGGCTGAGAATACCGCTGTCCTTCTAACCATCCAACCACAGGTTGGTTCACAAGAGGAATAAGAGTTGAGCAAGTCAAAGACCTTCTTATTTGTAGGCAGGTTTTATTCAAGACTAATTCCATCACATATCAAACAAAAATGGGAATAAAAATAGATATTTGCTACATTTACAGGGTGAAGGGGCTTAGAGCATCTCTAGCAGATGTGCTATAATCAGTCAAACCTTCAAATTTGCAGTATAGATCCCGTAAAAACACACCGAATAGATCCCATAAAACGGCCGACCCGTAAAACACACCGAATAGATCTCATAAAACGGCCGACCCGTAAAACACACCGAATAGATCCCATAAAACGGCTGACCCATAAAAAATTTGCAGCTCCCCGTATATTATCCCCTACATACCTCAAATATGCAGTTTTTGAGCCGTTTTGCAAGTCCCCATATATTGAAAGTTTGAAACTGTAAACCGATCAAAGCTGGAGCAGGCGGAGGAGCTCGGCAGCGGCCGCCGGAGTAGGCGGACGGTCGGAGCGTCGCCGGAGAAGGCGGAGGAGCTCGGTGGCGGCCGCCGGAGCGTCGCCGACGTGTCGCCGAAGTAGGCGGATAGCCGGAGCGTCACCGGAGTAGGCGGACGGCCGGAGCGTCGGAGGAGGAGCTCGGTGGCGGCCGCCGGAGCGTCGCCGGCGTGTCGCCGAAGTAGGCGGATAGTCGGAGCGTCGTCGGAGCAGGCGGAGGAGCTCGGCAGCGGCCGCCGGAGCGTCGCTGGAGTAGGCGGACCGCCGGAGCCTTGCTGTTTTTTTTTGCGGTACAATTTTGCAGTCTGCCAAAATCAATTCGGCACTGCAAATATTTTTGCGGGTGACCCGTATAGCGATTTTGCGGATCGGGATTATAACACATCTGCTAGTCTCTGAAATTGATGGGGCGTGGGCCCACCCTCTGAAATTTAGAGGGCTGTTTTGATTAGGCTGGTCGTAATGAGAGTATCATAAGCAGTATCATGCATGCCAACTAGACTTTTTAGATGATGTGACACACAATTAAATAAGGAAAGAGAGGATGTGATATCATATCATGATACCGTATCACGTTAAATGTTGTACTACTTTGTGTTATGCATGTCAATTAATAAGGCAACATAAGATAATAACTTATGATATTATGCATTACGAAAATAGTATCATACACTAATATCGTATGCATGATACTACGACTAGCCTTAGCCTTAGGAGACGAGGGAGGTCAATCGTTCGTATTTCCACATCATGTACGCGCACGTTCTTCTGAGTTCTGACCCGAAGGTCTGTAGGTTCTGACCTTGGAGACGAGAGTTCAGTCAACCGCTAAACTTCCCCCTTTCCCCTTCTCACCTCGCCGCCGGCCAATCGGGGCATCCGCCATGGCCTACCTCCCTCCGCACAAGCGCCATTCGAGCACCTCCGAGCCGGCCCCAACCCCTTCCCCGTCCATCTCCTCCCCTCGCGGGCGTCAGCGTCACCACACCCCCCCGTCCAACAAGATCATCCACGCCGCAGATTGCGTCTCCCGCTGGTCCCCGCTCCCGCCCTTCTCCGACGAGGCTGAATCTTTCCGCCTCGAGCCCTTACCCTGCGACCCCATCGAGCGCAAGACCGGCGCCAAGCCCCTCGTCCTTGCCCTCTCCTCCCCGTCCTCCGGCTCCACGGAGGCCGAGGCCGCGGCCGCGGCCATCGCCGAGAGGTTCTTGCCGGATCTCCTAGACGCGGCGGAGAAGGCGAGGGCGAGGACGCACGATGTGCCCAGGGAAGACGAGGAGGCAAAACTGAGTCTGATGGCAAGGGTGGGCAAGGTCCTGTTCCAACGGTGAGTCCTCTTCTATCCGTCCCACTATTCCAGTTCTTGGATCTCTGCTTCGTGTCACATCACATTGTGGTTAATGCGCGCCGCAACCCAGTTTTTGTGGTGGTGGATTGCCCGTCTCCCTGGACGCCATCCGCGACCTCGCAGAAGCAGGGACAGAAGGATCCAAGAGCCAGGTCCGTAAAACGTTCTATACGAATCTGCCCAGTGATTTCTTGGATGATATGGAGCGATTCGCTGTGGAGAGGATGGGGCTGGAGTTCGTTTCAACAAAAGAGCACTACCATGTCAAGGTTTGTACAGTACGTCTAACAATCTGAGACTTTTCCCTGGCTGTTGTTGTTCAGACGAGTACGAATTGACTTTGGGGCATGTAACTGTAAATACCTGGCAGGTGTTCGACAAGCAGCGAAGTGATTCCACCATGTCTTGCAAATGCACTGTGCAAGAAGATGGGAAGCTTGCAATCGACAAGGTGTGCTTACCATGCTGTCCTTTCATGTGCATTTGGTTTTCAGAACTACCAGGCGTTGATTATATGGGTATGCATGCTAAATAATACAAACAATATGAAATGTCGGGATTGTGCATGGTTTTATTCTTTTACGCTTGACGATTAAGAACCCCAAGGCTGTCAACATAAGTAATCTATAAGTTAGCATTCGTTGAGACGATGTATGATTCTAACTTTTAGCTATCAATTATCATGCTTGTGTTAGTTCAAAGGAATTTTCGGGCAATTAAGATGAAGGCATGTGTAACTGTAAATGTACTCAGTTTGTATACACAAAGTCGTTCAAATACATGTGTGCCACTATAGTGGTCCTCTGGTTGCTCCTCAAGTGGTCGGTGGTTCCTTCTTTCTCTGAAGCAGCCGTGTCTTTTGTTTGTAGTCTATCACTCTTGGGCAGTTAGCTCTAAACTCATTATGTTTTCTAACTAAAGAAACTGCAGCAATAGAACTCAGCCTCATACCATTGTTATGGAAAAGCAACTATTTTGCTTGAAATTAGTTAAAGCGAGATTGTTTCACTGGCAGATGTTGACTGTAGCTCGATGTGATTAGTATCCATTTTTGCCTTGTTTTTTTTTTTTTTTTTTTTTTTTTTGCATTATACTGCAGATATTGCTGGGCATAACATTTCCCCTTGTAGATAAGTGAGGGGATATGCAAATTTTCGTTTTCTACCATGTATAGGGCCAGTTGGTTAGATTATAGGGTTTTTATCATTTATGCCACTGGTTATGTCTCACTACTCAGTTATGCCACTAGGAATTTCAACTGCTCAAAAATGCCATAGCTTCGTTAGGCGCATGCTCAAAAATGTCACTGGACACCTTTATTGTCAGCTCAAACCTCGTTTGCCATGTTATAATGACAAAAATAGCTATGGACCAACATGTCAGCTCTCCCTCTAGCTCACTACAATAAAGTGTGGGTCCCACTTGATCCCAACGACGTTCTTAATTTCCTCTAAAATTATTCGCTTCCTTACTACTGACAAGTGGGGCCATACTTATGATTGTGAGATAGAGAGAGCTGACATGTGGGTCTAGCGGTATTTTTGTCATATAACATGGTCAACAGGTTTGACCTAACAATAACAACGTCTAATGGCATTTTTGAGCAAACATCTAATGGAACGATGATATTTTTGAGATATCTAATGGTATTTTTGAGCAAGCATCTCCGGAATGATGGCATTTTTGAACAGTTGTAACTTCTAATGGCAAAACTGAGTAGTGGGACACAATTAGTGGCATAAATGATAAAAAAAACCTAATAATATGTGACTAACATACTGTGGCTTGTGCTAAATGGTACTATTCATTACAAGCCACTAGCTAACAATAGTTTTATTTCGCTTTCGTGCCCACTTACTTGTGCAGGTTGAATTGAACCAAATACGACAGTTAGTGGAAGACGTATCCTGCCTGTCCAAAGATCTTGATTTAAGGCTGATGTTGAACACGAAAAGGATCCTGAAAAAAATAGAGGTAAGTTCATATTGGAATTACCTCTAGCCTTTCTGCTACAAGCCTATCTTCTGCAGACTCATCTGATAATACTTGCAGCCTGAAGTGGAAAATGCCATTAAGAGCTTAGTATCTTCAGCTGTTGTTGATCCTAATGCCAGAGGAGGGCTTAGATGGCCACTTGGGACCAAGTCGATTGGTGAGAGGTTCAGCATAGCTGGAGTGTGGCATACAAACTACAAAGCTTTCAGGAATAAAACCTTGAAGATGTATCTAAGGCATGCTGACCGGTTTGACCAAGGGAGCTCCACTGGAGAGGTTTGCAATGAAGTTACCTTCAAACTAGCTGGCATATCCAAGAGACTGCAGGTTAGTACACAATAATCTGTGATTTTCCTGAGCAAATTATTTGGTTACATGTGTAACTTACCTGCCTTGTATGCTGGCTTTGCTTGACCTAATGTCCAAACAACAATTCTCTGCATGTGATGCACACGCCTAATATCCTCTTTTAGTACTGACATATGGAAACTCTGAATTGGAATTATCATGTCATGTGCAGACCTAATGTTCTGTTTTTCTACCAACATATGGTTACTTGGAGTTAGAATTATTGCCATCGTGTTTTCTAATTGACTGTGGATCGAACAGCACAATGACTATGTCTCCTTAATCATTTACCAGGACGGCAGCAATCAAGAGGTGGACACTATAAAGGGGATGCTGGAGTCTGTGGTGCGGATGATCTGGGACTATGCTTTGAGTTATCACTAGTAAGCGTGCACGTGCAACGCACGTCTCCATAAATACAAATGCGAGTACAAATAAAGAAGGTGTAATAATACCAAAACAGTGGTTTTTCTATCCTAAACAATTGTTTTAGTTTTGTTACCATCAAACTGACAAGGATATATATGTAATAAAAAATAAAGGAGTTAATGAGTTTCAATTCATGAACATGTTTATTTTAATTTTACATTATACTACATTTTCACTATTTATTCTTTAAAAAAAGAAATGGCATATGAACACGTACAAACATTGTACTCCCTCCGTTCCAAAATATAGTGCGCCCGCGCTTTCCGAGGTTCAACTTTGACCATAAATTTAACCAACGAGACCGACTGCGGCGGGAGCAAAAATTATATAATTGAAAACTTCTTTCGAATACAAATTCACTGGTATAATTTTTGCTCCCGTCGCAATCGGTCCCGTTGGTTAAATTTATGGTCAAAATTGAAGCGCGGAAACCAAGGACGCACTATATTTTGGAACGGAGGGAGTAAGATTTAGCCTAGTAGAACTCAAAAAAGAAAAAAAGATTCACACATACCACGTTGGCCTAGCCAGCCGGCAACACCCATCTCTCCTGTTCTTTCTTCACCAGATCCCTTTTCCTCTGGCTCTCGCCTCTCTCATATCGATGCCCATGTCTTCCGTGCTTAAATCCGATTGCCGCCAGACGCAATACTCATCGCCGCCTCCTCGATTACCACCTGCGCCACCCTCCAGTGCAACGCCTTCCTTCCCAGGTTGTACGCTATGGCCGAACTCTATCTCGCCACCGGTTTCCAACTCTCGGCGAGAAGCTGCTGCTCGCCCTTCAGTCATTTGCTCAGGCCCAACACTCCCCTCCCAAGAACTTGCACGACGGCCAAGGGTCATGCGACCTCTCGGCATGAAACGAGGTTATGTTCAGAAAGTAAGTTAGCATTCTGAATTTCAGGTTGTCAAAGGTTGCATGAACTATTTGCCCCTCTTACACCAGCCTGCGCCATCCGTCATCTCGAGGCCGAGCGCATTGCCGTAGAGGAGTACATCCAGCTCGCTCCTTCGGTATGGGGATTGGGTAAGCCGCCATGGGATTATGCAGTAGAGAGCAAGGGCCTTGAAGATTGAAAAGCATACAAGTTAGATAAGGAGAAAGTAATTCTTGTAGCTGAATTTTTGCATGCCTTTTATGTGTGTGAGTTGTTTCTGCGTCATGTGTACTTGAGATCGATCATCAGAAGAAGAATTAGGCCAAAAGTTAGGATACACCCTGACTTATATGAGTCGGCTAGAAACTCAAGGCCTGGCCTTTTGTGGGAGAATGATGAGGCAATAAAAATGAAATATTTTGCAAGTGTGGTTGTGGATGATAGACCGAAGCCTATGAAAAGAAATGCCAGTACTGTATAACCGTTGAATTTGTTTATTGTATGCAAAGAAAATATCATTATTTTGTTGATGAATGATAAACATTGTCTCACTCTGTAATGTGCATTGAAAATACAAGAGATTCTGCCTATACTTGCAATGTGCATGAAGTGTATTGTGCATAGTCAGTGGAACATGACACAAGGCAATTAGAGATAACATTAGACTGGGTCTATACATAAATGACACTAATTAGACAAGGTGCTAGCCTTCCCCTCTCAACCTCAATGGCGTACTTAAACCCAGACCTCAGATAAGCATGAGATATTAATAAATTAAATGGCACTAAACCATTTCCTGCCCACTTATCATTTGTTCATTTGAATTACTTCTATAACTTATATTTGAATAACCTGATATTATGTTCTGCTTCGATGAAAACATAGAGTGCGTTGCGCGCACGTACAACGCAGCGCCAACACGGAGGTTTGTGATCGTCCTTGGTGGTACCAATGCCGATGAATTGAACGGCGCCCAGGGAGTGCATTGCCTCCCGGCGGCCACCCACCACCGAGGTCACCGCCAGCGTTGCTCCTGCCTCCCAGCTCACCAGGAAATACAACCGGATCTATTGACACACCAAAAACAATAGAAAGATCAATCTGTTACTTTCGCTAAGCACAAAAGAAAGAAATGGAACATGATTAATAATTGTGCCAATTGTTCTTACAATTTCCAAGAAGGTAGCATGCGTCGAGGTTGCTGATGTCCACGCAGAGTCTGAAAAGATTTTGACCGGGACAGCAATGCGCAACAGTGATATCCTCCAGAACAACCTTACTTTGCCCAACTTCCTGAATTTCTTGCACCTGCACGCACATCCGAACAACTCCACATTTGAACTCCATCGCAGCGGCGAGCCAGAGGTAGCATGACAAAGATGATGGCATGGTGGTAGGGACAAGAACTGCATCAAATAGCTTATTATGTATGTGAATTAAACTATATTCATAATAGCAATTTTGAGCTGATCCAAGTCAGGCGTGTTACCTCGAATGACTTCCATGATCTCTTCCCCACTGTAATGACTTTCTAAATTCAAGGATCCTTATTAAGTATCTAATCTTTGGATCTACATCTAGTGTAGTACATTTTAGCCAAATTCTTTAAGTAGATGCATCACATTACAGGAGCCGGACGCAGACATATATATAATAAACAATCTCAATACAGGTTAAGACATACACGAGCAGCAAATAAAATGAGAAAATAACTGAACACTGGGTGAGACATTTTAATTTGCCAAATATCTGAAAGAGAGGACACGAAGCGAATATGCATGGCCCAGTAAAACTACCTAATTAGCCTAACAGGAGAGAGAACTAAAAAATGCTCAATGTAAACTTGAACTGACATAGATTTTGTTGGACTGAAGATGACACAGATTCATATAACCGTCTAGTAAATGCACACAGAAAAGGGGATAATCTGAAAATAAGAGTAAAAAAATAGTACATGCAAACTGTACTTCCTTCATATAGGGAAAACATTTCAAACAACACATTCAGCTGTCAACGAAGAACTATGTAATAGGTATATGTTTTCTACCCCTGTACTGAAATATTGATATAACGAAACAATAGTAAAAATAGAGTAACACGAAACCATCATTGAATCTTAACTAAAAAAATCAAGCCATGATTAATAATTGTGCCAATTGTTCTTACAATTTCCAAGAAGGTAGCATGCGTCGAGGTTGCTGATGTCCACGCAGAATCTGAAAAGATTTTGGCCCGGACAGCGATGCGCAACAGTGATATCCTCCAGAACAACCTTACTTTGCCCAACTTCCTGAATTTCTTGCACCTGCACGCACATCCGAACAACTCCACATTTGAACTCCATCCCAGCGGCAAGCCTGTTCAAACTATTAATGTAATCCTTGTTGTAATCTAGACATTGTATATACCATGCTCATATGTAGTAGTATGGGGAGTTGACAGTAGGCTGCATTTGTTGCAGTTGGTAGTCAACAGTAGGGCTGCTGTGTGTGTCCCTGCACTGTAGCGACGTGTGTGCGCGCTGAGTAGGTCTCAGCATGGCTACAGGGCGTACATGTGTGTGTTTGTGTAACTGCACACAAAAGAGAAGGAGCCGGCTATGTTGCTGGCCAGAGCAAAAGAGAGAAAGGCATTCATTGCCTGAAGAGAAAACTGAACCTGTGTCTCATCTGTAGTTTTTCTCTGGCTTTGCATTTCGTCGAACACCTCCTGAGCGTAGTGAGATCCACCAAAACAGAGCGTGAACTGAAGTTCCTGCCAACACAAACCAAAGACATGTCAAAACCTGCGTATAGTGGCATTGAGAGAGACAACAGGGGAAGCAAGAAGGATTGCTAGAGAGAGAAAGAGAGAGGCAATAACGATCTGGAGAATCTCATCTTGGCGTCATCGGCTGCGCTCGACGTTGCTTACGTACGTTTCACTCCCCAGCCGTGGCCGTGGGTTTGACCGCTGCTCCCGCCGCTTGTACCGGTTGCTGCGCCATTCTCGTCATGGCCACGCATTGGTCAAGCCGCCGCCAGTGCGTCCCCCGCCATTGCACCAAATCGCCGGATGCGCGGAAGAGAGGAACGGGATGAGGGACTGGGGGCAGCGGCGGCGGCGGAAGTGCTGCATTCACGCCTGCAACGACATTAAACATGGAGGAGCAGGGCCATGCGTGGGCAGCGGCGGGCGGCGCGGTGCCTCTTGTGTGGGGGAGGCAGGATTCAGAGTGGCGGTTCTGTATTCCGTGATTTGAGGAAATGACGACTCAATGGGTGCGTTATTTGTGGCGTGGGAAATTTCGTCCGCTCGGCAGAGTATCGTCCGCCAATGGTAATTGCTACATACAATCGTGGCTTCAGATCAGATGTATATATGCCATTAGATCTCATTAAGTGGGACAATCTGATGGCACAAATCAGCCTGGTACACTTAACGGGGTGGTCAGGTCATAGGAATGAAAATGTTGGCTTGTTTAATACTAGTAGTATAGATAAATCTAAGCATGCTATATAACCAAGGGCAAGTACAATAGGTTAGACGGCTGTTGCCTACAAGACTCCACGTCACTTGTAGACGGCATGTACAACCCTCCTGTAGTGGGTTCAACGGTGGAGCTACGTTGTGACTTGAGGGGGCCGTGCCCCCCCCCCCACAAACGATCATTTTTCGTTACTAGGTAGCAGTGGCCCCTGCAGGCTGCAACTCGGATTAGAATATTGCTTAGAATAGTGCAGCAACTAACAGTGAAGCAATGAACCAGCCCATCTTCACGCAGTAGTTCAGCTGCTTCTCAGCTCATATGGTATGCTTCATCTCAACGAGCCGCCCCCGATGCGACGCACAGCCTAAGTCTGAAGTCTGAAGTCTCTAAAGCTGTAAATGTTGCCTGTACATCAACACTGCTGTACAATATGAGTCAAATTGTTTTTTTTGTTGTTGTTGTTTCCTTGTGTGGTTTGATCTAATTGGGAATTTTTTGGTGATGGCAATACAATTTTTTTCTCTAAGTGGCAGTTGGTCAGTGGTCGATTGAATTGGACTATACACATTATAAATTTGTTCTCTCGTTAGTTCCTCACTACAGAAATTTTTCGTTTCGGCCCCCCCCAAACATTTCTGTCTAGCTCCGCCACTGAGTGGGTTGTCTCTAGACTCTGAGTAGAGAGGTCCATTGAGTTGTCTAGGAGCTTCATGGCCCATGAGGTGGGTGAACCCGGTGAAATAGCGACGAACTATCGAACCATCCACAACAGGTGTCTATAAGCAGTGATTTAAGTGGTAACCTCTTCCTCCCTTCTCTCTTCCACCTCGTTGAAAATCCTACATGGAACTCAAGGAATAATACAATCTCATGTCATCCTTAACAGACCCCGCAATATGACACTATAAATTAGCTGGGACCCTGAGGAGCGACCATGGCGGATGTTGCCGGACAGTCAGGAGGGAGAGGTAGCGGCCATTTTCAGTGCGGCCACGTCCGTCTGCTTGGGGGATGGAGAGCGGGCCAAGTTCTGGACGGACAATTGGCTACCGGAGGGCGGCTCCATTGCGACCATGGCCCCGGCCCTCTTTTCTTTTGTCAAGAAGCCGGACCGCACTGTCCGGGATGCCCTTCAGAATTGCAGCTGGGTCCGAGACATCTCAGGAGGAGTTTCAGTCATAGCCATTGCACAATATCTCACTGTTTGGGACATTACTCAGAATATCTCATTGACGCCTGGTGTGCCTGATCGTCTACTATGGAAGCTGACTAAGGATCATCTCTTCTCTGTTAAGAGTGCTTACAACATGTTCTTTGTTGCCTCGGTGCGCTTCGCCTGCTACAAACCAATTTGGAAGTCCAAAGCTCCTCCAAGATGCAAGTTTTTCATGTGGCTGGTGGTGCATCGCCGGTGCCTGATGGCGGACAACTTGGAGCGCAGAGGCTGGCCCTCAAACGGCAATTGCCCGCTGTGCCTCGTGACACCGGAGGATTGCACACACCTGTTCGTGCACTGCAGGTTCACGCAGCAGGTTTGGCTTTTGTTCAGAGATTGGACACGGGCGGATTTTCAGGTGCCGGAGGATCATTTCATCAGTACAGAAGACTGGTGGCTGCAAGTACGTAAGGCTGTTCCCAAGCCTATGCGTCATAATTTTGACACAATCTCCATCTTGATCCACTGGAGGATTTGGAAGGAAAGGAATTCCAGAATTTTTGAGCAGGAAGCGAGCAGTCCCTTCAGAGTTTTCGATCTGATCAGAGAAGATATTGGGACATGGAGGGCGGCTGGCTGTGTTACAGACATCGGCAGCCTCTCTTGAGTTGCTGTTTTGCTTCTTTTTTTTGTTTGACGGCTGTTGCCGTCTTTCTTGTATTTTCGGAACGTCTCAGTTCCGTGGGTTCCCAGTTTCTAGTTCGCCTAGACTGCTAACCCTTGTTGTACTACTTCTCCTTTCTAATAATAAAATTCGGCCTACGGCCCTTCGAGACACTATAAATTAGATGGTAGTGAATGTTTGCAAGGGAGTGACCGAGTGAGTGTATGGTGCTACTATTTGCATTCGAGATGCATACTATTCTCTTTACTTAAAATCGATTTCATGTTATTTACAACTTATTTTAGTAGACAGTTCTCTGAATTTGTCACTGAATGACTCACATAATTCTACATTTCCTCCTTAATCAGAACACATGGTTGTGAGAGCATGGTCGAGAAGTTTTGTAGATGGTGCCCCTAAAGGAATGAATTGTGAACATTTACTAAAACAATTTAGTGCAAAGCATAAATGATTGTAAAGATTCACTAAATCGTTGTCCTTTATGCTTTATTATCTTAACTCTCCTGTTGCTAAGCATAGGTGGCATCTGTACAACAAGGTGAGTACTATTTAGGAGCATTGTACAGAATCAAAGTTAATGGATTTTCTTGTGATCAGTGCACATAAAAATCTGCTGAAGACGGTGCTATTACCAAAGACCTGATTGAAACCGGCTAGTTCATTTATCGTTGAATTTCTCGCTAGTGCATATTGGTGGATATATTAGCATATTTTCGATTAATCTAATCCACGAGTAAATAGTAAACATGGCAATCACATTATGCAACTCATACCAAATCATACCCTCCGGTTGGTCAGGCCAACACGGCGGCGGCAACAGCAGCCTCGGCGTCGTCCAACAATATGCACTATCTCTGGATATAGTGCATATTGATGGATATAATAAACATGGCAAACCTGCGACACATCTCAGTGCATTGAGCGTACCCGCAGGTTTCGTTAGCATCGATTGCAGTGTGCGGTCTGCTGGAGCAACTTCTGGCGGACTGCGAACATTACCAAGGCCGACAAGCTAGGCGCAGCTGGCCGAGGTCATCGTCGTTGTCCCGGACGAGTCCGTGCAGGTGGACACCGGCTCCGGAACGCACTTGGTGTCTCTAAATGAATGAATTGTGAACATTTACTAAGACAATTTAGTGCAAGCATAAAAAAAGAACATTTACTAAAACATTTTTTTTTTAATTTCTCGCGAGTGCATATACGGCATACATGTTGAAGTTTTGGGGTTGGTTGGAAGAAACTTTGGTGTTGATGGGGTTGTCTTGAGGTTTTCCTTTTGATTAAATGTGAGATTTCAAGCATAAAACAAACATAAAAAAGAACCCCCTCATCTACAGGCAGAAAACAAACGGCGCGGCAAAGCACGCCTTTGCTTCTGCTAGTACAATTCCAATCCACAAGCACGGAATAGGCTTTCCCGATTGCACTGCAAGAAAGGAACCAAATGCAGCGTTAATTCTCAAGTCTTAGAAAGCCAAGCAGAAACCAAATTCATGGCCTACCCCAGCTAAGAGGGCAGTTTGTATCTATGTGCTGGGATTGCTGCATGATCTGCACCGTCCTCATCAATTGGATTCTGACCTTGTTATAAACAACTAGCTGGCATCGCTACCATATAATAAGACATAAAAGCTGAACTGTGGCGTCATGATTCATGCGATACACCAAAGTTCCATTAGTCTGCGCTGATGCTGCTGCTGCTGTTGTATCCTCCTAATTGTGATGAGTTAATTGCACGTTGGTACCACATTTCGGGGCATTCGGGCAGTGTTTGCGGATTGGTACCAGTTTTGGTAATTTTTACGTGTCAGTACCAAGTTTCGGGCAAGACGTTGCAAATCGGGCTAATCTCTGTATTTCGACGTATTGACGTTGTAACTGACGGCCCGGGCCCGCATGTCAGCTGCCACGCTGGCGAATCGCGCTGCGGTCCGGCTCGAACCGGTTCGCCCTCCCTCCCCGCCGCCCAGGCAGTCAGTTCTTCCTCTCCTTCCTCCTCGCTCCTGGCTCCCTCCCCGCCGCCTGCGTCGCCGCCCGCAGTACCGCCGCCCCGGACCGCCGCCGCCATGGTTTTCGAAGACGAAAGCAGTGACGACACGTCTAGCCTGCCGTACATGCACTCGACCTCATCCACCGACGGGCTTAACCAGGTCAGTTCACTTGAGCTAGGTTTAGGGTTAGGGTTTCAGAATTGGGGCTTTTTGATTTGGGTGATTTAGCTGGGTTTTGATTTGGGCATTTTGTTTGTACGAGCTTGTGCAGGTCCCTTTCAGCCTTGAAGATCCCGATTACAAGGGGCTTGAGCTGGATCTGATGGTCTTCTGTGAGAAGCACGACAAGGCATCGGAGAGGCTTGTTGCTGTTAGGGCATATTTCTCCCTTAGTGGTTTTGGTGATTGATGACAATACTTTTGCGGACTAATCGTGTGCATTGAGCATTTCAGATAATCGGCCATATGGCACAAGACGATTCGTGCCCCTCGGAGCTATTATGAAGACGGTGTTTTTCTTGCGTTTCATTTTCGGTGGATTTGAGTCGTAGGATCACCATACTATTAAGAGGGGGTCCGCTTCGGAAAGGTTTGGGTGGATCAACACGTACACAGTCCTTTTTGCACCCTCGTTCTTTCCCGGCAATGGAGCTTACCCTTCCTCTGTGCATGAGCCCTTCCAGAGCATCTTAAGCGGTAGTACCGCCCTGCTCAGCGGTAGTACCGCTCCAACAGTACTGCCGCAGATCATTGCTACCTCCACTTCCGCTTCGTTTTAGGTTCTGTAATTGGGCGGTAGTAGAGCGGTAGTTCAGCGCGGTAGTACCGCTCCGGCGGTACTACGTCCCAGACTACCACCCCACTACCGCAGAGTTACTAGCCTTTTAACAACTAAGCGGAAGTACCGCTCGTGTGGAGCGGTAGTACCGCTCCGGCGGAACTACCGCCGCTCCTCTACCGCACAGAGTACCGCTTGTTTTTTGCTTCTGGATAGCTCTGTCTCTCGAGCGGATGTAGAGCGGTAGTTGCTAGTGGTAGTACCGCCCCAGGCGGCACTACCGCCCTGCCTTTCTCTACTACCGATGGTTCCGGCTGTTGTTCAACACTAAGCGGAAGTACCGCTGGTGGGAGCGGTAGTACCGCTCCGGCGGCACTACCGCTTCCCTGACCTGTCAGTTGAACGCAGCGGCAGGAACTTCCGTGCCAGCGGAAGTACCGCTCGCCCGAGCGGTACTACCGCTTGTGCACGGGCTGTGAGTGCATAACGGTTGGTTTTCTTCCCCACTATAAAAGAGGGTCATCTTCTCCAAGTTGACTCACCTCTTCCTCCCCCAAGCTCCATTGTTGCTCTCAAGCTCATTTTCGCCCGATCTCTCTCCCTAGCCAATCAAACTTGTTGATTCTTTAGGGATTGGTTGAGAAGGCCTAGATCTACACTTCCACCAAGAGAAATTTGATTCCCCCCACTAATCCCTTGCGGATCTTGTTACTCTTGGGTGTTTGAGCACCCTAGACGGTTGAGGTCACCTCGGAGCCACATTCCATTGTGGTGAAGCTCCGTGGTGGTGTTGCGAGCCTCCAATTGAGTTGTGGAGATTGCCCCAACCTTGTTTGTAAAGGTTCGGTCGCCGCCTTCAAGGGCACCACTAGTGGAATCACGGCACCTCGCATTGTGTGAGGGCGTGAGGAGAATACGATGGCCCTAGTGGCTTCTTGGGGAGCATTGTGCCTCCACACCACTCCAACGGAGACGTACTTCCTCTCAAAGGGAAGGAACTTCGGAAACACATCCTCGTCTTCACCGGCTCCACTTGTGGTTACTTCTTACCTTTACTTTGTGCAAGCTTCTCTTGTGTTGTATCTTGTGCTTGCTTGCTTGTGTGGTTGTTGTTAGCATCATATAGGTTGCTCACCTAGTTGCACATCTAGACAACCTATTTTGTTGCTAACCCTAATTTGTTAAGAAAAGCTAAAAATTGGAAGTTGCCTTTTCACCCCCCTCTAGTCAACCATATCGATCCTTTCAATTGGTATCAGAGCCTCGTCTCTTTATTAAGGGTTTCATCACCCGAAGAGTATGGTTGACGACGGGGATCGGGATGAGGAAGTGCCCGAGGCCGTGGAGTTGAACTCGGTCACCCGAGACGACTTAAATGAAGCTATGGCTTCACTTAAGACGTCTATGACGGCCGAGGTCAAGTCCATGCTTAAAGAACTTCTTGAGGGGTTGAAATCTACTTCCGATCCTTTACTTGTGGTTAATCCCACCGCATCGGTGTCGGAGGCCAATTCCGGCAAGGAAGCGGCTAAAGGTACTCAAACCTCTTCCCCTCATGGTAAGAATGGGACGGGAACCTTCGCCTCGGTTCCCCTCCCCCCGGTCTATGGAGGACCGGTCCCTACACCGCATATTAACAACCTTGGTCCTCCTCCTAAGCTTGTGAAGGGTGATTTTGCTAATTGGGTTTTTTGTATCAAGTCTCATTTGAATCACAGCTCTACAAATCTTTGGAGAATCATCGAGCAAGGATTCTACCCACATGATCCAAGCAACCTCACTCCAAGAGAAGAGGCGGACAATCAATACAATCACTCTGCATTGTTCATCATCCAATCCGCAGTGCCTCCCGAAGATCTAGCTCACTTGCGCCCCTTCTCCCGTGCAAAGGATTGTTGGGAACACATTATATCTTTGTACAAGGGGAGCTCAAGCATTCAACGGTCCAACTTTGAGGTGGTGCTTGATGAGGCCGATGAGTTTGTGATGAATGAAGATGAGGATCCTCGTGATCTCTACCGAAGATTGACAACTCTTGCGGTTGCTCTTCAAGATCTTGGGAGCAAGGATACGGATGATAATTGGATCAAGCGCAAGTTTCTCAAGGCCATCATGCCATTCAACAAGGCAATGTCCTCCGTGATCCGTCAAAGACCGGACTTCCACACCTTGTCTTCAAGTGAAGTGTTGGATGAGTTTATTGACATGAACATCATGAACAAGACCGCCGACAATGCTCTAGCTCGTGTCCAACGGTCAAAGAAAGCCTCACCCAACCTTGCTTTGAAGGCCAAGGGTATTCCGGAAGAAGAAGAAGAGGAAGAAGAAGAGAGTTGCCCCGAAGACACCAAATATGCTTACCATGAGCACATGGCTCTTGCATCAAGGCAATTTTGGGGCAACAAGAGAAACTCAAGGCCCAACTCCTCCAAGAACAACTCAAGTGGCTCAAAGGGCAAGCAACGAGTAAGGACTTGCTACAATTGTGGCAATGTGAGTCACTTTGTGGTGGATTGTTCGTATGAGAAGAGGGAGGACAATGGTGGCAAGCTCATCCGCAAAGACAAGGCCAAGTCCTTCCCAAACAAGAACAACTTCTCCAAGAATATACCTCAAAAGGGCTTGGTGGCGCAAGAAGAGTACATCTCTGATGATGATGATGAAGATACAAGTGGTGAAGGAATGGCAACGGCAACCGTGGCCATTGCCACCTCTTCCCCAACCAAGGTGTCTCTCTTCGGCGCCCCCAATGAGAACCTCATTGCCAAGTGCCTCATGGCCAAAGGTATCAACAAGGTAACCTCCAACATCAAAACCACTACCACTACTACTCCTTCTTTGTTGGATTGTGTGGATGATAGTGAGATGGTAAAGGTGGATGAGAATGAGTTTGACAAGTTCTTGGGTAAGCTCAAAGGTGAGACCAATAAGCACTTTGTTGCTCTCTTGGAACAACTTGGTGAGGCCAATGATATCATTGAGTCTCACGAGGAGAACATCACTAACTTGGAAGGCCATAGTCGTGACTATGCCGATGAGATTGCGGATCTTTCCATCGCTCTTGAGGAAGAGCGAGGTCTTCGTTCGGCTCTTGAGGAGTCGCAAAACATTGACCTTGCTCAACTAAAGAAAGATCATGATCATGCTCAAGTTCTTGCTCGTGTGCTTAAATCCGAGAATGTTGAGCTTGGGGTTGGCCATGCTAGACTCAAAGAGGAGTTTGAACTACTTGACAAGGCTCACAAGGCCTTGAAAAGTGCACATGCCACTCTCAAGGAGTCTCATGATCAACTCCAAGCAAAGCTCACTAAGGAAATAGCCACATGCCCTCCTTTTGTGCTAATTGATAATGCTCATGATACTAACCCTTGTTGTGAGCATATTCATCTTGTGGAGGAGAATGCCAAGTTGAAGGAACAAATCAAGAAAGGCCTTGTGACTTGCATACAAGGCGAGAAGAACCTCAACGAACTTTTGAGCAATCAAAAGGAAGTTGTGGCAAAGGAGGGACTTGGGTTTGTGCCCAAGTCAAAGAAGAAGAAGAACAACAAGATCAAGAAACCTCTCCCTCTCAAAGAGGTATTTGTCAAGAAGGGAGAGGGTGCTTACAAGGAGAAGAAGGACAAGGTGGTGGGTGGAAATGTCAAGAAGGGCAATCCCTCTCCATTGAACAAAGCCGGCGACTTTAACCCTTCTTATGTTTTATGCCGTGCTAGTGATGGGCATGTTTATGCCAAATTTGTTGGTTCTTATTATGAGTACATTGAATGGCCTATTTGGGTTCCTAAGACCCTTGTTACTAACATCAAAGGACCCATTCAAGAATGTGTACCTAAAACCAAGCATTGATCTCTTGTAGGAGTTTGCTTTCGGTGGAGGATCATGGTTGCTTGATAGTGGAGCAACAAATCATATGACCGGGAGCAAGCATTTGGTGGTGGACGTGCAACCAAGCCCATATATGCCCACCCATGTTCAATTCAGTGATGCCTCAACATCTAAGGTATTGGGTCTTGGCAAGGTTGTGATTTCTCATGATTTATCAATTGAGAAAGTCATGCTTGTTGAGACCCTTGCATACAATTTACTTTCCGTTCGTCAACTTGCACTCATGGGCTTTGCCACATTCTTTGACCTTGATACCGTGGCCCTTTTGTGGAGCAAGAATCTTAAAGTAGCTTTTGTTGGGCATGTCGAGAACGGTCTCTATGTGGTTAACTTCTCGAAGCGACCCACTAAGACCGTGACTTGCCTAATGGCTAAAGTTGATGTGGGGTGGCTTTGGCATCGCCGACTAGCCCATGTCAATATGAGATCTTTGCAAAGTCTTCTCAAAGGGGATCACGTTCGTGGACTAACAAATGTGAGCTTTGCCAAAGATCGTGCTTGCAGTGCTTGTATCGAAGGAAAGCTACATGAGACGGCTCACCGACCCACGACTATCATCTACTCAAAGAGGCCCTTGGAACTCCTTCACATGGATCTCTTTGAACCTCCATCCTTTGATAGTCTTGGGGGAAGAAAGTATTGCTTGGTGATTGTGGATGACTATTCAAGATACACTTGGGTATATTTCTTCAAGAGGAAGAGCGAGACCCAACAAACCGTCATCGACTTTGCCAATGAAGCTCAACGTCAACATGAGGCAAAGATATTGATGATTAGAAGTGACAACGGCACCGATTTCAAGAACTACACCTTGGATGAGTTCCTTAGAGCATCTCCAACAGGCGCGCAACGCGCTAAAAACTAGTTTACAGCGCGGCCGCAACCGTTTTTTGCGCGCCGCGGAGCGCTGGCTCCAGCGGCCGCTGCAAAAAACAGCGCGCGCGAGCCGCTCCAGCAGACGCGCTATATTTTGTACTACTCGTTGTCTTCTTCTTCTACTCCGACTCGATATGCATTCGACTCCGACTCGGTACTCATCATAGATAAACGATACATAGATAGATAATTATACATAGGTAGTTCATAGCGTAGATAGTTTTCGCATAGATAGATAAAAAAAAAGATAGTACAACTACTCGTCGTCCTCCTCCTCCTCCGACTCCGACTCCGACTCCGCCTCGGTGATGTCCTCCTCCGACGTCTCGATGAAGGCGTCAACATACCGATCGTCGTTGGAGTCCCAGGACGACGTTTCCCCTAGCGTAATGTTGAACTCAGCGGCCCGCTTCCGCGCACGCCTGTCCTCGCGATAGGCGGCTCGCAACGCCCTCTTCTCCTCCCTCTCCGCCCTCCTTTGCGCGTAGAACTGCTGCTCCATGGCTTCCTCGTCCATCTCGGCGATGTCGAGGCGGTGCTCCCGCCTCCGGTTTTGGCGGCGTTCCTCGTCGGTGACCAGCCGCGGCGGAGGCGCGAGCTCAATCGCCCGCTCCCACGTCGGCACGTCGGAGAAGTTCATCTCCCGACGAGGCCGCCGGAGGCGCCACGCCGCCGCGTCGTACGCGCGGGCGGCCTCCTGGGCGCTGTCGAAGGTGCCGAGGCTGAGGCGCATCTCGCCGGACCGGATCTCAGCGGAGAAGGCGCCGGAGGGGCGCGCGCGGACGCCGCGGTAGCCCGAAGCTCCCCGGCGGCGCGGCGGCGGCGAGGCGAGAGAGCGGCGGACAGAGCGCTGGAGAGAGCGCCGGACATAGCTGTTTTTTATAACGCGCGCCGGACGCCGCGCGCCAAAACTAGCGCGCGCCCGGCCGCTTTTCTCCGCGCGCGCGCAATCCTTTCCCGCGCGCCTGATTTTCCCGCGCCCGCTGGAGCGCGCGAAACCGCGCCGCGCGCGCTAAAGCTCACTTTTACCGCGCGCGCGCGTTTTTTACAGTCACTGTTGGAGATGCTCTTAGTGATGAGGGGATCAAGCATCAATACTCCGCACCATATACCCCTCAACAAAATGGTGTAGCGGAGAGGAAGAACCGGACGTTGATGGACGCGACAAGGACCATGATGGCGGAATTCAAGTCTCCGTACAACTTTTGGGCCGAAGCCATCAACACCGCATGTCATGCATCCAATCGGCTCTACCTTCGCAAAGGCTTGAACAAGACTCCATATGAGATACTTACCGGTAACAAGCCCAGCCTCAAGTACTTCCGGGTGTTCGGGTGTAAGTGTTTCATTCTCAAGAAAGGTGCATGTTTGTCTAAATTCGAACCTAGAGCGCAAGAGGGCATATTTGTTGGTTATGCTACAAACTCTCATGCTTACCGTGTCCTCAACAAGTCCAACGGACTCATTGAGGAGACGTGTAACGTAGAGTTTGATGAAAATAATGGCTCCCAAGTGGAGCAAAGTGGTCTTTGTGATGTAGGTGATGAAATTCCTCCACAAGCCATAAGAAGAATGGGGATTGGTCAAATACTCCCCATTGAGGAACCCCTTGTGGCCGAAGGAGAAGGACAATGCTCTACGCATGTGGAGCCATCACCAATCATTGACCCACACGCTTCCGAAGAACAAACCGAAGGCCCTCAACCAAGAAATCAAGATCAAGCGCAAGATCGACCTCAAGATGATGGTGATTCACCAAATGATGCCCAAGATCAAGATCACGACACCGAGCATGCTCAAGATCAAGTGCAACCTCATGATCAAGAGCAAGCTCAAGATGACGCTCAAGATGTTCAAGATGATCCTCCTCAAGAGATTACGGAGGCGCTATTGGAGCGTCGTGCCGCCAAGATTGCCTCCAAACTCAAGTATCAACAACATGTCATGGAGAATGTTTATGGAAGCTTAAAAAGGGGGGGTAACCACTCGTAGACAATTAACGAACTTTTGTGAGCATCACGCGTTTGTTTCTTGTGTTGAACCCCAAAAGGTACATGAAGCTCTCGAGGACACGGATTGGCTTGAAGCCATGTATGATGAACTCAACAACTTCGAGCGCAACAAAGTGTGGACATTGGTGCCAAGGCCAACGGAGAATCATAATGTCATTGGAACCAAATGGATCTTCAAGAACAAGCAAGATACGAACGGTGTTGTCATTCGAAACAAGGCAAGATTGGTGGCACAGGGCTACTCCCAAGTCGAGGGTATCGACTACGGTGAAACCTTTGCTCCCGTTGCTCGTCTTGAGTCTATTCGTATGTTGCTTGCATATGCATCCCATCATGATTTTAAGTTGCAACAGATGGATGTGAAGAGTGCATTTCTTAATGGTCCCCTTAATGAGTTGGTATATGTCAAACAACCTCCGGGGTTCGAGGATCCCAAGTTCCCCAATCATGTATACAAGCTCGATAAGGCACTCTATGGCCTTAAACAAGTCCCACGTGCGTGGTATGAGCACCTTACCGAGTTGTTGCAAGACCGTGGGTTTGAAATTGGGAAAATCGATCCCACTCTTTTTACTAAGAGGGTTAAAGGGGATTTGTTCATATGCCAACTATATGTTGATGATATTATCTTTGGTTCTCCTAACAAAGCTTTCAATGATGAGTTTGCCGCACTCATGACCGAGAAGTTTGAGATGTCTATGATGGGAGAATTGAAGTTCTTTATTGGGTTCGAAGTCAAGCAAAGAAGAGAAGGAACCTTCATCAACCAAGCCAAATATACCCAAGACATGCTCAAGAGATTCAAGCTAGATGATGTCAAACCGGCCAAGACTCCAATGCCTACCAAGTGCCAACTCGACATTGATCCCAATGGTAAAGCGGTGGATCAAAAGGTATACCGTTCCATGATTGGATCCTTGCTTTACCTTTGTGCATCTAGGCCGGATATCATGTTGAGTGTGGGGATGTGTGCACGGTTTCAAGCCGCGCCTAAGGAAAGTCACTTTGTGGCGGTCAAGCGAATCTTTCGATATTTGGCTCATACCCCAAACTTTGGCTTATGGTACCCCAAAGGAGCAAGCTTTGATCTCATGGGATATTCGGACTCGGATTGGGCGGGAGACCGTGTGGATAGGAAGTCAACTTCCGGAGGGTGCCAATTCCTTGGTCGCTCTTTGGTGAGTTGGTCTTCGAAGAAGCAAAATTGTGTGTCTCTCTCCACCACTGAGGCCGAGTATGTAGCCGCCGCAAGTTGTTGTGCACAATTGCTATGGATGAGGCAAACTTTAAAGGATTACGGTGTCACTTGTGACAAAGTGCCTCTTTTCTGTGACAATGAAAGTGCAATCAAGATCTCCTACAATCCAGTGCAACATAGCAAGACGAAGCACATTGAGATTCGTCATCATTTCATCCGGGATCACGTCAAGCGTGGAGAGATTGATATTATTCATGTTGGAACTCAAGAGCAACTAGCAGATATTTTCACGAAGCCATTGGATGAAGCAAGATTTCACGAGTTAAGGCATGAGCTAAATATCATTGATTCGATCAACGTGTCTTGAATCTCGTCACACCCCACCGCATTCATCATGTTTATCTTGTTCTAGATGTAGGCACGGACATAGGGGGAGTGTTGTTCTCTCAATGAACTCTCCCTCCCCCCATTATGCATAAATTGATCAAGTCTTTCACATTAGCCATTTTTGATGGTAATTGTGCTTCAAAGATGAGTTTTGGTCATGGGCCCAAGGTTAAAATCTTCGCGGTGCCATACCAATTAACTCAAACATAGGTGACCTCGGTCACCGCCCTCTCTTTGAGAGGTTTTGCTCCGTTTGGTTTGAGTTGTGCTTTCGTGTCTTAGGCTTTTTGGGTGTTGGATTACTCCATGTGTGCTTGTGGTTTAGTTGCTTTTTGACCTTGGAGTACTCCTTTCATTTGCTGTGTTTCCCTGTCCACAACCCAAACCTTCCCTCTCTCTCAAACCTCTTATAATTGCATAAGCCCCTCTCTCAAATTTGATCCTAGCAGTTCTTCTGGCAGCAAGCGGTACTACCGCGGGAAGGCACAGTACTACTGCACAGGCCTACGGTACTACCGCTGAGTGCAGTGTGCCGACCTCCTGTCGAAGCACTGGGGCGGTACTACCGCTGGCAGTGACCGGTACTACCGCTTCGAGGACCCGCAAGGGGGTTAAGTCGTGGGCACGGGGAGTTCTAACTTCCCCTTGCCCATTCACTTCCCCTCCTCTCGTGTTCTCTCTCCCAGGCGACCAAGAACTGCTCCGGAGGCCGGCTCCGGCCCTCCGAATCCGTGCCGTCTTCTCCGCTTCTGACCGGTGGGATCGATCCCCACCTTCTCCTCTTGCCATGGATACCGGTATTGCCCTCGTATTTCGCTCCTACGGTTCTAATTTTTGAATCTTAGTTCTAGGGCAATGCATGTGGTATTCGTAGATTTTTGGCTAAATCTAGGCATGAGTAGGATGCGGAATGACTGCTAGATAGGAGTATAGTAGTCTTTGCCAAAATTTTGCAAATCTACGTCACCGGTACTACCGGATCCATGCCGCGGAAGTATTTCCGTCGGGTGGGCGGTACTACCACTGGGATGCGGACGGTACTACCGCTCGTGTCCAGCAGTACTACCGCTTACCATACGGTGGTACTACCGCTCTTGGGCCCGGTACTACCGCTGTGACTTAGTTTTTCTGAATTTTTGCACTTACTTCTATTCTCATTTTATATCTCTTGGCTTATGCAATGGCTTTACACCTGCTTTTCCCTCACTCTGTGTTTGTGGGTTCCAGGTGATGGTAGCTCCGCTCATCAGGCTCGTCGCAAGAATCCAGATCGTCATGGTGGATCCAAGCGCTATCGCACCTCAGAAGATGCAGCTGCCAGTTCCAGTGCTCCACCAAAGCAAAATGTGAAGAGGACTGTCAGTAGGAAGACAGAGAAGGAGAAGAGCACTCCTCCAGATGAGATGACTGCCAAGGAATTCGTTGCTTTCCGTGTGCGCAACCTGTACCGCCGTCCTCAGGACGAGGCTCTTGTTGGTCGTCCCTTCTGGACCAAGGAGCAATCTCTTATCTATTTGGACATTCTGAAGGCCAAGAAGAACTTGTTTGTTGCGGTCAAGTCTATCGACATCACTCACATGGAGAAGGACCTAGCTTACTTTGGAGAAGCTCTTGCTCTTTGTCACCAGTGGGGCCTCATTCCGTTCATCACATTCAACAAGGATTACGATGCTGAGATAGTGGCTCAATTCTATGCCACTGTTGACTTTCATGCAAATGAGGAGAGATCTATGTCATGGATGACTGGTGGGAGAAGATTGAAGGTTGATTGGAAGAACTTCATGGACTGTTTGGGCGTTGCTGATGAGGGGGAAGATAACCCAGTTGGTCTCCGGCCTCACAAGGATACCACTCCTACACACAAGTCGAAGCTTATTCGTTACTCCAGGTCTGTGACTTCTACCAGGGGGGTCACTCGCACGGAGCTCATTCCGTTCTTGGACATCATGTACCGTATCTTTCGCAACACTCTGTGCCCTCGAATTGGGAACCTGGATCAGGTACACTCCTATTTGGTGGATCTTCTCTTGCTTTGCATCAAGGAGAAGGGCAAGACATCTACTTTGGATATCTCCCACATCATGTGGCGTGAGCTTTGTTCTGCCGTGCTTGACCGGAAGGTGCCCATCTATGGCCCTTATCTGTTTACATTGATTGAGAAGACTTGGGCTGCTGAGTTCCCAGGGGAGGCTCTTCCTACAGAGCACATGGTTTCTCATGGGGTTCTGAACTTGCGCCAGAAGGAGAACTGGGGGACCGCACCTGCTGCCCCTGATGAGGAGATTGCCCCCACTGACTCGGATGATGAGCCAGAGCCAGACTACGAGTTTGTTCCTTCTTCATAGAAGGTACCTTCTTGGGCTTCCAAGCTCAAGTCAAAGATGAAGAAGCTCTTTTGCATTGAAGCCAAGGGTCAGTATAGAGCTCATGTGGCCGAGAAGGCTGCCCGCACACGTCATAAGACCATGATGAGGGCTTCGGGTCAGGAGATCACTAGTGGCTCTGAGGAGCGTGTCACGGATGAGGAGGAGTGGATCTCTCAGCACTACAAGTGGTCAGACTCAGAGGTGGAGCGTCAGGACGCAGCAGCAGAGGAGTCTGAGGAGCACGAGGTCTCAGATGAGCACGAGGAGTTTTGATGTTCTGGAGTTCTTCATCACCTTGGACTTGTTTAGTGCTCTTTGCCCGTTTGGTGTCTCGATGCCAAAGGGGGAGAGAGTTTAGGGATTTGCCGAGTCACGAGTGTGTCTTCTTTGTTGTTGATTTCGTTCTCTCGTGAACTCTTTCTCGTTTGATTTGCTTTAGTTTGTGTGTGGAACCTTCCCTTAAGTACCTATCATATGGTGTGAGACATATGCTACCCTATCTCTATCTTTATGTCAAGTACCTTATTAGCTTGTGAGATGTTATTTATAGTGTGCCCTATCTTTATGCTCACATGCTATTTCCTTGCATCCATGCTTATCTCTCTTATGTAGTTGATGCAAGTGTTGCCGGTCTATAAAATATAGGGGGAGTGTGGATCCTAGTGTGTGTACTTTGCATTCCAAAGGCATACTTAATTAGTGCACACAACTAGGGGGAGCCCGTCTATATTTTGCAGATGTTGGGTTTGCATATTATCTCGTTCTATCTTTGTGCAAATCCCGTGTTGTCATCAATCCACCAAAAAGGGGGAGATTGTTAGGGCATATTTCTCCCTTAGTGGTTTTGGTGATTGATGACAATACTTTTGCGGACTAATCGTGTGCATTGAGCATTTCAGATAATCGGTCATATGGCACAAGACGATTCGTGCCCCTCGGAGCTATTATGAAGACGGTGTTTTTCTTGCGTTTCATTTTCGGTGGATTTGAGTCATAGGATCACCGTACTATTAAGAGGGGGTCCGCTTCGGAAAGGTTTGGGTGGAATCAACACGTACACAGTCCTTTTTGCACCCTCGTTCTTTCCCGGCAATGGAGCTTACCCTTCCTCTGTGCATGAGCCCTTCCAGAGCATCTTAAGCGGTAGTACCGCCCTGCTCAGCGGTAGTACCGCTCCAGCGGTACTGCCGCAGATCAGTGCTACCTCCACTTGCGCTTGTTTTTAGGTTCTGTAATTGGGCGGTAGTTCAGTGTGGTAGTACCGCTCTGGAAGTACTACGGCCCAGACTACCACCCCACTACCGCAGAGTTACTGAACTTTTAACAATTAAGCAGAAGTACCGCTAGTGCGGAGCGGTAGTACCGCTCCAGCGGAACTACCGCCGTTCCTCTACCGCACCGAGTACCGCTTGTTTTTTGCTTCTGGATAGCTCTGTCTCTCGAGCGGATGTAGAGCGGTAGTTGCTAGCGGTAGTACCGCCCCAGGCGGCACTACCGCCCTGCCTTTCTCTACTACCGCTGGTTCCGGCTGTTGTTCAGCACTAAGCGGAAGTACCGCTGGTGGGAGCAGTAGTACCGCTTCGGTGGCACTACCGCCTCCCTGACCTGTCAGTTGAACGCAGCGGCAGGAACTTCCGTGCCAGCGGAAGTACCGCTCGCCCGAGCGGTACTACCGCTTGTGCACGGGCTGTGAGTGCATAACGGTTGGTTTTCTTCCCCACTATAAAAGGGGGTCATCTTCTCCAAGTTGACTCACCTCTTCCTCCCCCAAGCTCCATTGTTGCTCTCAAGCTAATTTTCACCCGATCTCTCTCCCTAGCCAATCAAACTTGTTGATTCTTTAGGGATTGGTTGAGAAGGCCTAGATCTACACTTCCACCGAGAGAAATTTGATTCCCCCCACTAATCCCTTGCGGATCTTGTTACTCTTGGGTGTTTGAGCACCCTAGATGGTTGAGGTCACCTCGGAGCCACATCCATTGCGGTGAAGCTCCGTGGTGGTGTTGGGAGCCTCCAATTGAGTTGTGGAGATTGCCCCAACCTTGTTTGTAAAGGTTCGGTCGCCGCCTTCAAGGGCACCACTAGTGGAATCACGGCACCTCGCATTGTGTGAGGGCGTGAGGAGAATACGGTGGCCCTAGTGGCTTCTTGGGGAGCATTGTGCCTCCACACCGGTCCAACGGAGACGTACTTCCTCTCAAAGGGAAGGAACTTCGGAAACACATCCTCGTCTTCACCGGCTCCACTTGTGGTTACTTCTTACCTTTACTTTGTGCAAGCTTCTCTTGTGTTGTATCTTGTGCTTGCTTGCTTGTGTGGTTGTTGTTTGCATCATATAGGTTGCTCACCTAGTTGCACATCTAGACAACCTATTTTGTTGCTAACCCTAATTTGTTAAGAGAAGCTAAAAATTGGTAGTTGCCTTTTCACCCCCCTCTAGTCAACCATATCGATCCTTTCAGTTGCCTTTGAAGGAACATACATAGGAAGAAGGTTCTTAGCATGTGCAGAGCCGGTATGATCCATTCATTGTTCACTGGCAAAGGATCTATGGCTGTATGGTTAGGTTTTCGGAAAGGGTCACATTGGTACAGGCTTGTTTATTTATGGATCATCCATTGTTGGCTTGACAGTATGTAGTGCATATGGTCTTGTAGTGATGCAAAATGTTTAGTTCAATGGTAGTTATATTTTGTAGTGTATATGGTCTTGTTCTGATGCTAGATATTTTGCTTGACACCATGTAGTGCATATGCTTTTGCAGTAGGAGTTGCTTACCAACATAGTGTTGAATGATGAACAATTTAGCTTGAGTACTTAAAATGTAGTGCATATGCTTTTGCAGTTGGAGATGATTACCAACATACTGTTGAATGATGAACATGGAGTATGTAGTGCATATACTTTAGCAGTTGAACAATTTTGCAGTTGGAGCTTGCTCTTGTTTTGTAGCTGAGTACCAAAATGTTGTTAAAATCTTTCGCTGAATGGTGCTGTAATTTTGGGATGCACATGCCGTTATTTTGTGGGTAGGTACAATTACCAATTTAGCTAGGGTAGTACTGTTACCAAACTATGGTTTAAACTAATTGATGCATTTGTTATTACCAATTTAGCTAGGGTACTGTTACCAAACTATGGTTTAAACTAATTGATGCATTTGTTATTACCAATGTAGCTAGGGTACTGTTAATTTGCAGTGCTCTTGCTCTTCTTCTCTATTTACCTGGGGGTGAACTCACTTGCTCTTGTTGCTCTTTTTGCAGGAAGGGCATAATTGTGGGTTTGTTGAATGGGTTGATCACCAGTGGCCCCCAACAATGCAGAATGCATTGTTGAAGCTGTGGGAAATGGTTGAAGATAGCAAGAGTGCTAGGGTGAATGATAATCTTGAAAGTGCTTTAGCTATTCACCATCTGACAGAAGAGAAGAACAAGCTGGAGGCCAACTAGACAAGTTAGTCCAAGATGTGCAGGAACTTATGAACTTCCAGGAGGAAAGGGTGCTGGATTTCAGTTATCTGCAGTCTAACCTTACATATCAGCAGCAATGCAGAAGTGAACTGGTGGCTGATATGAAGGCAGAGATGGCAAAGAAAGATGCAGAGACCCAGAAGCTTAATCAGAAGTATGAACTCATGGTTAACCTGATAAGAGCTCAAGCAACTGTCATCCAGAACATGAAGTTGAAGAATATGAAAGAGAATGAATTGCTGAGTGAAGGTAGGATGAAATTGGAGTCTCAGAATGCAGAGCTCACAAAGTCTGAGGAGAAGCTCACCCAGGAGAAGCTAGAGTTGAAGCTTCAGGTTGCTGATCTGCTTAAGGGAAAGGAAAAGCATAGTGAACAGAAGGGCCAGCTAGAGCTTCAGATTGCTGAGCTCATGAAGGGAGAGGAGAAGCTCAAGCAGACGATGAAGGGGATCTAGGCCATCTTAGAGAACCGAACAAGATGAATATGAGATTAGTGGGCATTGCTGACCTTTTGGGAAGGATGGTTGTGTAATGACCTAGTAACTTTGAATTATGGTTGTGTAGTGTATGGTTGTACTAATTGTGAACTCTGGCTATGTATGTATGTAGTAGTTATGTTATTCATCCTTTTGTGAGCAAAGGATGAAGTATGCATTTCAACTCCACTTTGTATTGTGAACAATGGTTGTGTATGCCTAAAGTATGTTGAACTCCACTAAGTATTGTGTGCTATGATTGCTAGACCAAAAATTATGAGATATCATGCATTGGAAGATGGATCAGATATAGTAGATGCTTATGTTATAGTGCCTCAATATTATGTTGATTGTGGGATTAGTTGTTTATAGTGCCTCAATATTACGTTGATTATTGGTTTTGGTGGTTCCGTCGACCCCGATCCACCATAAACCCTAAAGACTAGGTTTTGGTGGTTCGGTCGACCCCGATTCACCATTAACCCTAAAGAGACTAGGTTTTGGTGGTTCCGTCGACCCCGAGCCACTTTAAACCCTAAAGACTAGGTTTTGGTGTTTCCATCGACCCGAGCCACCATTAACCCTAAAGACTAGGTTAGCGTGGTTCCGTCGACCCCGATCCACCATAAACCCTAAAGACTAGGTTTTGGTGGTTCGGTCGACCCCGACTCACCATAAACCCTAAACACTAGGTTTTGTTGGTTACGTCGACCCCGAGCCACCATTAACCCTAAAGAATAGGTTAGCGTGGTTCCGTCGACCCCGAGCCACCATTAACCCTAAATACTAGGTTTTGGTGGTTCCGTCGACCCCGAGCCATCATAAACCCTAAAGACTAGGTTTTGATGGTTTCGTCGACCCCGATTCACGATAAACCCTAAAGACTAGGTTAGCGTGTTTCCGTCGACCCCAAGCCACCATTAACCCTAAAGAGACTAGGTTAGGGTGGTTCCGTCGACCCCGATTCACCATAAACCCTAAAGACTAGGTTAGCGTGTTTCCGTTGACCCGGAGCCACCATTAACCCTAAAGACTAGGTTAGCGTGGTTCCGTCGACCCCAATTCACCATAAACCCTAAAGACTAGGTTTTGGTGGTTCCGTCGACCCCGATTCACCATAAACCCTAAACACTAGGTTAGCGTGTTTCCCTCTACCCGAGCCACCATTAACCCTAAAGACAAGGTTAGCGTGGTTCCGTCGACCCCGAGACACCATTAACCCTAAAGACTAGGTTTTGGTGGTTCCGTCGACCCCGATTCACCATAAACCCTAAAGACTAGGTTAGCGTGTTTCCGTCAACCCCGAGCCACCATTAACCCTAAAGACTAGGTTTTGTTGGTTCCGTCGACCCCGAGCAACAATGTCAACAATCTATCAACATGCCCATCAATATGTTCATTAATCCATTAACATGTCATCAATCAATATATATCCAGAAATGACATTAATCTTTCAACATATCAAGCATTATATATCCATCCACATGAGCAAATAGCAAAACAATGACATTAATCTTTCAACATATCAAGTATTATATATCCATCCACATGAGCAAATAGCAAAACAATGACATTAATCTTTCAACATATCAAGCATTATATATCCATCCAGCAGTGCCATCAATCCATGAACAGAATCCCAACGGAACCATCAAGTTATCCATCAAGAGAACCATAAACAAACCATCAAGTAGACTTAGCAGTGGCATCAAACCAAAATAAAACACATTGTAGCATTAGCAGAAGTTGCTGCACTGGCATCAAACCAAAATAAAACACATTGTAGCATGAGCAGAAGTTTACATGGCACATCATGCCATTCAATGGTTTCCACTAGCTGTGAAAAAGGCCATCCAGCCAGTGTGTGTACCATCACTAGGTGAAGGATCACTAGAAGTTGAGGCACCATACTGCCTTGGGGCAGAGAATGGCCTTGAAGTACCTACAACACCTCTCCCAGCAGCACCTATTGCAGATCTTGAAGATTGAGCCACAATATCACCTCTTGCAGAAGATGCTCTTCCAGTTCCTCTTCCACCAGCAGCCCTTCTTCCACCACCTCTACCAGCACCACTTACAGATCTTCCTTCACCACCTCTTCCAACAGCACTTCCAGATCTTGCTCCAGCAGGAGGAGCTCTTGGTGTTGGAGGAGAAGCATGAGAAGCTCTATGTGTTGGTGTAGGAGCTCTAGGTGTTGGTGCAGGAGCTCTTGGTGGTGCTGTAGGAGCAGCACCTCTTGCTTGTGAATTCCTTGCAGCAGGCTTGGAAAACAATTCAAAGGAAAAACAGTTAATAATACTACAAGTAAGAAATGTACAAGGGAAAAAGTAATTTACAAAAACATCAAAATGAAGTAGTAGTTCAAAGGGAATTACCACATGTTTGTTCTTTCTCAAGGCCAACTCAGGTTTCAACTGTTTCAGGTAGCTTGTGTATCTATGCCCTTGTAATCTACAATTACTACAAGTTATAGTCCCCATTCTTGAAGTGACCTTTGACTTTGGAACTTCAAATTTTCCCTTGATCCTCTTCTCTTTCCTTCTTCCTTTCTTCACTTTAAATGCAGGTGGTTCTATGTCTGGACCAGGGGTCTTTGTCCAATCATGCTCACCAGGAACTGGATATATCATTGGTTCATATGCAGCTAAGTACAATGGTTTCTTGAAGAATTTATTGACATAGTCCTCTGGAAACCTTTTTCCCTTGTTAATTGCTGAGATGGCATGGTTGCATGGGATGCCAGTGAGGTCCCACTTTCTGCAACCACAAGTGTGAAGTTCCAAATTCACAGCATGTGTTTGCTGCCCACTAGTAACTTGCCATAGGTTAACACCTGCTTGAATAGGTTTGCAGTACTTGGTCCTTTTGTGGCACCCCGGCTCAGAGGACCGGTTTACCCAGTGTTTCCAACCCAGAGATCATGTCTTCTGGAAACACACAACAACTCGGAACAAAACAGAACTGAACTTTATTGAAATATCTCGAGTACAAGCTCTTAATTTACAAAGGAAGCGAGGCCAGAAGCACTGCACGTGCTATGACAATATCTACATTATTTATGGAACATAGCAGGGCCTCGATACTACTGGGTGATACTACGGTGTAGCGGAACATAGCGCGGATAACTCCATCCATAGGGACACTGCTGGGACACAGCCTAGTTAGCGTAGCACGACCCTTCGGGACCTCCGTCCTTGGCTTCTCCTGCATCTAGCATGATACGCCAGGTGAGTACTTGGAATGTACTCGCAAGCTCACGGCAACCATAACAATGCAGCAAACAACAGCATGGCAAGTAACAGATTCAATGCTTAAGTTGCTTACTGCTACCAACTTACTCTCTTTTGGGTTGTCCCACAACCCTCGGAATGCTCATAATCCACTGAGCACTTCCGAACATAAGACAAGTTCTTCCATCATTATTATCATTATTGCGGTTGACCATACAGTGGCCTAGTACGGACTGTCCAATACCGTGGACTTGGCTATTCGAATATATTCATACACTCTGCAGAGGACGCGCACTTTACCCACACTATGGAGCTCCTGGCCTCGTGATCCCATTCGGGTGGACCGGTGCTGCTCCAACGAAACCTGCCTGACCCGTGACTCCTTCACCGTACCACCGATAATCATACCCTCCCAGGGTCATGTCCTGGGTGGCCCCTGTGTCACCCCGTGACACCTGCCACTGTCGTGGCCAAACTAAACTATCCCAAACGGGGACGCCGGCAAAATAACTCAACTGGGCTCACAGGGTTATTGTCGTCTACCTGATCAGGGCAGCACACACGCATAACCCTCCCTAGTGTGGTGGTACCGATAAAAGAGCACAAAGCCAGACCAAGTCAAGGCCGTCCCATACCGGCAAATGTGGCTGCACGGATAAGTCCGGATAGGTGACACTTGATCAACCAATTAGGTTTAATATTGTCCAGTACTTATCAGGCATGGGTTTAACATAACATGGCAGTAGCCATGCATCAAAATAATTTACTAGGAATTATCACATAATAAAATATGCATACAATTCAATTAAATAACCAACACTATTGGAATGCTTCATGAAATGGATGTCATGGCTTACCTTGCTCTGTTGGGTTGTCCACAAACTCCTGGGCTTCAAAACCAAAAGAATCTCCTTCCGTAGCGTGACGCGGGGTGGCCGGACGACGTTGTCCCCTTCCTCTCCGGTGGCGGTGACTCTCGGGTGTCGCCGGAGACGGCGTTTCTGGCAGGATTTCGGTCGAAGAAGAGGTTGGGCGGGGTCAGTGAAGTGAGATGAGCTCGGGCGTGGAGTCAGTGGAGGCTGGGGTGGAGTAGAACGACGAGTTGGCTGGGCTTGGGTGGCGGCGGATCTCCGGCGAGAACCGAGGCCAGAGGGCCTCTCGGCCTTGGCTCGGGGCTCGGGAGCTCGATAGGGAGGTGGAGGAGGTGGGGTGAGGAGCGGAGAGAGGCCGGGGAGGGCTTTTTATAGCAGGGGGAGGAGCTTCTGGAGCGAGCGGCGCTCGGGCCACGTTGCCGGCGCAAGGACGCCGCGCTGGCTGGCTCGACGCGGGCGACGCGATGGGAGAGGGCAGAGGAGTTATGGCGGATGGTGACAGCTTGTGGAGGAAGGCGACGAGCAGCAGAGCCACTGTGCCCGCACAGGCGGCACAGTGCCCGTGTGCGTGGCGGCCGCCGGGGACGATTCCGGCGAGGGGTAGGATTGGGAGTGAGGTACGTGGACGGCAGCGACGACGTTGGCACCAGCGGACATCGTCTGGCAACACGGGACGGCCGGAATGACTACACCAGACGCGGGCGAGGTGCAGAGCACGCGGACTGGCATGCCAGTGCCGTGCTCACCACGGTGTCTGGCACCTGGAGGCCGTGCAAGTCCAGCGCACCATGTCCAGCAGCTTCTCCCTTGATCACTTAGTCCCTCTGTGCCCTTGGTTTGGCTAGGTTCACTCTGATACGAAGTGTAGCTTCAGCTACAGTTTCTGACAGAAACTTTGAGAGGGATCTAGAGGAGAGGTGAGCTGGAGATGAGACCAGTGGAGATGTCTAGGATGATCTATCTTGGAAGGACTCCAAACTTGCCAAGTTTGAGAAAATTTCATCAAGTTTTGAATGGGGTTGATGTACAACTGCTATTACTGGTCCAGAGGAAAGATGAGCTTGTAGCACTCATTTGGTTGATCTGCTGGGGCTGAAAATTGGTGTGGAAGGGTTATTTGGTGGATATAAGATGTCATAAAAATTTCAACTCAATTGGATACCTCTAGCTAGTACTTCCTTCACAGAGGTTCCATTTGAGCAGAAACTTGTTAGAATATTGCTGCTGAAAATTTGTACTGGACAAGATGATATTTTTGGATATTGTGGCAAGATAGGTTCCCTAGTGTCTCAGGGAATTTTCTGGGAGTTTTCTGAGTTGGGAAAATATGAGTTGCTTCACAAATGGCCAGTACTGTCCAGAAGACAAATGGAGTTTTCTGGACAAAATTTTGTACTGGGCCGTGAAATATTTTTGAAGATTGTGGGAGTAGATGATGACAAGAAGGTGTGGTATTAATTTGGGATTTTTTTGATCATCAGAACTATAGGTTGCTTCATAACCTATAGTGATGACAGATTTTCCCAAAGGAGGAAAATGAATAATTGGGAAGGATGGAGAATTAGAATTTGATCCAGAAGGTGAGTGACAAGATTTTGGCAAGATGTTGAGGGCTTTGGATCATTCAGAGAGATTCATAAGTCCAAAGTCAACTGAAAGCCATCCAAATTGCAAATAAAGTCAAAAAGATTTTGAAAAGAAAAGTTGCCAAAAACCAGGGTGTCACACCTTTCCTTTTCAGTCTCTAACTTTTCTGCATAATGTGGTGTGATCACCCATCTAGGTGCCTTTCCACTCTCTCTATTCCTGTGCCACCTAACCATCTGCTTATCCTTTATGCCATCACACATTGTCCTTATAGGTTTTTTCCTAACATCTAGGATGTACTTGTTAAAAACCTCAGACAAATTGTTAACTACCAAGTCAGTCTTGCAGTTTGTGTCAAATGCATGCCTAGCCCATGTTTTCTTGGGTATTGCACTCAGCCACTCCCATGCTTCCTCACTCTCAGCTTCGAGATCATCCATTGCAATATTAAATTTGTATTCATTATAGGCATAACTGGCATTATCCATGCACTTCTTAAGATCTTCCCCCCCTAAACCCAGCATTTTGGAAGTTTGCATATATGTGTCTTAGGCAGAATCTTTGGTGGCAGTTAGGAAATATTGCATTCACTGCATATAGTAGCCCCTGGTGCACCCAATTAACAAGCTAAGCTACTGTCTAATAGATATATGCAACAAAGAATGGAAGATGCATTCACATACCTTCTGTCTATCAGACATTATAGTATATGGACCAAACTGTCCAACTTCTCCTCCTAGACATATTTTTAGTTGGTGTAAAAACCAGCACCAGTTAGCTTTGTCCTCTTGTCCAACAATGCCAAATGCAAGTGGGTAGATGTTGTTATTTCCATCTCTACCAGTGGCAGCAAGGATTTGTGCACCAGTTGTTAGTTTAATAAAACATCCATCAACACCTAAAAGAGCAAGTAAAGAGAACATTCAAAACAGATAAGTATCAAATCCATTTATATGTGCAATCAATTGAAAATAACATCTAAGTACTAGTTCAAGCTGAAGGAACTAACCAATGAATGGTCTACAGCCCTTGAGAAACCCCTCCCTTGCACCATTCATGCAGTAAAACATGGCATGGAATCTTGGTCCTGGATGTGGAATTTTCTCAGTTGGTGTTGGAGTTACTGTAGTGACTACAACTCTGCTCCCAGGGTTAGTATCCATGACAGTCTGTGCATAATCTCTGAGCCTTGGGTATTGCTTCCTATGATCTCCCAAAACAGCCTCAACAGCTATGTTTTTTGCCCTATATGCCATAGCATGGGGCACATCCACTCCATACTTTTCCATGCAAGCATCTATCATAGTATGGATGCTAGTACTGACATCTGATCTGAACAGTGGCTCATAATGCTTTGCAAGGCACTTGGCACTTACCCTGGTTGACTCTGTAGTACTAGGGCAAGTGTGTTGTAGTCTCATCTTCTTAATTCCAAATATATTTTCACCTTTTATAACAGCTGCCACAATACAGAATTTGCAATGTTCTGCTTTGCAATGCACAATGATCCTCTCATCTGAGTTCCTGTGATACTTGAAGTCTCTAGCCTGAGTGATGTGCAAGCTCAACAAAGTTTCTCTAAATTGATGCTGATCCCTGAAACACATATGCAGTTGTAATTGCTGGTGTGGTTGCTCCAATTGCTCATTGTAATATACTTTGGGTGGCCACTTCTTTGCCCTACTCTTCCTTTTTTGAGGTAGCACAAATGCTAGTGGTTGATACCCATCATCTTCATTGTCCTTCAGTAAACCTTTCTCTTCTTCATCTGATGAGGGTTTCCAATCAGGTTGCACTTCTTCTAAAACACTGCTATGTGACCTTGTTGTTGGTCCTCTCCTAACTGGCAGCTTCTACTTCTTCTTTGCTGCCAAAGATACAACTTCTTCTTCTTCTTCTGAAACAACTGTATCACCCTCATCCAGCTCAAATAAATCCTCAACCTCTGTGTCACCCTCATAATGCAGCATTTCCCCTTATGATTCTTCATCCTCTGTTTCTCCCTCTTCTAGATCTTGTAGTTCTTGCTCTCTCTGTCTCCTTCCCTCTTGCATCTCTATATCTTCAGCAGGCCTCAATTCCTCTTCAGAAACAAATGAGTATACATTACTGCCATCATAGCCCTCCTGTTCTTCTTCCATAACAGCTTTCAACTTTGGATTTAAAAAATTCCTACTTTCTTGTGTTAAAACTTGAGGAAACACAGCTGCACTTGAGGAGCTACTCTGGCTTTCAAAAACCACACCTTGCTGATCAACGGCATAAACAGGAGGCTCTCTCAAGTCATAAACAACAGGTTCAGAATACACAACTGGAGCTAATTGCTGACTCTCTACTACACTGCCAGGAGGTGGAGTAGCCCTAACTAACAAATTAAGCACCAAACTGTGCTGATTCTCCCTCTTAATCAACTGCAATTTAACATTATTTTCAACCAAGTCTAGGCCCTGCTCTCCTGGAGTCTCCATGTAATACAATGAATCATAGATAGTAAAACCCTGGGTTTCCATCAGTGCAATAAGATTCAGATATGTCACATCTGAGCTGGATAGCTTCCTCTCTAAAGTTTCCTGAGCATCAAAATGCATCCTAACATTCCAAATGTCTTCATACAAACTACAAATCATAGCCAATTTAAAATAATCAGTATAACCTACCTGGGTCTACAATTACAGAAGATGATGAACAGTTAACCAATTAAAACTATTCAGTAAACCCTACCCTAGTCCACAGTTTCACTAAACAGAAAATTCCAACAAATTATAGCTGAATGCACTAACTGAATGCCAAATTTCAGTTAACAGAAAATTCCAACAAATTATAGAAGAATGCACTAACTGAATGCCAAATTGGTTTCACATTTCAGTTAACAGAAAATTCTAATCCCCAATTTAAAATGAAACATACCCTAACCCTAATCCCCAAATCCAACAAATTATGGTCCCCAATTTCAGTTTACATAGGCAACAAGCAACTAACCCTAACCCTAATCCCCATTATCAGCTAACATTGAAGGGATATTTGACCAAATCTATAACAACAGAGAAGGAAAACAGATGAAATTCTTACAGTACGCCGCCGGCTCCATGTGTCCCCTGATGGCTACTGCTAGGGTTCACCACCCATAGCTGGGCCAGACGTACCCGCTGCTCCATGGAGACTGCTGGCTCCATGAACTCGTCCTCGTCCTCACTGGAGTAGGCGGAGCTCGAGTAGTCGTCGCCGCCGTCGAAACCTCCTGACGCAGCGCCGCCCGAGCGTCCACTGTTCCCGCCGCCATAGCCTCCGCCGCCACTGCTACTGCCACCGGCCCCATCGCCCGGGGTCGCCGCCGCCATCGCCGCAGAGACGCAAGGGGATGCTAGGGTTCGCGGCGGAGCTAGGGTTCGAGGGGGAGGAGAGTACTCGGGGGAGGGAGGAAGACGAGAGGAGAGGAGACGCGGGGGAGAGCACGGGGCGAACCGGTTCGAGCCGGACCGCAACGCGATTCGCCAACGTGGCAGCTGACATGCGGGCCCGGGCAGTCAGTTATAACGTCAATACGTCGAAATACAGAGATTAGCCCGATTTGCAACGTCTTGCCCGAAACTTGGTACTGACACGTAAAAATTACCAAAACTGGTACCAATCCGCAAACACTGCCCGAAATGTGGTACCAACATGCAATTAACTCAATTGTGATCCATAAGCATCGTTGACTAACCCAAGTACTTATGATTCATGCACCACACCAAATATATTCTGCACCATAGCATTTATGGCTTCCCAGGGGCTACCACACGTTGAATCAAATATTATCTATCCTCTTCATCTTTCTCACAAGATGTTTCTGCATTTTCACTTCTTGAAACATTGTTGTTAATCAAAGTCAAATCCATGTGATGCCAATAACAAAGACTTGCTGCTCCTCAGGGTATATATAAACAGGCTCCTCAGGGTATGCTCAGAACCATACCGCACCAGATAATTCGGAGATCGGAAGAAATGGAGGCGGCAGAATGTGCATCCATCTGGGATTCTCTCGATGCAATCTGTGGGGAGTCGGAGATGATTGCACATTTGCAGTCAGTGCTCTGGTGCAACGGTGATTCTGATGCAAACCTTTGCTCCTCCGAAAATGATAGCACAAAAGCTTCTTTTGATCTCCAAGTGGATGACCTCGGTTCAGCAAATGAGAGGAACACTGGTATCAAGAGAAAGATGCAAGTGGATGAGGAGAGCGACCATCACAATGAAGTCCCCGCGGCTCTTTCGGTAAGTGGAGGCCTAGATTTGGTCCATTTTGACATTGTAGTTCTACTTCTTATATATTTTGATTGCACTCGATTCTATAGGCCCCAAGGAAGAGTGGTAAGAAGTCAAGAGCTGCAATGGACTCACAAAGCAACTATGCAAAGGTTTGATAGTTACTTACATATTATTAGCTTTGTTTCCCTAAAGGGAATCTCTTATTAATCATTTATCACAATGTGCAATTTTTGAACAGAGAAGAAGGCATAAGATCAATGAGAGACTGAGAGTACTGCAACACCTGATTCCTAACGGCACAAAGGTGAGTTCTTACTATTTGTCATTCATTGTTCATTTGCACCTGCCAATGCCAATTGTGTTGATCGTTTGCTTTTTCAGGTTGACATAAGCACAATGTTGGAGGAAGCAGTCCAGTATGTCAAGTTTCTGCATCTGCAGATCAAGGTATGTATCCACTTATGAAGTAACAGATGAACAAATGTTTCAATTGTCAGTGTGCAAGTGCGCGCCACTTACTTCTTCCCATCTTTTTTTTGACGTGTTTCTTCCCATCTTTTTGATGCACAGCTCTTGAGCTCCGATGAAATGTGGATGTACGCTCCGCTCGCCTACGACGGCATCAACGTCAGACTCCCTCATCTGGATTCTCTGGCTCAGGAATGACTATCTCAAACAAACCGACTCAGCGGATGGTACATAATTTGTTGGAAGGACCTGCGGCTCAACTGTCTGATTCATGTGTCATAGCATTGTCATCTGTCTCGTGGACTTTAACCTGAATGTCCATTTTATTGAGTGCTGTAGCTCCTTATTCTGTTATTCAGGATTACATTTTTTTTTCTATTCTTGATTGCTTGAACAGTGTCGATAATAAGTTCTATTTTAAACCGGGTTTGTTGTATATTGACTTTAATTTTGAATTGACTTCTTACTTTGAACTTATACAAAGGATCGGCCTCAAGAGTGGCAGTTTATATAACTAATTCTTTAGTAAAAAAAATAGCTTTACCCTACCACTACCACACAATCGGCAAATTCCGCCCAAAGGATAAATCTAGAAATTTAAATAATATGGAATATAGGAGTATCTTCTACTCCCTCCGTCTCATAATATAAAAAGCGTTTTTAACACTAGTATACTGTAAAAAATGCTCTTATATTATGAAACACATGGGCGTAGCCAAGCTCCAGGCAACTAGGGCCACGGCCTAGCGTGGCCTTGCACCCATTCGTTACTGTAGCAATTTTTAACACTGTAGGTACTTGTACCAACTATAGCTTCAGCTTCCCCTAAATAAAAAAATAAAAAAAACTATAGCTTCAGCTGTTGGCCTGGAGTGTCGGCGGGTGTTGGCTACGCCACTGGTTATAGTGATGACTGCAAGCGCATGAATGATCGTATTATGTTTCACGAAAGTGTGAACCAATTATTTGTCGAACATGAGGAGTTAAGATTAGTCATTTCCTCTTACCACAATTAGAGTTGGCACCGTCTCTACCACAATTCTTGAACCTCGCTGAAAAAGGGTTTCTCCCCCTTTATATTATAAAGCAACCAACAACGATCACATAGTAACTACTGGGGCGAGCAGCACATCAAGCCCAAAAGAAAAGAGAAAGAAAATAGAAGAACTAAATGCCAACAACGGCAGCTTGACAAAGCGTGGATGACCCGTCACCACTGCGCCCTCCAGAATCGTCTCACCACAGTCCAAGGCTCCGAACCACCGCGTACCAAGCAACACCTCCAAGAAGGAATGCGACGCCGACGACGCTGCTCCCCGGACGTGTCCTAGGGTTTTCCCTGGCACGCGGACGGGAGTGAGGGATGGACACTACCGACACCCTTCAGGATGGAATGGCGGCACCCGCAAGCGTCACCGCGTCGGTGCCGGGTGAGCCGGCAGGGATTTCTCCCGCACCCCAAACTCGACCGCCCAACCGATCCAGAGCCAACCAGCTAACTTGCCACCCACCAGCATGTGCCACCGCGGTCTTGATGCCACCCACGCCGCCTCACTGAGATCACCACCACGAGGCCTAGAGGGCGGAGAGAGGGAGCGCCAGGAATCGGGAGCGGCAGCACCAGGGCCGCGCGGGAGGGAACCACCTCCACCACCGTCGTGCGGGAGGCCCGTGCCTCCAGCAACGTCGCGGTCGCCGTCCGGACGCGGCAGCAGGGGCATACCAGGCCACCCGGGCCCGCAAAGCCCCGGTCGCCCCGCTGCAGCAGGCCAGTGCCAGCGCCGCCACCACCCACTAGCCCAACGCCGCTCCTCCTCCTCCAGGAAGCCATGCCGACGACACGCCCCGTCGCCGGCCCGCACAGACCCATATGGGGCCCAAAGGGCCCAGATCTGGGTCGAGCGGGCGCCTCCAGATCGCGCCGCCGCACCGCCAACGGCAGCGCCGCCGCCCAGCAGATCACCCACGACCGCGACGAGCCACCCCGCCGCCGCGCCGGACCGCCGCCGCCTAGGTGCACCCCACGGCTTTGCTCCGCCCCGCGTCGGCACGTCACCGAGAGGGGAAAGGCCAGGGGCCGGCGCCGCCTGGGTCAGGCCCAGCGCCGGACGCCAGCGACGGTGGCGGGAAGGGAGGAACGGGAGAGGGCTCGAGAGAGGAGGCGCCGGGGCGGCGCCGGTCGCCCGCGGGGGCGACGCGGTCGCGAGAAAGGAAAGGGCTCCAAGTGGGAGGTCAGTCCCCAATTGTCGAACCTGGCCTCGTCGCGTTGCTGAGCTGGTTCATGTGAATGCTTTAGTCCCACCCCTCTATGGGGAGGAGATGTGCATCAAGACACAAGGTGGACTCTGCTTTGTTCTCTATAATATTAAGACCACACATAGCTAGCTAGTCTCGTATGCGGCTTAGACAATTCGCTCCTCTTCATCAAGTTGATAGGAATAAGGACAGTTGTTGCTGAGATGTTGGCTTTAGACTTATTGATGTATTACTCCCTCCGTTTTTATTTATTCTGCATATTAGAGTTGACTGAAATCAAACTTCGTAAAGTTTGACCAAGTTTATAGAAAAGAATATACATAACAAATCTATATGATGTGAAAGTACATTCAATAATAAATCTAATGGTATTGAGTTTTTATTGTATATGTTAATTTTTTTGTTTATAAACTTGGTCAAAGTTAACGAAGCTTAACTTTGACCAAAGCTAATATGCGGACTAAATAAAAATGGAGGGGGTACTTTGTAAGATCTTAGTGAATAATTAATAAAATGGCTACATGCATCGCCCTGATGCAGAGGTCGGGGTTCATCCTCCTTTTCGAAAAAAGCTAGCTAGTCTCGTGTTGCGCATAAACAGCGTGTGCGCTCACGTGAATATGCACGACTTTGGGGTGTCGATGATAAACCTGTTTTCATTTTCTCATCCAAGGTGTACATCTTATACATGGCAAAGCAGTGTGCCTAGCATGTAGTTTTTTCTTGGCCTGTTTCATGCGCATCAAAGTAGAGAGAAGGAAGGGAAACTGCAGAACACTAGCGCTCCCCTCGATCGCGGGCAACCACGGAGCGAACCCTAGCCGCCGCCAGCGCTTCACACACGTTCCCCTCCCCTCACTGCAAGGCAAAGCCCGCGTGTCTCGGCGGCGGCGGGGCCCTTTTCCTCCTCCTATTCAGTGTCGACGGCTGGGCACCGCCACTAGTGGAGAAACGGCCTTTAGTCCCGGTTGGGAAGGGCCTTTAGTCCCGGTTCACCAACCGGGACTAATAAATCGGGACTAAAGGCCCCACCCTTTAGTCCCGGTTGGCCACGACCCGGGACTAAATCCCTGCCACGTGGCTGGCAGCGCGCGCCGGTGGCTGGGGACCTTTAGTCCCGGTTGGTGACATCAACTAGGACTAAATCCCTGCCACTTTAGTCCCGGTTGGTGACACCAACCGGGACTAAAGGTTTAGGGGTTTAGGGGTTTAGGGTTTATTGTTTATTTTTCCTTTTCATTTTGAGTTTTCCATTTAATTTTTTTTTCATTTCAAACATATTTTACGCTACTACATACTGTACACGTTATGCATATATAATAGAATTTCTCGTAGAACCAATCATATATCATAGAATTTCTCGTACGACCATGCATACACACATATATATATATACAATTTGGTATATACAATTTCTCCTACAATTTGCAAATCACATGCAGGCATTAGGTGAAATGGTATTCTCCGTCGGGAGATATGACCTGCTGAAGCAAAAATCCCGCCATTTCCTCTTGAAGTGCTCGTATGCGGTCCTTTGGTAGGAGCCTATCCCGCATCTCCACCATCTTTAAAGAAGGAGATCAATATGAATATATTAGTTGTGTGTATATATATTAGATCATGATAAAAAAAATTGTGAATAGTGTTTACGTACCTAAAGATGTCTTGCATCTCCGCTCCTTTCGGTCATAAAGCGAATGTTCTCGCAAACGTAGTATGCACATAAATTAGTCCCCTTTTCCTGCCTCATACACTTTACGAGAATAGAATTCAATCAGATAATAATCAAGCATGATAATGGTATTGAAACTAGAATTAAAGAGATACGCGGACGTAGATAGTACTACTTAATTATCTTGGACCATCGTCATTTCAGCTGTGGTTTTTATTCACCGACAACCTCTTTGATGAACTTTTTCCATACCCTGCCCGGCAAAGAAAATGAATAAAGGAGTTATTAATTACTTGATATCAGGAAATGAACTAAACAGGCCGACATAGTGCGATAATGATTGAAATTATCTGTCGAGCATCAAAAACAGGAACTTGTATTCTTCAGAGTCTTTACCTAGTGAGTCCAGTACTTCAACAGTTTCCTCGTCAACTCTAATGATTAGCAGGATCCAGTGGAATCTGCGCACACGTTTGTATAAGCGGGCATGCATAACTCATCAACTACACTTAACATCGAGTAAGCAAAAATAGAATTTGTAGTACAAGACAGTAACACTCACCTGAAGTTGTAATGAAAAAGTATTTCTGGTCTGGTATTTAGTTCCTTCAAAAACATTAGCAAGCTATTCTCTGTGTCTTGTTTGTGGTTATTTAACACATTTTCATTAACGGTATTTGGGTCAATGAACCCAATGCCATAGACTCTATCTCTTTTCAATTCAAAAATCTTCATTCTGCATATATAATACCACACAAAAGAATATAGTGAGGATAATTACAGGCAATGAACGAGCTGAGCTAGAGACTTAAATTACAGAAAGAAATCACTTACAGACAATAGCAACTGACGAGAGATTTGTCGAGTGCGTCTTGATTGAATAACTGAAAAATTTCTGGAAATTCAATCCACACACCTTTTCCATGGAAGTAATGCTCTGGCTTGACTTTCACCATGAGGCTCTCTCGCCCGGCCTTTATTTCTCTCAGGTACTAGTCATGCAATCTGCGCATTTGCGTTGATAGAAGCTCCACCTCGTCAGGCCTGACCAGTGGGTTTCCGGAGACATATTTCCATGCTAGTTCCTTCGGATCCATCGTGGGGACTTCCTCGATGCCTAGGAGTTGTTCAACAGTGATACCCATCTCTCTAGCCATCTCTCTATCAGCGTCGATTACCGCCTTATCGGTACTCACCTTGAGCGGGGGGATCGATTGCACTGCCTGTTCTCCTTGCTGGGGAACAGTTTTCCCGCTTTTATTACTACCTGTAAGGCTCGACTGCTGATTTTTTTGTTGATAATATGACTTGCTAATAGAGCGTTCATAGTCTGATCGCCTTTTCTCCACAGCCGGTTTAGCAAGATCCACAAAGTGTTGTACGACTTTCTCAGGTATTTTCTCCTTCGGCGGCGGGGGCGGTTTCGGTGCAAAATGGGCCTTCACTTGGGCATCCACGACCCCTTTGTTTTCCTCCTCAGTCATCTCGTAAGCTAACTTATTTTTGGCAGGAGGCTCGGGTTTCTTCTTTGGTGCTCTCTTCCGCTTTGGAGTCGGCTCACGCGGCGGAGATCGATATCGCGTACTCGCGCTGGGCTCGGTCTCGAGGTGGGGTGGATTCGGCTGACGCGGCGGAGATCGATATGGCGGACTCGCTGTTGGGGAACATTGCATGGAAAACAAAAAAAAATCTACGCACACGCAAGATCTATCCATGGAGATGCATAGCTACGAGAGGGGGAGTGTGTCTACGTACCCTCGTAGACCGTAAGCGGAAGCGTTAGAACAACGCGGTTGATGTCGTCGAACAACTTCACGATCCAACCGACCGAGTACCGAACGTACGGCACCTCCGCGTTCAGCACACGTTCAGCTCGGTGACGTCCTCGACTTCTTGATCCAGCAAGACGACGAGGTAGTGGATGAGTTCCGGCAGCACGACGGCGTGGTGACGGTGATGGTAATGCTATCTCCGCAGGGCTTCGCCCAAGCACTGCGAAAATATGACCGAGGGACGGAACTGTGGAGGGGGACGCCGCACACGGCTAAGACAATGTTGTGTCCTTTGGGGTGCCCCCTCTCCTCTATTTATATATGTGTAGGGGCTTGGAGTAGAAGGAATAGTCCCACGTGAACAGTAACCGTGAATAGTACACACGTGGACTTGGACTCCAAAGTCCAATCCTATTCCTACTAGGACTCTCCTTTTTTTCCTTCCCTAGCTGCGTGGGCTTTTGAGGACTTGGTGCGCCTGGCCCAATAAGGCCAGGGCGCCTCCCCTTAGCCCATGCCAGCCCTTGGGACGTGGTGGACCCACTTGTGGACTTCCGGACCCCTCCGGAATCCTCCGGAACCTTCTGGAAGCTTCCCGGTACAATACCGAAAAAACTGCACCTTTTTCCGGAACCCAAAATATGACTTCCCATATATAAATCTTTTACCTCTCGACCATTCTGAGATTCCTCGTGATGTCCGGGATCTCATCCGGGACTCCGAACAATATTCGGTTACCAATTCACATAACTCATATAACACTATATCGTCAACGAACGTTAAGCGTGCGGACCCTACGGGTTCGGGAATGATGTAGACATGACTGAGACGCCTCTCCGGTCAATAACCAATAGCGGAATCTGGATGCTCATATTGTTTCCTACATAGTCCACGAAGATCTTATCGGTCGAACCGCAATGACAACATACGTAATTCCCTTTGTCCGTCGGTATGTTACTTGCCCGAGATTCGATCGTCGGTATCTCCATACCTAGTTCAATCTCGTTACCGGCAAGTCTCTTTACTCGTTCCGTAATACATCATCCCGTAACTAACTCCTTGGTCACTTTGCTTGCAAGCTTCTTATAATGTGCATTACCGAGAGGGCCCAGAGATACCTCTCCAAAACACGGAGTGACAAATCCCAGTCTCGATCCATGCCAACTCAACGGACACCTTCGGAGATACCTGTAGAGCATCTTTATGATCACCCAGTTACGTTGTGACATTTGATAGCACACAAGGTATTCCTCCGGTATCCGGGAGTTGCATGATCTCATGGTCTGAGGAACATGTATTTGACATTCAAGAAAGAAGTAGCAATAAACAGAACGATCATATGCTAAGCTAACGGATGGGTCTTGTCCATCACATCATTCTCCTAATGATGTGATCCCGTTATCAAATGACAACTCATGTCTATGGTTAGGAAACCTTAACCATCTTTGATCAACGAGCTAGTCTAGTAGAGGCTCACTAGGGACACGGTATTTGTTTATGTATTCACACATGTATTTAAGTTTCCGGTCAATACAAGTCTAGCATGAACAATAAACCTTTATCATGAACAAGGAAATATAAAATAATAACAACTTTATTATTGCCTCTAGGGCATATTTCCATCACTCGCGCTGCGCTCCGTCTCGAGGTGGGTTGGAGTCGGCTGACGCGGCGGACTTGGAGGAGGAGTCGGTGGCCTTGGCACCGAGTTTGGAAACACGATGCATTCCTTTCTCCATACAATGAGACCACGTATGGTTTCTCCCACTGTCTGCTCCCCTTGACCTCCAGGAAAGTCAAGCTCTAGTGAGTCATATCCCGACAGAACTTCATCCACCCCGACACGAGAATAGCCAGGTGGAATCGGATTGCCGTGGATGGTTGCTTCAGGTGCATTCGGTAAAGCAAAGCCGTCCGCCACCTTCATGGATATGTTCTTGATTTTCATGTGTAGCTCACAAGTTGTCATATCTTGGATATCATCCACGGGGTAGCGAGCCAGCAGTGCATCATCGGCCGGGACCCCCGTGGAACCCACGCTGCTTTTCGGCATAGATGGGATGGTACTATCCAATGCTGGATCTGGTTGCTCCTGCCGCTAAGACGCCCTTTGCTGGCTAATTGTGTTAATCTGCTCCTGCTGCCGCATGAAAGCGCGTTCCAACTCCGCGTTCTTTGATTCAACCTTTTGAAGCCGGTCTGCATCCTACTTCTTCTGGTCTGCATCCTGCTTCTTCTTTCTCGCACGGCTTCTGTAAGTGTCATTCCACTCCGCAAACCCCTCAACCCACGGAACAACGCCTTTGCCTCGTGTTCGTCCCGGGTGTTCAGGATTCTTGAGTGCGCGTGTAAGCTCGTCGTTCTCTCTCTCGGGCTGGAACGCCCCCGTTCGAGCCTCTTTTATTGCTTCAAGTAAAGCTTCCGAGGCTTCTTTAAGACTTGCCTGTTCAATAATCTCCCCTGTCTTTGGGTCCAACTTTCCCCCATGCGCATAAAACCAAGTCCTACACCTGTCGGGCCAACCCACTGTTTGTGGAGTGACCCCTGCAGCAATCATCTTTTCCTCAGATTCATCCCACTTAGGCAACCCAGTCTTGTAGCCACCTGGCCCCAGAACATGGTGAAACTTTTTTTTCTCAGCATTTATCTTGTTTTTCCTCGACCGTTCCTTAGCTGCTTCCGATTCCTTGAACTCCACAAATAAGTCCCAGTGATCTTTTACCTTCTCTAGTGGTCCAGTGAATTCTGGAGTCTTCTTTTTTGCGTTGACGTAGTTGGCCCATAATCTTTTCTTTCAAGTCTGGAATTGTGTGGCCATCTTCTTAAGAGCACACTTCTTGACTTTCTCCCGTTGGAGATGTGTGAAACCCTCTGATAGGGTGAAATGTGACATGAGCGTATCCCAAAGCAGATTTTTTGCTCTTTCGTCGACAAAACTAACTCCTCGATCTTCCTTTGGCTTATTCCATTCTTGAACGGTGAACGGGATTTGGTCCCTAACAATAACTCCGCATTGACGTATAAATTTGTCCGCATTCTTTTTAGGAGCAATCGGTTCGCCATCTTCTTTGATTTCATCGATGTTGTACTTTATGCCATCGGGCAACTTTTTGGCCGGGCCTCGTACTACCCTTGTAGAAGATTTGCTCGATCCGGAGGGCTAAAAAAAGAAAGATTCGTTAATATATATATATATACAAATCAATTAATACATGTAATGATCACCAGAGGCCTTATATATATATATATATATATATACCTCGCCGGACTTTGTTAATTCAAGAACATTTCCTTCGCCATCATTGTTTGTGTGCCCTTCGTCTATTGGTTCTTCCTCAATTCCCTCACCGGACTCGTTCAGATATTGTGAGCCGTCATCTGGTTCAATCTCTGGGTTTTGGGAGCGTATCATGTCGAACTTGATATCCTCTTGATCATGGTCGTCTCTGCCGCTATAGTCCATAGTTTAACTAATCCAGAAGAAAGATAAAACAATTTAGTATTCAAATTAGAATGCATTCAATAAGCAAAAACTAATACATTTCGAATAATCCAGTTAATGCATCATCGAATATTATCGAATATTATCACTAATACATCTTGAATATTATCATATAACATCACTAATACAGCTCGAATATTATCGAATAATCCAGTTGACTCGCGGTTCCTAAGGCGCGGGCGGTGGACACCCAAAGAGAAGGAACCATCACAGGATCATAGCTCGGGTGAGATCCCTGAAGAACCTGCTAGGTATTGGAGAACCTGACGTCCAACGCAACCATGTACCGACGGACGTGCTCGTCCTCCTCCCTGACACGGCGACGTACCACCTCCTCGGGGGCCGGCTGCCTCCGCACCGATAGTGGCCCACGTGACCGCCACCAAAGAAGCTCCGGGTCGACGACGGGAGCCCGATTCCTCACCAAGCTGCGCGCCCCGGAAGGTAGCACCTCCCAGTGCCAGCCCGGCGGAGCCCAGTCTCGGACATGGCGCCTCTCAAGCAGGTTGTCGATGACGAGGATGCGGGCCGGGCATCGTCGACGTCGAGAACAAATTCTTATGAAAACAAATTCCTATGCAATAATTATCATTTTATTATGCTACTCATATTTAATAAACTTTTACAACTATAGTAGATGGGCAAATTTGAACAACATTTTATAGCATTGATCCAACCATTCTTTTTTTAGAGAACCCACACTTGAACAACATTTCTATTCATCCATTTAACATCCATCTATCTAACATTTCTATTCATCTATCATTCTAACATACATCAATATAACATATATCCATCTACATATCCATCTAACATTCATCTACACACAAAAATACATAATAAATCCATCTAATTAACATTCATCTACACACACAAAAATATGAACAAATTAAAAAAATGAAAAAAAGATGAACCAAAGGAGGAGAGGCTCACCAAGCGGGATCGTCAGGGCGGAGGGAGGCGAGGAGGACGCCGGAGACGGAGGGAGGCGCGCCGGTGGACGGAGGGAGGCGGGGAGGACGCCGGAGACGGAGGGAGGCGCGTGGAGGAGCGGCGACGTCGGCGAGGTGAGGCCGGCCGGGGCGCGTGGAGGAGAGCGCGCGGCGCAAGGAGGAGAGCGGTGCCGGCGGGCTCGGGCGGCGCGTGGAGGCCGGCGGTGGGAGCTGACGTCGAGGGCGCGATCGGGCAGCCTGGCGGCGTCGCGTGGAGGCCAGTGGCGGGAGCAGACGCGTCGAGGAGCAGCTGGTCGATCGGGCGAGGGAGAGGAAGATTTGGGGGAGAAGGGGGCAGTTTAAATACCCAGAGGCCTTTAGTCCCGGTTCGTGGCACCAACCGGGACTAAAGGGTCTTTAGTCCCGGTTGGTGCCACGCACCGGGACTAAAGGCCTACCCTTTAGTCCCGGTTACCACCACCAACCGGGACTAAAGGTCTGTTTTCGGCGGTCCAAATTACGGGCGGGAGAAGGACCTTTAGTCCCGGTTGGTGGTAGCAACCGGGACTAAAGGTGTTTTTCATGTTTTCTGTTTTTGTTGTTGGGATAATTGGTTTCATGCCCCTAGTTGTGTCCCACTCGGTAGGATTGCCCCTAATTTCCAAAAGCCAGCGGTTCTGTCCAACCCACTTTGGTCGTCTTGTGCTTTTGCCCTTTGACCATTTGACCGTCACTTTGAAAACTTCATAACTAATTCATACTAAATCAGAAAAATGCAAATAAGATACCAAAATGTTCGGAAAAACATCACCTATATGTCAATGTCACTTGCATTCATGACAAAAGTGATGGTAAGTGCCCATCCGAGTTTTAGCTCTTATCATACCACCATGAATAGTAAAATCTAAAAAAAATTCAAAAAAAATTGGTGGCAAAGAATGACAAATGTTTTAAGTGCTTGCCAAGTTTCATCAGGGAATGACAGTCATGGAAGTCGTGGCAAAAAAACAATCTATTTTGGAGTGTTGATTGTTTTTGTTGCCACGACTTCCACGAATGTCATTCCCTGATGAAACTTGGCAAGCACTTAAAACATTTTTCATTCTTTGCCAGCAATTTTTTTTTAAATTTTTTGATTTTTTTTAGATTTTACTGTTCATGGTGGTATGAGAAGAGCTAAAACTCGGATGGGCACTTATCAACACTTTTGTCATGAATGCAAGTGACATTGACATACAGGTGATGTTTTTCCGAACATTTTGGTATCTTATTTGCATTTTTCTGATTTAGTTTATGAATTAGTTATGAAGTTTTCAAAGTGACGGTCAAACGGTCAAAGGGCAAAAGCACAAGACGACCAAAGTGGGTTGGACAGAACCGCTGGCTTTTGGAAATTAGGGGCAATCCTGCCGAGTGGGACCCAACTAGGGGCATAAAACCAATTATCCCTTTGTTTTTTGCTTTATTTTTTTACTTTTGTTTCTACTAATTAACAGGCAATATTTAGAGTTTTTGAGTGAATCTTTTTGCTTTAGGTCACAAAAATTATAAACTTTTCCCTAGTGCCAGTAGCTTTCAAATTTGAATAGTTTAAATTTGAATTCTTTGAAATTTGTGTGAATCACTAGTTTGTGAATAACTTTAGTTTAAACTTATTTCAACTCCAGACTTTTTGTGCATTCAATATGCACCATTCAAAGCCACATCCTCAAATTTCAACCCTTTCTAACTTCATTTGCTATTTTTCATGCATTTAATGATTTTTTGAGCTAAATGACCCCAAAATTGAAAAGCACTACAAATGAACTCTGAAAAGGTTGAAACTTGGCATGGTATCATCATTTCACCCACATAGCATGTGCTAAAAAGTTGAGAGGGTTACAGCAAAAACTGGATGCACTTCGTGTACAAACTGGACCATCTCCTTCGAAGTATCAAGGTTTCGGACGAAAACTCATCTGTTACAAAGGCATTGCATTTTTTTAAACTTATTTCAACTCCAGACTTTTTGTGCATTTAATATGCACCATTCAAAGCCACATCCTCAAATTTCAACCCTTTCTAACTTCATTTGCTATTTTTCATGCATTTAATGATTTTTTGAGCTAAATGACCCTGAAATTGAAAAGCACTACAAATGAACTCTGAAAAGGTTGAAACTTGGCATGGTATCATCATTTCACCCACATAGCATGTGCTAAAAAGTTGAGAGGGTTACGGCAAAAATTGGAAGCACTTCGTGTACAAACTGGACCATCTCCTTCGAAGTATCAAGGTTCCGGACGAAAACTCATCTGTTACAAAGGCATTTCATTTTTTTAAACTTATTTCAACTCCAGACTTTTTTGTGCATTTAATATGCACCATTCAAAGCCACATCCTCAAATTTCAACCCTTTCTAACTTCATTTGCTATTTTTCATGCATTTAATGATTTTTTGAGCTAAATGACCCTGAAATTGAAAAGCACTACAAATGAACTCTGAAAAGGTTGAAACTTGGCATGGTATCATCATTTCACCCACATAGCATGTGCTAAAAAGTTGAGAGGGTTACGGAAAAAACTGGATGCACTTCGTGTACAAACTGGACCATCTCCTTCGAAGTATCAAGGTTTCGGACGAAAACTCATCTGTTACAAAGGCATTTCATTTTTTTAAACTTAGTTCAACTCCAGACTTTTTGTGCATTCAATATGCACCATTCAAAGCCACATCCTCAAATTTCAACCCTTTCTAACTTCATTTGCTATTTTTCATGCATTTAATGATTTTTTTAGCTAAATGACCCTGAAATTGAAAAGCACTACAAATGAACTCTGAAAAGGTTGAAACTTGGCATGGTTTCATCATTTCACCCACATAGCATGTGCTAAAAAGTTGAGAGGGTTACGGCAAAAAATGGATGCACTTCGTTTACAAACTGGACTATCTCGGCTACTCACTAGAGAAGAAAGTGATGACAGTGAAGCCGATCACATCCCAGAGTGGGATCTTGGGGTATAAAACTTTTTCTTCGTGTGTGTCCCTTTGCGCCGTAACCATGGACAATCTTCATCATTTAACAGGATGCTTGGGTCAGTCTTCACTGTGAAGGGAGGAATTTCATGAAACTTTTCATAATCTTCTGACATGTCTGTCTTGTCCTCCACTCCCACGATGTTTCTTTTCCCTGAAAGATCTATGTGGCGCTTTGGCTCACCGTATGATGTATTCGCTTCCTTATCTTTCCTTTTTCTCGGTTTGGTAGACATGTCCTTCACATAGAAAACCTGCGCCACATCATTGGCTAGGACGAATGGTTCGTCTGTGTACCCAAGATTATTCAGATCCACTGTTGTCATTCCGTACTGCGGGTCTACCTTTACCACGCCTCCTGTCAGATTGACCCATTTGCACCGAAACAAAGGGACCTTAAACTCACGTCCATAGTCAAGTTCCCATATCTCCTCTATGTAACCATAATATGTGTCCTTTTCCCTATTGGTGTTTGTTGCATCAAAGCGGACACCACTGTTTTGGTTGGTGCTCTTTTTTATCTTGGGTGCTCGTGTAAAATGTATTCCCATTAATCTCGTACCCTTTGAAATTCAATATAGTCGAAGATGGTGACTTGGCCAACAAGTACAGCTCATCTCCAACACTGTCGTCATTCATGAGATGTGTTTGCAACCAACCGCTGAAAGTCGCCATGTGTGTACGTTTAATCCAGGGGTCAGACTGCTCCGGGTTCTTGTAGCGTACAATATCCATGTGTTCCTCGATATACGGAGCCACCAAGGTGGAATTTTGTAGAACTATGTAGTGTGCTTGGGCCCAAGAATGCCCGTCCCTGCATATTACTGAATCCTTTCCTAGCGTGCCTTTTCCACTCAGTCTCCCCTCATGCCGCGATTTAGGAACACCAATGGGCTTAAGGTCATGAATAAAGTCAACACAAAACTCAATAACCTCCTCTGTTTCATGGCCCTTGGAGATGCTTCCTTCTGGCCTAGCACGGTTATGAACATATTTCTTTAAGACTCCCATGAACCTCTCAAAGGGGAACATATTGTGTAGAAATACATGACCCAGAATGGCAATCTCTTCGACTAGGTGAACTAGGACGTGCGTCATGATATTGAAGAAGGATGGTGGGAACACCAACTCGAAACTGACAAGACATTGCACCAAATCATTCTGTAACCTTGGTAGGATTTCTGGATCGATTACCTTCTGGAAAATTGCGTTGAGGAATGCACATAGCTTCACAATGGCTAATCGAACATTTTCCGATAGAAGCCCCCTCAATGCAACCGAAAGTAATTGTGTCATAATCACATGGCAGTCATGAGACTTTAGGTTTTGTAATTTTTTATCTGCCATATTTATTATTCCCTTTATATTCGACGAGAAGCCAGACGGGGCCTTCATACTGAGCAGGCATTCAAAGAATATTTCCTTCTCTTCTTTGGTAAGAGCGTAGCTGGCAGGACCTTGATACTGCTTTGGATGCATGCCGTCTTTTTCGTGCATACGTTGCTGGTCCTCCCGTGCCTCCGGTGTATCTTTTGTCTTCCCATACACGCCCAAGAAGCCTAGCAGGTTCACACAAAGATTCTTCGTCACGTGCATCACGTCGATTGCAGAGCGGACCTCTAGGACTTTCCAATAGGGTAGGTCCAAAAATATAGATTTCTTCTTCCACATGGGTGCGTGTCCGTCAGCGTCATTCGGAACAGATTGCCCACCAGGACCCTTTCCAAAGATTACTTTTAAATCCTTGACCATATCAAGTATATGATCACCAGTAAGGTGGTCAGGCTTCTTCTGGTGATCTGCCTCACCTTTTAAATGCTTGCCTTTCTTTCTTAAGAGATGCTTGATTGGAAGAAATCGACGATGTCCCAGGTACACATTCTTCTTACATTTATCCAAATATATACTTTCGGTCTCATCTAAACAGTGCGTGCATGCGTGGTATCCCTTGTTTGTCTGTCCTGAAAGGTTACTAAGAGCAGGCCAATCATTGATGGTTACAAACAGCAACGCTCGTAGGTCAAATTCCTGCTGTTTGTGCTCATCCCACACACGTACACCTTTTATGTCCCACAGCTGTAAAAGTTCTTCAACTAATGGCCTTAGGTACCCATCAATGTGGTTGCCGGTTGCTTAGGGCCTTGGATGAGCACTGGCATCATAATGAACTTCCGCTTCATGCACAGCCAAGGAGGAAGGTTATAGATACATAGAGTCACAGGCCAGGTGCTATGATTGCTGCTCTGCTCCCCAAAAGGATTAATGCCATCTGCACTTATACCAAACCATAAGTTCCTTGCGTCACCTGCAAACTCCGGCCACTTTCTCTCGATTTTTCTCCACTGCGACCCATCAGCGGGTACTCTCAACTTCCCGTCTTTCTTACGGTCTTCTTTGAGCCATCGCAACAACTTGACATGCTCTTTGTTTTGGAACAAACGTTTCAACCGTGGTATTATAGGAGCATACCACATCACCTTGGTAGGAATCCTCTTCCTGGGGCGCTCGCCCTCAACATCATCACCAGGGTCATCGCGGCTGTTCTTATAGCGCAATGCACCGCATACCGGGCATGCATTCAAATTCTCGTACTCCTCACCGCGGTAGAGGATGCAGTCATTAGGGCATGCATGTATCTTCTGCACCTCTAATCCTAGAGGGCAGACAGCCTTCTTTGATTCGTACGTACTGTCGGGCAATTCGTTATCCTTTGGAAGCGTCTTCTTTATCAGTTTTAGCAACATTTCAAATCCCTTGTCAGATACACCATTCTCTGCCTTTCATTGCAGCAATTCTAGTGTGGTACCCAGCTTTTTCTTGTCATCTTCGCAATTTGGGTACAATTTTTTTTTGTGATCCTCTAACATGCGCTGCAACTTCAACATCTCCTTTTCACTTTCGCAGTTTCTCTTTGCATCAGCAATGGCCCGACCAAGATCATCAGCGGGCTCATCTGATGCATCTTCTTCAGCTTCTTCTTCTTCATTCTCTTCCCCCATTGTAGTACCATCGTATTCAGGGAACCCAGGATAGTTGTCATCATCCTCTTCTTCTTCATTCTCTTCCATTAGAACCCCTCTTTCTCCGTGCTTGGTCCAACAGTTATAGCTGGACATGAAACCGGACGTAAACAGGTGGACGTGAATGACTTTTGAGCTAGAGTAATTCCTACCATTCTTACAGACACCACATGGACAACACATAAAACCATTCCGCTTGTTTGCCTCAGCCGCACGCAGAAAACTATGCACGCCATTAATGAACTGGGGAGAGCGTCGGTCATCGTACATCCATTGCCGACTCATCTTCATTACACAACACCGAAAAGACGAAATACAAGTTCATACATAAAGTTCATACACACTTATTCTCATAAAACAACATAAAACTATCTAGCTAAAGCATTTAAATGCAACAACAAATGCGATCAAAATCGCAACTAAGGTAATAATTGATACAACAGCATAATGATACCAAGCCTCTTTATTAACGACATATTTTCTAATCTTTCTAATCTTCAAGCGCATTGCATCCATCTTGATCTTGTGATCATCGACGACATCGGCAACATACAACTCCAATTTCATCTTCTCTTCTTCAATTCTTTTCAATTTTTCTTTCAAATACTCGTTTTCTTTTTCAACTAAATTTAACTTCTCGACAAGAGGGTCGGTTGCAATTTCCGGTTCACATACCTCCTAGATAAAAATATCTATCTCAACTTGATGGGCATAATTGTCATAAACACGAAATGCAACAAATAGTTATAAAAGAGAATATACCACATCCGAATCATAAACCGGACGAGGGCCGACGGGGATGGATATCAAAACCATGGCACTATGTATAACAAACAATCATACAAGTAAGAAAATTATACAAGTAACTATCTAAATCATACAAATAAGATTTTTTTTTATAAAAAGGATAAGAACAAGAGGCTCACCAAGGTGGTGCCGGCGACGGGACGGTGCGGGCGATCGACGATGGTTAGGACGGGGAGGGGAAGGCACTAAGTAAACCACACCTACACATATGCAAACTAAGAAGTTAATTTGAGCTCAAATTGCATATAAATCAAATAAATTCCCACATAATTACTCCCAAACTAATACCCACAAATCACTATACTTATAGAGCATTGCACGACACTAGTAGAAAACAGACCTTTCGTCCAACCCTTTAGTCCCGGTTTGATTACGGCCCGGGACTAATGTGACCATTAGTCCCGGTTCCAACGGCTACGAGCGGTCTGGGGCACGGGCATCATTAGTCCCGGTTCATTTTCTACCTATAGTCCTGGTTTGTGATACAAACCGGGACTAAAGGGGTGGTGGCAGGCTGGTGTCAGGCTGGGGCCCCATGATCACCTTTAGTCCCGGTTTGTATCACAAACCGGGACTAGAGGTGGACCTTTAGTCCTGGTTTGTATAACCAACCGGGACTAAAGACGTCCCTATATAAACCCTTCATCCAGCCCGAGCCCATTCTCTCTGTTTTCCCCTTTCTCTCCTCTGTTCTTCCCCTTGCTCTCGAGCTCATCCTCCATTTTTGCCAAAGATTTGTCAAGATTTGAAGGCACCCCATCTATCCAAGTGTTCACAAAGGTTAGCAACTTTGTCCTTTCATCTCTCATTGCTAGATTAGCTCGTGCAATGCTCTATAATTAAGTATAGTGATTTGTGGGTTCTAGTTTGGGAGTAATTATGTGGGAGTTTATTTGATTTATATGCAATTTGAGCTCAAATTAACTTCTTAGTTTGCATATGTGTAGGTGTGGTTTACTTAGTGCCTTCCCGTCCCCGTCCTAACCACCGTCGATCACCCGCACCGTCCCATTGCCGGCACCACCTTGGTGAGCCTCTTGTTCTTATCCTTTTTATAAAAAAAATCGTATTTGTATGATTTAGATAGTTAATTGTATAATTTTCTTACATGTATGATTGTTTGTTATACATAGTGCCATGACTTTGATATCCGTCCCCGTCGGCCCCCGTCCGGTTTATGATTCGGATGTGGTATATATATTCTCTTTTATAACTATTTGTTGCATTGCGCGTTTATGACAATTATGCTCATCAAGTTGACATAGATATTTTTATCTAGGAGGTATGTGAACCGGAAATTGCAACCGACCCTCTTGTCGAGAAGTTAAATTTAGTTGAAAAAGAAAACGAGTATTTGAAAGAAAAATTGAAAAGAATTGAAGAAGAGAAGATGAAATTGGAGTTGTATATTGCCGATGTCGTCGATGATCACAAGATCAAGATGGATGCAATGCGCTTGAAGATTAGAAATATTAGAAACTATGCCGTTAATAAAGAGGCTTGGTATCATTATGCTGTTGGATCAATTATTACCTTAGTTGCGATTTTGATCGCATTTGTTGTTGCATTTAAATGCTTTAGCTAGATAGTTTTATGTTTTTTTATGAGAATAAGTGTGTATGAACTTTATGTATGAACTTGTATTAATTTGGTCTTTTCGGTGTTGTGTAATGAAGATGAGTCGGCAATGGATGTACGATGACCGACGCTCTCCCCAGTTCATTAATGGCGTGCATAGTTTTCTGCGTGCGGCTGAGGCAAACAAGCGGAATGGTTTTATGTGTTGTCCATGTGGTGTCTGTAAGAATGATAGGAATTACTCTAGCTCAAAATTCATTCACGTCCACCTGTTTACGTCCGGTTTCATGTCCGGATATAACTGTTGGACCAAGCACGGAGAAAGAGGGGTTCTAATGGAAGAGAATGAAGAAGAAGAGGATGATGACAACTATGCTGGGTTCCCTAAATACGATGGTACTACAATGGGGGAAGAGAATGAAGAACAAGAAGTTGAAGAAGAGGCATCAGATGAGCCCGCTGATGATCTTGGTCGGGCCATTGCTGATGCAAAGAGAAACTGCGAAACTGAACAGGAGAAGTTGAAGTTGCAGCGCTCGTTAGAGGATCACAAAAAATTGTTGTACCCAAATTGCGAAGATGACAAGAAAAAGCTGGGTACCACACTGGAATTGCTGCAATGGAAGGCAGAGAATGGTGTAGCTGACAAGGGATTTGAAAAGTTGCTGAAAATATTAAAGAAGATGCTTCCAAAGGACAACGAATTGCCCGACAGTACGTACGAAGCAAAGAAGGCTGTCTGCCCTCTAGGATTAGAGGTGCAGAAGATACATGCATGCCCTAATGACTGCATCCTCTACCGCGGTGAGGAGTACGAGAGTCTGAATGCATGCCCGGTATGCGGTGCATTGCGCTATAAGATCAGCCGCGATGACCCTGGTGATGATGTTGAGGGCGAGCGCCCCAGGAAGAGGATTCCTGCCAAGGTGATGTGGTATGCTCCTATAATACCACGGTTGAAACGTTTGTTCCAAAACAAAGAGCATGCCAAGTTGATGCGATGGCACAAAGAAGACCGTAAGAAAGACGGGAAGTTGAGAGTACCCGCTGATGGGTCGCAGTGGAGAAAAATCGAGAGAAAGTGGCGGGACTTTGCATATGACGCAAGGAACGTATGGTTTGGTTTAAGTGCAGATGGCATTAATCCTTTTGGGGAGCAGAGCAGCAATCATAGCACCTGGCCTGTGACTCTATGTATCTATAACCTTCCTCCTTGGTTGTGCATGAAGCGGAAGTTCATTATGATGCCAGTGCTCATACAAGGCCCCAAGCAACCCGGTAACGACATTGATGTGTACCTAAGGCCATTAGTTGAAGAACTTTTACAGTTGTGGGACATAAAAGGTGTACGTGTGTGGGATGAGCACAAACAGCAGGAATTTGACCTACGAGCAATGCTGTTTGTAACCATCAATGATTGGCCTGCTCTTAGTAAACTTTTAGGACAGACAAACAAGGGATACCATGCATGCACGCACTGTTTAGATGAGACCGAAAGTATATATTTGGATAAATGTAAGAAGAATGTGTACCTGGGACATCGTCGATTTCTTCCGATCAAGCATCTCTTAAGAAAGAAAGGCAAGCATTTCAAAGGTGAGGCAGATCACCGAAAGAAGCCTCGCCACCGTACTGGTGATGATATACTTGATATGGTCAAGGATTTAAAAGTAATCTTTGGAAAGGGTCCTGACGGACAATCTATTCCGAATGACGCTGACGGACACGCACCCATGTGGAAGAAGAAATCTATATTTTGGGACCTACCCTATTGGAAAGACCTAGAGGTCCGCTCTGCAATCGACGTGATGCACGTGACAAAGAATCTTTGCGTGAACCTGCTAGGCTTCTTGGGCGTGTATGGGAAGACAAAAGATACACCGGAGGCACGGGAGGACCAGCAACGTATGCACGGAAAAGACGGCATGCATCCAAAGCAGTATCAAGGTCCTGCCAGCTACGCTCTTACCAAAGAAGAGAAGGAAATCTTCTTTGAATGCCTGCTCAGTATGAAGGTCCCGTCTGGCTTCTCGTCGAATATAAAGGGAATAATAAATATGGCAGATAAAAAATTCCAAAACCTAAAGTCTCATGACTGCCATGTGATTATGACACAATTACTTTCGGTTGCATTGAGGGGGCTTCTACCGGACAACGTTCGATTAGCCATTGTGAAGTTATGTGCATTCCTCAAAGCAATCTCTCAGAAGGTAATCGATCCAGAAATCCTACCAAGGTTACAGAATGATTTGGTGCAATGTCTTGTCAGTTTCGAGTTGGTGTTCCCACCATCCTTCTTCAATATCGTGACGCACGTCCTGGTTCACCTAGTCGACGAGATTGCCATTCTGGGTCCTGTATTTCTACACAATATGTTCCCCTTTGAGAGGTTCATGGGAGTCTTAAAGAAATATGTTCATAACCGTGCTAGGCCAGAAGGAAGCATCTCCAAGGGCCATGAAACAGAGGAGGTCATTGAGTTTTGTGTTGACTTTATTCCTGACCTTAAGCCGATTGGTGTTCTCGAATCGCGGCATGAGGGCAGACTGGGTGGAAAAGGCACGCTAGGAAAGGATTTAGTAATATGTATGGACGGGCATTCTTGGGCGCAAGCACACTACACAGTTCTACAAAATTCCAGCTTGGTGGCTCCGTATATCGAGGAACACCTGGATAGTGTACGCTCCAAGAACCCGGAGCAGTCTGTGCCCTGGATCAAACGTACACACATGGCGTCATTCGGCGGTTGGTTGCAAACATGTCTCATGCATGACGACAGTGGTGTCCGCTTTGATGCAGCAAACACCAATAGGCCAAAGGACACATATTATGGTTACATAGAGGAGATATGGGAACTTGACTATGGACGTGATTTGAAGGTCCCTTTGTTTCGGTGCAAATGGGTCAATCTGACTGGAGGCGGGGTAAAGGAAGACCCGCGGTACGGAATGACAACAGTGGATCTCAACAATCTTGGGTACACAGACGAACCATTCGTCCTAGCCAATGATGTGGCGCAGGTTTTCTATGTGAAGGACATGTCTGCCAAGCCGAGAAAAAGAAAAGATAAGGAAGCGAATACATCATACGATGAGCCAAAGCGCCACATAGTTCTTTCAGGGAAAAGAAACATCGTGGGAGTGGAGGACAAGACAGACATGTCAGAAGATTATGAAAAGTTTCATGAAATTGCTCCCTTCACAGTGAAGACTTACCCAAGCATCCTCTTAAATGATGAAGATTGTCCATGGTTATAGCGCAAAGGGACACACACGAAGAAAAAGTTTTATACCCCAATATCCCACTCTGGGATGTGACCGGCTTCACCGTCATCACTTTCTTCTCTAGTGAATTTCCGGACTTATCTGGAAAGTCCCACTTCGGACAAACCGGAGGGAATCTTTGTAATAGTTAGGGTATATATATGTGTTTTGGCATTTGAAACGTGAAGGAACGCTATTTTTCATGCATTCATTGATTTTTTTGAGCTAAATGACCCTCAAATTGAAAAGCAGTACAAATGAACTCTGAAAAGGTTGAAACTAGGCATGGTATCATCATTTCACCCACATAGCATGTGCTAAAAAGTTGAGAGGGTTACGGCAAAAACTGGATGCACTTCGTGTACAAACTGGACAATCTCTTTCGAAGTATCAGGGTTTCGGACGAAAACTCGTCTGTTACAAAGGCATTTTATTTTTTAAAACTTATTTTAACTCCAGACTTTTTGTGCGTTCAATATGCACCATTCAAAGCCACGTCATCAATTTTCAACCCTTTCTGTCTTCATTGGCTATTTTTCATGCATTTATTGATTTTTTTGAGCTAAATGACCCTGAAATTGAAAAGCACTACAAATTAACTCTGAAAAGGTTGAAACTTGGCATGGTATCATCATTTCACCCACATAGCATGTGCTAAAAAGTTGAGAGGGTTACGGCAAAAATTGGATGCACTTCGTGTACAAACTGGACAATCTCTTTCGAAGTACCAGAGTTTCGGACGAAAACTCATCTGTTACAAAGGCATTTCATTTTTTTAAACTTATTTTAACTCCAGACTTTTTGTGCATTCAACATGCACCATTGAAAGCCACATCATAAATTTTCAACCCTTTCTGACTTCATTCGCTATTTTTCATGCATTTAATGATTTTTTTGTGCTATAAAACTAAAAGAGCTAAACAGAATCTGTTTTTGATTAAAACACATATTTAAATAACCTAAAAATTACCAAATTGAACATACTGATAAAACACACTAATATTAAACAGCAGGAAAAAGAATCACTCAAAAATCTATTTTTAAAGTAAAGTTATTCACAAACTAGTGATTCACACAAATTTCAAAGAATTCAAATTTAAACTATTCAAATTTGAAAACTACTGGCACTAACAGAATGTTTGTAATTTTTGTGACCTAAACCAAAAAGATTCACTCAAAAACTCTAAATATTTGGATGTAAGTAGAAACAAAAGAAAAAAATAAAGCAAAAAAAAAAAAACTGGAAAAGACCTTTAGTCTCGGTTGGATCCACCAACCGGGACTAAAAAGTTGACATAACATATGCAAAAAAGAAAAAAAATGCCCGCCTACTAGGCCACCACGGCCTGCATATGACTAGAAACCCAACTATATATGGGCCAGGATGCAGGCCCGCAGGGCTAGCAGGGCCCACAGGGCAGGGCAAACGGTAGGCATGTACGGCCTGCTTTAGAGAGGAGCTCGAGACGGCTATCGCAACGGGGCTTATAAACTGGTGCGAGTGCCTCTTGCTTGGCGAGGTGGGACTAAACTTCCACCACGCCAGGACCAACCCTTTAGTCCCGGTTGGAGCCACCAACCGGGACTAAAGGCCCCCTCCTGCGCTTAATTTGGGCCCGAAAACAGACCTTTAGTCCCGGTCTGTGGCTGTAACCGGGACTAAAGGCCCCCTCCCGCGCTTAATTTGGGCCCGAAAATAGACCTTTAGTCCCGGTTGCAGCCACGAACCGGGACTAAAGGTCCTTTAGTCCCGGTTCGTGGCTGCAACCGGGACTAAAGGTCGATCCTATATAACTGTCACCTAGCGTTTTCCACCGCCCAGGAGACAAATCGATCACCACGCCGCGAGGCTGCCCAAGTTCTCCGGTGATCCACACCGCTCGTCGACATCGCCGCTCCTCATCTCCAACCTCCTCCTCGCCGGTCTCCTCCGAGCCTCGCCGCCCCTCTCCTCGGCAACGCCGGTAAGGCCCAGGCCTCCCCCACCCTCTGTCCCCATCGCGCTCCGCCGCCCGCGCCGCCACGGATGTGCTCGCTGCTGTCGGCTCCGGCAACCCCGCGCCCCCCTGCCGCATCACGTGGATGCGCACGAGCCAGAGGCAAAGCTGTGAAGGAGAGGAAGGAGAGGAAGAGTGAAGTGCACGGCAGTGCAATCTCTGAACTTTGCCCAATTTCTGAATTTGTGCACAACAAGTGTTCGATAGCAATGCCAACAGTAGCTAGGCATTTTTCAAAATTTTAATTTTTTTTGTGGTGCTTCTCTGATGCATGGTTGAGGTGCTGTAAAAATTTCAGAATTGTTGGAGTAGTAGAGATTGGGTTTTGAGCAAGGAAACTGAATCTGGTCCAAATTTCATTTGAATGAAACTTGAAATTTTTGAACTAGTGGACAGATTCTTTTTGGAGAAATGAAGTGTGGGTACTAGCATCTAGCTGAGATAGTTTTTGCTGGTCTAGAAATGTTAGGGGGAATATAGTTCCTTTGCAAAACCAAAGGAGGTCATGAATTGATAGAATTTGGTTTTGTAATTGTTTGAATATTAATAAAAGAAGTTTTAATGAAATAAATGATGTTGGGTACTGTCCTAAGATAGAAGAAATGCTTGATGGAATTTTGTGAATGGAAATTGTGTTTTGAGAAGATCCTAGGTTCTCTTTTTTTGAAAGAAATGTTAATTAGATGGATTTATTATGTATTTTTGTGTGTAGATGAATGTTAATTAGATGGATTTATTATGTATTTTTGTGTGTAGATGAATGTTAATTAGATGAATGTTAGATGGATCAATGCTATAAAATGTTGTTCAAATTTGCCCATCTACTATAGTTGTAAAAGTTTATTAAATATGAGTAGCATAATAAAATGATAATTATTGCATAGGAATTTGTTTTCATAAGAATTTGTTCTCGACGTCGACGATGCCCGGCCCGCATCCTCATCGTCGATTCGGCGGCGACAACCTGCTTGTGAGGCGCCATGTCCGGGACTGGGCTCCGCCGGGCTGGCACTGGGAGGTGCTACCTTCCGGGGCGCGCAGCTTGGTGAGGAATCGGGCTCCCGTCGTTGACCCGGAGCTTCTTTGGTGGCGGTCGCGTGGGCCACTATCGGTGCGGAGGCAGCCGGCCCCCGAGGAGGTGGTACGTCGCCGTGTCAGGGAGGAGGACGGGCACGTCCGTCGCTACATGGTTGCGTTGGACGTCAGGTTCTCCAATACCTGGCAGGTTCTTCAGGGATCTCACCCGAGCTATGACCCTGTGATGGTTCCTTCTCTTTGGGTGTCCACCGCCTGCGCCTCAGGAACCGCGAGTCAACTGGATCATTCGATAATATTCGAGCTGTATTAGGTAGTGATGTTATATGATAATATTCGAGATGTATTAGTGATAATACTCGAGATGTATTCGAGATTATATTCGATAATATTCGATGATGCATTAACTGGATTATTCGAGATGTATTAGTGATATTATTCGAGATGCATTCTAATTTGAATACTAAATTGTTTTATCTTTCTTCTGGATTAGTTAAGCTATGGACACTAGCGGCAGAGACGACCATGATCAAGAGCATATCATGTTCGACATGATCCGAAACCCAGAGGGTGAACCTGAAGATGACGGCTCACAATATCTGAACGACGCCGGTGAGGGAATATTTGAGGAAGAACCAACAGACGAAGGGCACACAAACAATGATGGCGAAGGAAATGATCTTCAATTAACAAAGACCGGCGAGGTATATATAAGGCCTCTGGTGATCATTACATGTATTAATTGATTTGTATATATATATATATTAACGAATCTTTCTTCTTTTAGCCCTCCGGATCGAGCAAATCTTCTACAAGCAGGGCAGTACGAGGCCCGGCTAAAAAGTTGCCGCCTGGCATAAAGAACAACATTGATGAGATCAAACCAAATGGCGAACCGCTTGCTCCTAAAAAGAATGTGGACAAATTTACTCGTCGGTGCGGAGTTATTGTCAGGGACCAAATCCCGATCTCCGTTCAAGAATGGAATAAGCCAAAGGGAGATCGAGAAGTTAGTTTTGTCAACGAAAGAGCAAAAGATCTACTTTGGGAAATGCTCATGTCACATTTCACCCTACCAGAGCATTTAACAGATGCAGAACGGGAGAAAGTCAAGAAGAGTGCTCTTCAGAAGATGGCCACACAATTCCGCAACCACAAGAAAAGATTATGGGCCTGCTACGTCGAAGCAGGAAAGCAGACTCCAGAATTCACTGGAGCACTGGAGAAGGCAAAAGATCACTGGGACTTATTTGTGGAGTTCAAGGAATCGGAAGCAGCTAAGGAACGGTCGAGGATAAACAAGATCAATGGTGAGAAGAAACAGTTTCACCATGTTCTGGGGCCAGGTGGCTACAAGACTGGCCGGCCTAAGTGGGATGAATCTGAGGAAAAGATGATTGCTGCAGGGGTCACTCCAGCAACATTGGGTCGGCCCGACAGGTGCAGGACTTGGTTTTATGCGCATGGGGGAAAGTTGGACCCAAAGACAGGGGAGATTATGGTGCAGGCAAGTCTTAAAGAAGCCTCGGACGCTTTACTTGGTGCAATAGAAGCGGCTCGAACGGGGGCGTTCCAGCCCGAGAGAGAGAACGACGAGCTTACACGTGCCCTCGGGAATCCTGAACACCCGGGATGAACACGAGGCAAAGGCGTTGTTCCGTGGGTTGAGGGGTTTGCGGACTGGAACGTCAGTTACAGAAGCCGTGCGAGAAAGAAGAAGCAGGAGGAAGACAAGAAGAAGCAGGATGCAGACCGGCTTCAACAGCTAGAAGCAAAGCACGCGGAGTTCGAACGCGCTTTCATGCGGCAGCAGGAGTAGATCGACACACTTAGCCTGGAAAGGGCGTCTCAGCGGCAGCAGCAAGCAGATCCAGCATTGGATAGCACCGTCCCATCTATGCCGAAAAGCAGCGTGGGTTCCACAGGGGTCCCGGCCGATGATGCACTGCTGGCTCACTACCCCGTGGATGATATCCAAGAGACGACAAGTTGTGAGCTACACCTTCCACTGAAGAACATATCCATGAAGTGTTGGGGAACGGAGCATGAATTTCAAAAATTTCCTACGCTCACGCAAGATCTATCCATGGAGATGCATCGCTATGAGAGGGGAGAGTGTGTCTACATACCCTCGTAGACCGTTTAGCGGAAGCGTCTCACAACGCGGTTGATGTAGTCGAACAATCCTTCGAGCTCCACCGATCGAGTACCGAACGTACGGCACCTCCGAGTTCTACACACATGCAGCTCGGTGACGTTCCTCGCCTTCTTGATCCAGCAAGACGTCGAGGTAGTAGATGAGTTCCGTCAGTACGACGGCGTGGCGATGGTGACGGTGAAGTGATTCCGGCAGGGCTTTGCCTAAGCTCTCCGAAAATATGACCGAGGTGGAAAACAGAGATCGGGGCACCGCACACGGCTATGGGACAATTGTGTGTCTCCAAGGGGTGCCCCTCCTCCGTATATAAAGGAGGGAGGGAGGAGGCCAGCCCCCTAGGGGTGCGCCAAGTGTGGGGAGTCCTACTAGGACTCCTTAGTCCTAGTAGGATTCCACCTCCCATACGGAGTAGGAAAGGGGGAAGGGAGAGGGAAAGGAAAGAGGGGACTGTGCCCCCTCCCCTAGTCCAATTCGGTTTGGGCAAGGGGGGGCGCGCGCCTTCTCACGTGGCCTGCCTCTCCTTTTCCCGTATGGCCCAATAAGGCCCATTACTTCTCCCGATGAATTCCCATAACTCCCCGGTACTCCGAAAAATACCCGAATCACTCGGAACCTTTCCGATGTCCGAATATAGCCTTCCAATATATGAATCTTTACCTCTTAACCATTTCAAGACTTCTCGTCATGTCCGTGATCTCATCCGGGACTCCGAACAAACTTCGGTCACCAATCACATAACTCATATAATACTATATCGTCATCGAACCTTAAGTGTGCGGACCCTACGGGTTCGGGAATGATGTAGACATGACCGAGATGACTCTCCGGTCAATAACCAACAGCGGAACCTGGATGCTCATATTGGTTCCTACATATTCCACGAAGATCTTTATCAGTGAACCTCATATGAAACATATGTTGTTCCCTTTGTCCGGCGGTATGTTACTTGCCCGAGATTCGATCGTCGGTATCCAATACCTAGTTCAATCTCGTTACCGACAAGTCTCTTTACTCGTTCCGTAATACATCATCTTGCAACTAACTCTTTAGTCACGGTGCTTGCAAGGCTTCTGTGATGCTGTATTACCGAGAGGGCCCAGAGATACCTCTCCGATAGTCTGAGTGAAAAAACCCAATCTTGATCCATGCCAACTCAACAAACACTTTCGGAGATACCTGTAGTGCACCTTTATAATCACCCAGTTACGTTGTGACGTTTGATACACCCAAAGTATTCCTACGGTATCCGGGAGTTGCATGATCTCATGGTCAGAGGAATGTGTATTTGACATAGTGAAAGCAATAGCATTAAACTGAACGATCATATGCTATGTTGACGGTTGGGTCATGTCCATCACATCATTCTCCTAATGATGTGATCCCGTTATCAAATGCCAACTCATGTCCATGGTCAGGAAACCTTGACCATCTTTTGATCAACGAGCTAGTCTAGTAGAGGCATACTAGGGACATAGTATTTTTCTATTATCCACACATGTATTTAGTTTCCGGTCAATACAATTCTAGCATGAATAATAAACTATTATCATGAACGGGGAAATATGATAATAACTAATTTATTATTGTCTCTAGGGCATATTTCCAACAGTCTCCCACTTGCACTAGAGTCAATAATCTAGATTACATCTCCATGTAATTAACACTTAATCAGTTCTAAAGCTGGTCATGTTTTGCTTGTGAGAGAGGATTTAGTCAACGGGTCTGCAATATTCAGATCCGTGTGTTCTTGGCAAATCTCTATGTTATATGTAGATGCTGCTACCACACTCTGTTTGGAGCTACTCCAAAAGATTTCCCCACTATACTTATCCGGTCTGAGACTCACAGTCTTTCGGATCAGTGTTTAAAGCTTGCATCGACGTAACCCCTTACGATGAACTCTTTATCATCTCTATTCCTGAGAAATTCTTCCTTAGTCATCTTAAGGATAATTTGACCGCTGTCCAGTGATCTACTCCTGGATCACTTTGGTACCTCTTTTGCCAGACACATGGCAAGGCACACAGCTTGGCATACTTTATAGAACCTACGGCCGAGGCATAGGGGATAACCTTCATCCATTCTATTTATTTTGCCGTGGTCGAGATTTGAGTCTTACTCAACTTCACACCTTTCACCACAGTCAAGAACTCCTTCTTTGACTGATCCATTTTGAACTTCCTCAAAATCTTGTCAAGGTATATGTTTTGTGAAAGTCATATGAGGCGTCTCAATCTATCTCTATAGATTTTGATGCCTAACATGTAAACAACCTTTACCTAGATCTTCAAGTCTTACTCCACTTCACACCAGCCAAGAACTTATTTCTTTTGACTTGATCCATTTTGAACTTCTTCAAAATCTCATCAAGGTGTGTGAGAATCTTTTATCAGGTGTCTTGATCTATCTCTATAGATCTCGATGCCCAAACCGTGGATAACTCAAAAACAGGTTTTTATTGAAAAACTCCTTTCAATTAATTCTTTATGCTTTCCAGAAATTCTACATCATTTCCAATCACATATACTTATTAGAAATGTTATAGAGCTCCCACTCACTTTGTTGTAAATACAAGTTTCTCCATAAACTTGCATAAACCCAAACGCTTTGATCACTTTATCAAAGCGAGTATTCCAGCTCCGAGATGCTTGCACCAGTCCATAGATGGATCGCTGGAGCTTGCATACTTTGTTAGCACCTTTAGGATCGACAAAACCTTCCGGTTGCATCATATACAATTCTTCCTTAAGGAATCCATTAAGGAATGCCGTTTTGACGTCCATTTGCCAGATTTCATAATCATAAAATGCGGCAATTGCTAACATAATTCTGACAGACTTTAGCATCGCTACGGGTGAGAAAGTCTCATCGTAGTCAACTCCTTGAACTTGTCGATAACCTTTAGCAACAAGTCGTGCTTTATAGACGGTGACATTACCATCAGCGTCCGTCTTCTTCTTAAAGATCCATTTTATTTTTAATAGCTCGCCGTTCATCGGGCAAGTCTACCAAAGTCCACACTTTGTTCTCATACATGGATCTAATCTCGGATTTCATGGCCTCAAGCCATTTGTCGGAATCCGGGCTCGCCATCGTTTCTTCATAGTTCGTAGGTTCACCGTTGTCTAACAACATGACCTCCAAGACAGGATTGCCGTACCAATCTGGTGCGGAGCGTGTCCTGGTTGACCTACGAGGTTCTGTAGCAACTTGATCCGAAGCTTCATGATCATCATCATCTACTTCCTCTCTGGTCTGTGTCGGTGTCACAGAAATTTCTTTCTGTGGCGTACTACTATCCAGAGGAGGTACAATTACCTCATCAAGTTCTACTTTCCTCCCACTCACTTCTTTCGAGAGAAACTCCTTCTCTAGAAAGGATCCATTCTTAGCAACGAATACTTTGCCTTCGGATCTGTGGTAGAAGGTGTACCCAACGGTCTCCTTTGGGTATCCTATGAAGACGCACTTATCCGCTTTGGGTTCAAGCTTATCAGGCTGAAGCCTTTTGACATAAGCATCGCAGCCCCAAACTTTCAGAAACGACAGCTTAGGTTTCTTTCCAAACCATAGTTCATACGGTGTCGTCTCAACGGATTTAGACGGTGCCCTATTTAAAGTGAATGCAGCTGTCATTAATGCATAACCCCAAAATGATAGTGGCAAATCGGTAAGAGACATCATAGAACGCACCATATCTAATAGAGTATGATTACGACGTTCGGACACACCATTACGCTGTGGTGTTCCAGGTGGCGTGAGCTGTGAAACAATTCCACATTGTCTTAAGTGATTGCCAAACTCATAACTCAAATATTCTCCTCCACGATCAGATCGTAAGAACTTTTTTTTCTTGTTACGATGGTTCTCTACTTCACTCTGAAATTCTTTGAACTTTTCAAATGTTTCAGATTTATGCTTCATCAAGTAGACATAGCCATATCTACTCAAATCATCTGTGAAAGTGAGAACATAACGATATCCACCGCGCGCCTCAACACTCATCGGACCGCATACATCGGTATGTATTATTTCCAATAAGTTGGTTGCTCGCTCCATTGTTCCGAAGAACGGAGTTTTAGTCATCTTGCCAATAAGGCACGGTTCACATGTCTCAAATGATTCATAATCAAGAGATTCCAAAAACCCATCTGCATGGAGTTTCTTCATGTGTTTAACACTGATATGACCTAAGCGGCAGTGCCACAAATATGTGGTACTATCATTATCTTTTGGCATTCGTGTTATGAACATATGTATTACTACGATCAAGATTCAATAAACCTTTCATTTTAAGTTCATGATCATCAATGATATTATCCAAATAGAATAACAATTATTCTCTGAAATTGAATAACCGTCTTGCAATAAACACTATCAGATATAATGTTCATGCTTAACGCAAGCACCAAATAACAATTATTTAGGTTCATCACTAATCCTGAAGGTAGAGAGAGCGTGGCGATGGTGATCACATCAACCTTGGAGACACTTCCAATGCACATCGTCACCTCGTTCTTTAGCTAGCCCTCGTTTATTCCGAAGCTCCATGTTTCAAGTTGCAAGCAACTGAACAAGTATCAAATACCCAGGTGCTCCTACGAGTACTAGTAAGGTACACATCAATAACATGTATATCAAATATCTTTGTTGACATTGCCAGTCTTATTATCTGCCAGTTACTTTGGGGAAGTTCCGCTCCTTGTGACATTTCCCTTTGCAATGGGAGCACTAAGTCTCAGGTTTGGTTCAGCCTTGGGTTTCTTCGCGTGAGCGGCAACTGTTTTACCGTTCTTCTTGAAGTTCCCTTTTCTTTCCCTTGCCCTTCTTGAAACTAGTGGTCTTATTAACCATCAACACTTGATGCTCCCTTTTTTGATTTCTACATCCGCAGATTGTAGCATCGCGAATAGCTTAAGGATCTTCTATCCCTTGCATGTTTATAGTTCATCACGAAGATCCAGTAGCTTAGTGATAGTGACTGGAGAACTCTATCAATCACCACTTTATTCGGAAGTCTAACTCCCACTTGATTCAAGTGTTTGAAGTACTCAGACATTCTGAGTACATGCTCACTAACGGAGCTGTTCTCCTCCATCTTGTAGCTATAGAACTTGTCGAAGGTGTCATACCTCTCGACCCGGGTGTGAGCTTGAAAAACAAATTTTCAGCTCTTGGAACATCTCATATGCTCCGTGTTGCTCAAAACATATTTGGAGCTCCGGTTCTAAGCCGTAAAGTATGGCGCACTGAACTATCGAGTAGTCATCTTTTCTTGTCTGCCAGACGTTCATAACGTCCTCGGACGAAGCCGTAGGGGTATTTCACTGAGCGGTGCATTAAGGACATAAGCCTTCTGTGCAGCAGTGAGGACAATCCTCAGATCACGGACCTAGTCCGCATAGTTGCTTCCATCAACTTTCAACTTCGTTTTCTCTAGGAACATAATAAAAACAGGGGAACTATAGCGCGGTCTATTGATCTACAACATAAAATTGCAAAGATTATTTAGACTATGTTCATGATAATTGAAGTTCAATTAATCAAATTACTTAAGAACTCCCACTTAGATTAACATCCCTCAAGTTGTCTAAGTGTAACATGATCCACATCAACTAAACCACGTCCGATCATCACGTGAGGTGGATTAGTTATCAATGGTGAACATCTTTCATGTTGATCATATCTACTATATGACTCATGTTCGACCTTTCGGTCTCTTGTGTTCCGAGGCCATGTCTGTACATGCTAGGCTCGTAAAGTTTAACCCAAGTATTCTGCGTGTGTAAAACTGGCTGACACCCGTTGTATGCGAACGAAAGAATCCATCACACCCGATCATCACGTGGTGCTTAGAAGCGTCGAACCTTCGCAACGGTGCATACTAGGGGAGAACACTTATCTTGAAATTTAGTGAAGGGATCATCTTATAATGCTACCGTCGTCCTAAGCAAAATAAGATGCATAAAAGGATTAACATCACATGCAATTCAATATATGTGACATGATATGGCCATCATCGTCTTGTGATTTTGATCTCCATGAGCAAAGCACCGTCATGATCTCCATCGTCACCGGGTTGACACCTTGATCTCCATCGTAGCGTCGTGACACCTTGATCTCCATCGTAGCGTCGTGACACCTTGATCTCCATCATAGCGTCGTGGTCGTCTCGCCAATTATTGCTATTACTACTACTACTGCTAACTCATAGCGGTAAAGTAAAGCAATTACATAGCGTTGGCATTGCATACAATAAAGAGACAACCATAAGGCTCCTGCCGGTTGCCTGATAATTTACAAAACATGATCATCTCATACAACAACTTATATCACATCATGTCTTGGCCATATCACATCACCAGCATACCCTGCAAAAACAAGTTAGACGTCATCTACTTTGTAGTTGCAAGTTTTACGTGGCTGCTACGGGTTTGCAAGAACCGTTCTTACCTACGCAAAACCACAACGTGGTGTAGTGATTGCTTTTTGATCTTCTAAAAGAACCCTCTTCATTGAAACCGATTCAACTAAAGTGAGAGAGACAGACACCCGCCAGTCATCTTTATGCAACGAGTGCACGTAGCGGTGAAACCTGTCTCGCGTAAGCGTACGCGTAATGTCGGTCCGGGCCGCTTCATCTCACAATACCGCCGAATCAAGTATCAACTAGTAACGGCAAGCAATATGTATACACCCACGCCCACAACTCGTTTGTGTTCTACTCGTGCAAATCACATCTACGCATAGACCTGGCTCGGATGCCACTGTTGGGGAACGGAGCATGAATTTCAAAAATTTCCTACGCTCACGCAAGATCTATCCATGGAGATGCATCGCTATGAGAGGGGAGAGTGTGTCTACGTACCCTCGTAGACCGTTTAGCGGAAGAGTCTCACAACGCGGTTGATGTAGTCGAACAATCCTTCGAGCTCCACCGATCGAGTACCGAACGTACGGCACCTCCGAGTTCTACACACGTGCAGCTCGGTGACGTTCCTCGCCTTCTTGATCCAGCAAGACGTCGAGGTAGTAGATGACTTCCGTCAGCACGACGGCGTGGCGACGGTGACGGTGAAGTGATTCCGGCAGGGCTTCGCCTAAGCTCTCCGAAAATATGACCGAGGTGGAAAACGGAGATCGGGGCACCGCACACGGCTATGGGACAATTGTGTGTCTCCAAGGGGTGCCCCTCCTCCGTATATAAAGGAGGGAGGGAGGAGGCCGGGCCCCTAGGGGTGCGCCAAGTGTGGGGATTCCTACTAGGACTCCTTAGTCCTAGTAGGATTCCACCTCCCATACGGAGTAGGAAAGGGGGAAGGGAGAGGGAAAGGAAAGAGGGGGCTGCGCCCCCTCCCCTAGTCCAATTCGGTTTGGGCAAGGGGGGGCGCGCGCCTTCTCACGTGGCATGCCTCTCCTTTTCCCGTATGGCCCAATAAGGCCCATTACTTCTCCCGGTGAATTCCCGTAACTCCCCGGTACTCCGAAAAATACCCGAATCACTCGGAACCTTTCCGACGTCCGACTATAGCCTTCCAATATATGAATCTTTACCTCTCGACCATTTCGAGACTCCTCGTCATGTCCGTGATCTCATCCGGGACTCCGAACAAACTTCGGTCACCAATCACATAACTCATATAATACTATATCGTCATCGAACCTTAAGTGTGCGGACCCTACGGGTTCGGGAATGATGTAGACATGACCGAGACGACTCTCCGGTCAATAACCAACAGCGGAACCTGGATGCTCATATTGGTTCCTACATATTCCACGAAGATCTTTATCGGTGAACCTCATATGACAACATACGTTGTTCCCTTTGTCCGGCGGTATGTTACTTGCCCGAGATTCGATCGTCGGTATCCAATACCTAGTTCAATCTCGTTACCGGCAAGTCTCTTTACTCGTTCCGTAATACATCATCTTGCAACTAACTCTTTAGTCACGGTGCTTGCAAGGCTTCTGTGATGCTGTATTACCGAGAGGGCCCACAGATACCTCTCCGATAGTCGGAGTGACAAATCCCAATCTTGATCCATGCCAACTCAACAAACACTTTCGGAGATACCTGTAGTGCACCTTTATAATCACCCAGTTACGTTGTGACGTTTGATACACCCAAAGTATTCCTACGGTATCCGGGAGTTGCATGATCTCATGGTCAGAGGAACGTGTATTTGACATAGTGAAAGCAATAGCATTAAACTGAACGATCATATGCTATGCTGACGGTTGGGTCATGTCCATCACATCATTCTCCTAATGATGTGATCCCGTTATCAAATGACAACTCATGTCCATGGTCAGGAAACTTTGACCATCTTTTGATCAACGAGCTAGTCTAGTAGAGGCATACTAGGGACATAGTATTTGTCTATTATCCACACATGTATTTAGTTTCCGGTCAATACAATTCTAGCATGAATAATAAACTATTATCATGAACGGGGAAATATGATAATAACTAATTTATTATTGCCTCTAGGGCATATTTCCAACATGAAGGTAGCGGACGGCTATGCTTTACCAAATCCCCCTGAAGCAGCGTTCCACGGCAATCCGATTCCACCTGGCTATGCTCGTGTCGGGGTGGATGAAGTTCTGTCGGCATATGACTCACTACAGCTTGATTTTCCTGGAGGTCAAGGGGAGCAGACACTGGGAGAAGCCAAACGTGGTATCATTGTATGGAGGAAGGATTGCATCGTCTTTCCAAACTCGACGCCAAGGGCACTGACTCCTCCTCCAAGTCCGCCGCATCAGCCGACTCCTCCTCTAAGTCCGCCGCGTCAGCCGACTCCTCCTCCATGTCCGCCGCGTCAGCCGACTCCTCCTCCAAGTCCGCCGCGTCAGCCGACTCCTCCTCCAAATCCGCCGCGTCAGCCGACTCCAGCCCACCCCGAGACGGAGCCCAGCACGAGTTCGCAATATCGAGTTCTACAGTGTCAGCGGACTCCCAAGCGGAAGAGAGCACCAAACAAGAAACCCGAGCCTCCTGCCAAAAAGAAGTTAGCTTACGAGATGACTGAGGAGGAAAACAAACGGGTCGTGGATGCCCAAGTGAAGGCCCATTTTGCACCGAAACCGCCCCCGCCGCCGAAGGAGAAAATACCTGAGAAAGTCATACAACACTTTGTGGATCTTGCTAAACCGGCTATGGAGAAAAGTGATTCAGACTATGAGCGCTCTATTAAGAAGTCATATCATGCACAAAAATATAAGGAGTCGAGCCTTACAACAGGTAGTAATAAAAGTGGGAAAACGGTTCCCCAACTGGGAGAACAGGCAGTGCAATCGATCCCCCCGCTCAAGGTGAGTACCACTGATAAGCCGGTAATAACCGACGCTGCTAGACAGATGGCTAGAGAGGCCGGTGTCACTGTTGAACAACTCCTAGGCATCGAGGATCTTCCCACGAATATTGATGAGAAGGATCTAGCATGGAAATACGTCCACGGGAACCCTCTGGTCAGGCCTGAGGAGGTCGAGCTTCTACCAACGCAGATGCGCAGATTGCATGACTGGTACCTGAGAGAAGTAAAGGCCGGGCGAGAGAGCCTCATGGTGAAAGTCAAGCCAGAGCATTACTACCATGGAAAAGATGTGTGGATTGAATTGCCAAAACTTTTTCAGTTATACAATCAAGACGCACTGGACAAATCTCTCGTCAGTTGCTATTGTCTGTAAGTGATTTCTTTCTGTAATTTAAGTCTCTAGCTCAGCTCGTTCATTGCCTGTAATTATCCTCACTATATTCTTTTGTGTGGTATTATGCATATTGAAGATTTCTGAAATGAAAAGAGATGGAGTCTATGGCATTGGGTTCATTGACCCAAATACCATTTATGAACAAGTGTTAGAAAAAGAACCCAAAGACACAGAGGCCAACTTGCTAATGTTTTTGACGGAACTAAATGCCAGACCAGAGATAGTATTTCCTTACAACTTCAAGTGAGTGTTACTGTCTTGTACTATAAATTCTATTTTGCTTACTCGATGTTAAGTATAGTTGATGAGTTATGCATGCCCGCTTATACAAACGTGTGCGCAGTTTCCACTGGATCCTGCTAATCATTAGAGTTGATGAGGGAAAAGTTGAAGTACTGGACTCACTAACTAGAGACCCTAAAGAATACTACGACCTGAAGTTGATGCTCGACAGGTAATTTCAATCATTATCGCACTATGTCGGCATCTTTAGTTCATTTCCTGATATCAAGTAATTAATAACTCCTTTATTCATTTTCTTTGCCGGGCGGGGTTTGGAAAACGTTCATCAAAGTGGTTGTCGGTCAATGGAAACCAAGCCTGAAATGGTGGCGACCAAGGGTAATTAAGTAGTACTAGCTAGCTAGCTATGTCCGCGCATCTCTTTAATTCTAGTTTCAATACCATTATCATGCTTGATTATTATCTGATTGAATTCTATTCTCGTAAAGTGCTTGAGGCAGGCACCGGGAAATAATTTATGTGCATACTACGTTTGCGAGAACATTCGCATTATTATCAACGAAAGGAGCAGAGATGCAAGAAATCTTTGGGTACGTAAATACTATTCACAATTCTTTTTATCACTATCTAATATATATACACACAACTAATATATTCATATTGATCTCCTTCTTTAAAGATGAAAGAGATGCGGGATCAGCTCCTACCAACGGACCGCATACGAGCACTTCAAGAGGAAATGGCGGGATTTTTGCTTAAGCAGGTCATCTCTCCGGACGGAGAATACCATTTCACCTAATGCCTGCATGTAATGATCTGCAAGTTGTAGGAGAAACTGTATATACCAAATTGTATATAGCAAATTGTATATATATATATATATATATATATATATATGTGTGTGTGTGTGTGTGTGTGTGTGTGTGTGTGTATGCATGGTCGTACGAGAAATTCTATGATATATGATTGGTTCTACGAGAAATTCTATTATATATGCATAACGTGTACAGTATGTAGTAGCGTAAAATATGTTTGAAATGAAAAAGAATTAAATGGAAAACACAAAAGGAAAAGGAAAAATAAACAATAAACCCTAAACCCCTAAACCCCTAAACCTTTAGTCCCGGTTGGTGTCACCAATCGGGACTAAAGGTCCTCCAGCCCCAGCGCACAAGCGCAGCCACGTGGAGGGCCTTTAGTCCCGGTTTGTGACCAACCGGGACTAAAGGTGGGGGGCCTTTAGTCCCGATTGGGCTGTCCCGGTTGGAAAACCGGGACTACAGGCCCTTCCCAACCGGGACTAAAGGCCCGTTTTCTACTAGTGCGAGCTAATCTAGCAATGAGAGATGAAAGGACAAAGTTGCTAACCTTTGTGAACACTTGGATAGATGGGGTGCCTCAAATCTTGACAAATCTTGGCAAAAATGGAGGATGAGCTCGAGCAAGGGGAAGAGAACAGAGGAGAGAAAGGAGAAAACAGAGAAAGGAGAGCTTGGTCTCGGGCTAGACGAAGCACTATATATAGTGATATCTTTAGTCCCGGTTGGTGATACCAACCGGGACTAAAGGGTCTCGCAGGGGCCCCAGCCTGACGCCAGCCTGCCACCACCCCTTTAGTCCTGGTTGGTAACACCAACCGGGACTAGAGGTCACAAATGAACCGGGACTAAAGCCTAGCCGTTGGAACCGGGACTAGTGGTCACATTAGTCCCGGTCCAAAACCCGACCGGGACTAATGCTCCGGATGAAAGGTCTGTTTTCTACTAGTGCGCAGTGGTCCTCAGCCTTGGGTGGTGCTCCCTGCTCCCTTGCCGGCATGGTGCTCGATAGTGCACGACGGCGATTGTTACGTCTGGTGGCTCTGCTCTTGGTCTGCCATGGGCGGATCTGATCTAGCGGCTGCTGTTTTGGCCACCGGTGGCCTCCACAAGGTGCGGCTGGCTGCTCTGCATCTCTTGATGGGCTGACCTTGGTTTGGTGGTCTTGCCAACGCCCGGTGTGGGTCGTTGAGGATGTGTTTGGAAGCTCCGGTGAAAAAACTGTCTTGGTCTTCGGCCTATGACCAGCAATGGCGACGTCTGCAGGCGTTGTGGACCTTCCTGGAGGCATCACTGTTTTACTTCCTCACCCCTCGCGCACAGGCTGGTCGATGCAGCTCCAGGGGAAACTCTAGATCCATGTGATCAAACGAAGACGGTGCATTGGCGTCGTATCCCCTCTTGAGGGCTTTGTCGTTGGAGCGGGGAATTGGCAAGAGGGACAGGTGGAAGATGGTGGTGTTGGTGTCAAGGCTTCTGTGGCAATGATGGCGAAGGCAAGCGAAGTCGGAGGCATGGCAATGGTTGCGGTAACCGGCTCTTCTCCGATGTGTCCATGTGATTACCTTGAATTGTTTTGTTGTGGTGAAGTCGGAACTACGGCGGTGGGCCCCTGTGGCAACGGTGACATGCAGCAATTGGTTTGTTCGATGGTCTCCCACGGCGCCAGTTGTGCATAGTTCTCCTTCGGAGCTGTCCATCAGAGTCGGAGCTGCGCTGCCTTCAATGCGGGTGGCTGGGTCTGGCACGGGTCGTCTTGTGTTTCCACACAGTCTCTACGGTGAGGGTGGGGTCGAGGTTCGTCTTCGGTGAAGTTGGAGTAGCTTGCTCTGTGTCTAGGGAGGGCGATGACATCTGTCGGGGATAAGTGATGATGATGACGTCAGAGTGTATCTTGGTGAGGTCCTCTTTGCTAAGGTGTGTGGGGGGCATCATTTGTGTGCCACTCGGAGGTTTGTGACGGTGTTAGCCCGGTTTTCCGTTAATTAACCGGGCAACTCTCTTTTGCTTAATTAATGGATGAGACAAATTAATCTTTTGCCTCCGTTTAAAAATAAGTAGAGAGAGTAAGGAGAGTTTGCAGCGCTTGTGATCCTTGGAGTGCTGGCAATGGCTACTTGTAATTTTCTCTTTGCTGGTTAGTGCAATGGCGTGGTATGTTCATGTATGGTAGCCAGCGGCGCCATTGACGAACTCTGGGTCAATCTAGTCCATGCATGGTACAGGCTCAGTCCATACAAGCAGGCATGCATGCATTTGCACCGTTGACACCGCGGCGCCGTCGGGAGCAGCTGCATGTGCAACATGTACCACTGGCTAATCATACGTACGTAGTTTACCGAGTCAAAGAATTAAGATTCGTTTCCATTTCGCCTCAGTGGGATGATAGCTATGCTATACGTGCCATGCCAGTACTTAATTTGGTGTAACGTACGAGTATTTTCGTCCCAGTAGCACAATGGAGCGATCAACGCGGGGAGCAATGGCGGCCCGGTCGTTGCTGCTCCTGCTCCTCGGCCTCGCCGGCGTGCTTCGAGTTCGCGGCCAGCGCGCGCCCGACAGCACCGGTGAGCTTAATGCATTTACACCTCTGAATTACACTGTTTCTTCACATCCACACGTCTCAGTGCATTGAGCATACGCGCAGGTTTCGTCAGCATCGACTGCGGCCTGCCGGAGCAGGCCGGCGGCTACGTGGAGTCGTGGACGCCGCCACCAAGCTGCCGTACGTCCCGGACGGCGCCTACACCGACGCCGGCTCCAACCACAACATCTCCCCTGAGTACATCAGGCCGTCTTTATCGAAACGCTACCTGAACGTCCGTAGCTTCCCCGGCGCGGCCCGGAGCTGCTACACGCTCCCGTCGACCGTTGCCCGGGGGTCCAAGTACCTGCTCCGGGCGACCTTCATGTACGGCAACTACGACGGTCTCGGCAAGCTCCCCGTCTTCGACCTCCACCTGGGCGTCAACTTCTGGCGGACCATGAACATCACCAAGGCCGACAAGGCGCAGATGGCCGAGATCATCGCCGTCGTCCCGGACGAGTCCGTGCAGGCCCGTCAGGAACACGCTGTACCCGCAGGCGAACGCGACGCAGGCGCTGGTCCTCGTCGACCGGAGCAACTTGGGCGTCAGCGGCGCCGCGCTGGTCAGGTACCCGGAGGACCCGTACGACCGCGTGTGGATCCCGTGGAGCGAGATCGACACGGACGAGTGGGCGGAGATCTCGACGCCGGAGAAGGTGAAGGAGCTGTCCGACCTCCGCTTCAAAGCGCCGTCAGCCGTGATGCAGACCGCCATCACGCCGCGCAACGGCTCCAGGTCGGCGTCGTCCAGGACCATCGAGCTGTCGTGGGACGCGGCGCCGAACCACGCCTACCCCGACCCCGGGGTCATCGGCATCGTGTACTTCGCGGAGCTGGAGGTCGTGGCCGGGGGCGGCGTGCGCCAGTTCGAGATGGACCTCAATGGCAAGCTCTGGGGCAAGGCCCCCTTCACGCCGCAGCACCTCATCTGCGACGCCTTCTTCAATAGCGAGGCCCACCGGGGGTTCGGCGGCCACTACAACATCACCCTCAAGGCCACGGCGAACTCCACGCTGCCGCCGACCATCAACGCCGCCGAGTTCTTCTCCGTCGTCTCCACGGCCAACGTCACCACGGACGCCAAGGATGGTAACTGGAATTCTCACGGTATCACTAGATAGGGACATTATTTGATGACTGATCTCTTTGTCTTGTGGTACTGAATTTTGTGACAGTTGCGGCCATGGCTGCGATCAAGGCAAAGTATGAGGTGAAGAAGAACTGGGCGGGTGACCCGTGCGCTCCCAAGACTCTGGTGTGGGAAGGGCTGGACTGCAGCTATGCCATTTCAATGCCTCTAAGAATCACAAGATTGTAAGTTCTGAGTTCAGTTCTCTTGCAGGGATGACAAATCTGTCCAACAATAAACAAAGGTGATATATGATATATCACGCTGTCTCTCTGAAGTCTGAACCATTTGTGTGTGTGTTTCTGCAGAAATATGTCATTTGGCGGTTTGAGCGGCGGCATACCATCCCATTTCGCCAATCTCAAAGCAATCAAGTATTTGTAAGTAGGAAATTCTAAATCCCTTTTGACAGTCAATTTAATTTGTGAGTTTTACTCAAGCATATGTATGCCTGTTTGTTTATTCAGGGACTTGTCATACAACAACTTTACAGGACCAATTCCTAATGCTCTTTCTGAACTACCCTTCCTCGTGGTGCTGTAAGGAATCCTCACCTCCATAATTATGTTGACTTTGATGTCAAATAAATAGTTTTGTTTCATAATTTCAACTTAATCTGAATATTCTTCTACAACTTGGAACTTATTAATGAATGGTGTTTGGTCCCTTAGGGACTTGACTGGCAACCAGCTTAATGGATCCATCCCCTCCGGGCTTATGAAGAGAATTCAAGATGGCTCCCTGACTCTAAGGTGAACCAATTTCATTCCCGTTAGTTCCCGTGTTACTGCTTTTACAAAAAAAAAATTAGAATATGCACGAGTGTGCGTATCATGCATTAAAGAGAGAGGTGGGGAAAGAACCCCGTCCGCGCGAAAAGTTTACATGTAGTTACAACACTACTCCACCAATCGGCTAACAAAGGCCATACAAGAACAGTCAACTACTCGCCCTAGTCCACCTAGAAAGCATAGCCAGGAAGTTCAAGTAATCGTCCTTGAACATTCCTGCTAGCTTCCACGCTCTACCCTCGGTCTCGATTCGGGATACAACTAATGCGGCCGAGGGAGGGGCCCCATCAAATACAACCGGGTTTACACTTGGCTTGCCAAAATCACTAAACATTTATTTCTCCATTTTGATAGATATGGCAAAAATCCAAACCTTTGCAGCAACGGTGCTTCTTGCGAGCCCACCAAAAAGAAGAACAAATCTATGCTTGCCGTGTACATTGTTGTTCCAATACTTGCAGTTGTGGTGATAGGAGCACTGGCAGTGCTACTTCTTCTCATAATGAGAAAAAAGCAAGGTGAGACAAGGGGTCAAAACATCAAATGCAACTGCAAGCAACAATGGGATGGGTAATATTTACAGTTTCTTGTGACTGGTCACCTAATGAAGGATCAAGAAAGGGCAGTGTGAAGCCACAGAACGAGGCCGGTGGTGCATTCGCAGTCGCAGAACGGCGACACGCACAGCCTGTTGCAGCTGGACAACCGTCGGTTCACGTACAAGGATCTGCAGGCCATGACGGGCAACTTCAAGATGGTGCTCGGCCGGGGAGGATTCGGCTCCGTGTACGACGGGTTCTTGCAGGATGGCACGCAGGTGGCGGTCAAGCTGCGGTCTGAGTCCTCTAGTCAAGGCGTCAGAGAGTTCCTCACAGAGGTAAGTGTCATCCGTCACCGGTTTGAGGGATGTTTTGTAGGGAATTGTTGTGTGTAAACAATTCTTCTATTCTTGCTCAGGCTCAGACCTTGACAAAGATTCACCATAAAAATCTTGTGTCCATGGTTGGTTACTGCAAGGATGGCGAGTACATGGCGCTTGTCTACGAGCATATGTCTGAAGGAAACCTGGAGGAAAAACTCAGAGGTGTGTACTATTTGATTATGTGCATTTAGTGGTTTTTTTATCTCAAATAAAACCATGGTTTTAAATAGCGCGCTATAGCTCCGCTATAGCACGCTATAGCGTTTAAAAGAGGTCTTGCGCTAAGCGACTTTGGTTCAAACGCATGAACAAACATTTTAAATAGCGCGCTATAGCACCGCTATAGCACGCTATAGCGTTTCGAAGAGGTCCGCCGCTAAGAGGCTTAGCGCGCTATTTAAAACTATGAATAAAACTCTAGCGGAAACCTTTGCGAGGAACCATTTGAGTTGTCGGGTAGTCCCATCATCATACTGATAAGCGCTCTTCTATCTTTTGTAGGGAAAGATAGCAACAGTAGATCTTTAACTTGGAGGCAAAGGCTTCGTATTGCAATGGAGTCTGCGCAAGGTATTCTTCCGATGTGAAACTTGGTCTTTAATTTTTCGTTGCTAATTTCCATCTATTTGTTTCGTTGGAAGCCAAATTTTACATGATCGCAACTTGGTAATGTGATTGTTGTTGACATCGCATTGATGCGATGTGCCTACAGGGCTGGAATATCTACACGTTGCATGCAGCCCAGCCTTTGTGCATCGGGACGTGAAGACATCAAACATCCTATTGAATGTGAATCTCGAGGCCAAGGTCTCTGACTTTGGCTTGCTCAAGGCTTTCAATCAAGACGGTGACACACATGTATCCACAGCCAGGCTGGTTGGCACACACGGCTACCTTGCCCCTGAGTAAAAGACATCATACCATTTTCTAGTTGCTTTTGCTTACAATTTTGAGTGTATTAATTAACCAATCTCAATTGATCAACCATAGTAAAAGCACATCTAATATACCATGCATCGGCTTGTGTGAAGGTACGCGGCAGCCCTGCAGCTGACCGAGAAAAGTGACGTATACAGATTTGGTGTCGTGTTGTTGGAAATTATAACGGGGCGACCACCCATCCTACAATGCCCAGAACCAACCAATATCATCCAATGGGTTCGACAACACCTTGCACGGGGCAACATTGAAGACGTGGCAGACGTTCACATACAAGGTGACTATGATATCAATAGTGTCTGGAAGGTCGCGTACGTCGCGCTCAAATGCACAACGCAAGCTCCTACTCAGCGACCCACGATGACCGAGGTGGTAGCACAACTACAAGAGTGTCTCAAGCTAGAGGAACAACACATGATTTGAGGTGGAGGCGTGAAGCGTATTGTTGTGAGGGTGATGTCGCATGATGAAGACTTTGCCGTTCAACTGATATATATATATTGTCTATATATATGGAATATTCCGTTTCATGATTTTAAAGGATCTTTCTTGACATATAGAGAGCAAATATATACAAATATATGTTGACACACTTTTCAGGTAACACAACTCCAAATTTTCTTATCGCTAAAGAAATTGTCACAAAGGTCCCAATCCTATTGCAAGAACACCGACATCTTCTTGCACACTAAGAAACCAACAGTGAAAATATGACTCTTGACCACTAACCACGCCATACTCGCTAGGGTATTTAGGTCATGGGTCGGTTAACCATGTTTGAGCACTGACGAAATAATGTTTGAGCTAACGACAGCTCCAAGAAATAAAACATGTTAAGTGGAAAATGTTGAATGTGAAATCGGCAAACCTTTAGTGTCAAATAAAGAACTACGAGATTAATGTAGAAAATCCTTAGTTTGAGAGAATAATACATGGAATGTTTATCATGCACCAAGAGTGCATGACTAGTGATCACGGTTGGCGCCGTCTCAACAAATAATGCTGACTTCGGTTCAAAACACATTTGGAAAACAAAAGTACCACTCAAAATTCAAAATTTCATGTGGCTTGTGCATAGTGATCATGGCAACTTTTCTATAGCTTCAATCTTAGCTCTATCAACCTCAATACCTCTTTCAGACATTGTATGACCAAGAAACATACTTTCATTCACCATGAAGTGGCACTTCTCCCAGTTCAGGACTAGGTTCGATGGAGATGGGTCAAAATGGAATAGAAAATCTTTTAGTATCACCGAAGAACATGTCTGGGATTAATGTTGAAAAAACCCTAGTGAATAATACATGGAATGTTTATCATGCACAAGAGTGCATGACTGATGATCATGGTTGGTGCCCTGCCAACAAATACCATTGACCATGTCAAACGAAATGGTGCCTAGCCTTACATCATCGGTAGATCACGGTCGCGACTGCTATCTTTCATCATGTGGAAGTTATTCTTAGCATTGCATCTGGTTTGGTCTTCGCTCTCCAACTCGAGGCAGTATTGCAGCTGGGCAGTCACATCAGTCATTGTGGGTCGTTGTGCGGGCTCATGCTCGGTGCACTTGAGCGCAAGTTCCACAGCCTTCCACATGCCGTTCGCGTTGAAGTCACCTTGCATTCGGGCATCCACCACTTCCTCAATGTTGCCTCCCGAAAGGTGAAGTCGTGCCCATTGGACGATATGGATGACCTCTGTAGATTGAAGGATGGTGGGTTGTCCTGTGATTACTTCTAGTAACAAGACACCAAAGCTATGTACGTCGCTCTTTTCATTTAGTTGTAGGGCCGCTGCATACCTGTGTATGTACATACAATAAGCATGAGATGCATTTGCATCACAATTGATTGAGTAAGTCACAACAAAGATATACTAATCGAAATGGTCGGCAAGCAGGCAACCAAAATATTGTAATATGTTAGGTATCGGTGTTTACTCAGGGGCGAGGTAGCCTCGTGTGCCAATCACCCGCGCCGTAGATATATGTGTGTCATTGTCATTACTGAAAGCCTTCATCAAGCCAAAGTCGGCAACTTTGGCCTCAAGATTTTTATTCAGTAGGATGTTTGATGTCTTCACGTCACGATGCACGAAGGGTGGGCTGCATGACTTGTGCAAATACTCAAGCCCTGCGTGCACAGCATATTTGACAGAGATGATATATCAGTCACACATCAACATATGTTAAATTCTAGCAAAGCATAGATATCGACAACAACAAAAGGAAGACCATACTCCAAATTAAAGTATACCTTGTGCGGATTGTAGTGCGATGCAGAGCCTCTGTCTCCAGGTTAAGGATACATCGTTGTGGTTTCTCCCTGTAGAAGTTTGTCTGACGTTAGTAGTGTGTAACTTGAGACAGAGATACCATATGCTCTTCTTACAGACGGAGTAGGACACCTCTGAGTTTATCTTCTAGATTTCCTTCAGACATATGCTCGTAGACAAGAGCCAAATACATCCCATCCTTGCAATAACCAACTAATGATACAAGATTCTTGTGATGGATCTTCGTTATTGTCTGAGCCTGAGCAAGAATAGGAAGAAAAATGTCAAAGTTTCTAAAATTCTGTTATTAAATTTACTTAACTAATATGTCGATACACCATTCTCTGGTTATAGTTGATAATACTTTACCTCTGTCAAGAACTCTCTTACATCTTGACTGGAGGATTGAGACCGCAACTTGACTGCAACTTGGGTACCATCCTGCAAGAAGCCATCATAAACAGTTCCAAACCCTCCTTGGCCGAGCACTATCTTGAAGTTGTCTGTTATGGTCTGTAGTTCCTTGTAAGTGAATCGGTGGTTGTCCAGGTGTTGATGGTCTTGTCGTTTGCTGCTCTTTGTAGATCCTTCAGAATTCAAGAACCAAACTAGTATTACCCATTGTTGCTTGCTTTGGTGCAGTAATGCAGAACTACTGATGTAGTGTTATTGATGTGTTTCACCTTTCTTTTTTCTCACGATGAGAATCAGAAGTACTACGAGTGCTCCAATTACAACAACCGCAACTATTGGAACAACAATATAAACGACAATCTTAGAATTTTTTTTCCTTTTTGGTGGCTGGCAAGAGTTGTTGTTGATGCAAAGGTTTGGGTTTTTATTGTATCTAACAAAAAGAAGAGACCATTAGTAATTTTGACCATGCAAATATCAAAGCAACGATCAGACAACTAAATGGCAGTGCAGATATATGTAAGATATGATGGATTAACCTTAGAGTTAGGGTTCCATCTTGACTTCTCTTTAGAAGCCCGGAGGGGATGGATCCATTAAGTTGGTTACCTGTTAAATCTCTGAATGGACCAAAAAGTTGGCATCAAAGCATTGGTAGCAAAACAGATATTAGTTATCAAAGACGACATATAATTCAAAGTTGCTTACAACAACACGAGAGAGGGTAGTTGTGCAAGAACATTAGGAATTGATCCTGTCAGTTTGTTGTATGAAAGATCCCTGAAATAAGGTGGCAAAGCATACAATTATGTGAACCTATTCAAGCAAAATTATTGTGAAAATGAACATAAATTTCCTACTTACAAGGATTGGATGTCTTTGAGATCAGCAAAATAAGATGATATATCGCCTTTCAAACCGCCCGATGACATATTTCTGTAAGAACACACAATGGTTCAGACGACACTGAGTGCATCTCCTCATTTTGGAGAGATTTCTTGTGCATGGTCACAAGTTAGATTTGAACTTACATGCTTGTGATTCTTGGACGCCCAGATATAACATAGCTGCAGGTCAACCCATCCCACACAAAAGTCTTCGGAGCGCACGGGTCACCCATCCAATTCCTTTTCATCTGATACTTAACCTTGATTGCGTTGATGGCAGAAACTTTTTGTTTTGCCGACAGTAACACACAAGACAAAGAAATGCAGTAATCAGAGATCATGCGGGTCTGTCATTGTCACGAAAATGTACTAATCAACCAGCATAGATGATTCATCTCATATGTGAAACTAAATAAGGTCCCGTAGATATTTACCATCCTGAAGGTCGGTCCCAACGTTGGCTGTAGAGATGACGGAGAAATACTCGAAGGCGTTGATAGTCGGTGGCAGTGTCGAGTTGGCCGTGGCGACCATGGTGATGTTGTACCGGCTTAAGCACTCGTGGGGGTTACCATTGTATAAGGCGTCACCAACGAGGTACTCGGGCCTGTATGGATGGTTGGGTCCGCCGTCGACGATGGTGTTGAACTCGCGCACGGCATTGCCACCCAGGATCTGCAGCTCGGCGAAATACAAGATGGCAACGCATCTACAGCGGGCGTTGCTCTCATTAGTTTATAATATAAAGTTTAGTGATCTAAACGCTCTTATATTTTTTTACAGAGGGAGTGCATATAAGTGATAGAGTTAAAAAAATGTGGTACAAGTGTGTACCCGAGCATTCGGTCGACGTGGTCCAGCTCTGTCTTCCACGACAACTCGACGGTCTTGGACTCGGAGTCGTTGAGCGCCGTGACGGCAGTCTGCAACACTGTAGACGGCGCGTGGAGGCGGAGGCTGCCGATATTCTCTTGGACCTTCTCCTCCGTTGAGATGTCCAGCCACAGCTTCGGGTTGCTCCACGGTAACCAAGCCCGGTCGTATGGGTCGTCCGGGTACCTGACCACAGAACACATTAGGGCCAAATGGAACAATCAGTTCTCTGCACCCAGGCCTACCAATATGCCTACCTAATGGCGAAGTTGCCCATGTCGCCCATGTTGCGTCTGTCGACCAGGACAAGCCCCTGCGTCGCGTTCACCTGCCGATACAGCGTGTTCTCCAGAGGCCTCAAGGCCAGCGAGGAGATGAACGGCGTCCTGGAGCCGGTGTTCACCAGGCAAACCTGCACCGAGTCGTCCGGCACCACGGCGATGACCTCGGCCTGCACCACTCCCTCGGCCGTGGAGATGTTCACCGTCCGCCAGAAGTTGACGCCGAGGTAGAGGTCGAAGACGGGGAGCCTGTCGAGGCCGTCGTAGTTGCCGTACCTGAACAGGGCCCGGAGCAGGTACTTGGAGCCCGGCGTGAGGGACGGCAGGGTGTAGCAGCCGCGGGCCGTGTCCGGGAAGCTGCGCACGTTGTGGTAGTTTGGGGCGAGCTGCAGCTGGCCCATGTACTCGGCCGAGGTGTTGCGGTTGTAGCCGGCGTCCGTGAAGCCGGCGTCCGACGTGGCACGGATCTTGGTGACAGGGTCCACGTAGCTGCTCTGCCCCGGCAAGCCGCAGTCGATGGTGATGAAACCTGCATTGCTCAATGCGGGCATGTAGTAGATTTGACGAAGCAGCCAACACAAAGCGCATGCACATGATAATAATTGTAAGCTCACCTTCGAGACTAGGCGCTCACTGACCGCGAACTTGAAGTACGCCTGCGATGGCGGCGGCGAGGCTGAGCAGGAGCGTCAACGACGATCGGGCGGCTATTGGTCGCCGGCCCATTTTACCATGCATGTGTTCCACGTACGAAGTACGTACTCTGCATATATGCATATGTCAAATAGCCTTAAGCTTAGGTTCACAGGCTTGCCAGTGGTATAATAGACGGCAAATTTTACCATGCTCCCTCTTACTCCCTCTTTTTACATGTTAAAACTGCTCATAATAGACACATCACATGGCCACTTAGCCTGTAAAACTATCTTCTAATTTGGCGACGACTGAGAGTACAGTTGACTTGTCGCGCTGCCGCTGGTTGCCTGGTTGCAAGGTCGTAGTACCATTATTAGTGCGGCCTTAGCCTTAGTAGACGACTGACTTGATGCAGGGTTGGTTTGTCAGCACGCTTTGTGCTCGTTTATTGTGTACTCCCTCCGTTTCTAATTATAGGCCTTTTTAGAGATTCTATTATGAACAACATACGAAGCAAAATGAGTGAATCTACACTATAAAATATGTCTATATATATTTGTATGTAGTCCGCATTGAAATGTCTAAAAGGGCTTACATTTAGAAACGGAGAGAGTAGAAAATTGAAGTAAACGATGCACTTGACAAACATGATGTAGCTGAGACACGCTATGCAGTTGAGACTAGGGCTGGACCAAAAGATCATAGCTCGCGAGCTTAATGAGTGCTCCATAGTTTGACTCGTTAAGCTCGTAGCTCGCTTTTTAGTGAACAGAGTCAATCATTGATTCAGCTCGTTAAGCTTAACGAGCTTAAAGAACGAGCTAACGAGTTCTACGAGTAGCTCGTTAGTAGCAACACAACACATATTTTCATCTTACGTGACAAAATTTTCGTAGCATCTCAGCACATCTATTCAATCTAATAGATATAGGATGCAACAAACTAGTGCATTTCTTTTTGTAGTCACCATCTTTCTTTTTAAAAATCACACTTACAAACTCATTTTGTAAACCGTAAGACGTCATATCTATTAACGAGCGCTCACAAGCTTAACGAGCTTCAAACGAACCGAACCGAGCAGGATTTTCTGCTCGTTAAGCTTAACGAGCCGAGCCTTAACGAGCACGAGCTTAACGAACCGAGCACGAGCTTAATGAGCCGAGCCTTAACGAGCCGAGCAGCTCGTTAATCCACCCCTAGTAGAGACTTGAGACACACATGCAATTGATTTGCGACCATGCTTGAGATTGTAACACCCCCAGTGTCAAGTTACAGTGACCTCATACTAATGATGCCATGTCATCATGTTTTCTAATCCAGATATGCCACTTGTCCAAAATCCAATTCAAATTCCTATTTGAAATACAAGTCAAATATTTGCATCTTCAAATGAGCCAGCAAAATAGTTCACATTATGGCAAATAATCCCTAAGTATTTGTCATGTGGATACCAACCTCATTTGGATTCCCAAAGTGCCCCTGGATATTTAAAACAGTGGTCCAACAGCATTTAAATTTGCCTCTTCAATTTTCAAAAATAGTTAGGCAATTCCAATTGCCCCCAAACTTTTTGTGGCAGTGCTACATAATGCAATGTTGATTATGTGACAAATTGCAAATTTTACAAAAGTCGAATAGTGGCTCAATAAAATGCAACAGGAGCTTTTTCCCTTTTTACAGAAAAAGAAAAGGGAAAGGAGGGAGGGGCACTGTGCCCACGGGCTTTGAGTTGGCCCAGGGAGGCCGGCCCAGCTCCCTGCGTCCTCTCCCTCCTCTTGCTGTTGTCGCCTGCAGAACACCCGCACGTCATGGCCCCCTTGGCCCCGCGGTCGACACGACGCCGCGCCCGTCTCACTGGAAGGATAAGAGCAAGCCCCGGCGCTCTCTCTCTCTCCCCCACAAACCCTAGCCTCCCCCCTGATCCCCTCACTCCTCTCTCTCCCTCTCCGATCTCGCTTGCCCGAGCGGGCTCGTCACCGACGCCTCGTCGTAGGCGTGGCCACCGGCCACCATTCGTCGAGCTGCCGTGTCCCCGAGCCTCCCCTGCTTCGTCTACGTCGACCACGCACTTCAGGTCGAGCTGGAGTGCCCCACCGCGCCGGATCCGACCCCTTCTTCAACCTCCTGTCGCCGTCCATCGCCGCCTCGATCCGCCACCGTCGCTGCTTCCCCGGCTTCCCCGACGTGCCCGCGAGCCCCCCTGTGAGCTTCCGGGCCTCCACGCCCCTTTTCCCCCTTCCCCGTGCCGCCTAGCTTCATCCCCCGCCATTGCCGTGAGCTCGCTGCCGCCTGCCTAGTCGTCGTCATCGTTATAGCGTGCATTCGTCGCATCCGAGCTCATGCTCGAGCTCCTGGAGACCCAAGGAAGCCGTTGTGCCCCTCACATCGCCCGCTAGCGCGCCGTCGCCACGAGCCCGTGCTCAGCCGAGCTCCGGTCGCCGCCCAGGTCGCTGCCGTGCTCAACTCCGGCCACCCCTCAACCTCCCGTTCGTCTCTTTGGATGCACAACGATGCACCCGTTCGAACGATGGTCTCCGCGCGCCAAATGGCCGCCGGAGCCGCGTTTCCGGTGGGCTCCCACGTCGCCGCACGCCTCTATGGCCTCGCCGGAGCGCGCGCCGGCGTTTAAGCGCTGGTGGGGCTCGCGTGTCAGATAGTTAGCACTAACCCGGGCCTAAACAGCCACTGACAAGTGGACCCACTACTGTAGCGATTAGGTTTAACACTAATTAACCCTATAAGCTAATGACCCACTGACACACTGGGCCCACCCGCTAATTAACTCTGTTTATTAAACTAAAGCACTAGTTAGCCTTACTGTGTATGACATGTGGGCCCGGCCCACTATTCTTTTCGATAAGGCCCTGGCTGAGTCAGCAGGGGGCCCACCAGTCAGCCTCTGTTGACTGGGTAGTTGACCCAGTCAACTGGGCCCACTGGTCAGCCCCTGTGCTGATCAGCTGTGTACATTCCTGGGTGCATCTGGCATTTAGCATTTAATTATTTTCGAAATAAAATAAATCCAATAATTTCAGAAATTGTTTTGAACTTTGAAAAATTAATATAAATTCAACCGTAACTCCGATGAAAATAATTTATATATGAAAAACGTTCAGAAAAATGAGACGAATCCGTTGGTGCCCTCCGTGTAGCTGTTAGATGCCTCCAACACTGCAAACATGGAACCTTCCCCTCTGGTTCATCTGTCTGACAGATGCCCAAAGCCGGGAAGACATCCCCAGATATTTTCCCGCTCCGTCTCTTACGTGTAGTGCTGCATTAGGTCAGCCCTAGCACAGCATACTGTCATGCCATGCATCTGTGTTGCATTGTTTGCTTTTATTTATTGTTTCTTCCCCCTCTTCTCTCCGATAGACCCCGAGACCGACGCTGCTGCCGAGTACGACTACGCCCCTGACGACCAGACCCTCTCAGGAGAGCTTCCAGGCAAGCAAACCCACCTTGAACATGCCTATATCACCTATTCTTTCTCCCTCATGCTTGCATTAGAATTGCTACAATTGTTGTCCCGTATTACCTATTCTGATGCATAGCCTGTTTTTGTAACCTGCTGTTGTTATTTTACCTGTCGTCCTAAACTGCTTAGAATAGGTTGGTTAGTGATCCATCAGTGACCCCTTACCCTTGTCCCTGTTGCCCCGCTTTGTTACTAGTGCCTCGATCATTGTGATCGATGGGTTGAGACCGACACATCAACGCACACCCCCTTAGTTGTATGACTCTGCAAGGCTACTATTGAGTGCCGAGGTTGATACCTCGTACTGCACTCCTGATGATATCTCTGTAGTATAGCACATCGGTGGTGATTGCAGAGGGTGGTTCCTCGCTCTCCCCTTCCCGATGATGACTCTGTCGTGCAACCCCTCAAGTGTGGACCATCGAGGGTGATTCCTCCTGGTTCTCCTTGACGGATTACATCGAGTAGGAATCCATCGAGGGTGATTCCTCGGATTCCCCCTTGATGTGATGAACACACGGTTACCATGACTTTTACTTCAGTACCTTGTTGGAGGCGGGTCGACCCCGAGGGGTACCCGCGAGAGATGTGGAGTCGGGTTGACCGTGAGGGTACCCGCGAGATAATTACGTGGCACGGCCGGGCATTCTTGGCCCTTGCCATAAGTCCACGAGACGGGGCGACGGGACCACAGATCGTGGATCACTGATTGTCACCGCGAGCTCCCAGCACACTAACGGGTTAGGATATGTGATCCGAGTAGGCCTCTGGCCTTTTCGCACTAACCACCATGCGGGAATAAGTATGGGCACTCGGTGTCGTACGATTCTTCCGAAAGCTCTCAGACGTCAGCAATTGAGTGGCGCGCGCCGGGTTGGACTGGGAAAGCCTGCGCTTGTATTAAGGGGGATAGGTCTGCTCCCGGCCGCGTTCGCAACGCGCAGGATTGCAAAGGATGATTGGCCCATGACACCTTCGCATTTAGGAGTTAGACCGGCGTGCTGGCCTCTCTGTTGAGCCTAGGTAGGACTACGGTGTGTTGATCAGCCGAGGCCGGGCATGACCCGATAAAAGTGTGTCCGGCCTGAGTTAATCGAGCGTGTTGGGTAAGTTGCTGCACCCCTGCAGGGAAGTATATCTATTCGAATAGCCGTGTCCACGGTAACGGACGCTCAGAGAGTATCCCGATCTACTACAACTAGAACTGGATACTTGTGATGTTTAATAATATGTTGGCTCAGGGATCGCTTTCTCGCAGGGAGTCTAGGAAGGATCTCTGGCTGTTGCTACTATTACTAGTTACTTATGTTATGCTGCTAATCTGCACTCTTCTAAATGCTGCAAGATGCTAGTCTTCGATAGGCTAGGCCTTCCCCTCTATTCTGGCATTTCTCCAGTCCAGTCCATAGATATAACCCCTTCCTTTGATACCGATGCATATCTAGTATAGTTCTGATGTAAGTCTTGCGAGTACTTTGGATGAGTACTCACGGTTGCTTTGCTACCTCTTTTTCCCCATACCCGATTGCTGCGATCAGATGACGGAGCCCGGAGCCAGCTGATCCCGTCGAGGACTACTACTACCCCGTCGGAGCCTACTACTACGTGGAGACCGACGACCAGGAGTAGTTTCGGAGGCTCCCAGGCAGGAGGTCTGTGCCTTTTCGATCTAGTGTCGTTGTTTTGCTCAGCCTTCTTAAGGCAAACTTGCTTACCTTTATGTCTGTACTCAGATATTGTTGCTTCCGCTAACTCTTGTATTCGAGCTTATGTATTCGAGCCCTCGTGGCCCCTGGCTTGTAATATAAAGCTTGTATGACTTTTATTTGTGTCTAGAGTTGTGTTGTGATATCTTCCCGTGAGTCTCTGATCTTGATCATGTGCATTTGCGTGTATGATTAGCACACGATTGAGTCGGGGGCATCACAAGTTGGTATCAGAGCCGACTGCCTATAGGTAGCCCCCTTTCCAACTCCTTGGCCGAAGTTGAGTCTAGTCTTTGAAAACTGTTTTACTAATATGGCTGTGTGGCTTACGGGCCCACGTCGCCAATGGGTGGTATTAGGATCTTTTATTCCTCTTCTTTACTCTGGGACTCTGATCTCTCTTCTATTCGGGTTAATTTTTTTGCTAACTCTAACTTTAGGTTCTCGTAACCACTTCCTCCCGGAGAGCCCCCTCATTCCAGATGCTGGCTTGATTCACCAGAAGATTCCGAAGATACTCCTCGATGTTTCCCGAGACCCTTGTTCCCACTGTTTTTGCAGCTCCCTACCACTGATAAATTCCCGTGGATAACCACACATCCTTGCCGTTTGTATCTTCATTCCCAGTTGCTCTTGTTATTACAAGATACCCTGAAATACCCTCCGTTGTTCCGAGAATCCCTTGAGCCTACTGCCTTACAGCTTCTTTCCGCACTGCGGATAATTCCTCACACTTATCAAGGATCCGTTCATCCCCAGTTGTTCATGTGATTCCCAAAATACCTTGAAATGCTATCTGATATCCCGAGAATCCACTGCAACCTATTTCTTTGGAAAGTCTTGCCTGCTTGCATTATGGTTAAATCCATATGTCTAGCAATATTCATTAACATCCTTTGACATTGTCATTCTGAGCTTATCGATTCAATATGTATGAGAATGCTCCCTATCATCAGTTAATTCCTAGAATTTGTCCTTCCGGCTCAGACGTCATTTTGGACATGAGTTGGTTCTCGGCCAATTAAGTTGCAATTGATTGTCCATCTAGTTCTATTCAACTTACTCATCTTTTGATCAGAGTGTTTGCTTCTGATCCTCCAATTTGGAAATCGTAATTCTTTGTATTTAAGCATCGAATTATTTAGATACTTATATAATCCGATGCCTTTGCATCATTTCTCCTTCTGGTTGAGTACCGATACACACATCAGATCCCTTGTGAACTGCCGAATCCTTTGTTGGATTATTATCCGACAGCGTCCTTCGTATTCAATAACTCTTACTACATCCTTGTTGCTTATGAGTCTATACTCAACAATGTCATTCCTCGCCTGATCGGCTACATAATTATCGTGCTAATCTTAACCGTGCTACCTAGTCCTTCTTTGGTGCACGAATTCTTCAAACCATGAGCAAGGCTTACGTCGAGTTTTCAACATCATTTTGTTGTCTTGAAAAGAAACTCCGATTCCGAGCTTGCATCTTATCTGTTGATCCCATAACTTTCCACTTCGTCATTCCCTTGCTTGATGCCATCGCTGTTCGATTGCATCCTCTTGAAACCTCTCGACAAAATGTGTCGTGATCATCGCCAACATTTTGACTTCTTCCAAGTTATGAATCGAATTCATGGTGAGAAATACCATCCTTGCCCCTCGATGATTTGTGTTGACATGGAAAACCTCCTTGCATTCCTTCCAACACAGACTTGGTCATATTTAGGTCATACCTTGAATTCCTTGCTATACTGGAAATTGTTCCTTATGCATTTCTTGTGATCTTCAGACCCAACCCTTACTTGAAACACCATATCATTGCTACCTCGAAGCATGACTGTGGAACTCCGAATCTCAACAAGAACATTGGAAGCGCAATGCTAAATGTTTCTAGATCAATTATCCAAACACCGTTGTATGGGTAAACGTCATGATTCTCCTTGCCCCTTTACCTAAATGGTTATCTACTTGCCGTCCTGGCAGGGATATCACACTCTGCCTTCCCTTGGGAAGGATATACTCCTAATGTTTGTGTATAAACACATTTTCCTTTCCATTCGTCTGTTTACTCTGATAAACACATTTTCCTTTCCATTCGTCTGTTTAACCTTTTCTTGTGATCTATATGATCTGACCAGTGATAATTCCCTGCTTATGACAACACCCCTGAAGTACAATCTTGATAGTATAACTTGTTACTATTGTTAATGACATTCCGGTAACCGCCGATGGACGGGAACTTTGCCTATTGGTTCGCCTCGTATTAATGAGCAGGAAAATGGTTCTCTTCGTCCTTCGCCCTTGGTACCGACGTTGTTGCCGACATAGCTGACAAGCCATCTTCTGACATGCCTTGTTATCGTGACCGTGCGAGATGTCACCTTCCTCCCCTACTCTCGATCGACACTCACCCCAGTTCCACAGGATCGAAACCTGACTCTTCTGTACATCCCTGTTTCCAAGGTTATTCCTCGCGCTTGGCTTCGTATGTAAATCACGAGCCACCCTCCGAGAGATGATCTATTCTAGTATCAGATGCAACATTTTTCTTCGTTGCTCTGAACCCCTTCACACTCTGTTTTGGGCATCGAACGACTGCCTATCCGCTTGAAACTCCTTGTTGTACCATCTTACTTTGCTCTCGATGTTTTTCTAAGATTCAATTCGAGAAATACTTTCTACCACATTCTCAGAGTTATCCACCAGATAATCGACCTTGCAAAGGTCCGTTCTCCCGAAGATATCCCTTTCTCCACCTCTAAAATCTCGGGACGAGATTTCTTGTAGTGGAGGAGATTTGTAACACCCCCAGTGTCAAGCCACAGTGACCTCATACCAATGATGCCATGTCATCATGCTTTCTAATCCAGATATGCCACTTGTCCAAAATCCAATTCAAATTCCTATTTTAAATACAAGTCAAATATTTGCATCTTCAAATGAGCCAGCAAAATAGTTCACATTATGGCAAATAATCCCTAAGTATTTGTCATGTGGATACCAACCTCATTTGGATTCCCAAAGTGCCCCTAGATATTTAAAACAGTGGTCCAACAGCATTTAAATTTGCCTCTTCAATTTTCAAAAATAGTTAGGCAATTCCAATTGCCCCCAAACTTTTTGTGGCAGTGCTACATAATGCAATGTTGATTATGTGACAAATTGCAAATTTTACAAAAGTCGAATAGTGGCTCAATAAAATGAAACAGGAGCGTTTTCCCTTTTTACAGAAAAAGAAAAGGGAAAGGAGGGAGGGGCACTGTGCCCACGGGCTTTGAGTCGGCCCAGGGAGGCCGGCCCAGCTCCCCGCGTCGTCTCCCTCCTCTTGCTGTTGTCGCCTGCAGAACACACGCACGCCATGGCCCCCTGGCCCCGCGGTCGACACGACGCCGAGCCCGTCTCGCTAGAAGGATAAGAGCAAGCCCCGGCGCTCTCTCTCTCCCTTGCAAACCCTAGCCTCCCCCTGTTCCCCTCACTCCTCTCTCTCCCTCTCCTATCTCGCTTGCCCGAGCGGGCTCGTCGCCGACGCCTCGTCGTAGGTGTGGCCACCGGCCACCATTCGTCGAGCCGCCGTGTCCCCGAGCCTCCCCTGCTTCGTCTACGTCGACCACGCACTTCAGGTCGAGCTGGAGTGCCCCACCGCGCCGGATCCAACCCCTTCTTCAACCTCCTGTCGCCGTCCATCGCCGCCTCAATCCGCCACCGTCGCTGCTTCCCCGGCTTCCCCGACGCGCCTGCGAGCCCCCCTGTGAGCTTTCGGGCCTCCACGCCCCTTTTTCCCCTTCCCCGTGCCGCCTAGCTTCATCCCCCGCCATTGCCGTGAGCTCGCCGCCGCCTGCCTAGTCGCCGCCGTCGTTATAGCGTGCATTCGTCGCATCCGAGCTCATGCTCGAGCTCCTGGAGACCCCAGGAACCCGTTGCGCCCCTCACATCGCCCGCTAGCGCGCCGTCGCCACGAGCCCGTGCTCAGCCGAGCTCCGGTCGCCGCCCAGGTCGCTGCCGTGCTCAACTCCGGCCACCCCTCGACCTCCCGTTCGTCTCTTTGGATGCGCGACGATGCACCCGTTCGAACGGTGGTCTTCGCGCGCCAAATGGCTACCGGAGCCGTGTTTCCGGTGGGCTCCCGCGTCACCGCACGCCTCTGTGGCCTCGTCGGAGCGCGAGCTGATACGTCTCCAACGTATCTATAATTTTTTATTATTCCATGCTATTCTATTATCAATCTTGCATGTTTTTATATACATTTACAGCAATTATAAATCATTTTTTCGGGCTAACCTATTAACTTAGTGCCCAGTGCCAGTTGCTGTTTTCTGCCTGTTTTTGGTTTTTACAGAAAATCAATACCAAACGAAGTCCAAATGCCACGAAACTTTTTGGAGATTTTTTTTCTGGACAAGATAAACACTAGAAGCTTCGGGAGAAGGCCAGAAGCCCTAGGGGGTGCCCACGAGGCACCAGGGCGCGCCTGGGTGGGTGGGGGGGGGCAGGCGCGTCCTGGTACCTCGTGGGGCCCACAGAGCTCCGTTTGATCTAATTCCACCACTATAAATTCCCAAAAAATCAGAAACCCTCAGGGGAGTCCACGAAATACTTTTTCTGCCGCCGCAAGTTTCTGTTCTCAAGAGATCCCATCTGGAGGCCTTCTCCGGTACTCCGCCGGAGGGGGAATCGATCACGGAGGGGCTCTATATCAACCTTGCTGCCCTTCCGATGATGCGTGAGTAGTTTACCACAGACCTTCGGGTCCATAGTTAGTACCTAGATGGCTTCTTCTCTCTTTTTGATCTTCAATACAATGTTCTCCTCAATGTTGTTGGAGTTCTATCCGATGTAATCACTTTTTGCGGTGTGCTTGTTGGGATCCGATGAATTGTGAGTTTATGATCAGATTATCCATGAATATTATTTGAGTCTTTTCTGATCTCTTTTATGCATGATTATTATAGCTTCGTATTTCTTCTCCGATCTATTGATTTGGTTTGGCCAACTAGATTGATTTATCTTGCCATGGGAAGACGTGCTTTGTAATGGGTTCGATCTTGCGGTGCTCAATCCCAGTGACAGAAAGGGACATGACACGTATGTACCGTTGCTATTAAGGGTAAAAAGATGGGGTTTATTCATGCGTGAGTTTATCTTGTCTACATCATGTCATCGTTCTTAAGGCGTTACTCCGTTCTTTATGGACTTAATACACTAGATGCATGCTGGATAGCGGTCGATGTGTGGAGTAATAGTAGTAGATGCAGGCAGGAGTCGGTCTACTTGTCTCAGACGTGATGCCTATATACATGATCATTGCCTTGGATATCGTCATGATTATTTGCTTTTCTATCAATTGCCCAACAGTAATTTGTCTACCCACCATATGCTATTTTCTTGAGAGAAGCCTCTAGTGAAAACTATGGCCCTCGGGTCTATCTAAATCATATTACTAAAACCCTAAAAATACTTGCTGCAATTTTATATTATTTATTTTATTTTGTATTTTTGTTTCTATCTATCTATCACATACAATTTAATCTTGCAATTGACCGCCGAGGGATTGACAACCCCTCGTTTGCGTTGGGTGCAAGGATTTGTTGTTTGTGTGCAGGTACTGCTAACGAGGTGTTGCGTGGTTCTCCAACTGGATTGATAACCTTGGTTTCATAACTGAGGTAAATACTTACCTCTGCTGTGCTGCATCATCCCTTCCTCTTTGGGGATAATACCAAGGCAAGCTACAAGTAGCAGGAAGAATTTCTGGCGCCGTTGCCGGGGAGACATCATCAACATCTATCAAGTACCTTTGCATAAACTCTCATCTCCTTGCATTTACTTTATTTGCCTCTTGTTTTCATCTCCCCCACTTCGAAAATGTTTTTACAAAAATGCAAAAATAATTTTCGTTTGCCTTTTTCTTGCTTGCTTGTTTGCTATCTTGTTTGCGTAGTCACGATGTCTCAAGAAAATACAAAATTGTGTGATTTTTCCAATACTAATAATAATGATTTTATTAGTACTCTGATAGCTCCTCCCGCCGCTAGTGCGGAGACTTGTGATATTAATGCCGCTTTGCTAAATCTTGTTATGAAAGAACAATTTTCTGGTAGTCCTAATGAAGATGCTGCATCCCATCTTAACACTTTCGTAGAATTGTGTGATATGCAAAAGAAAAAAATGTGGATAATGATATTGTGAAATTAAAATTATTCCCATTCTCATTGCGGGATCGTGCAAAAATTTGGTTTTCATCTTTACCACGAAATAGTATCGATTCTTGGGATAGGTGTAAAGATGTTTTTATTACTAAGTATTTTCCTCCCGCGAAAATTATTTCTCTTAGAAATCAAATTATGAATTTTAAGCAACTTGATCATGAACATGTTGCCCAATCTTGGGAGAGGATGAAATTAATGATAAGAAATTGCCCTACTCATGGTTTAAATTTATGGATGATCATACAAAAAATTTATGCGGGATTAAATTTTGTCTCTAGAAATCTTTTAGATTCCGCCACGGGTGGTACTTTTATGGAAATTACTTTGGGAGAGCTACTAAAATGCTTGATAATATTATGGCAAATTATTCACAATGGCATACTGAAAGAACCCCTACTAGTAAAAAAGTGAATTCTATTGAAGAAATTAGTACTTTGAGTGATAAAGTTGATGCTCTTATGAAATTGGTTGCTAGTAAAAATGCTCATATTGATCCTAATGATGTGCCATTGTCCACTTTGATTGAGCAAAATAATGATCCCGTAGATGTGAATTTTGTCTCGCGAAACAATTTCAATAATAGTGCTTATGGAGGTAATTTCAATGCTAGACCGTTTCCTGGAAATTCCTCTAATAATTATGGCAATCTTTATGGTAATTCTTATAATAATAATAATAATAGGATGCCCTCTGATCTTGAAAGTAATATTAAAGAATTTATTAATGCTCAAAAGGTTTTCAACACTACGATAGAAGAAAAAATGAGTAAACTTGATGATATGTCTAGGAGCATTGATAGAATTATTCATGATGTGGAAAATCTTAAGACTAAAATTTTGCCACCCAAAATTGATATTAGTGAATCAATTAAAGCTTTATATGTCTCCATGGATGAGAGTAAGAAAAGAACCGCCATGCTAAAAGCTAAACGAGAATTTTTAGAAAAAGCGATTCCTCCCGGTTTTTATCGTAATAATGATGAGGATATTAAAATGATTGGTGTTTCATCTATTGATTCTTTGTTTAGTAATATAAAACTTGATGAAAAGGGGACTGAAGAATAGTCAACTTTAGCTAGTAGGCGTTCCCATAATTCGAAGGGTGAAAATCTTAATGAAAAAATTACTAAAAGTGGGTTTGGAGAGGTAAAAACTTTAAATAGCGATGTTCTTGGATTACAAAGATTTCAATTATGATAATTGTTCTTTGATTGAGTGCATTTCGTTGTTACAATTCATGCTAAATTCACCCAACGCTGTTGAGCAAAACAAGGCTTTTACTAAACACATCGTAGAAGCAATGATGAAAGCGTTAGAAGAAAAGGTAGAACTAGAAATTTCAATTCCTAGAAAATTATATGATGAATGGGAACCCACCATTAAAGTAAAAATTAAAAATTATGAGTGCAATGCTTTATGTGATTTAGGTGCTAGCGTTTCAACAATTCCAAAATCCTTATGTGTTGTGCTAGGTTTCACCAATATAGACGAATGTTCTCTTAATTTGCACTTGGCGGACTCTACTATTAAAAAGCCTTTGGGTAGAATTAATGATGTTCTTATTCTTGCAAATAGGAACTATGTGCCCGTTGATTTTATTGTACTTGACATTGAATGCAATTCTTCTTGCCCCATAATACTTGGTAGACCGTTCTTACGAACTATAGGTGCCGTTATTGACATGAAAGAAGGGAATATAAAATTTCAGTTTCCATTAAAAAAGGGTATGGAGCATTTCCCTAGGAAAATAATTAAAGCACCATATGAATCAATTATGAGGGCCACTTATGGAATCAACTTGAAAGATGACAATACTTGAAACTATGCATTATGCCTAGCTAGGGGCATAAAACAATAGCGCTTGTTGGGAGGCAACCCAATGAATAAAATAATTTTTTTCTGTTATTGTGTGTTTTCACAATTATGCTACTGGTATGTATGTGTTTTTATGTTTTTAATTAGTGTTTGTGCCAAGTAAAGCTTTTAGGATGATTTGGAAGATAGTATAATTGATGCTGTTTGGAAAACAGAAAGTTTTGTGTCCAGTGATGGAATTTTGTTTCTGTACTGGAGCGTCAGAAAAATCTGAAATTTTTACAAAGTATTGGTATATGAATTGTCCACGTTTTCCTAATTTTTCAGAGTTTTTAGATTTACATAAGTATGGCTTTTAAATAGATTGCTACAGACTGTTCTGTTTTTGACAGATTCTGTTTTTGATGCACTACTTGCTTGTTTTGATGAATCTATGGATTGTATCGGGGGGTATAAGCCATGGTTAAGTTAGAGTACAGTAGGTATAATGCAAAAATAAAATATGAATGGGTTTGCAACAGTACTTAAAGTAGTGATTTCTTTTGTTATACTAACGGATCTCACGAAGGTTTTGTTGAGTTTTGTGTGACTGAAGTTTTCAAGTTTTGGGTGAGATCACGATGGATGAAGGAATAAGGAGTAGTAAGAGCCTAAGCTTGGGGATGCCCGAGGTACCCCCAAGGTAATATTCAAGGAAGACTCAAGCTTCTAAGCTTGGGGATGCCCCGGAAGGCATCCCCTCTTTCTTCTACCAACCATCAGTAATTTTACTTGCAGCTATATTTTTATTCGTCTCATGATATGTGTTTTACTTGGAGCGTCTTGTATTATATGAGTCTTTGCTTTGTTTGCTTTTTATTTTGTCACAATCATCCTTTCTGAACACACCTATTTTGAGAGAGCCACACGTTCATGATAATTTTTTAGAATACTCCATGTGCTTCACTTAAATTTTTAGAGCTAGGCAGTTGCTCTAGTGCTTCACTTAAATCTTTTTTAGCACGGTGGTGACTATATTTTGAAGAAATAAATTCTCATGCTTCACTTATATTATTTTGAGAATTGATAAGATTGAAATTTTGAAGAAATATTTGCACTCTCATGCTTCACTTAAATCTTTTTGAGAGTTCATAATAGTAACGGTAATTTGCACAAGATATGAATTTGGTCCCAAAGTGATGAATATTCAAGAGGGGTGTAATAAAAACTTTCATATAGATCATTGGATATGATAAGTGTGATTCCTTGCAATAGTTTTGCGATATGGAAATGATAATATGTGAGTCATGTTAGTGAGTAATTGTGATTTAGTAAGAATATTAGTGTTAAGGTTTGTGATTCCCTATGCATGCACATCAAGTCAATAGTTATGCAACGAAATTATATCCTACTTATGGTGCATTATTCGGTGTTAGTTATGTTCAATGCATGTTTATGACCATTTTCGCTTTTTGGTTGGTTGCTTCTCAATCTATTTGCTAGCCTTCATTTGTACTAGGCAGAAATACTGCTTGTGCATCCAAAATCCTTAAACCCAAGTTGTGCCAAATGAGTCGACTATATCTATCTATATGCGGTTTTTCAATGCCGTTCCAAGTAAATTTGCGTGTGCCAACTCTAATTCTCAAAATAATTTTTCTGTTTTGTGTGCCCGTACCGCTCATGAAGCGGCAGGGGGTGGCCATTATTTTCCATGCTAGGTGTATTATTCTCACGATGAGTGTTTATTCACTTGTCATTGCACGAGAGAGTGGCTGGTAATAGGGATGCCCAGTCCCACAATGAATCAAAAATTAATAACAACAAAATTCCTTGGAAAGTGTTGGTATGGAGGGCACCCGTGGATACGGCTAGCCATGGATTGTGAAAGAATGGTGGAAAGGAAATAAACTTTACTTTCTGTTTGGGAACCGCCTATGATGTGTCTAGCATGGAAAATATTGGGAATTCTCAGTCGTTTTCGTTGACAGGAAAAGCATGCCTCTCAAAATATTGTATCTCTTTAATTTCAGCCTTGAGCTCTGGCACATTTGACAAATCTCTGCTTCCCTCTGCAAAGGGCCTATCTATTTACTTTTATGCAATTTTTACTTTTATTTGAGTCTCCATCTTCTCTTACAAAAGCACCAACTAGAGAGCACTATTGTCATACTTGTGCATTGGATGTAGCTAATATTTGAGTGTGTTTCATGAATGGATCAATGATTGAGCATAATGGGCTAGGGATAACTTTATTTAGCGTTGATATTTTTAAACACATGGTTGCTTGATAGCATGCTTGAGTATTTATATCTTCATGTCAAACTATAGACTATTGCTTTGAATCATTCAAGTCCAATGTCCATGCTATAAAAGAAAAGAATATGTGATGAATATGATAGGCAGCATTCCACATCAAAAATTCTGTTTTTATCATTTACCTACTCGAGGACGAGCAGGAATTAAGCTTGGGGATGCTGATACGTCTCCAACGTATCTATAATTTTTTATTGTTCCATGCAGTTATATTATCAATCTTGGATGTTTTTATATACATTTACAACAATTATATATCATTTTTTTGGACTAACCTATTAACTTAGTGCCCAGTGCCAGTTGCTATTTTCTGCCTGTTTTTGGTTTTACAGAAAATCAATACCAAACGAAGTCCAAATGCCACGAAACTTTTTGGAGATTTTTTCTGGACAAGATAAACACTAGAAGCTTCGGGAGAAGGCCAGAAGCCCCAGGGGGTGCCCACGAGGCACCAGGGCGTGCTTGGGGGGGCAAGCGCGCCCTGGTACCTCATGGGGCCCACAGAGCTCCGTTTGACCTAATTCCACCACTATAAATTCCCAAAAAATCAGAAACCCACAAGGTAGTCCACGAAATACTTTTTCCGCCACTGCAAGTTTCTGTTCTCGAGAGATCCCATCTGGAGGCCTTCTCCGGTACTCCGCCGGAGGGGGAATCGATCACGGAGGGGCTCTACGTCAACCTTGCTGCCCTTCCGATGATGCGTGAGTAGTTTACCACAGACCTTCGGGTCCATAGTTAGTAACTAGATGGCTTCTTCTCTCTTTTTGATCTTCAATACAATGTTCTCCTCGATGTTCTTGGAGTTCTATCCGATGTAATCACTTTTTGCGGTGTGTTTGTTGGGATCCGATGAATTGTGAGTTTATGATCAGATTATCCATGAATATTATTTGAGTCTTTTCTGATCTCTTTTATGCATGATTATTATAGCTTCGTATTTCTTCTCCGATCTATTGATTTGATTTGGCCTACTAGATTGATTTCTCTTGCCATGGGAAGAGGTGCTTTGTAATGGGTTCGATCTTGCGGTGCTCAATCCCAGTGACAGAAAGGGATATGACACGTATGTATCGTTGCTATTAAGGGTAAAAAGATGGGGTTTATTCATGCGTGAGTTTATCTTGTCTACATCATGTCATCGTTCTTAAGGCGTTACTCCGTTCTTTATGGACTTAATACACTAGATGCATGCTGGATAGCGATCGATGTGTGGAGTAATAGTAGTAGATGTAGGCAGGAGTCGGTCTACTTGTCTCGGTCTCTCGGACGTGATGCATATATACATGATCATTGCCTTGGATATCGTCATGATTATTTGCTTTTCTATCAATTGCCCAACAGTAATTTGTCTACCCACCGTATGCTATTTTCTTGAGAGAAGCCTCTAGTGAAAACTATGGCCCCCGGGTCTATCTAAATCATATTACTAAAACCCTAAAAATACTTGCTGCAACTTTATCTTATTTATTTTATTTTGTATTTTTGTTTCAATCTACCTATCTATCTATCACATACAATTTAATCTTGCAATTGACCGTCGAGGGATTGTCAACCCCTCGTTTGCGTTGGGTGCAAGGATTTGTTGTTTGTGTGCAGGTACTGCTAACGAGGTGTTGCGTGGTTCTCCTACTAGATTGATAACCTTGGTTTCATAACTGAGGGAAATACTTACCTTTGCTGTGTTGCATCATCCCTTCCTCTTCGGGGATAATACCAACGCAAGCTACAAGTAGCACACGCCGGCGTTTAAATGCTGGTGGGGCCCGCGTGCCAGATAGTTAGCACTAACCCGGGCCTAAACATCCACTGACAAGTGGACCCACTACTGTAGCGATTAGGTTTAACACTAATTAACCCTATAAGCTAATGACCCACTGACACACTGGCCCACCCGCTAATTAACTCTGTTTGTTAAACTAAAGCACTAGTTAGCCTTACTGTGTATGACATGTGGGCCCGACCCACTATTCTTTTGGATAAGGCCCCGGCTGAGTCAGCAGGGGGCCCACCAGTCAGCCTCTGTTGACTGGGTAGTTGACCCAGTCAACTGGGTCCACTGGTCAGCCCCTGTGCTGATCAGCTGTGTACATTCCTGGGTGCATCTAGCATTTAGCCTTTAATTATTTTCGAAATAAAATAAATCCAATAATTTCAGAAATTGTTTTAAACTTTGGAAATTAATATAAATTCAACCGTAACTCCAATGAAAATAATTTATATATGAAAAACGTTCAGAAAAAACGAGACGAATCTGTTGGTGCCCTCTGTGTAGCTGTTAGATGCCTCCAACACTGCAAACATGGAACATTCCCCTCCGGTTCATCTGTCTGACAGATGCCCAAAGCCGGGAAGACATTCCCAGATATTTTCCCGCTCCGTCTCTTACTTGTAGTGCTGCATTAGGTCACCCCTAGCACAGCATACTGTCATGCCATGCATCTGTGTTGCATTGTTTGCTTTTATTTATTGTTTCTTCCCCCTCTTCTCTTCGGTAGACCCCGAGATCGATGCTGCTGCCGAGTACGACTTCGCCCCTGAGGACCAGACCCTCTCGGCAGAGCTTCCAGGCAAGCAAACCCACCTTGAACATGCCTATATCACCTATTCTTTCTCCCTCATGCTTGCATTAGAATTGCTACAATTGTTGTCCCGATATTACCTATTCTGATGCATAGCCTGTTTTTGTAACCTGCTGTTGTTACTTTACCTATCATCCTACACTGCTTAGAATAGGTTGGTTAGTGATCCATCAGTGACCCCTCACCCTTGTCTCTGTTGCCCCGCTTTGTTACCAGTGCCTCGATCATTGTGATCGATGGGTTGAGACCGACACATCACCGCACACCCCCTTAGTTGTACGACTCTGCAGGGATACTATCGAGTGCCGAGGGTGATACCTCGTACTACACTCCTGATGATATCTCTGTAGTATAGCACATCGGTGGTGATTGCAGAGGGTGGTTCCTCGCTCTCCTCTTCCCGATGATGACTCTGTCGTGCAACCCCTCAAGTGTGGACCATCGAGGGTGATTCCTCCTGGTTCTCCTTGATGGATTACATCGAGTAGGAATCCATTGAGGGTGATTCCTCGGATTCCCCCTTGATGTGATGAACACATGGTTACCATGACTTTTACTTCAGTACCTTGTTGGAGGCGGGTCGACCCCGAGGGGTACTCGCGAGAGATGTGGAGTCGGGTTGACCGTGAGGGTACCCGCGAGATAATTACGTGGCACGGCCGGGCATTCCTGGCCCTTGCCGTAAGTCCATGAGACGGGGCGACGGGACCACAGATCGTGGATCACTGATTGTCACCGCGAGCTCCCAGCACACTAACGGGTTAGGATATGTGATCTGAGTAGGCCTCTGGCCATTTTGCACTAACCACCACGCGAGAATAAGTATGGGCACTCGGCGTCGTACGATTCTTCCGAAAGCTCTCAGACGTCAGCAATTGAGTGGCGCGCGCCGGGTTGGACTGGGAAAGCCTGCGCTTGTATTAAGGGGGCTAGGTCTGCTCCCGGCCGCGTTCGCAACGCGCAGGATTGCAAAGGATGATTGGCCCATGACACCTTCGCATTTAGGAGTTAGACCGGCGTGCAAGACTCTCTGTTGAGCCTAGGTAGGACTATGGTGTGTCGATCAGCCGAGGCCGGGCATGACCCGATAAAAGTGTGTCCGACCTGAGTTAATCGAGCGTGTTGGGTAAGTTGGTGCACCCTGATACGTCTCCAACGTATCTATAATTTCTGATTGTTCCATGCTGTTATATTATCAATCTTGAATGTTTTTATATACAGTTACAGCAATTATATATCATTTTTTGGGACTAACTGATACGTCTCTAACGTATCTATAATTTTTTATTGTTCCATGCTGTTATAATATCAATCTTGGATGTTTTTATGATCATTTACAGTAATTTTATATCATTTTTGGAGACTAACCTATTAACCTAGTGCCCAGTGCCAGTTGCTGTTTTCTGCCCTGTTTTTGTTTCACAGAAAATCAATATCAAACGAAGTCCAAATACTGTGAAACTTTTTGGAGATTTTTTCTTGGGCAAGAAGAATACCAGAAGCTTTGAGGGGAGGCCAGAAGACCTTGGTGGGCCCCACGAGCCACCAGGGCGCGCCTGGGGGGGCAGGCGCGCCCTGATGCCTCGTGGGCCCCACCAAGCGCCGTTTGACCTAATTCCAGCACTATAAATTCCAGAAAAATCAGAAACCCTCGGGGGAGTCCACGAAATACTTTTTATGCCGCCGCAAGCCTCTGTTTCAGAGAGATCCCATCTGGGGTCCTTCTCCGCTAATCTGCCGGAGGGGGAATCGATCACGGAGGGGCTCTACATCAACCTTGCTGCCTCTCCGATGATGCGTGAGTAGTTTACCACAGACCTTCGGGTCCATAGGAAGTAGCTAGATGGCTTCTTCTCTCTTTTTGATGTTCAATACAATGTTCTCCTTGATGTTCTTGGAGATCTATCCGATGTAATCTTTCTTTGCGGTGTGTTTGTTGGGATCCGATGAATTGTGAGTTTATGATCAGATTATCCATGAATATTATTTGAGTCTTCTCTGATCTCTTTTATGCATGATTATTATAGCCTCGTATTTCTTCTCCGATCTATTGATTTGGTTTGGCCAACTAAGTTGATTTATCTTGCCATGGGAAGAGGTGCTTTGTAGTGGGTTCGATCTTGCGGTGCTCAATCCCAGTGACAGAAAGGGACATGACACGTATGTATCGTTGCTACTAAGGGTAAAAAGATGGGATCTATTCATTGGGTTTATTAATTCGTGAGTTTGTCTTGTCTACATCATGTCATCGTTCTTAAGGCATTACTCCGTTCTTATGGACTTAATTCACTAGATGCATGCTGGATAGCCCATCGATGTGTGGAGTAATAGTAGTAGATGCAGGCAGGAGTCGGACTACTAATCTTGGGCGTGATGCCTATATACATGATCATTGCCTTGGATATCGTCATGATTATTTGCTTTTCTATCAATTGCCTAACAGTAATTTGTCTACCCACCGTATGCTATTTTCTCGAGAGAAGCCTCTAGTGAAATCTATGGCCCCCGGGTCTATCAAAATCATATTACTAAAAACCTAAAAATATTGCTGCCATTTTCTTTTATTTATTTTATTTAGTATTTTTGCTGCAATCTATCAATCTATCAAATACAATTTAATCTTGCAATCTTACCGCCAAGGGATTGACAACCCCTTGTTTGCGTTGGGTGCAAGGATTTGTTGTTTGTGTGCAGGTACTACTTACTAGGTGTTGTGTGATTCTCCTATTGGTTCGATAACCTTGGTTTCATAATTGAGGGAAATACTTATCTCTATTGGGCTGCATCATCCCTTCCTCTTTGGGGAAATACCAACGCAAGCTACAAGTAGCAGGAAGAATTTCTGGCGCCGTTGCCGGGGAGACATCATCAACATTTATCAAGTACCTTTGCATAAACTCTCATCTCCTTGCATTTACTTTATTTGCCATTTGCCTCTCGTTTTCATCTCCCCCACTTCTAAAAAGTTTTTACAAAAATACAAAAATATTTTCCGTTTGCCTTTTTGTTCGTTTGCTATCTTTGCTTGTGTGCCATGTGTCTTCTATTTGCTTGCATCTTCGCTTGCTAAAAATCTATTGATATGAATCCTCATCCTCTTGCTAATCTTTTTAAAAGATCCAATTATGTTGAACCAATTGCTAGTGAGTTGAGTGCAATTGATTATCTCTATGAAGTTTTGCTTGAAAATCATGAACCAGAAAATTGTGATGAAGTGTTAGAAGAAGAAATTTATAGAGTGATTCATGATAGCTCCTTGATTGAAAAGCATGATTGCAATGATGTTACTATAAATTCTATTAATGTGAATTGTGCTAATAATATGCAAAACTACAAGCTTGGGGATGATAATTTTATTATGTCCACTACTTATTGCAATGATCATGATTGGGGTGATAATGCTTCTTATGATCTTGAAAATTTATTTAAGCCTCATGATGAATATGTTATTGATAATAATGTTTGCAATACTATTAAAAGTGGGTTTGGAAGAGCGTCAACTGTAGGTAATAATAATCCCACTATCTTGGAAGATCATAAATTTTTTATGCATGTGGATCGTAGAGAGATTATTGTTTATGATAGCTATATTGTTGAATTTGATTCTGATCCTACATATAATTATTATGAGAGAGGAAAATGTGGTTTTATAAATTCTCATACCATTAAATTACCTCTTTTCATTGTGAGATTGTTATTATTTCTTTCTTCTTCCATGCATATGCTAAATATTTCTTGCCTTGATAATTCGTTTTCCTATAAAATGCCTATGCATAGGAAGTATGTTAGACTTAAATGTGTTTTTCACATGTTGCATGATGCTTTCTTTGGGTTTCAATTACTATCTTTCATGAGAGCATCATTGAAATCTGAAGCCTATCTTAATGGCTATAAAGAAAGAGCTTGTTGGGAGACAACCCAATGAATAAAATAAATTATTTTGTGTTTTCATATTTATGCTACTGTTATGATTGAGTTTTTTATGTTTTAATTAGTGTTTGTGCCAAGTAAAGCCTTTGGGATGATTTGGAAGATAGTATAATTGATGCTGTTTGGAAAACAGAAAGTTTTGCGTCCAGTGCCCGAATTTTGTTTCTGTACTGGAGCATCAGAAAAATCTGAAGTTTTTACACAGTATTGGTATATGAATTTCCCACGTTTTCCTAATTTTTCAGAATTTTTTGAGTTACATAAGTATGGCTTTTAAATAGATTGCTACAGACTATTCTATTTTTGACAGATTCTGTTTTTGATGCACTACTTGCTTGTTTTGATGAATCTATGGATTGTATCGGGGGGTATAAGCCATGGTGAAGTTAGAGTACAGTAGGTATAATGCAAAAATAAAATATGAATGGGTTTGCAACAGTACTTATAGTAGTGATTTGTTTTGTTATACTAACGGATCTCACGAAGGTTTTGTTGAGTTTTGTGTGATTGAAGTTTTCAAGTTTTGGGTGAGATCACGATGGATGAAGGAATACGGAGTAGCAAAAGCCTAAGCTTGGGGATGCCCAAGGCACCCCAAGGTAATATTCAAGGAATACTCAAGCGTCTAAGCTTGGGGATGCCCCGGAAGGCATCCCCTCTTTATTCTACCGACCATCGGTAATTTTACTTGGAGCTATATTTTTATTCGTCACATGATATGTGTTTTGCTTGGAGCGTCTTGTATGATATGAGTCTTTGCTTTGTTTAATTTTTAGTTTGTCACAATCATCTTTGCTGCACACACCTATTTTGAGAGAGCCACACGTTATCATCATAATTTGTAGAATACTCTATGTGCTTCACTTAATTTGTTTTGAGCTAGGCAGTTGCTCTAGTGCTTCACTTAAATCCTTTTGAGCACGGTGGTGGCTGAAATTTTGTAGAAATAAACTCTCATGCTTCACTTATACTATTTTGAGAGTTGATTGAAATTTTGTAGAAATAAACTCTCATGCTTCACTTATATTATTTTGAGAGTTGATTGAAATTTTGTAGAAATAAATTCTCATGCTTCACTTATATCATTTTGAGAATTGACTTGATTAAAATTTTGAAGAAATGAATTCTCATGCTTCACTTATATTATTTTAAGAATTGTTAAGACTGAAATTTTGAAGAAATATTTGCACTCTCATGCTTCACTTAAATCTTTTTGAGAGATGATGATAGTAACGGTAATTTGCACATGTTATGCAATTGGTCCCAAAGTGATGAATATTCAAGAGGGATATAGATAAAAACTTTCATATAGATCATTGGATATGACAAGTGTGATTCCTTGCAATAGTTTTGCGATATGGAAATGATGATATGTGATGCCATGTTAGTGAGTAATTGTGCTTAAGTAAGAATATTAGTGTTAAGGTTTGTGATTCCCTATGCAAGCACGTTAAGTCAATAGTTATGCAATGAAGTTATATCCTACTATGGTGCATTATTCGGTGTTAGTTATGTTCAATGCATGTTTATGACCGTTTTCGCTTTTTGGTTGGTTGCTTCTCAATCTTTTGCTAGCCTTCATTTGTACTAAGCGGAAATACTGCTTGTGCATCCAAAATTCTTAAAACTAGTTTTGCCTTATGAGTCCACTATATCTACCTATTTTAGGTATTCCAATGCCGTTCCAAGTAAATTTGCGTGTGCCAACTCTAGATTTCAAAATAATTTTTCTGTTTTGTGTGCCCGTACCGCTCATGAAGCGGAAGGGGGTAGCCAATATCTTCCATGCTAGGTGTGTTATTCTCAAGATGAGTGTGTATTCACTTGTCATTGCACGAGAGTGTGGCGGTAATAGGGATGCCCAGTCCCGAAATGTGAAATGAAATGAAATGAAAAATCTTATGTGATCACAATAATAAATTCCTTGGAAAGTGATGGTATGGAGGGCACCCGTGGATACGGCTAGCCATGGATTGTGAAAGAATTGGTGGAAAGGAATAAACTTTATTTTCTGTTTGGGAACCGCCTATGATGTATGTAGCATGGAAGATATTGGGAATTCTCATTCGTTTTCGTTGACAGGAAAAGCACGCCTCCCAAAATATATTTTTTATCTCTTTAATTTCAGCTTTGAGCTCTGGCACATTTGACAAATCTCTGCTTCCCTCTGTGAAGGGCCTATCTATTTACTTTTATGCAATTTTTATTTTTCTTGAGTCTCCATCTTCTCTTACAAAAGCACCAACTAGAGAACACTATTGTCATACTTGTGCATTGGTTGTAGCTAATATTTGAGTGTGTTTCATAAATGGATCAATGATTGAGCATAATGGGCTAGGGATAACTTTCTTTAGCGTTGATATTTTGAAAGACATGGTTGCTTGTTAGTATGCTTGAGTATCTATGTTTTCATGTCAAATTATAGACTATTGCTTTGAATCATATAAGTCCAATGTCCATGCTACAAAAAGAAAAAGAATATGTGATAAATATGTTAGGCAGCATTCCACATCAAAAATTCTGTTTTTATCATTTACCTACTCGAGGACGAGCAGGAATTAAGCTTGGGGATGCTGATACGTCTCCAACGTATCTATAATTTTTGATTGTTCCATGTTGTTATAATATCAATCTTGGATGTTTTTATGATCATTTACAGTAATTTTATATCATTTTTGGAGACTAACCTATTAACCTAGTGCCCAGTGCCAATTGCTGTTTTCTGCCCTGTTTTTGTTTCACAGAAAATCAATATCAAACGAAGTCCAAATACAGTGAAACTTTTTGGAGATTTTTTCTTGGGCAAGAAGAATACCAGAAGCTTCTAGGGGAGGCCAGAAGACCTTGGTGGGCCCCATGAGCCACCAGGGCGCGCCTGGGGGGGCAGGCGCGCCCTGATGCCTTGTGGGCCCCACCAAGCTCCGTTTGACCTAATTCCATCACTATAAATTCCAGAAAAATCAGAAACCCTCAAGAGAGTCCACGAAATACTTTTTACGCCACCGCAAGCCTCTGTTCCAGAGAGATCCCATCTGGGGTCCTTCTCCGGTAATCTGCCGAAGGGGGAATCGATCACGGAGGGGCTCTACATCACCCTTGCTGCCTCTCCGATGATGCGTGAGTAGTTTACCACAGACCTTCAGGTCCATAGGCAGTAGCTAGATGGCTTCTTCTCTCTTTTTGATGTTCAATACAATGTTCTCCTTGATGTTCTTGGAGATCTATCCGATGTAATCTTTCTTTGCGGTGTGTTTGTTGGGATCCGATGAATTGTGAGTTTATGATCAGATTATCCATGAATATTATTTGAGTCTTCTCTAATCTCTTTTATGCATGATTATTATAGCCTCCTATTTCTTCTCCGATCTATTGATTTGGTTTGGCCAACTAAGTTGATTTATCTTGCCATGGGAAGAGGTGCTTTGTAGTGGGTCCGATCTTGCGGTGCTCAATCCCAGTGACAGAAAGGGACATGACACGTATGTATCGTTGCTACTAAGGTTAAAAAGATGGGATCTATTCATTGGGTTTATTAATTCGTGAGTTTGTCTTGTCTACATCATGTCATCGTTCTTAAGGCATTACTCCGTTCTTATGGACTTAATTCACTAGATGCATGTTGGATAGCCCATCGATGTGTGGAGTAATAGTAGTAGATGCAGGCAGGAGTCGGACTACTAATCTTGGGCGTGATGCCTATATACATGATCATTGCCTTGGATATCGTCATGATTATTTGCTTTTCTATCAATTGCCTAACAGTAATTTGTCTACCCACCGTATGCTATTTTCTCGAGAGAAGCCTCTAGTGAAATCTATGGCCCCCGGGTCTATCAAAATCATATTACTAAAACCCTAACAATATTGCTTCCATTTTATTTTATTTATTTTATTTAGTATTTTTGCTGCAATCTATCAATCTATCAAATACAATTTAATCTTGCAATCTTACCGCCAATGGATTGACAACCCCTTGTTTGCATTGGGTGCAAGGATTTGTTGTTTGTGTGCAGGTACTGCTTACTAGGTGTTGTGTGATTCTCCTACTGGTTCGATAACCTTGGTTTCATAATTGAGGGAAATACTTATCTCTACTGTGCTGCATCATTCCTTCCTCTTCGGGGAAATACCAACGCAAGCTACAAGTAGCACTAACCTATTAACTTAGTGCCCAGTGCCAGTTGCTGTTTTCTGCCTGTTTTTGGTTTTACAGAAAATCAATATCAAACGAAGTCCAAATGCCACGAAACTTTTTCGAGATTTTTTTCTTGACAAGATAAACACTAGAAGCTTCGGGAGAAGACCAGACGCCAGAGGAGGTGGCCACGAGCCACCAGGGCATGCCGTGGTGCCTCGTGGGCCCACCTCAGCTCCGTTTGACCTAATTCCACCACTATAAATTCCCAAAAATCGGGAAACCAACAAGGGAGTCCACGAAATACTTTTTCCGCCCCCGCAAGTTTCTGTTCTCGAGAGATCCCATCTGAAGGCATTCTTCGGTACTCCGCCGGAGGGGGAATCGATCACGGAGGGGCTCTACATCAACCTTGCTGCCCTTCCGATGATGCGTGAGTAGTTTACCACAGACCTTCGGGTCCATAGTTAGTAGCTAGATGGCTTCTTCTCTCTTTTTGATCTTCAATACAATGTTCTCCTCGATGTTCTTGGAGTTCTATCCGATGCAATCACTTTTTGCGGTGTGTTTGTTGGGATCCGATGAATTGTGAGTTTATGATCAGATTATCAATGAATATTATTTGAGTCTTCTCTGATCTCTTTTATGCATGATTATTATAGCTTCATATTTCTTCTCCGATCTATTGATTTGGTTTGGCCAACTAGATTGATTTATCTTGCCATGGGAAGAGGTGCTTTGTAATGGGTTCGATCTTGCGGTGCTCAATCCTAGTGACAGAAAGGGACATGACACGTATGTATCATTGCTATTAAGGGTAAAAAGATGGGGTTTATTCATGCGTGATTTTACTTTGTCAACATCATGTCATCTTGCTTAAGGCGTTACTCCGTTCTTATGGACTTAATACACTAGATGCATGCTGGATAGCGGTCGATGTGTGGAGTAATAGTAGTAGATGCAGGCAGGAGTCGGTCTACTTGTCTCGGATGTGATGCCTATATGCATGATCATTGCCTTGGATATCGTCATGATTATTTGCTTTTCTATCAATTGCTCAACAGTAATTTGTCTACCCACCGTATGCTATTTTCTTGAGAGAAGCCTCTAGTGAAAACTATGGCCCCCGGGTCTATCTAAATCAAGTTACTAAAACCCTAAAAATACTTGCTGCAATTTTATCTTATTTATTTTATTTTGTATTTTTGTTTCAATCTATCTATCTATCACATACAATTTAATCTTGCAATTGACCGCCGAGGGATTGACAACCCCTTGTTTGCGTTGGGTGCAAGGATTTGTTGTTTGTGTGCAGGTACTGCTAACGAGGTGTTGCGTGATTCTCCTACTGGATTGATAACCTTGGTTTCATAACTGAGGGAAATACTTACCTGTACTGTGCTGCATCATCCTTCCTCTTCGGGGAAAATACCAACGCAAGCTACAAGTAGCAGGAAGAATTTCTGGCGCCGTTGCCGGGGAGACATCATCAACATCTATCAAGTACCTTTGCATAAACTCTCATCTCCTTGCATTTATTTTATTTGCCTCTCGTTTTCATCTCCCCCACTTCTAAAAAGTTTTTACAAAAATATTTTTCCTTTTGCCTTTTTCTTGTTTGCTTGTTTACTTGTTTGTTATCTTGTTTGCTTGCTCGTTTTATCATTATGGCTAGTTCTTCTCCCGATCTACCTCTCCCTCCTTATCTAGGAGAAGGTTCGGGAATTTTGAATATTAAGTATTTGAGTGATGAATCTTTAAAAGAATCTTGGGATAGATTGCTAGAAATCCAAATGAAAGCTAGGCCTAAGAGTCACATTAAATTACTCCTTAGAAGCTTTTATGTTGGTCTACCTCTTGCTCATAGGCGTGTCCTGGATTCTATATTTGAAAATGATTTTCTTGGCAATAATGCATTTGACACCTATGAAAAGATGAAAAGTATTTTTGGACAACCAAAGATAGAAACAATTGAGCCTACCACGCTAGTAAGCTATCGTCAAACTGAGTTAGTAAAAGAAACTAAGGCTAGCATGGAATCCAATTTTGGAGGTATATTTAATCTTTTTTCCAAAGTAAATTGCAATGTGGTGTCGCACAATAGAAGGTTTGATACTTTGGAGCAAAAGGTGGATGCTTTTTGTGTTTTGAAGGAAATAAAAATTCTTAGCACCAAGCTTGATCACTTGGGTCATATTATTGATAATTGCAAAGAAGGAGAAATATATATTTCTAGGTTCCCTAAAACCAAATATGACAATACTTGAAACTATGCATTATGCCTAGCTAGGGGCATAAAACAATAGCGCTTGTTGGGAGGCAACCCAATGAATAAAATAAATTTTTACTTATTGTTTCTGTTATTGTGTGTTTTCACAATTATGCTACTGATATGATTGTGTTTTTGTGTTTTTAATTAGTGTTTGAGCCAAGTAAAGCCTTTAGGATGATTTGGAAGATAGTATAATTGATGCTGTTTGGAAAACAGAAAGTTTTGCGTCCAGTGCTGGAATTTTGTTTCTGTACTGGAGCGTCAGAAAAATCTGAAATTTTTACACAGTATTGGTATATGAATTTCCCACGTTTTCCTAATTGTTCAGAATTTTTGGAGTTACATAAGTATGGATTTTAAATAGATTGCTACAGACTATTCTGTTTTTTGACAGATTCTGTTTTTGATGCACTACTTGCTTGTTTTGATGAATCTATGGATTGTATCGGGGGGTATAAGCCATGGTGAAGTTAGAGTACAGTAGGTATAATGCAAAAATAAAATATGAATGGGTTTGCAACAGTACTTAAAGTAGTGATTTATTTTGTTATACTAACGGATCTCACGAAGGTTTTGTTGAGTTTTGTGTGATTGAAGTTTTCAAGTTTTGGGTGAGATCACGATGGATGAAGGAATAAGGAGTGGCAAGAGCCTAAGTTTGGGGATGCCCGAGGCACCCCAAGGTAATATTCAAGGAAGACTCAAGCGTCTAATTTTACTTGGAGCTATATTTTTATTCGTCACATGATATGTGTTTTACTTGGAGCGTCTTGTATTATATGAGTCTTTGCTTTGTTTGCATTTTAGTTTGTCACAATCATCCTTGCTGAACACACCTATTTTGAGAGAGCCACACGTTTATCATAATTTGTTAGAATACTCTATGTGCTTCACTTAAATTTTTTGAGCTAGGCAGTTGCTCTAGTGCTTCACTTAAATCTTTTTGAGCACGGTGGTGGCTATATTTTGAAGAAATGAACTCTCATGCTTCACTTATATTATTTTGAGAGTTGATAAGATTAAAATTTTGAAGAAATGAATTCTCATGCTTCACTTATATTATTTTGAGAATTGATAAGATTGAAATTTTGAAGAAATATTTTCACTCTCATGCTTCACTTAAATCTTTTTGAGAGTTCATAATAGTAACGGTAATTTGCACAGGATATGAATTTGGTCCCAAAGTGATGAATATTCAAGAGGGATATAATAAAAACTTTCATATAGATCATTGGATATGATAAGTGTGATTCCTTGCAATAGTTTTGCGATATGGAGATGATGATATGTGAGTCATGTTAGTGAGTAATTGTGATTTAGTAAGAATATTAGTGTTAAGGTTTGTGATTCCCTATGCATGCACATCAAGTCAATAGTTATGCAACGAAATTATATCCTACTTATGGTGCATTATTTGGTGTTAGTTATGTTCAATGCATGTTTATGACCGTTTTCGCTTTTTGGTTGGTTGCTTCTCAATCTATTTGCTAGCCTTCACGGTAACGGACGCTCAGAGAGTATCCCGATCTACTACAACTAGAACTGGATACTTGTGATGTTTAATAATATGTTGGCTCCGGGATCGCTTTCTCGCAGGGAGTCGAGGAGGGATCTCTGGGCGTTGCTACTATTACTTGTTACTTATGTTATGCTGCTAATCTGCACTCTTCTAAATGCCGCAAGATGCTAGTCTTCGATAGGCTAGGCCTTCCCCTCTATTCTGGCATTTCTGCAGTCCAGTCCACAGATATAACCCCTTCCTTTGATACCGATGCATATATAGTATAGTTCTGATGTAAGTCTTGTGAGTACTTTGGATGAGTACTCACGGTTGCTTTGCTACCTCTTTTTCCCCATACCCGATTGCTGCGATCAGATGACGGAGCCCGGAGCCAGCTGATCCCGTCGACGACTACTACTACCCCGCCGGAGCCTACTACTACCCCGCCGGAACCTACTACTACATGGAGACCGACGACCAAGAGTAGTTTCGGAGGCTCCCAGGCAGGAGGCCTGTGCCTTTTCGATCTAGTGTCGTTGGTTTGCTCAGCCTTCTTAAGGCAAACTTGCTTACCGTTATGTCTGTACTCAGATATTGTTGCTTCCGCTGACTCTTGTATTCGAGCTTATGTATTCGAGCCTCGTGGCCCCTGGCTTGTAATATAAAGCTTGTATGACTTTTATTTGTGTCTAGAGTTGTGTTGTGATATCTTCCCGTGAGTCTCTGATCTTGATCGTGTGCATTTGTGTGTATGATTAGCACACGATTGAGTCGGGGGCGTCACAGAGACACACAACAAGTTGAGGCAATCCGGCCGGTTGGGACACCAATTTACTCAATTGGGCGCCCTTTACTCAACTCTTACGGGATAAATGTTTACTCCGGAGTTCGGAGTTGACCCCTCGTCAACTCTCTCATTGTTTACATGCTACATGTAATTTGCTCTTTGTTGGTTATTACAAGGTGGCAATTTCTTGTCCGGTGAGCTTGTGCTCTTGTATATACAGCATTCAAAATGTACAATGTCAGTATTCGTGTATTCTTTTGGTTGAGATGTTATTGATAATCTAGAATGTTCCGTTGAGAGAGTTGAAACTGTTCTAAGAAATGAGTTTTTTTTGAACTAAATTAGACTTTATTCCTCAAATAATGCTCATATCGTTTACAAGGAGATGAGAAATAAAGTCCGGGATTACATCATCCCAAGAACCAGGAACTCTTCTACTAAAGCAATGTTTTGCTAACTCATCTGCTACCCGGTTCGCTTCTCTGAAGCAATGTTTGAAGGAAAGTTTGTTAAAGTCGATGGACAATTGCTTGCACTCCACTACGACAGCACTGTCAGGCCCCATATAATCATCCATGCTCTGAAGTGTCACCACCGCAAATAAGCAGTCTGATTCTACGTCTGCTTTAGTGCATCCAATACTTGACAGAAGATAAATACCATTCCTTATTGCCATGAGCTCAGCCGAATCAACATCCCGAACATGCGGTATAAACCAGGAAGCCGCAGCAATGAAATCTCCCTTGTCATCTCGAACAACAGCTCCACTTGCTCCCGAAAGTGTGTCTGCATGAAAAGATGCATCGACGTTAACTTTCACCATGCCATAGGAAGGTTTCTTCCACATATGATCCCTCGGCCTCATTGGCAATTTTGGAGTGAGCGATCTTGTGTAGTTTGTTGCTAAAGCTCTGATAGATATGGCCGTCCTCTCAGGTGATTGCACCTGCACTCCTTTAGCTAGCTGCCTTCGCTGCCACCATAAAAACCATGCCGCTACAGAAACTAGTTCCGCAGTCGGCAGGCCATCTGTTGTTGAATTCAGCTTGATTAAAATTTCCATCGTTACTGACCCTGATCTATCTTCAGCGATTGCCCTCCGAAGTGTATCAAGCAGCCCTAGCCGAGCCCAAACATCCTGGACCTCACAGCAAGTAAACAAAGTGTGTTGGATATCCTCCATTCCAATCCTACACCGCGGGCACTGTGGCATTAACGGAATGTGGCGAGCAGCCAATACCCCCAAGCATGGCAGTACCCCATGTAGAACCTTCCAAGTGAAGTGTTTTACTTTCCCAGGAACTTTCAGCTTCCATGCATCTTTCCATATACCATTTACCTGGATACTTCCTTGTCCATCCGACCTTGAGAGCCTAGTCCTGAACTGATGATCAAGTTCTCTGTAGTATGCTGAGCGCACTGAGAATGTGCCTGACCTAGTATAATTCCAAGCTACGAAATCATCCTCAATATTACTGTTTAGGGGTATTTGTAGAATCCGATTTACATCAACTAGTGAGAAGCAGTCTCTCAAGAGCTCTTCATCCCACATGCCAGTATGCGGATTAATAAGCTCAACAACTTTTGAGAGCATTAGCACCCCCCTTGGTGTGATTACCTTTCGTGTTGCACTAGCTGGAATCCAGGAGTCATTCCATATGTCAATCTGAGATCCCGTCCCAATTCTCCATATACACCCTCTATTGAAAGTCTGGATCCCTGCCACTATGCTCTGCCAAGTATAGGAAGATCCCTTCTTTGGGCCAGCTTTTAACAAATTTCCATCTGGATAATATTTCGCTTTGAGGACCTGTGCACACAAAGAGTCTGGGTTTTGGAGAAGTCGCCAACACTGTTTTGCTAACATAGCAAGATTAAAACTGTGAAGGTCCCTAAACCCCAATCCCCCTTTCTTCTTCAGTATACACAATTTCCACCACGCGAACCAATGCATCTTCTTCTGTTCATCACTATCTCCCCACCAGAAACCAGAGATCTCATCTGTAATTGCTTTACAAATTCCCTTTGGCAGCTTAAAAATAGACATGGCATAAGAAGGAATAGCTTGGGCAATTGATTTTACCAGGATCTCTTTACCTTGCATTGAGAGTGTCTTCTCCTTCCAACCCTTTAGCCTCTGACATACTCTGTCTATAAGATGTTGGAAGCAATCCGATCTATCCACTCCCACCATGGTCGGTAAGCCCAGATAAGTATCTGAGAGGGCCTCTGTATCAATATTCAGAATTCTGCAGCAATTTTCTCTAACCAGGACACTCGTGTTAGGGCTGAAAAATATATTAGACTTTGCATTACTTACAACCTGTCCAGAGCTGCGGCAATAAGTATCCAACACCCTTTTCAGGGTGTTTGCATTATGTTCATCCGCTTTCATCAAAATCAGTGAGTCATCAGCGAATAAGAGATGTGATATGGAAGGAGCATTCCGACAGACTCGGACCCCCTCGAGGCCCCCAATTTCCTCCTCATGCAATAAGAGGCTAGATAATCCTTCCGAACAGAGCAAAAATAGATAAGGGGACAAGGGGTCCCCTTGTCTCAGTCCTCGGGTAGGAATAAACTCCTCCGTCTCCGTGTTGTTGAACCTTACTCTATATGTAACTGAAGAAACACACTCCATTATCAACTTTATCCAGAGATCATGAAACCCCATCTTCTGCATCACTTTCTCTAAGAAGCCCCACTCAACACGATCGTATGCTTTATTCATATCTAATTTCACAGCACAATAACCATTAGACCCATGGGTCCTCTTCCTTATCGCATGAAAGCATTCATAAGCAACCAGTACATTATCAGTAATAAGCCTACCCGGCACAAAGGCACTCTGAGTTGGTGAAATCGTCTCTGGCAATATTTTCTTAAGCCTATTTGCAAGCATCTTAGATATTATCTTGTACACCACGTTGCAAAGGGAAATAGGCCGATACTGCGTTATTACCTCGGGGTTTTCCACTTTGGGTATAAGAACAACATTAGTTGAGTTCCATCCATCCGGAATCTTCTTCTTGTTAATAGCATCCAGTACCTCATCTGTGAGCTCTTCTCCCACAATATGCCAAAACCTTTTAAAGAAGATTGCATGAAGTCCATCAGGTCCGGGGGCCTTCATATCTCCAATCTGAAATAGAGCTTTCTTGACCTCCTCTCTAGAAAAATCAGAGATCGGTAGATCATTCATGTCGCTGGTTACTATAGGCTTTATACAGTTAAGTAAAGCTGGGTCGATCTCCTCTGCATTCGACGTAAACAGGCCGCCAAAGTAGTCTCTGATGAGAAGCCAAAGGTCCTCATTCCCTTCGACCCAGCCACCTGAATCGTTCTTCAGCTTTTTTATCAGGTTCCTCCGTCTCCTAGCTGACGCAAAGTGATGGAAGAAGGCAGTATTGCGATCGCCCTTGCGAAGCCAACTGACTCTTCCCCTCTGCGCCCAATACACCTCGTCTTGTTCGAGCAGGTTTTCCACATAAACTGATAATTCCTTCTGTTTCATTCTCACCTCTTCTGTAGGAGTTTGTCTCATGAGAACATCTAGTTCTTTCTGTGCCTCCCGAAGCCGTCGGCGAGGCTCTTTAAGTACCTGTCGATCCCAGCGATGCAAGTCATTGTGAACTGAATCTAACTTTGAACTCACGGTCGGACATAAGCCTTGGTGCAAAGCTTTCTGCCATGCCGTTTTGACGATCTCCTCTACAGTCTCTTCTGCTAACCATCTTGCCTCAAATTTCTTTGTACGAGCATTGCCGTTGTCAGCTACACCCGCTAGATATTCTGATCTAAACATATTGGCCGATGATCCGATCTACCCATCTCGAGATTATTCAGTCCAGCAAAAGGATGTAAAAGCATCCAATCTGAATTTGAAACCGCACGGTCCAACCTCTCTCGCAGCCCTCCGCGAAACCAGGTGAAGCTATCCCCTGTATAGCCAATATCCTCCAACGAACAATCTGAGAGAGCATCCTGGAATGCTTGCATGCGTGTTTGCTGACATGGGGCACCCCCATCTTTCTCATGAGAAAATAGAATCTCGTTAAAGTCTCCAATCACCAACCAGGGCAGACTTGATTGGGCATGCAGATCCCTTAAAATGCCATACGTACGGTCTTTGTGCTCCCAGTTGGGTTCACCATATATCCCTGTCAATCTCCAGAGATCCCCATTTGCCTCTTCTACTGAAACATCAATGAAATCGAGGGTGGTAGTCCGGGAGTAGATCCTAACCTCCTTCTTCCAGACCATAAGCAACCCACCCTTTCTTCCATCAGTGCATGGCGCAATCAACAGGTGATCCATGCGAAGTTTTTTCATCAGAACTTGTGCCCTTTCCTCATCCAAATGTGTCTCGGACAAAAAGAACACATCCGGTTCATGTCGCCTCTGGATGTCCAGAAGCGAACGAACTGTCGGGGCCCCAATTAGGCCCCGACAGTTCCAGCTGATTAGCTTCATTGCTCCGGGCGACCCGTCACGGGGGTCGCCGAATCCATGGACCCGAACGCTTCAGCTTCAGGTCTTTTCTTCAGTACGTGCTTGAAAACAGAAAAGCGTCCCCAGCACCGTCCCAGGTAGTTGAACCAATCACGTCCAACAATCACGTACCCACAACACCACAACTACTTTAAAAACGCATCCAATCTGAGGAGATTGGAGCACACCTTCCTTCACGAGACCTCAAAATTTCTTTTCTTGAGATACTCCACGGAATCCAGCAGAACTCGTAGTATAGAGAGAAACCAGCGGCGGCACCTCACGGCAGCGTCCCGGGACAATAAAACCAGCGACGGCACCTCACGACAGCGTCCTGGGACAATAAAACCAGCGACGACACCTTCCGGCACCGTCCTGGGACAAAGAACACTGGCCCCGCGCCGCCGCCGGGGAGGCGGCCGGCGGCGGACCAGCGGAAACCTAAGTCGCCCTGGGAGTCGCCCCTCACGAGAGAAAAACGCTTATATACCTGCCAATATAAAACGTTCTAAGAAATGAGTTGGTGAAGCATAGTGCCAAAAAGAGCTTCACTTCATAAAACTCGCACTTATCCGGGTGGTTATCCAACTGAATATCGAAAACAAGGGATCAAGTTAATAGTATATCTGCAAGAAGTAATCGATCAACACACGATCCAGAGCACGATCAAGATCACACTTTGTAAATTTTTTCACTTTGATTCAATGAAACTAGAAAGTCTATAATTTGATTTAGCAATTCAGTAAGTTACTGGTTGAACATACAATTTTTTAGTGGGAAACTTGGTCAAATAACATCAATAAACACGGAGATCCCACAAAAAAGATTTCACACGGAAACTCCAACATAGATAACCAGTTGGCATCGGTACATGATCAACAAGTCTTGCTTATCGGGCAGCAGGACCGTTGTCCATTGTTGGCACCCTCCCAAAATTATGTTCCTTCTCAAATGAAGTGCTGCTCTGGCTCACATTTGTGGACTGATTAGTAGGGTAAGAATCATTTCTCATGCTCAGGTCATTGTTGTTGATGCCAGTGTAGAAGTTGTTGTTGGAGTTGCCGCCGGCGTGGTCCTCCTCTAGCTTGAGGCACTCCTGTAGTTGCAACACAACATCGGTCATGTTGGGACGTCGCGCCGACGCATGTGCAGTGCACTTGAGGGCGATGTCAGCGGCCTTCCACATACTATTGATGTCGTGGTCACCGTGCATGCGCACATCCACCACGTCTTCAATGTTGCCTTTCGATAACCGCTGTTGCACCCACTCAATGATGCCGATGTTGTGTGGGTTATGCATGGTGGGTGGCTTCCCCGTGACAAGCACCAGCAGCACGACGCCAAAGCTATACACATCACTCTTGGTTGTCGGCCTCCCTGTTGTCTGGTACCTAAGCAAATGTTTCAGCTCCACCGAATACTCAGAGCACGGTACACTATAGAAAGAATTTGGAGCTGGGTGGAAGGAGTCGGCTTACTCTGGATCCATATACCCGCGTGTGCCAACGATTACATTCGTGGACACCTGGGTTTCATTGTCGCGATTGAAAGCTTTGGATAATCCAAAATCGGCGATCTTGGCCTCCAACCTCATGTTCAGTAAGATGTTAGTGGCCTTCACATCCCTGTGAATCAACGGTGGGTTGCACCCCTTATGTAGGTACTCCAGTCCTGTATATGAACACTGAGGGTTACAGAAAAAAAAAACAATCATTTGGCAAAAGCAGCTGCCAACTCTTCATTTAAGTGCCTTTCTGATAAAGAAAAAAGGTGCAATATAAGTGCTTACCTTGTGCAGATTCAACTGCAATTTTGAGTCTCTGTCTCCAGGTTAAGTACCTTGCATTGCGGTCTCCTCCTGCATACAGGCCGACATTGTGACCAATCGGTTATTCAGACGATTCTATAGATGAATAACAATTACATTCTATCAGCTCAAAGTGCTTTACGGTACACCAGTCACCTTCCAGCCGCTGAATATATAGTGTTAAACAACTTGCATACCTACAATGTGCTCTTGCAGAGTTCCCTCCGACATGAACTCGTAGACAAGTGCCATGTGCTCCCCATCCTTGCAGAAACCAATCAAGGAGACAAGGTTCTTGTGATGAATCCGGGTTAAAATTTGAACCTGAACAAGTAGGAATCATAACATGACTTCATAGATATCGTTTCACAGTAAAAATCTTTGTCGAGAAACTTATCTTTTTTAAATAGAGGAAACTATGTTAAATGTACCTTGATATTTTAGATTTTACATTTATACCTAGTACGACTACAGCGGAATAAGAGGACTTCAAAACATAAGTGAATTAAAAGACATGGAGGAATGCAAGTGCAATGAGATAATAAACTCTACCTCTGCTAGGAATTCCTTGTCACCTTGGTTAGAAGACTCAGACCGTATCTTTACCGCCACTTGAGTGCCATCCTCCAGGAAGCCATCATAGACATAACCGAATCCTCCCTTTCCCAACACTTGTTGAAGGTTGTTCGTTATCCTCTCAAGTTCAATGTACGTGAATCGGCGAGTCTCAAGTCCAAGTGACGTGTCCCCACCATTTCTCGTTTCATTTTGTTGCTTTACGTAGTTTTTCATTAATCCTTTTGTATGCGGGGAATTTACTGATTAACATTAGTACTATTTGATGTGGAAAGATATACCAATAATTGATGGGCTCGTGCCAAAGTCTCACCTGGATTTTTTCGTCTCAACAAGCAAAAGAGTGTTAGTGCCACTAATACTATCACCGCGATGACAACTGTAGGGGCACCAACGTATATGGGCAGCTTGCTCTTCATTTTAGCAGGTCGACATGAATTGGCATTGGTGCAAAGGTTTGAGTTGTTGCCATATCTGCTAAACAATATTAAAAAGTTGATCAATGAAATTCATCAAGTATCATGCAAGACGAATCGGGAGAATTTATGGGTAAATTAACGACCTTAGATTTAGGGAGCCATCTTGAATTCTTTTTAGGAATCCAGTGGGAATCGATCCACTGAGCTGATTACCTGACAAGTCTCTGAAGAAGACAAATATGGTTTGCATGAGTGGGAGTAATGTAAGGGAAAAGCACAATTGGACAGTAGTTGCCAGACTTACAAAATCTTCAACAAAGGTAATTGCGAAAGAGTATCTGGAATTGTGCCTGTCAAGTTGTTGTTTGACAGATCCCTACAAGAGTGCAAGATATGGACTTGTATCAGCATTCTTTTTTACCGTATTTTATCTCTTTATAAACTGCAAATAAAGGCTAAGGAGATCCAAACTCTGAACATACAAGTACTGGAGAGCCTTTAGATTCGCGAAAGACGACGATATGTCACCATTCAAACCACTGGAAGACAGGTTTCTACAGAGAGCAAATATCAATTGGATCAATTTGACTGCATATAATAACCTTAACATGCGATAATTCATGCTTTTGTCCTATGAACATAAGTGATAGGTCAATATAATGTATAGATCTGAAAAACTGACACGCTTCTGATCCTTGGAGGGATGCCAATGTCGTAGCTGCACATCAACTTCTCCCAGGCCATAATCTTGGGAGAGCACGGGTCACCCATCCAGTTTTTCTGCACATGATACTTCGCCTTGATCGTCGTGATGGCAGATACTACAGTTAACCACACCCAAATTTTTAGTAGCACAGACGACACGACCCCATGTTCTTAGCGGTTTAAAAATACTTCCTCCTTGCTTTATAGTGCACATAATTTTTTCAGAGATAAACTTTGAGAAAAATTGGGATGAGCTAAACTTTGTAAATGTTGACCAAGTTAATAGAAAAAAATTATCAACATTTGCAATATCAAATCAATACAATTTGATTTACCATGAATATATTTCCATATGATATATATTCAGTATTGTAAATGTGTGTATTTTTATATAAAAAATGTGCACTCTAATTTGGAAAGGAGGAAGCATCAGCTCATTTGTTTGCATATTTACGTACCGTCCCGGGAGTCCGTGCCGAAGTTTGTTGTGGACATGACAAAGAACAACTCGAGGGCGTTGATGATGGGCGGCAACGTTGAGTTGGAGGTGGCATTAATGGAGATGTTGTAGTTACCGTCCCGGTAGGGTTTTTCATTGAAGATGACACCAACTCCAAGGTAGAATAATCTAATGGCCTCGGACAACCTCACGCCATTGATGCTGATGTCGAACTGGCGTAGGGCATTGCTCGGGAGGAGCTGCAGCTCGGAGAAGTGCATGATGATGAAGTATCCCGGCAAAGGATCGTGAGGTCGAGGATCGGGGTCCCACGTGAACTCGAGATTCATGGAGGCGTTGAGAGGTGTGATTGCCGTCTGCATCACCGCCGACGGCACCTCGTAATCGTCGTTGTCGCTGTCCACCTGCTTCGCCGTCGATATTTCTGTCCATTCTTTCACGTTAGCCCAAGGGCGCCATACTCGGTCATGTGGATCTTGTGGGTACCTGATGATCAACCACGTTTGTGACTGATTGGTATACTTCGGAGTGGTAATCTGGAACAAAGAGAGGGAATTAAGCAAATAAGATCTCTAGCTCACCTGACGATGTCGGTCGCGTCTGTCGGGCCGAGGTTGAACCTGAAATCGAGGACGAGACCCTGCGTCAAGTTCGCCTGCGGGTAGAACTTCATCTTCAGCGGCCTCAGCTCTAGTGCTGAGAGGAATGGCGTGCCGCCGCCAGTGTTCACCAGGCAGACCTGCAAGAAGTCGTCTGGCAAGACTACGATCGCCTCCGCCGTCACCTCGAAGCCCGGCATCGAGACGTTGACGGTGTGCCAGTAGTTGACGCCGAGGTGGAGGTCGAAGACGGGCGGCCTGCCAAGGCCGTCGTAGTCACCATATAGGAACGCCGCGCGGACGAGGTACTTGCGACCGGACACGAGGGACCGGAGTGTGTAGCAGTTGCGCACGCCGTCGGGGAAGCTGCGCACATCGTGGTAGCGCCGTGAGAGCTGCGGTTGAATGTACTGGCCCGAGATGTTGTTGTTGGCACCGGCAGTATCATCGATGAACCCGGCGTCGGAGACGTAGGATAGCTTTGTGCCGTCGTCCACGTAACTTGCCTTCCCCGGTAGTCCGCAGTCTACGCTTATGAAACCTGCAATATTGCACAGTACGTAATACATGAAGCCGTTAATGGCGCGTGCGTGCGGCCATAGTAGTGCCAAATAAAGGGCGAGCATACCTTTGCTGTCAAGCTGGGCTTGAGCTTGGAGTACGCCGCCGGTGGCGGCGACGGCGAGGCAGAGGAGCAGCAGCCATGGACTTGCCGCCGTTGATTGCTCCATTGCACATGCAAGAGCAGTTAGTGGAGCGTAACATGCATATGCATTTGACTTTTTAGGCGTCCAATGCTTCAGTGTATATGCCCAGACTTAAACTAATTAGATCTACAGTAGATTTCTAGATAGACGACTAACAAAGCCAACTCGGTCTACTAGCGAGCGAGCTTAATGATGAGTTGATCACGTCAACACCACCATGATTGACCACGTCAGCTGCACATCTCTATGTCCGGCATGATTCCGTACGTCTGGGTTCTGGCGAAGCAAGAGGAAGTTTGCACTTTTCGCAAAAAGAAAAAAAAATAGAGGAAGTTTGCACGGTGGGTCGCCGGCGGGTGGGTCCTGCTCTAACCTTGGCTGGAAATCTCCTGTCACCTATTGGGATCCAAAACCGAAATGCTAGACCTACAGATCTATTTCTTACGAACTAGTGGATTTTTTTTATTGAGACTGGCATGTGGGTCCCGCATGTCATAATGCTCAACTTGACGGTCAATCTAACAGAGTTGACTACTGTGCCACGTCGGTTCTGACAGGTGGGCCAGTCCTGTCATAATCGCGACCAAATTTGGCTGAACCGGTAACTAGTGGAAAGTGGGAATTGGTAGTGTTTTGCAACATATTACCCTCACTGGTAGGCATCAGTCAAACATAATGTGATAGTTTTTTGGAACCCTAACCCGAATTGTGGAGGTTTTTTGTACTAGTTACTTCCTAAAATTTCATCGTCTCGCCCTATTGTAGGGATCACGTGGGCTGAGAGTTGACTTGCATTCCGACTGGTCAATGTGGATTGGATCGTCGGTGCTTTGAGCAGCCAGACAAAATGAAATAGGAGAATGGTTTTTTTTAATGAGATGAAATAGGAGAAGAGTCGGAAAAACAAAAGCTTGCACACCATGTTAGAGTGAAATGACATGTCACTTTTTTGAGTGGATGTTGACTTCAGTTCACTTACCATAGGGTGTAAGACATCGGCTGAAAGCTAGCTTATAAATAAATCTACTCAGTCGTGATAGGTGTGTAAGTAGTTTGCATCACAAGAACAATACTGCTCATCTACATCTAAGCTCTCATGCTATGATTTCAAATTAAGGACTCCCCTCCAATTAGTGGATTATCATCCTTGCATCCCTTATCTTCAGCCATCTTGCAGCAGAAAGATTTTTCTAGAAAATGAACCGGTTACTGGAATTAAAATATCCATCCAACACTCTGATATTTGTAAGAAACATCCATCCAACACTCTGATATTCAAAATGAATTGGTTGATAACTGAGAGCACAAATATTTGCAGGCTATATGCAAGTAGACATCTTTAATTTATATTGTCCATATAGCTAACATTGGCATGTTATAACTAAATTTCAACTTAGTGATAGGATTCGAAAATGATATGTTACTCATACGAATGAATTATTTCCCAACATGAATTTTCAACACTTACAGAAGACCCAAGGACAGAGTTGTGTGTGAACTGATGGAAACATGTACCTGATCACAAACACAATGATTGCTGCAGCAGCTTCCTCCGATCACCGGTCAGAATGATCACAAAACCCATTGAATGGGGGCATTTCTTCAGAAAATTGGAGTGATCATTGCTCATGCTGTCAAGCATAACATAACAGGAAGACTGCAAAAGTACTATATATATTTTACCAACAAAATCACAATCTCATGTCCCCAAGGCCTGAAGCTTATACGACAGTGAAATGGTTCATCATGAGATAAGAGCCGCCCTATTCTAATTGTTCAATCGTAGCATCTCCTTCAGTAGCGTTAGTCAATATGCGTCACTCGATTGCCTCTGTGCTGAGCTGCAGTGTGGGCAGAAAAGCCATGGCTTCGCCGTCAATGACGAGAGTCTCTTCATCGGCCGTGAAGCACTTGGTGGCGAACTTGATGCTGCCAAACAGATATTACTATCAGTTTTCAGCAAGCACAAGGCTAGAAAGAAGATACAAAATGGTAGTAGTACATGTGCCTTGCGCCGGCGGCCTTGATATGGAGCGCCTGCACCTGCGCGACCACCTCGTCTCCGACGTACACCGGCGCCGCGAACTTGAGGGACTGGCTCGCGTACACGGCCCCAGGCTGCATCAACGCGAAGAAGCACCGGTCAGATCAGGCGGGACCCCATCGACCCACCACGCCCACCACATGTTCGACGAAATGGCAAAGAGGAGGAGGAGGAGGGAGGGAGCGTACGAAGTGGGAGGCGATGAGGGCAGGGAAGAGGGAGGCGACGAGCATGCCGTGCACCACGCGGCCGCGCTGGAACCCGCCCGCCCCGCGGGCGAAGGCGTCGTCCAGGTGGACGGGGTTGCGGTCGCCGCTCACCCCCGCGTACGCCGCCACGTCGTCCTCCGTGAACCGCCGCGGACGCGCGCGCAGCGCGTCGCCCGCCTTCAGCGCCGCCGCTGGGACGGCGGTGGCGGCCGTCGCCGCCGTGCGGACGAGAAGAGGGGCCGCGCGGGCGAGGCGCGCGAGACACATCCCGGCAGCTTCCTTCTTCTTTCCGGAGGTTTTTTTTTTTTTAAGCACACGAGCTTTTAGTTATTTACTATAGTAAGATGCCCGTGCTACGCTACGAACCACATAAAAGTAGAGCCAAAAAAAAGTTTGGCCCCATTCGGTTATTCAAAAAATCTAATCAAGATCTTCTAAAGTTAAACAAAAAATACAAAAGTTATTTGTTTATTAGTATTAACTAGTAAATCCGTACATGCAATGCACGTTGATATTAGGCAATATATTAACTGATATTAGATAGGATATTATTTGCGTGTTAATTATGCGATGAGCGTTGTAATTTATGTTTGGTATGACATTAACTGCACGCTAAACGTGTTGAGCGCTCGACAATGGAGCAACCTAAGTCGTCGGATTAACCTGTATTGACGACCGAGATTTGTTGGATCTGCCCCTTTCGATCTTTTTATATTGGTATAGATATAGATATAGATGGACATACTAATGCAGCTTACATAGCATCGTTATACTTTGCAAAGAAGGATAAAACACTAATGATATGTTTTCTTGTTGCATGTGACATCATCATTTTATCTTGTCCTATGTTTCTAATGCTGAATTTCAAGACTGTAGTGCATTTGAATCAACATTTGAGATCTGTCCACATTCATTCTATGCCCTTTAAAATTGTATGTCATATTAACAATATTCTTAAAAAGCCACGCATATAGATTTGAGCGGACTTGAAATCAACATAAGCCAAGCTGCAGCCTACCAAAATGATGTATGAATGTATTTAAAAGAACAAGAGGATGTGTAGATGAGACAATAAGCGGAGTTCTGTAAAAATTTAAAAGATTCATTGTCCATCATAATAATTCACATCATTTGTGTTGCACGACAGCATTGATAAAATATGCAATAGGAAAAAGGAAAAAGACATAGAGCAGCTAATGCTAGGCGTTAGATGATAAGCAAAGATTATTAGTCCACACGTGGAAGTTTCCATGGAGAGTGAATGATATATGTTTCACATGCCATCAGGAAGAGTCAATTTATCAAAGTTTCGATGATTGCAAATATTGTTTGGTTTGGAGGGGGGAAATTTTCATCTATCAAAATGACAAAATCAGATGCGCTGAGTGTGGTTGTGATCAATGCCTCTGTGGTGGTCCTTAGGGCGTCCGCACTCATGGCCATTACCACCGTGAATAAGATATAATACTCGCATCTTGGCGATGAGCGGCCAACTGCTACGAGGTTGTGGAGGGAGCTCAAGTGTGACCTCCATGTAGTGCTCGAGTCAATGACAACAACCAAGGCCGATGTGCAAGACGCCATGGATCAGGTGCTCGCGCTCGACGCCACATACCTACTGCCTCTACTCCCTAATGTAGTCGAGCCTACACACGGGTGGCCCTTCTCCCTGATGACGTTGAGCCTACATTAAGATGAACTGCTTCACGAAGCAATCACCATCCGGGACGGCGACACTCCTACGCTTCTTATTGATATTGCCTCTGAATAAAGTTGGACGGGTAGGGCATGCTTTTGGGCTCGCTCTATCTCGGTCAAAAGGGATAAGAGGTTTGTGTGAGCTGGCAAAGTAGGCATGACGCACGACTAGGCCGAGCCGCATTTGCCCAGTTCAACTACGAGACTCGTCTGAGCCCAACCCATCTATTTTTAAGGGAAGAGCCCAACCCATCTAAGTGGGTAGATCCTACTCCGCGTTTAACACGCAGAATAACCGGCAATAGCGCACTCGCCCGACAGCTGCGCTGCTACATGGGCCGACCCATTTTGCTATATGCTTCCCCACCGGTTTTGCGAAGGTCCTAGAGCCTTTCGTGAACCGGTTTTCTCTTTTTTTGTAGGTTTTATTTTGTTTTTTCATTTATTTTTTCATTTGGTTCTTCTTTTCATTTTATTTTTTTATATTTTATTTTTTCATTTTTATTTTTTGTATTTTTTAAATCAAATCCATGAACATTTTTTGAATCCGCCGATAATATTTCAATACACAAACAGTTTTGACATGAAGGACATTTTCAAATTTCACAAACATTTATTGATTTCACAAACACTTTCTAAATTCACGAACTTTTTTTGAATTCCCGAACATTTTTTGATTTGAGGAACATTTTTTGAAAGTTATGAATATATATTAAATTTTATAAAAACTTTTCAAAATCATGTTTTAAATTCATAAACATTGTTTGAATTCAGGATTATCTTTTAAACTTTGAACATTGTAAGAAATTTGTAAATGTTTTTTTATTTCGTGAATATTTTTTCAAATCTGTGAACATTGTTTAATTCATGAACATGTTTTGGATTCATGAATATTTTTTCTAATTCGTAAACATTTTTTAATTCATATTTTTTTTCTTATTTTGTACGAATTTTTTTCCTAATTTACTTTATAAATTTCAACTCAAAAAATAATGATTTATAATTTTTGTCAGATCTTATAGTTGTACTTTGTTTCTGCCTTTTTCCTTTTTTTCTTCGTATTGGTCGAAGCTCAACTCAGCCGACCTACCAGCCAGCTGAAGCTAGCGCTCCTATGCTCACCCTCACACGCCCTATGCAGGGAACGAGAAAGTATCATGTGGAAACCACTCAACTAAATGAAAAGATGGGAACTCGAACATGGGCCATAGGATCTAAAATATGGGTTGTTGATTGAACCTCGTGTTTTTGCATATAAGTGCCCACAAGGCTCGTTATTATTTTGCACAAAGGATTTTTTTTGTTTTTCTAAAATGGACGAAATGGGTTGATGGGTGAAGCAACGGTTATATTATAGATCCAACGACCAACTTATGAGTCTCCATATTTTCATTGAGTGAGAGGTATTCATGTGATACTTTCTTGCAGAGCACCCATGTTGCTCAAAAAAAAGCACCCATGTAAGTTTTTTTTTTGAGGGGTAACACCCATGTAAGTTTTTTTTTTTGAGACAAACACCCATGTAAGTGAGAGGAGGAAATTAATAAGAGCAGCCCAGTTACGTTGGCTAGAAAACAGCCCAATTATGTACCAAGCTTGACCTAGCAACATCCCACGCTCGCACGCATCCATCCACTGTGGAAAGGAAGCTTGGTGAACTGTTTGCTAGGGAAGAAATAATGGCCAGGTAGCGTTCTAGAGTAGATTGGTTGTGTGAGGGGGATCGCAACACCGCTTTCTTCCAAGCCCGTGCATCTGCCAGACGTCGTACCAATAGGATTAATTTTCTCACAAAACCAGACGGTACTCGATGTGAAGATCGAGTGGCATTGTTGTCAATGGTGCGTGATTTCTATGAAGTTCTTTTCACTTCTGAAAATTGTCCCTCTATTGAGGAGGTGCTACAGGCAATTTCAACCAAGGTCGATAGTGCTATGAATGAGATGCTTACCGCTGAGTATTCAGTAGAGGAGATTAAAACAGCACTCTTTCAGATGGGACCGACTAAGGCACCTGGTCCATATGGTTATCCTGCTTTATTCTATCAGAAACATTGGGAGTTGTTGCAGGCTGATATTTGTGATGCTGTGAGGGGATTCTTATCTGGTGCAGACATTCCAGAAGGTTTTTGCATCTCCACTATTGTGCTTATCCCCAAGACCAGTAACCCTTCGACTTTGACAAACTTTCGGCCCATAAGCTTATGCAATGTGCTATATAAGATTGCTTCGAAAGTTTTGGCCAATAGGTTAAAAAATATTCTGCCAAACATTGTTTCAGAACACCAAAGTGCCTTTGTTCCTGGGCGGCTCATTACGGATAATGTACTTATTGCATATGAGTGCTTGCATTCCATTCGCAGACAGCGGTCCAAGACGCCTTATTTTGCCCTAAAAATTGACATGATGAAAACGTATGACAGGGTTGAATGGTGTTATCTGGAGGGTATACTTCTGAAACTTGGTTTTGCTCCTTAGTGGGTCTCTACTATTATGAGATGTGTTGCATCAGTTCGATATGCAGTCCGGGTGAATGGAGAGCTCACAGATCCTTTTATACCATCTCGAGGCATTCGCCAAGGGGATCCGATCAGCCCTTATTTGATTCTCCTTTGCGCGGAGGGTTTATCTTGCTTGCTGCAACAAAAAGAACAACAGGGTTTTCTTAAAGGAATCAGGAATGGAAAATCTGGTCCGAAAATATCTCATTTGCCTTTTGCGGACGATAGTTTGTTCTTTGCCCGTGGGGACGTGAGGAGTACACAAAATTTGAAAGTTGTACTTGATTTGTATTGTGCTGGATCGGGACAGAGGATTAACATGCATAAATCATCCATTTTCTTTGGTTCTAGATGTGGTGATGCTGTCAAAGAAAGAATCAAACAATTATTTCAAGTTCAGGATGAAGCGCTGCAAACCACTTATCTTGGCATGCCTACTTGGGTGGGACGGTCTCGCTCTAATTGTTTCAACTTCCTCCCTGGTCGCATATGGAAGCATCTGAATGGCTGGTCTGATAAACCATTATCACGAGCTGGTAAGGAGGTCTTATTGAAGTCAGTAGCTCAAGCTGTTCCGACATACATCATGAGTTGCTTTCAAATCCCCAAAATTATCTGTGATCGCATGAGAAGACCTATTGCAAATTTTTGGTGGGGTGTTGAAAATGGCAAAAGAAAAACTCACTGGCGGTCTTGGGAGTGGCTGTCTACTCCGAAATATCTTGGAGGGTTGGGCTTCCGTGATATGAAGATTTTTAATCAGGCAATGTTAGGGAGGCAATGCTGGAAATTGCTTACAGAACCAACCTCCCTTTGTGCCAGAGTTTTGCAAGGTAGATACTTTCCTAATGGTGACTTTTGGTCTGCTGCTTGCCTTCGCACAGCCTCATACACTTGGAGGAGTATTCTCCATGGTAGAGATTTGCTGAAGAGAGGGGTCCTGTGGAGAGTTGGCGATGGCAAGAGCATTAATTGGAGAAGGGACTGGTGGATTCCGGACTCACCACCGGGTACATTACTCCCCATCCTACCATTGCCAGATGGAGTGACCGTTCATAGCTTTCTAAATGAAGAAGGTGACGCTTGGGAGGAGTCTACAGTCCGGGCATTTTTTAACGAAACTGATGCAAACAGAATTTTAGATATTCCTATTAGTTTCTCTCAAGGATCGGATTTTGCTGCTTGGCCTTATGAAAGAGCATGTATGTATTCTGTCCGTTCAACTTACAATTTGGCTCGTGCAGCCCAGTTTTGGTCCGACAGAAGGTAGGGGTGCCTCTTCAGCTCAGTCCATTGATGAAAGGGGCTGGAAGAAATTGTGGAAAATCCAGTGTCCTAGCAAGATGAAGGTGGTACTTTGGAGATTTGCCCACGATTGTCTTCCAACAGGTTTTCAGTTGCAGAAGCGCTCCATCCCTTCACAGTATGATTGTTGCTTCTGTTCGAGAGAGGAGACGGTGGAGCATACTTTTCTACGATGTCAATTTGCAACTGAAATCTGGAGCGCCATTAAAGAGGAGTATGGAGTTAGCCTGAAACATAAGGAATTCTATAGTATTCGTGCATGGCTTCTTGAGTGGATATCTGAAGCATCGGATTTACATACCACTGTTTTCACTGTCACTGTTTGGCACATTTGGGAGGCTCGTAATGCCGTTCGGAATGGTGAAAAGTTTATGCATCCCAATAGGATTGTGGAAAAAATTAAAGTATATGTGGATCTGATTTTGCAGCACACTTTTAAAGTCAGAACTTCTATCAGATGTGAGTCCTCGCCATCTGCTTGTCAATGGACTCCACCGCCTGAAGGTCTGCTCATGCTAAATGTTGATGCTGCTGTTTGATCTGATTCAGGCCGCATGGGTGCTGGTGCTGTGATTCGTGATCATTAGGGTCGTTGTCTCGCTGCATGTAGACACGCCATTGATAGAGTCACTTTGCCTGAACTGGCTGAAGCTATGGCACTGAGGCACGCTCTATCCTTTGCTCTACAAGCTGGATTTGATGGTTTGATCCTTGCTTCTGATTGTCAGACTCTCATATCCAAGATTAATGCTTCACGCCCTGACCGATCTCATATTGCTTCGGTGATTCAGGACATCAAGTTGAAGGCTGGTTTCTTTGGGTCTATTTCCTTTATTCATGTTTCCCGAGTCTGTAATGTTGTTGCTCATGTTCTCACCCAGTCTGCGGTTCATGAAGCTAGCGCTGTGTGGGTAGGCGAGGTGCCGACTTGTATTCACTGAATCCGTTGTTTGATTAATGTAGCGCTGGCTTGCTCTCAAAAAAAAAAAAAAAAACCACCGCTAGCGTACGCACATATCCATATCTCTTTTTTTTAGTACGCACATATTCATATCGACCTCGTTGTCTCTTCCTCTCCTCGGCTCCTCGCCATGCACTCCGCCGCACACACACCACGGCCCCGCCGCACCGACGCACTGCCGTTGCCAAGCGCACACATGCATGTCGCTACCCCACCCTCCAAGCCAACCTGTGCCGTCGTCGTCGATCGCACGCACACACGGTCGCCAAGCTCCCATGCTGCTCGTGGTCTGGCTGTCCGCGCCGGCAGTCGGGGCCACCGGCCACTGCAGCGGAGCTTCTCCTCCTCCACAACCTCGACCACAAGCACGCCTCCCTGCTCCGCAAAGTTCCTGTGCTTCGCCTCCACGACCAAGCATTCCCCACATTGACGCAGCCGCATCTGGGCCTACCTAGGAGTGACCAGAGCCGCCACGGCCGGCGAGCCATCCCGAGCAAGAGAGCTGGTTACGAGCCTCGAATCAGGGGTCGCCGTAGCACCGAGCTGGGCAAGAGAGCTCGTCGTCGTTGAGCTTTTGGCTGGCTCGGTCCGATTCCGGCTCGTGCCCAGCCTGACTTGTGGAGTTGTTGTAGGGGAGCAGCCATCGTTGCTATCCAAGGGAGGGTGGGTGGCAGAGCGCCTCTGATAGTACAGCTGGCTTGAGAACGGTGATTGGGGAAGAGGAGCGGTCGAAAGTTGTGAGGAAGCTGGTCAGCTGGAGATCAGCGTATGGTCCAAGTTGGAGTCCAACAGTTCACTTTTATTTTAATATATCGAAATCACACCAGTGATTTATTTATTTTAGGCAGTCTAAATTTTTTTTTATTTTAGGCCGAGGACTAGAGTGATATTTGGCACGATTAGAGTACAGAAGGCAAAGGAAATTGGATTCAGACTTTCTTTTTTGAGGGAAAGCCTTCATGGTGCACTTCATTTCAACTTTAAAAAAAGATACATCATTCATTACATCCGAGACGATGAAACTAGCAGGGTCATCATCCCAAAATACTGAAGAATTTGATTCAAAAGCAAATCTAGCTAAATTGTGTGGCACACAGTTTGCCTCCTCGGGACAGTGTTGCACCGAAGTGTCACCAATCCGATAGGCTATCTGAAAGCAATCAGCAAGAATCACGGTGTATGGACTCCATACCAGAATAATCCAATTGAACGCTTGCGTTACTTCCAAAGAATCAGTTTCGATGATCACCAGAACACAGCCAAGGTCCTCCACCAATTTCAAGCCTTTCTGCAATGCAATTGGATTCAGACTTTGCAGTTTGGTAAACCTTTTTTTTCTTTGAGAACCAACAGTATAGCAAATTTTGCTTGCTTCAGACACTATTTTTTTTTTTTTTTTGAAATGAAAGGGGTTTCCCCCCGCCCCAACTTTTTATTAAAGCCAAGGCAAACCACAGGCAACCAGACTGTTAAGCAGCGCTCGGCGACAACCAAAGTAGCTGCCACAGATCGACCATACAAGGGTTCACATAAACTACCCTATTACATTTCATCTCTTAAAAAGAGTACTGGCAAGTGAGGGAACCAAAAGAGAGGTGTATATAAGATAGACAATCTGGCGCACAAAAGAACACCCTCCCTGGTCGAGTCAAGGTATATCATGTAGTACATCTGAAGTTCATCGAAAAAAGAAATGCAAGGGCTGCCTGTCTCCTCAGCTGCCAATGGAACGAAGCAGGTGGAGACAATGAAGCCCGGCTCACGAGATCATGAAAAATTAAAGCACAATTTTAAAAAAATAAATCATATTTCGACATGCGCTGCTGCAATTCGATTATATCGTTACATTACTCCTTTATGAGGCAAGATGGCCAAGGCCGTCCAGAAATTAAACTAGACAAAGATGTTCGCGATGTTCAAACACAACCACACAAAGTGCTGAGATGGCTAGTCCAGACAGGCCTTGAGACTTTGTAACCAACAGCATCTGGACACAAGTTGCTGTGGAGGTAGCACTATAGCACCAACTCCTCAGTCTTCGTCTCTTTCAGGAGGGAGGCCACAAGGAAGCAGCATTTTCTGCAAGACCAGAAACAAATGGTTTTAATATTTTTTATTAAAATACATCCTCGATACAACTGCTTGTAAATAAGTGGACAAACATGCGAATGGAGAAACTGTGGTATACTATGTACGGCGGGCGACTACCTCATATACTTGTAAATACGTTTAGAACTTCAAACTTGCTAAAGCAGATGGCAATAAAATGAACTTGATGAAACACACGAACAGATCAACAGCGCCGCGACCATAGCATAGGGGTTCAAATAGAAAATCTGGGTACAGCAGGTTGAACATTTTCTTCAGTTTGAGTATATAGGTTCATTTAAACATTTTGCCACAAGTCTGTAGCATGATAAATATAGTGGTGTTTTTCTCCATCCATGTGCAACTGCGCCCTGAGAAACTTTACTTGCAATTTTTACTGCAGAGCAAAGACTCCATTATAGATAGACACTGTCACACTGGGATACTGGAGTACTAGACTGATTAATATCACAGTAAAATGGAAAAGATAAATCCTGATATTAGATAACTAGCTTGGCTCTCCGTATCCATATCGCATACCGCAGAATATACACAGGGTTTTAAACTTAAGGCTAATTAACAGTAGATGGTAAAAAGTGTGTTTAACAAAATGCAGCCAGCTAACCTTGAATTAAGGTTTGCATAAGTTTGGAAGCAGGAAGTAAATATTTAAGCTATAGTGCAGTGTGTTTTGTTTTCGCCATTTTAGAAGGACATACCATCCAAACATTCTAATTTGGACCATTTAGTTGATATACGAAACCTCTTCAAGCTACATTTTTCCCCTTTGATGAGAAATATGTCAATAATTCTGTGTATATTAGGATCGAACTTATAAATTTAGACTCTGAGCATTCTGAAACGACACTTATTTATGGACATGAAGTGTCTCTCATATCACTTGAAGAAAGAGTTATGGAACCTGTGTTCTCGCAGGGGGTGTATCTCACATCTATTTATAAACATGAAGTACCTCAAACTGTCACGCATCACTAAAAATTTCTTTGGCAACGTGGAAACAAAATAACTTCAAGCTAGATTCTGACTGCGATGTATTATGACTGAGTAGAGAAACCCTGCCCAGCTACAATTTGCAGCAACAAGATGGTATTTAATGAGCTTGCAATGTGATACACTATAACCGCGCTTACAAGGTACATGGTCATGACAAAAAAAAAAGTCAATTGTGATGCAAAGAGAAGCTCCATAAAAAACAGTGAAACTGCTTAAGTAACCAAAGCAAGACTAGCATCCCACCAGTGAAAGCTTAATGCAATCAAGTAACATACTTAAGTAGCGATATACTAGTTTAATTTACATCAACATTTATACAACCGTTCAGTCCTACACGATTTGCAGCTAACACTCAGTAGTTGAGTTAAGATACATCTCTTTCACACATACCTGCATAAATTCATAACGCTCCCTTCCAATAGATTCATTCTCAGCAATGGAAAAATATGCCAGCATTGGATAGTGTCCAATGTAAGATGCATAGCTGTCTCTTTGGATATTTACAGCCCATTCACTGCAATACAAAGACATGTTAATTGTTAATATCCTGCCAGACCATGACAATCAACAATAAGTCTAACCATTTAGCTAGCTATTGCAACATTTCTAATACAAAAAATGTGATACTTACAATCTGGTCAGGTCAGCATGCCCTGTTCCGACATATTTGGCTTGGAGATGCTCAAGTTGAGAATTGATGTTGAACCTGTCGCTAGCCTTCAAAATGGTGATTTGTATTAGAACTTACAGGCGATGCAGTTAAAATGTAAAAGTATATTATAAAACGACAGTATATTGGAAGACTATGGCCTAGTTGAAGACTTTAAGCTGAAGCAAGCTTAAAGAAGACAAGTGATCACACTTTGGTGATCTGGTGATATTAAACAGAATTACTCATAATAAGAAAATTTAAAAAATGAACATCATGAGAGTGCAACTCAAAACATACAACAACATGTGAGCTCTAAGACTGGCACTGTGACTACTCGAAGCTAACCATCAACACAGCACGAAAAGGTAAATGCAGCAGCAAGTGCTTTGGATATTAAGAGCATATAACACAGGTTTTAAGTTTATCAATCATTTCAGCTAGCCGACAAGAATAATTCGACCAAAAAAAAAAGTTCGGAGAGATTGATCAGGGATTAAGCAACATCGTCGAATATTTTGGAGAGAATAAGCAACACAGGGAGATTGATCAGGGACTGCTGACCTGCATGGTGGCCGACGAGTATGACCCTGACCTTGGATGGGAGAGCCGGGAACACCGGAATCAGATCTGCGGGCGGCGCGAGTAGAGACCGACAGCGGTGGTGCTCGAGGGGGAGGAGGGGGCGGGGAGGCGGCGGAGATCCGGGAGGGTCGCCGGGGCGCAAGACGTCGAGGGCGAGGGAAGGCGCCGGCGGGTGCTCGCGGAGACGAGGTCGCGGTCGATTCTGGCGACGGGAAATCTCAAAACCCTAGCTGGGCTCTGCTCGTCTGGTCGGGGACTCGGGGCGCACTGGAGAAGGAGAAGGGAGCTGGTGGGACCGGTCATACAGACCAGCACAGGCTAATTTTCACCCGGTTGTACACTTTTTTTTTTTTGAGTGGCACCCGGTTGTACACATAGAGACATAGGTGGCCAACGGGCCGGCACGGCATGCGGAGGCCCGTTTATTAAATGGGCTCATCTCCAGGGACGGATACGGCACATTATTAATTAAACGGGCTGGCCCAGCACAGCACGTGTGTCGGCTAGCTCGCGTGCTTTTCGGTCTTTTGTGTTGTTTTTTTTTTCACAATTTTTGGCTCTTTGGACCAATAGCTTGCTATAAAAATTTAGAAAAAAATATATAATTAACGGGTGTCATGCCGGCACGCAGGCCTCACCTCGACGGACGAGCATGACACACGGCGTGTCATAGGTCAGACATGGCCCGTTTAGTCGCGTGTCGGGTTGGGCCCATTACATGTCGGGCACGCATGCTCATGGGCCAGCCCGCGAAGAATGGCACATTCGGCCAGCTATAGTTGTACATAGGAGTGACTCTAGTAGAGTCGTCCTGTCAAACCGATCATCATAATAATCATTGGTATATTAGTTGAAAAAGTTGGTGTAGCAAAATCACAATCATGTGCTCCACTATCATATTTTTTGGAGGCCGTTACAAAATAAACCCGCGAGCCTCCATATTTAAAAATTGGGGGAGGCGATATAGCGCTCCCTCAGCTCCCCCAGCCAAGCCCTGCTGCGACGGGAGCTCCTGTTCGGCGCCGGTTATGGCTACTGGCGCTCGCAGCGCACTCATAGCAGGCTGACCCAGAAGAAAAGGTTGTTCCGCTCGTACCGCAAAAAACACACGTAATTCTTGTAGAAACTGGATCGATCCCTACCCGCTAAATTCAAAACTTAGGCAATAACCACTAGGTCGAAGCCTCTTTGTTGTCCACTATGAGGAAAATACTCTATTTCACCCTTCTTTTAGTACAACATTAGCATGTAGGAGTAATATATGCCCAGTTTGTTATGCGTCTTATTTTATTATATAAATTAAAAAAATAAAAAGAATTCACAATAAAAAACATGAACTTGAAGAAAGTTCATAATAAATTGGGATAGGTTCGTACAAATTGAAAAAAGTTCATGAATTTGAAAAAAAATCATCAATTTTGAAAAAATATCCATCGAATTTGAGAAAGTCATGAGTTTCAAAAAATGTTCATCAAATTTGAATTATTTTTTATCGAGTTTGAAAAAAAGTTCATCAATTTTGAAAAAAGTTCATTGAATTTGGAAAAAAAATCATCAATTTTGAAAAATGTTCATCAAATTTGAAAAAGTTTCATCAATTTTGAAAAAATTTGTTCGATTTTTAAAAAAAAGTTCATCGATTTTGAGATAAAGTTCATGGATTTTGGAAAAACGTTCATCATTTTGTAAGAGAAAAATTCATGAATTTGAAAAAGTTTCATCAATTTTGAAAAAATTTGTTAGATTTTTAAAAAAAAGTTCATCGATTTTGAGATAAAGTTCATGGATTTTGGAAAAACGTTCATCATTTTGTAAGAGAAAAATTCATGAATTTGGAAATGTTCATCGATTTTGAAGAAAAAGTTCATGATTTTTTTTAATAGTTCATTAATTTACAGAAAAAATAAAGAAAAAGAAATAAAAAGTAATAAGAAAAAAATGAAAAAGAAAAAGGTCACAACGAACTGAGGAGAGAATAAAATGAAAAAAGGAAGGTAGAAATCGTAAGTGTGTGCAGATGTGCGAGTTGTTGGTGCAGTTCTCTGTGAATTCAGAGGTCCCAAGTTTGAATTCTTCTGTCGCACCAGTTTGTAGCGGGTGCGCGCCGGATGGGGAAAACGCCTTTTGCGAGACAATAAATGACACAAATGAGCCCTTTGCGAAATGTCTACACCGTTTCATAGTGGTGAAGTAAGTACACAAGTTGCATCGTTCCGCGCCGTCCTTCCTCAAGTGAGTTGAGTATTTGCCCGAACATGAAATGTGCACCATAGGGGGATTTAAATTTGCACAAATTGGGCTAGGCCGGTGGGAATAATAAAGGAGTTAGATCGGCGTGGTGTGCAGATTTTTTTAAATATATGAATAACTTCTAAAATACACGAACATTTTATTAAACACTTTCTTAAAAATACATGAGTATTTTTTTGAAATTTGTGATCATCTTTTTAGTAACTCCCTGCGTTCCTAAATATAAGTCTTTTTAAAGATTCCAATGCGGACTACATACGGAGCAAAATTAGTGAATCTACATTCTAAAATATGTCTATATACATCCGTATGTAGTTTGTATTGGAATCTCTAAAAAAACTTATATTTAGGAACGGAGGGAGTACATGATTAGCAAGTTTTAGTACATGTTTTTAATTACACGATGAATATTTTAAAAATACAATATGAATAATTTTAATGCATGATAGTCCCTCCAATCCATTATATGTTGTGGTTTTAGTACGGATCGGAGAAAGTATTTTTTATTACACGCTGAAGTTTTACAAGATGAACATTCTTTAAACACATGATGAGCATTTTTAATACAAGATGAACATGTTTTAAAACAACAATGAACATTTTTAATCGCACGACAAACTTTTTTGAAGAAACCATTTTTTTAAACACGATGACCTTTTGAAGATACACGATGAATACTTTTTAAATACACTAAGGACAGTTTTGATGTGCGGTATTTTCTGAACACAAGATGAACATTTTTGGAAAAAACTATTACATGATGGGCATTTTTAAGACACGGTGATCATTTTCTTACATATCAGATTAACACTTTAAAAAAAATGTGATAAACCATTTTAATGTACGTGATGAACATTTTAATACACAACAAACTTTTTTGAAGAAACAATCAATATTTTCAAATACACGATGAACATTTTTTAGAAACATGATGACTGTTTCTAGAATACATGATGAACATTTTTAAATACACTATGCACAATTTGGATGAGCGGTATTTTTCTAATACACGATGACCATTTCTAAGAAACACGATGAACATTTTTAATACATGACGTACAGCATTTTTTAAATAAACTCTGAATATACTATTTTTAAATACAACTAATATTTATACTACACAACGAACATTTTTTAAGATTAATGAATATTTTTTAAATACACGATAAGTAATTTTTCCACAACGGCCGGAAAGCTAACACACAACACATAACTTAATTGGTCGATTCAAGTAATTCTGGGCATAAATCCCAACGTTCGAAAGAAAGCTAGCAAGCTGAAACCACACATCATGAATGGTCTCATGCAGCACACCGGCACATCAGGAGCAGGGCGGGTGGGACGTGTGCATGAGCAGATACACCGAGGTAGTTGAGATGGGAGAGCACTGTTGATAGAAAGGGAATACGGTGTGGGGAAAATGTTGTCAGATCGAATACATGAGATGGATACGCTACTGGCACGGATCCAGGTAATGGCTAATGCTTGAGATAACGAGCGCCATGTAGCTCGTCCTCCAACAGCCATTTTCGCATCAATTATTCAATTGTATTTTTAAAATTCTGGGTGTGCCACGTCCCTCCCGTGCTACCCACCAGCTACGCTAGTGCATACATATATCCATGTTATTTCTCACATGTCAAAAACATCTACAAAAACATGCATTGAAGGTGATGTATATATGTTCTTTCTGATGCCCAGAAATAAAAATTCAAATGTATCAACTATTATGTAAATAAAAATCAGTTCCAGGCAGAAAAAAAAGCTTACACACACCATGTCGGTTTGCAAATAAACATGTCATATGCTAAATGCATTGAACTTGATCTATAGATAGTCTTTCTGATACCCCAGAACAGTGAAATAAAATAAATAATCAAATGTATCAACTATTCTAGAAATAAAAAGTCAGTTGCAAACAGAAATAAAAAGCTTTTATGCACAGTGAACAAAAAGAAGTCAAATGTATGAACCAGACAGTTGCAAGCAGAAAGTAATTTTATTATCCAAAGTGAATAAAAAGAAGTCAAATGTATCAACTATTCTATACATAAAAAGATATCAGTTGAAGCAGGCATAAAAAAGCTTATGCACACCATGTCGATGTGCAGATAAACATGTCATGTGCTCATGTGTCAAGGAAATCACCCTTGAATGAGCAATGCCATGATGAAATCGCAATTATTGATTGTTCATTGTTTTGAGATAGCTCACCATCCACGCCGAATGGTGAATGCAATGTCTAGAAACCAGCTTATAAATCGGTCTGGGTCCCTGTTCGTAAGCGGTGTGGTACTATATATCCGACATCGATTCGTTCTCGCGTTACCTTGATACTGGGCCAAACTGAAGGCCCGGCACAGGGAGGAAAAGAATGGACGCGCCAGACCGTCTGCCGTCTGCCCGAGCCTGTAGTAGACTTCTGGAGTGTAGATCGGCGGCGGCCGGGGAGGCCGGGAGCACCAGAGGAGGGAGGGCGGCGGGGCGGCGCTGTGTGTTTTCTGCCTCACCCTTTCCGGTAGTCGGCACTCGGCGTGTGTACCGGTCGGGGCATCCGCGGGCTCTCGTGTGGACGGCATGGCCGCAAGGTGTTCGACGTAATGCTCCCTGCTTCTGATGGTGGCTCACAGGACCCCAGCGAGAGACTTCTTTCGATAATACATGGGCAAGGTACAGAAAATGTATAGCGGCTTATAGTTCTGATGTGTACCAAGAAGAACTTTACGCTTGACCATAATACAGTGTCTGCCGCTGATCTGCACACTGCAGGCACTATGAAGGTGCCGAGTGAGACATGGAGCTGCCTTGTCTTCTCATCCTGAAAGAAAATACCTTGAGTGGTGGGTGATGAAGGAACGTTTTCTTGCCAGGATGCTTTCTCATCTTCTGTCCACTTGTTTCAGGAATCAGGTGAGAGCACTATATCCCCTGTTGTCATTGTTGTCGCAATTTTGTGGCGTTTTTTAATTGATAATAGATCATATCTGTTGAATTTAATTTGAGTCAGTAATGACTAATGTTGTGCCTATCCGTTTGATTCATGCTAGAAGCTTATGCATTTGGTAAATAGGCACCAGACCACCTGAATACAGTAACCAGAGCGAAAGTTGTATAGGGGCACAGAAGCATGAAGCATGTGACCTTCTCACTAAGCATGTGAGGACAGGTATTGCTTCCAAGACATAGCGACGATATTGTCATTAAGTTCTTTAAACATACAAGTCCAAACAGTGCAGTTAGGGTGCAGACAACACAGTCCATGCAATCCACATTCCTGAACACTTTGGCGTTGTGGCCATTCCAAATTTTCAAGAAGTGGCACTGAGAGATGTTTCTGCAGAACAATTTAGCCTTGGTATTGAGATTGTCCTTGATGAGAAGCCACCTGAATATCACAGATGGGGGCATATTGGATGGAGGAGAAGTCGTGTTAGTGGGCTTCGATAGTAGGTTATTAGAGAACATGGGTGACGATGATGAAGAGTTGGGGACAAGGTCTCGCCCTCGTGACGAAGGCCATTTCTGCAGCCGATCTAATCTCCGGGGATACTGTTGAGAAGGATTGAGGTTTTTGTCCATGCAAAGTATGGCCTCTTTAGGTGCGAAGCTGTGGTGATGAAGAATTAGAAGGAGAGACGGCCAAGAGATTGTTTTTCCAAAAAAGAGGAAAACCCCAGTCTCTGCATCGATTGATGCACACATATTATTTATTATTAAAACAATGACAAGCATTCAAACCAATCGACTTGCAAAAAAAACCTGGGGCCATCCACATTGGACCTGCCTCACGGTTGCATCTCCACAATACTGTCACAAACCCTATGACCATGGAACATAATCCACCGGTCGAGGAATCAAAGGACTTTTCGAAACTTATCTGCAATAGCCAATGACTGCCAGCCAGTATGAGTTACCTTGTTACAACTCAGTTGCCTTTGTTTCTGTTCATGGCCTGAAATCAGTAGAATTAGATTTGACCTATTTATCTCGGTCATTCCAAGAGCAGAGCTTCTCTTTAAAGCAATAGCACTTGTAATCTTCATTTGCAGGCTGCATTCTTTTCTGTCAGAGATCTTTGGAACTTCTTATATGGATAGGTTTCTTTGTAGTGCACTCTTATTACTCTGTAGTTCTATATGCTTGGGGATAACTGATGCCCTCCTTTTATTACTCTCTAGTTTGCCATCTTATGCCGACATAAAAAATGTATGTGCATGTTTTAGTACATTGCACAATTGTTGAACTCTATAAGATGCAAGGGCTGTCATGCATCTTAATTTGAGACAGTAATGACTAATATTGTGACTATCCGTTTGATTAATGCTAAAAGCTTTATGCATTTGGTAAATAGGCACCAGACACACCAGAATATATTAGCAAAGAGCGAGAGTTTTATAGGGGCACACAAGCATGTGACCTTCTCGCTAAGCATCTGAGGGAAGGTATTGCCGCCAAGACATGGCGGCGACCTTGTCACTAGGTTATCTAAACCTATGAGTCCAAATAGTGAATTCTAATACAATATTGTGGACACCATAGTCCATGTGATCGACATTGTTGAACACCTTGGCGTTGCGGGCATCCCAATTTTTCAAGAAGCGGCACCTAGAGAGATGTTTTTGCAGAACAAGTTAGCCTTGGTATTGAGACTGCCCTTGATGAGAAGCCAGCTGAATATCACAGATAGGGGCAGATGCAGGATCAAGTCGTGTGAGTGGGATTCGAGGATAGGTTATTGGAGAAGGACGGTGACAATGATAAAGAGTTGGGGGACAAGGTGTCACCTTCGCAACGAAGGCTATTTCTGCAGCCGATCCAATCTTTGGGGATACTGTTGAGATGTATTGAGGTTTTTTCCCAAGCAAAGGATGACTTCGATCTAGGCACGTGTTTGAACAAGTTTTTTTTTCTCAATTTCGTCATTTTCGTGAGGGAACAAGAAAACCAGTTTCCGGAAAATCTTAAAATTTCCGGTATTTTTCCGCTCGAAACTTTCAAACGAATTTTGAATTCAAAAACTTTTAGTGTAAAATTATATTTTGTCTCGACCCTGGGATGTCGAGGTGATGATTCGCGCACATTATCACCTGGACTAAAGCAATTATGTGAAAACATTTAGGTGGGAAGCTCTGGTGGTGAAGAATTAGAAGGACAGGTGGCCAAGAGAATTTCTTTCTTTAAAAGAGGAAAACCCCCGGTCTCTGCATCAATTGATGCAAACATTTTATTTATTATTAAACACAATGACAAGCATTCAAGCCGATCGACTTACACAAAAAAAAAAGAAAAACCCGAGGCCATCCACATTAAACTTGCCTCACAGTTGCATCTCCACCATACTAGCACAAACCCTATGACCATGGACCATAATCCACCGGTCGAGGAATCAGAGAACTTTGTGAAACTTATCTGCAATAGCCAATAACTGCCAGCCATTACCAGTTACCTTGTTACAACTCAGTTACCTTTGTTTCTTTTAATGGCCTGAAATCATTAGAAATAGATTTGACCTGTTTATCTCAGTCATCCCAAGAACAATGCTTCTCTTTCAAGCAATAGCACTTCTAATCTTCATTTGCAGGCTGCATTCTTTTCTGTTAGAGATGTTTGGAACTTCTTATATGGATAGGTTTCTTCATGGTGCACTCTTATTACTCTGTAGTTCTATATGCTTGGGGATAACTCACACCCCCCCTTTTATTACTCTCTAGTTTGCCATCTTATACCAACACCAAAAATGTATGTGCATGTTTTAGTACATTGCACAATTGTGGAACCCTATAAGATGCATGGGCTGTCATGCATATTCTATACCGTACTTATGTAAACAGTAAATCACATTTGTGGTCGTGTCTGCACAACGTAGATCTTTCCATCCTTCACCACTCCTTCAATATCCTGTGGAGACCCATAGAGCTCCTCAATAGCATGACCAGTACGAGCAATGTTTGAGAGTATTGAGTTACGGAAACTGCAATCTGTAATGAGGGGATCATTTGTGTAGTCAAGAACCACTTCTTCTTCCTTGTCCATAGGCACACTACAGAAAGAACAGCAAATGATTACCTGCAACCCCCATAGACAAGAAGAATTTAAAATGTACAATTGTGTATCATGAAAGATTTTCAGTCACCTGTCATAGAGTCCAGCCCCAGCGTAGCCTTCCAAGTCCTCACCATTTGAGTCAGAACGGAAGATGGCCGACTTCTTTATGAAGAGGCCAATTGGCTTGCTTGGATATCCCAATACCTAAAACAAAATTTTTAGAACTCATATAACACCTTTACTCAGGGACAGTACAGAGAAAATAATAATTGCTAGTAATATTGGTTTACCCTGGGAGAGTCAAGATTATCCTTCTTGCAGACGAAGCTCATAGCACGACCAGGATAGGCACCCACAAGGGTCTCCCCAAGCCCTTTAACAACTTCAGCGTATATCTCTGAAGACTCTCCAGATGATGGGTTGGTAGTATGTATCACGAAGGCGTAGTCTGCACTCACAACTTCTTGCACAAGAACCGACATGCAAAGGTTGGCATGATCAAGCTTCACTTTCTGGGTGCTGAAGTATGCTCTTTCATTCCATTTTGAGGCCCACACCTGACAGTATGTAAGACGGGATTTTTCAGTCTCGCTAATTTGTGAATATTGTCTATAATGAATTCTAGTATCAGCTATGTCACCTTTTTGATTGCCATCCATGCTTGTTCCCAACGCTGTTCACCTTCATCTCCAGGCCAGGGCATTCCAGAACCTTGCATCTTCTCCTTGAGCTCCTTCACCTGAAAATAAGTCAGTGTAATCATTCAGATTTTGAATTAGGGAGCTTACAAAGGAACTGTTACAAGTAGGATTATGTTGCAAAAACAAACTGTTGCAGTTGAATTTGGGAGCTTACAAAAGAACTGTTCAAGTAGGATTATGTTACAAACGAACCCTTGCAAGTAGGGAATAGTCTGTTACCAGATCAGTAGGAGCTGTTAGGTTCAGCAGAACATTTCGGATTTGATTAAGAGCACCAAATTCTCCTTGATTGAGCTTGTCCGTTAGGATCTGTACCTTTTGGGATACTTCCTGCCAATTGAAAATTAATGAACCATAAATGCATTGAGTATTATTATGCCAGTTCAGTAGTTCTCGAAAACCACACTATAACTTAACATGGTCTTTGGTTAGTAGACAACTGACAGTTCACCAAGAATTTTTTTTGTAGTTGCGTCAAACATGCTATATAGTTTAGAAAAACAATAAATGGATAGTATTGCTTCAGAAGTAGAGTTTGAGAAGTGGAAGCTGTGTGATGCTTAGTATGATGCATTTGCGAGAGTAATATTAATCTAGTGATATGATACCAACCTTGTTAGTCTTATCAGACAAAACTGTTTCGAAGGTTCCAAATGGGAGTGCAACTGACGTTGGGACACTGACCCATGATGGCACCTTTCCATTGAGGTAAGCTATATTCCGAGATTTAGCTCCAACCTAATAAAAAAATGCTTGAATAATACAAAATATGCATAATTTATTTGTAATAGAATATGAATATGCTCCGTGGTATGGTCATTTTCAGAAAGTAAAGATGCATAATCCATAGGTAAGATCAGAAATTCAGAATGTCATTGGAGTAATGACCTTTTCATCAGAGAATTCGTCAGCAGATATTGCATATTTTCCAAGAAATTGCTTCTTCGCTAGTGACAGAGGTGGTGCTGATTGACCATCTGCTGTATCAGGGGAACTTGAAACTAGAAGTTCATTCTCTGCAATCTCTCTATTAAATGTGCAGACATGTAGATGTTAGGCATATCAAATAAAATTCTCGGCGATGACTTGGTATGGCTACGATGTAAAGAATAAATATTACCTGTAGTTTATATCTACAGAACCTGGCCTTAGTGAAAGTACCTTGCCTTCATTTTGTTGAAGTTCAGAGAAGATATTTGGGTCAAAGCATGTGGCAAACAATACCTTCAAAGGAAGGAATCGATTATTATCTAGCATATATGGTAGACTAGAGTAATAAATAGAATTATTAGCGTCCAAACGGTTTTGTTAAGAGAGGTGACCTTGCTATTCCTTGCTCGAACTGAGACATGGGACAATACATCGGGCATATCTGGAGTAAGGACGGCGACAACGCCGTCAGGTATTTCCTCCTCTCCCTTGACACCTTTTACCACCAAAACTGTGGGCTTGTCATAAGATTGGTCTTGAACAGTGAGCAATTGGTCTACGGCAACCACATAGCCTGCTACTTCAACTGGGCTTATGATCTGCCAACTGTTAAAATATATAAGATGCTATTTAGAGATTGGGATCAGCTTCCATATAACGTTGAGGTTACCATGTTAAAAAGTACAATAATGTAAGACTAATATAGGTATTATAGTGGCAGTATACCTTCCTAGGTTTGCAACGTTCCTAAGAACAGGGTCGAGACGATTGAGGAGTAAGGACAATGAAGCGGCTGATCCACTACGGATAATTTCCTCCGTAAATATGTTAAGCTGTAGATATGATATTTAATACATGTATGCGGATAGGAAAATAAAGTAAAATAAAGTATGATTGATGGAAGCACTTACTGTCCATTGCTCAATTCCAAGTAACGAACCAAGGTATTCTGCTGAAGGCTGAAGAATAGTGTGGTATTCTTCTCCCTTGGTTGCAAGTGCAAGTCTAGTTCTGTCTAGAAATGCTTTTGCATACAATGCCCACTGATTATCAGATTTCTTAGACATTTCAAGTGCATGGTTCCATCCCTTTAAGAAACAAATAAGAACACTGTCATGTGCAGCAAGACCCACAAAAAATATATCTGTCCATTTGTACTATCAACATGTGGTTTTACAAGCAAAAGGGAGTTGTTTGATCACTAAATCAATAATTGTTTTCTTTGAATGCACCTTGCTCATCTTTAAGTGTAAGATCAAAATAACACACAACAAAATCATGGTTGTGCGGAAGTTTGTACCTTTAAGCAGTATAGGAGATCCTCATTGTCATCAGTGGACAACGCAAGATTTTCAACAACTAGACTGATGAAGTACATGATTTTCTGAATGAAAAGTGATGATTATGAGACAGTTCGCATGCCAAAGTAACAAACATTTATCTTTGTAAATGGGAAGAAACAGCGAGATATGTTTAGTTAACCTCAGGTGATGCATTGTTCAGATTTTCATATGACCTTTCAACTGCTGTCCTAACAGTAGAATCAAGAGCAATGTCCAAAAATATGAGATCCTTCAAGCGATCCGTTGAGCTAAGGAGCAAAGGGCGAAGCGCAGCTCTTGCCTCCAAGAGACCCTGTAAGGTAGCAATTAATATTACTGAACTATAATGTCTATATTGTTTAATAGCACTGGTGCAATAGGAAAATGAATGCCTGAAAATTTGATGTGAGTAAGGAGTCTTCAAACAGCAGTGTTACCTCTACAAGCGATTCCACTGATTTATCCTCAATGTGGTCAAGGACAAACTTAAGCAATTCCTGTGCCCAAATGATGAATATCAACACAAAGATGCCTTCATATGTTACAGATAATAATGTATTAAAAGGGAAGTTTAAGCATATTTACAGAAAATCCAGATGGTAATCCCTTCACAGGATTCACTTCGACACCGACCATGAAACCCTGACTCTGTAACAAGGAACTATTGTCATAACTAATACGCGCATGGTTTCAATAATTTAGCTGATATATCATGGTACCTCTGACGTGTACCCTGTACAGGTTCCTACAGCAGATTCTAGATCAGCACCGGAGTGAACAGCCTGTGATATTAGAATTATAGTCACACATAACAGTCCAGTAAAGATAAGGAAAATGACGTTTCCATAAATACATCACTATATCATGTTCACATTTTCTTCCACATGGAGATGAGTAGAACTTTATAAAACAAAAGGTCTGGAGTTACCAGCCATCTTGATGTTTCTAAGCAAGATTATGTGCTACATACTAGCATATCTTTCACAGTGAAGCTAACCTTGAGGCTTCTCATGTAGTTTGTTAAGTCGCGTAGTAGACCCTCCTTCTGCTCCCTCGTTAAATTTGGATCTGAGTGAATAGGGTGGTCGTAGCTTGATAATCTTTCCTTCGTTATGCCATTTTTGTTTAAAGTATCCCAATAAACTTTGATGTCAAGGTCACTGTTCATGTAGTCCATCAGTGCCTGCAAAATGTGAGATATAGTCATATACGTACTGTAAAATCTGAATTCCTTACGGTGCTAAGAATCCAAATATGAATGCCTTACCTGGCAAATCACCACATCGTCTGGGCTTGTATTGTTGTGTAGTTTTTGATGCCATTCTTCCATCATTCCACCCATGCAGTTATTGTTTCTCTACAATGAAAACAACTGATGTACACCCCCGCAAAAAAAATACTATTCCTGTATCGTGTACTCTTTCGTCAACAAATCAGCAAATAAAAGTAGTTGAATAAACTTACCTGTATTACTAAAATCTCATCACGAATACGTTGACCGACATCACCCTGACCTCCACGGCCTACTGCGGCCAATATCATTCTTAGCATCTCCCTGTACTGTGGATATGTTCTGTAGAGACTTTCAAGATTGTCTGTGAACCTATCTTGTGCTTGGCTAATCTCACTGCATAATTGTAAGAAGGGGCAACAAGTTATTAAAGCTACTTGAGTTCTGTTTGGTGGAAATGCTATAATTATCATTCTACTGAACTTCATTATGATGATTTTTTTTTCTTGGGTTGATGAAATGAGGGATACAAAGTGCATACCGTGGCTTCACATTATAATTCTTGTTCCAGATGAGTTGCCTCGTGGCCATGAATCTCATCCAAACCAGTAGTCCAGCAAGACCCAATTGTCCCGCATCTTTTGCTTGTTCAACTAGGTTGGATGCTATATTGAATCTGTAGAGGAATAACACCAGTTTATTGATCTACCAGAGAACTACCTGTGTTACTATAGACTATAGTCGCCATTTAGCATTTTACCTATGCATAAAAGATTTTTGGGCATCTCCCTCTAGATCGGCTATTGTTTCTAGCAAAACCTTTGCAGTCCCTTTACCAGCATCACTACTATCCTTCAGTTGCATGGCAGGTATGAGATTTTGTTAGCACTTTTGAAGGAACTCCTGCCTAATATTGGGGAGAGAATGAAATATGGTCGAAAGCTGAAATGTAAAGTCACCTCTGAAGTCTTGGCAGTTCTCCTGCTAAAATCAAGGTAAAAGTCAGAGATATTGTTCTTTATCCATGTTTGATTAGACCGGAGGACAAAAGGCATCCCCTTATAGCTGTCGGCATCAAGCTCTATCTCCAGAACCTTGACATGACAAAAAGTTCCATCAAATGTAGACACCATTACAAAGTGGATACAAATACTGCAATGATGAATTTATGTTTACCTGGTAATGCGAACCATCTAGTTCAGCATCAGAGAATGAACTCTCACATGCCATTTCAAGCAATGTTGAACCAGCAGGTGCTACGCCTGGAGGAGGTGCCTAGAAAAAGTTTACATGTTAGTCTCGTTGTTAATCTTACCTGGAATCTTATGATGAGTTTACCTTCCACTCTCCAGCCTTCTTTGCCAGTGCCCAGTGGAGAATAAATGGCTCGGCGTGATTTGTGGCTACGTGAACTTTGAACTTTCCTTGTACTTCTGACATCAATGCCTTCAAAAAGGGTGAATAGTTTAGCCCGCATTGTGATATGAGGCGAGAAGCATAAGATTAAGGTGTGGAATGTCTATCTGAACTAACCAAGATCTCCTTTTCGCCCAGTTTGAAGACCTTTTTGCAGAGGACTTGGCAACCATTCTTCTCTTGTAAAGACTTCAGGAAGAGATCGAGAACTGTGGGATTCCGATCTGGAGTAACTTCTGTTGCCTTATTAACGTCGGTGGAACTGGATGCATGTTTACTGAGGAGCTGCATGACATCTCTGTTTTTGCGTGTGATCCTTTCAGATGAGAAGTTTTGGTTTGTTGCTGCAGGAGCAGAATGCTGTCCCTGATCAGGTCGTATATGGATTAGGAAGTTCTGGCCGTTATTTTTGAACCTGTTCAATGAAGAGGCAAGTAGGTTTGTTGGCATCATACACATGAATAAAGATGTAAAACTGGATGACGATCTTGAAAGCCACACTGACCATTTGTTCTGTGCCTCATCGACGAGAACAAACTCGATTGATTGGAGAGCTGGATCATCTATCTCGATTTTCAGTGTAGAACTGGAACCAGACTGGTATTCAGAAGACAAAATAAGTCAGCAAATAAATCGATGTAACATCAGTTGATCATAACCTGTGAGTAAGAATTGACATTTATATCTTGGGAGAAAATTGGTATATATTTTGGCTTGCACGCCATTTCTAGTATTGTTTAACACGCAGATTCACAAGCATGTGAACTTCGTCAGCATAATTTTGATTTATACTTCTGCTATTCGCAAAAATATAACTTGCTAGCAACATGTAATCAAAGATTTGTAGTATAACAAAAATTTGCTTTATATAAAAAACTAGACCAGTAGAGGGAGAGCCCCCTATGGCTTTTTAATTAAGCAATGTGGGACAACAACATTCCAGCCATGGCTCGGAGTCCATCCACAAAGTTGCTTTATCTTTTGTTTTGTACTTCCCCGTCTCAAAATAAGTGTCGATGGTTAAGTACAAAGTTAGTATAGATATTTTGTTATATGATAGTTGTTTAAAAAGGTGCACTATCTTTGTCATGTATTTACAATATTTCGCAATCTCTGATCTAACATAATATTAAATATGTAAATTATGGTTAGAGTTGTCATGTATATGTTTGATAGATGTTGTGACGATGTCTAGTGTCGTACTACCTCCGTTTAAAAAAAAAAACATGACTCCTAAGAAAGCATATAGTCAAACTTGAGTAACTTTGACTATTAAAATACTGCAAAGAGTTAACCCTAGACGGCCAAACTCCCCCCCCCCCCCCCCCCCCCAGACTTCACCGACGAGCAATGGCGGAGCTTAGCTAGTTGGGCGGGGCGACTGAAGGAAATAAGTACTGGGCTTGTTTTTTCATGGCCCAAAAGTAGGTATACAATAGAAAAAAAATGCATGGGCTGAGCGGGCCATGGCCCACTCGGCCTTGTCGTAGCTCCGTCACTGCCGGCGAGCACGTGGATTCGCCTCCCCTCTACTTGCCGCTCCGGTGGCTGGTGGCGGGGAGGGAAATCCCAGTGCCCCCGCTCCGGTAAGTAATTTAGGTTAGGGTTTTTTAGTCCACACAGGTGTGGCGCTCGGGTGGATGACGGCACTTCTTCTTCGAGTTTGTTTTTCTGGCTCCGATCCTCCTCAAGTTCGTCCAGACTGTAGTAGACGGAGCTCCGGCATAGATTTCTGCCGTCTCCTTGGAGCTGGCGAGATTTGGTGTTAGGTGCTCCAGATCTATGCAAGGGTTCAACGGCAACGACTGCGGCTAGGGCGCTGGTCCTTAGGGGCACATGCACGAAGACATCCCGGCTATCATCACAAGGTCAAGCCAGCTCCTGTAGGGGAGCAGCGCGTCAGCGCCTCGTTATGGCGGCAGTAATGGTTGTTCGGTGGTCTCAGAATTTCAATGTAATTTTAATTATGTTTGAAATGTTTCGTACTTCCGATGAACTTTATAATAGATCTTGCCAAAAAAAAAGAACTGCAAAGTGTTAACATTGGTAAGGACAAAAATCACATTTTTTAGATTTGTCAGAAAAAATACTTCTATAATATATATTTCTTAATATATTTTTAACATATACATATACAAGGTAAGAATTAAATGTTACGATGGAGACTGTTAATGTTGAAACTTACATGTGTTTAGAAACAAAAAGAGTAATATATTAAAATGTTTAGACTGTTCGAGTGAAAATAATATCATTAATTTTTCATGAAAGCATTTTCGTAATATAATTTTTTAATTTTCGTTGACATGTATACACAAAAGATTATGCTCAAATATGTGTTTTTTTTTCAATTTTAAAATGTCACGTGTTGCAATATATATATTGATGCCGTCAATGAGTAAAAATCGACGTCATTTCACACAAGACTCAACAAAATAAAGATAAAAATCGAGACAATTTCTCGCTTCGGCCACTACATTATCAATCGCCTCTTATGACGTATTACTGTCGTGGATTTTCGTGAGCCGATCAAACAAACGTTGGCACGGAGTAAGTCTAATAAATTAAATATTTGTACTAAACTTCTATACTTACTTATAACTCAGTTTTATCTACCAGAATAGTAGTCAATATTTTTTTGATAAATTACTTATGATAATTAACCATATGATAAATATTAACAATAGTCTTCTTTATGCTACAATTGTAATGTATATCCATGAAAACTGTGCATGTAGTGTGCTAAAGTTAGACTGTGTTTGTAATGAAAGTTATTATTTTTTTCTTTTGACACATTATGCCTTAAAAATATATTTAAACCCCATCCCCGTAAATGTGAGGAAATAAGAAAAATAAAATGTCATTCGTTCATAGACTAATTTGTGGTACCGATATGAACATAGTGCATATAGTTTTGTATGTATCCTTAAATATTTCGGTGGAGCTCTCCCGAGCATTTGGTCTCAGAAATATCCTGATAGCAGTTTCTTGTTTATGATTAGGTATACAACTAAAAATTTCTAGAGTAGAGTATATAAAATATTTATGAGTAACTTATCACCGAATATTAGCATGTTGTATTATCTTTTTTGGGATCAAATGTGCCTCACATGTTACATCCGGTTAAATAATTCATTGTAACATGTATGTGCTTTATATTTGTTAACGAAATAGGATTGTTCTGGCCAAAATAGTCTCTATCAGAGAGATGCTAACAACCTAACTAAACTAGCTTTGTTTGAACATTATTGGTTTGTGGTGTTAACTTACTCTGGCAAATTGGATATATTATTTTGTCTAGGTTATTAATCTCTTGGATTTAATAACCATTAACTAACCGTGTAATGATTAATAACATAATTAGTATGTGGTGAGGTGCCTCCATTTTTCGCATCTCGGGGCGGTTACCATGTTTGCAAGCTCACATAAAAGTCCTCCGTGCCACACATCATCTCCTCATCTTCTTGTTAACCAGACTCAACTAGTTTGCTTGTGCCATTCCTAATCGACCTTGCCATATGTCAGCTTCGCCTTCACCACTATTTCATGACAGAGAAGTTGAAGCAAAGGGATGATCCAAACTAGTGGGGTCGACCAATTCGCCCCACCCTCCTCGTGTCACATCAAATGGTCTGTGTGGCGATTTTGGACCCTGTCATGCGGACATGTCACATAGGCTAGAATTGTGGTTAAGTAATTTACGTGCAGTAACGTTTGAGATTTAATCAATTTTGAGTTAGTTGATTGATTGTCTATATGTTTTTTTTCTCGATCAAGTTGCAAACACTTGGAAGGTTTCTTTTTGCCTTCCAGACCACTTAAAATGAATGGTTGGAGTATAACCAATAGAGTGGTACGCCAAGCCCATCAAAGATCAAACAAAAACTTTGATGCCTCATTAATGCGGAGTATTCCTTAATGGGAGGTGACATTCCATCGATCCGCCCATGATGACTTGGTCAATCTTGAAGCTCCGCATCTCCGCGGTCTTCAATAGGCGTTGTGTGAGTGCATGTTTGTGGTTGTTTGAGTGTGTGAATAAAAAAATTCAATGGATAAGTCAACATGATCACTTTTTACTCTGTCTTGCAGAATGATTATAAGACAAGTGCGTCATTGACGGAGAGTGGCGTTTTGGCTCCTAGGTGTATATACACCTATTATGAAATATGTATAAAAAACACATTTCAAAATGTTAAAAAATTTCGAGAAAAAAATCCCACGTGTACATCCGGACATCCTATGTTCGCACACAAAATTTTGGGTGAAAAAGAACATTTTTTGTGACATGTATAAAAAAGATGTAAAATGCCTCGTGAATAGCTGTAATCAAGCATCGAAAATTGTCTTTTTTACACAAGACACAAAAAATGTCCTTTTTCACCGAAACTTTGTGCACGCACATATAAAGTCCAGATTTACACGCGGGATTTTTCTCAAAATTTTTTAACTTTTTAAAATGTGTATTTAGACAATGGGTGCATATACACCTATGAGCCAATGTGAATTTCCGTTTATAAATAAATAAATGAATAACAAAAACATTGTCTAGCCAAGTGACCTTTTGACATTTGAATGCGGCAAAAGGGAGTCTCTTCTTAACAAATTCTCACGTAACCATTTCTTATGACCCCGGTGTTCCAAACGTGGATATATATGGCGCCAAAATTCCAAACCGGTCTTACTTTTCTTGTAAGCCAAATCTCAAAGAACAGAACAGAACAGGAAAACGAATTAATGTACGGCAAGAGCGAAAAAAACGCACGCTTTTGAAGGGAGTCCTGAGGGCGGCGTCGTCGACCGTCCTTGTCCCCTCCGGCCTCCGGGCCGGCAGCACCCATTCCCTGCGACCAAAGCATGTAGTATCCCGTAAGCAAGCATAGCACGAACTAATCAAGCAAGCAGATGAACGAATGGAAGAAACATATGTGCGTGCAGTGCACCTTCTCCCCGACTGCAGCGCGCCCCAGTGCAGCGCGAGCGCTCCGCCGGCGTTGGTCGCCACCAGCTCGATCTCCACCGCCGAGCCCGCGGGCTTCACGGTAACCTGCATTCGCAAAGCATATATGCACGCGAGCATCAGAGCCGTCGTCCGCTTTCCGGCGGGCACATGCAGGTTAACTTGCACGCTGCTAGTAAATGAAAGAGAATTCAACGATCGTTTCGTGACGCCACCTGGAGTTCAGAGTTGGAAGCCAAGCCAAACCTCCCGCCATTCTGCACGCGCGCGGAGACAAGAACACGGCACGATCAAATACAAGAAAAGGAAGAGATGGATGATAGAGAATTAGAGGCACGTACGTACGTATGGTTAAACTGCATGCATGAAGGGGTTTGCCTACCTGGGAGGAGGCGGCGACCACACGCCGGCGGTGCCGGGAGGACACGGCCGCGTGCCGGCGGCGGCCGGCGCTGAAGCGCGTCGGGAGTGGCGCCCACCGCTGCGGCCTCGGCCCGCCGGCGATGGCCGGCGCGTGGATCACCCCCGCCAGCGCCGTAGCTGCGTAGGATCCAACCATGTTGCACCCACTGCTGCGTAGACTTATTGGGCTTATTTGTTCGTTCGATCGATGCTTTATTCTACTCCTCTGCGATCATTGGATGATCGGATGGGGAAGAAGAAGGGGAGAGCGAAGAAGAAACTAGTAGAAGGCGGGGAGGAACAGGCGGAGCTAGCGGTGGCCGGAAATGGCATTCATGGCGCGCATGCAGCGTGGCCCTCTTCGGCGTCCACCTTTTCCGGTGCCATGTTTGGCCTTGTACTATGTGTTCAGAGCCTGTGCATGCATGCCCCTGCTAATATTGAACATGCACCCTCCGACTCGTAAAATGCGATAGGTCTCCTTATTTTTGTGGATACCAAAGGACAATCTATCTATTTATATATCTTTTTTTTTGAGTTGGATCTATTTATATATCTATATATGTACATAGAACAACGTATAGGGTTCAAGATTGGACCGAATAAATTCCTACGTTAACCCTAAGATAAGAGATACAAATAAATTGCCACGTTATCCCTAAGATAAGAGATACAAATAAATTGACACGTTATACCTAAGATAAGAAAGAGATATCTACGTGTCCATTCAGCAATAGGCCGACGTGGACCCTGACTAGGGGGAGTCATAAGCACAACATGCCACATGGCAGCAAGCTTGTAGCATGGATTTAAGTAAGAGTGTTAGGAATGCTTCCTTCTCTACTGAGGAGTATCTTATAAACCAATATTTGTGAAGATAAGATAAGCATGGTTCACCATAAGTCAAGTAGATAGGCACATGATCAGAAGTTTCACCTCAAAAAAAAAAAGCATGCTTAAAGTGGAAACCCGCATAAAAGAGGGGGTTGCTCCTCAAGCCACCCCCTCACTGCTCAAATTTGAGCACAACGAGTAGCCTCCTCAAATCCTCTATCTTCTCTTGTGACCCCCTCTGACTTTTGGCAGGCTCCCAACCGCCGCCGCCCACCTCCACGCTGGCGGCACCCGACCATCCATACTAACTCCATGCGGCCGCGCTGAGCTACCCCACAACTTCTCCTCTTCCGCCGGCCAACCTGGTGACCAGATCGTCATCGCTACCCTTCCTCGTCGCCATGAGCTCCACTCCTCCAGGTGATAATTGTCCACCAGGTGATAATTGTCCTTTTTCTCGAGTTCTTTGTCAATTTATGCACCCAATTTGATGCTAAAAAAATAGTAATTTTGATGCTAGATGGCCCTTTATATTCAATGATGTTATTGATACTCATGCCTGAGAGAGATAGCTCTTTTAGGACGACTGTTACTTGGGCTAATAATTTAGAACACCAACATATGGAAAAACTGGATCATGTTTTGATGAGTATTTAGTGGGAGCAAATATTTCCTCTGGCGACGGTGATAGCACTTAAGAGGAGTAATTCTGATCATATTCCACTCTTCTTGGACTCTAGTGAGGCTGCTCATCTCGGGAACAAGGACGCCTTTCCTTTCGAAACATCGTGGTTTGAGAGGGAAGGTTTTCTCAATATGGTGGCTCAGGAATGGTCCAAGGGGACTAGGGGGTCACTAATGTTGGAATGACACTTCAAAGTATGTCACCTTAGTGTGGAAGACTAGTGATGAGTACATTTGCATTGGGGAAGATACCATCCTCGAGTGTGTGAACAAATTCACACAAGCCGCGATCGAGATCTTCGGAGCAGAGAACTTGAGGGCACCTAACCATGATGACACTGTGAGGCTCATGCCTATAGGTGAGCCGAGAGGCTAACCAGGGATGATTGGATCCATTGGTGTTGGACATTGAAGAGCTATTCTACCACATGGCATGGGCAGTACAGAGGGCATTGCCATGATTCAATCCTAATTCTCGAAGCACCTGCATCATAGGACCTATGGATTTGGACCTCAATGTTCTGCATATATCTCCTCTATTTGTTAGGCTTGTAGCCGGCCAAGCTCCACCTTGCAAATACGTTGTCAATGGATACAAGTACAACATAGTTTACTACTTTGCCGATTGCATCTATCCTCCATGTCAAACATTTGTGAAGAAAATTGAACGTTCTGAAGACAGCAAGAAATCTCACTTTGCCAAGTGCCAAGAATCTGTGAGAAAGGATGTTGATAAAGCTTTTGGGGTGCTTCAAGTTCACTTTGCGATAGTCTGTGACCCTATTGAGTATTGGAACCCAAAGTTACAGTGGCAGGTAATTGTCGGTACCAAAACCGGCAGATCTCGGGTAGGGGGTCCGAACTGTGGATCTTGGAGCCAATGGATAACAAGGAACGCAGAGACAGCGATTACCCAGGTTCGGGCCCTCTTGAAGAGGTAACACCCTGATGTCTACTACACAACTTATTCTTGTAGACTCGTGTTGGGCCTCCAAGCGCAGAGTTTTGTAGGACACTAGCGATTTTCCCTCAAGTGGATGACCTAAGGTTTATTAATCCGTGGGAGGCGTAGGATGAAGATGGTCTCTCTCAAACAACCCTGCAATCAAATACAAGAAATCTCTTGTGTCCCCAACACACCCAATACAATGATAAATTGTATAGGTGCACTAGTTCGGCGAAGAGATGGTGATACAAGTGTAGTATGGATAGTAGATATAAGTTTTTATAATCTGAAAATAAAAAAATAGCAAGTAACAAAAGTGAGCACAAACGGTATTGCAATGCTTGAAAACAAGGCTTAGGGTTCATACTTTCACTAGTGCAATCTCTCAACAATGCTAACATAATTGGATCATATAACAATCTCTCAACGTGTGACAAAGAATCACTCCAAAGTTCCTATTCGTGGAGAACATAAGATAGAAATTGTTGTAGGGTACGAAACCACCTCAAAGTTATTCTTTCCGATCAATCTATTGAGCCATTCCTATAAGTGTCACGAACAGCCCTAGAGTTAGTACTAAAATAACACCATATGATACGCATCAACCAACTCTAATGTCACCTAGATACTCCAATGTCACCACAAGTATCCGTGAGTCAATTATACGATACGCATCAAACAACTTCAGATTCATAATATTCAATCCACACAAAGAACTTCAAAGAGTGCCCCAAGATTTCTACCGGAGAAAGTAGGACGAAAATGTGCATCAACCCCTATGCATAGATTACCCCAATGTCACCTCGGGAATCCACGAGTTGAGTGCCAAAAAATACATCAAGTGAATCAATATAATACCCCATTGTCACCACGGGTATTCATATGCAAGACATACATCAAGTGTTCTCAAATCCATAAAAGTATTCAATCCGATAATAGTGAAACCTCAAAGGTAAAAACCCAATTCATCACAACAAGATAGAGAGGGAGAAACACCATATGATCCAACTATATTAAGTTATTAACAAAGCTCGCGGTACATCAAGATCGTGCCAAATCAAGAACACGAGAGAGAGAGAGAGATCAAACACATAGCTACTAGTACATACCCTCAGCCCCGAGGGTAAACTACTCCCTCCTCGTCATGGAGACTGCCTGGATGATGAAGATGGCCTCCGGTGATGATTCCCCCCTCCGGCAGGGTGCCGGGACGGAGCTCCAGATGGGATCGCTTCGGAACAGAGGCTTGCGGCGGCGTAAAAACTCATGTAGGTTAACTTTCGGGGGTTTCTGAATATATATGATTTTTCAGCGTTGGAATCACGCAAAGAGGTGCCACAGGGGGCCTACGAGGCACCAGGGCGTGCCTGGGGGGGGGGGGGGGTGGCGCGCCCTGGTGGCTTGTGGGGCCCCTATGGGTCTTCTGCTGCTCCCCCGAAGCTTCCTGGGTCTGTTTTCTTCCAGAAAAAATCGTCAAAAAGTTTCATTGCATTTGGACTTCATTTGATATGGATTTTCTGGAAAACCAAAAACAAGCAGAAAACAGCAACTGGCACTGGGCACTAGGTCAATATGTTAGTCCATAAAAATCATATAAAAGCCATATAAAAGTGCACCAAAATCATACAAAACTATAATAAGCATGGCATGAATACTTCATAAATTATAGATACGTTGGAGACGTATCAGCATCCCCAAGCTTAATTCCTACTCGTCCTCGAGTAGGTAAATGATAAAAGAAATAATTTATGAAGTGTGAATGCTAGCATAGTGCATAAGTTTGATCAATGATAATTTCAATCATTTTTCCTAGCATCATAACAGCAACTCTTTCTCATAAAACTCATCATGATAAAGTAGTAATCAATTCACATGTTATGGTTCGAACAATGCATTCTCTTGGAACTTAACAACCTATATTCTTAGTCACCAAACAATTGCAATTCAACTTATTCTCAACAAAGTCTAAGTAAGAGCTCCACATACTCAATTATCATATAGTCTTCTATGATTGCTAGTACTCAAAGCATATTTTTAGAACAAATGGCATCCATCGAACACAGAGAAAGATAGGGGCTTAATGTTTCGCCTCCCAACTTATTTATCATAGAGATAATTGTCAACAATAATAATTCATAATCAAATATATTTGACTGTCCATATGTGCCTGGATCTTTTCCCACCACATGATGCTTGCCAACTAAAGAATAATTGAGGTTGAAATGAGAAGGGATACTATTGACTCTTGCATAAAAGTAAATACATAAAGTAAAAGATAGTCCCTTCGCAGAGGGAAGCAGAGGTTGTCATGCGCTTTTTATTTTTGGATGCGCAAGCCCTTAATGCAAAGGAACATCACGTTATATTGCCCCTTGTGATAGCAACCTTTATTATGTAGTCTGTCGCTTTTATTTCTTTACCATCACAAGTTCGTACAACGCTTATTTTTGCTTGCAATAAAGGATCATACATATTTAGGAGCAATTTTTATTGCTTTTTGCACCAATGACAACTTACTTGAAGGATCTTATTCAATCCATAGGTAGATATGGTGGACACTCATGGGAAGAAACTGGGTTTAAGGGTTTTTGGATGCACAAGTAGTATTTCTACTTAGTATGATTTTTTGGCTAGCAAAAGATCCTAAGCAAGCACCACATATTGGAGGATCCATAACAATATAACTTCTATGCAAATATACCCAAACATAACTCATTACATTGTCTTCCTTGTCCAACTTCAACTAATTTGCTCAAGTTTGAAAATAATTAATGGGTATTCACAATCATAAAAGATGTCTAAGATAATATATTTATATGTGAAAGTTCTCTTCCTTATACTAATCATTCATGAATTGCTTGTATGACCAATATTGTGATTGTCAAGCTTCAATAGATTTCACTTTCTAAACCAAATGTGAAATTACTACTAGGCATGATATAAGCATATGAAGCACATATAATTTCAACTTTATGATATTCAATTCATTCAACAATTTACTCATAGGATATAAGTGAAGCACAAGAGTAAATGACAAACTACTCCAAAAAGATATAAGTGAAGATCAAATGAGTAGTCAAACAATTAAGTAGCTATGTGAGGACTCTCTCTCAATAAAGGTTTCAGATCTTGATAATTTTATTCAAACAGCAAACAAAATGAAAATAAAAGGACACTCCAAGAATAGCACATATCATGTGAACAAGTAAAAACTTAGGCTAACCGATAGGTGTTGATGAAGAAAGGTGGGATGCCTACCGGGGCATCCCCAAGCTTAGTTGCTTGAGACTTCTTGGAATATTATCTTGGGGTGCCTTGGGCATCCCCAAGCTTGAGCTCTTGTGTCTCCTTAATTCCTCTTATATCGTGGCTTCTCCTACATCTTAAAACTTCATCCACACAAAACTCAACAAGAACTCGTGAGATAAGTTAGTATAAATCAACTCAAAACCTCAACATTCTCTTCTGTAGCAAATCACAAAAATTATAATTAAACATTGCATACTAAATGCCTATGCATATTTAATACTCCTATCTACAAATAGAAACATTAAACAAAGCAACATATGCAAACAATGCAACTATAACCGTAATCTGCCAAAACAGAACAGTCTGTAAAGGGGGAATAAAAATTCATACTTCCCTAACTCCAAAAATTCTGAAAAATTACCACATGACAGAGAACTCATGCATGCTTACTGTGTAAAAGTTTCAGATTTTTATGATGTTCTGACTATTCAGGAATATTCTAGACATAACAGAAAACTTTCTGTTTTCAAACAACAACACATGAACTTGCAAACTGAGCATGGTAAAGGCTATAATTGGCATTTTATTGAACTAAAAGATACAAAAAATGATTATTGATAACATCAAGCAAATATCAACAAAATAAAATGACGCTCCAAGCAAAACACATATCATGTGACGAATAAAAATATAGCTCCAAGTAAGGTTACCGATAATGTTGAAGACGAAAGAGGGGATGCCTTCTGGGGCATCCCCAAGCTTAGACGCTTGAGTCTTCCTTGAATATTACCTTGGGGTGTCTTGGGAATCCCCAAGCTTAGGGTCTTGACACTCCTTATTCTCCTCATATCGATATCTCACCCAAAACTTGAAAACTTCAATCACACAAAACTTAACGGAACTTGTGAGACAAGTTAGTATGACAAAAATAAATCATCCACTTAGGTACTGTCAAGACAAGATTCATAATTGTTCTCACATAATTCCTACTGTATTCTATCATTTCCACAATTTATATCTCATAATATAAGCTATGGAAACACTAAAACAAGCAAACTATGCACCGAAAACAGAATCTGTCAAAAACAGAACAGCATGTAGTGAGCGATTTAAAAACCATAATTCTGTACCTCCAAAAATTCTGAAAAATTAGGACAACGTAAAAAATTTGTCAACCAATACTGTGTAAAAATTTCAGAATTTTATCACTCTCCAGTACAGAATAGAAATTCCAGCACTGGACGCAAAAGTTTCTGTTTTTGCACAGAATCAAATCAACAAGCATCCACACTATCCCAAAGGCTTTACTTGGCACAGTATTGAAAGAAAACATATAAAACATGATTAATACAGTAGCTTAATCATGTGGACACACAAAAACAGTAGGTATAAATATTGGGTTGTCTCCCAACAAGCGCTTTTCTTTAATGCTTTTTAGCTAGGCATGATGATTTCAATGATGCTCACATAAGAATAAAGAATTGGAACATAAAGAGAGCATCATGAATCATATGACAAGAAAATTTAAGCCTAACCCACTTCCTATGCATAGGGATTTTGCGAGCAAACAATTTATGGGAGCAAGAATCAACTAGCATAGGAAGGCAAAACAAGCATGACTTCAAAACTTTCAACATAAAGAGAGGAAACTTGATGTTGTTGAAATATGTAAAAGCATATATTCCTCTCTCAAAATAATTTTCAGTAGCATCATGAAGAAATTCAACAATATAATTTTCACATAAATCATTCTTTTCATGATCCACAAGCATATAATTTTTATTACTCTCCACATAAGCAAATTTGTTCTCATTCATAATAGTGGGAGCAAATTCAATGAAATAACTATCATGAGATACTTGATTGACATAACCAAATTGAATATTAAAATCATGATGACAAGTTTCATGGTTATCATTAATCTTTATATCATACATATCATCACCATAATCATCATAGATAGGAGGCATGGTTGTAGGGTAACGCAGCAGAAAAACAAAAAAATTCCGACCTATGCACCAGCCCAGGACCACTATGAAGACTGCATACAAGGTTTTGATCTGATCGTTACCGACTCGTAGCGCAGCGAAAGTAGAGTCGATGTAGATCATTGGTGCAGATCCCCGCAGCTAGGATTTACAACCTCCCAACCACGAGGATGTACTCCCTCGATTGCCCCTTGGACAGCCCTCCGGGAGGCGGTCGGACAGTCCCTCAGACGGTGTCGCAGACAACCCTTCGAGAGGACCCTCAAAACTCGGACGCTCACTCGAACAGCCCTTCGGGAGGCACTCTCGAACAGCCCCTCGGGCAAAAATATCGAACCTACGACCTCTCTACGGGGTTGCACACATACGGTGTCATCTATCCGGCGGGGCTTCACCGTCCAGAACTAGTTCCCACCGGAACCCAGACAGCCTTTCGGCTCTACGAAACTCTTTTCGTGGGAGGGAGAGAAGAAGCCAGATCATGCATGGCACTTGTATGTGAGAAAGGAGTGAGTGTGGAGAGCACCTCTCCACCTCTATTTATAGGAAATCCCAAGGGGTGGGGTGGCATTCCAAAACCCCAAAATGCCCATGAGTGGAGACCTCCACAAGGGCATAAAGGGAAAGGTAAGAGGGCAAGTGGGGCCCCATGTAGGAGCCTCACCATGGCCGGCCACCCCCTAGTGGGTCCCTCCCAAAAGGGGTTTCTTAGCCCCTAAGTCCTTCTAAGCCCTAAAAGGTGGCTTTCCATAAAGTAACCAAAAAGTGCTTTTCACTATTCACGGAAACATTTTTCCGCGACCGTTAAATCCGAAAATATTTCTGTAGGTCTTAGAACATTTCCAGTACCCACTAAAATAGTTTTGGACGCGTTCCGAAACAATTCCGGATTAGTGATTTTCATCTGCGAAAAGCAACCAAAGCGGTTCCGGCAGCTCCGGAACATTTCCGGGTTTTTTCTCCGAAAAATCCCAGAAGTTCCTAGAACAATTCTGGCACCCTCCAAGAATTTCCAGGCGTGTGCCGAAACCAATTTGACCTAATGGTTTACCCTGAAACAACTTTTCAGTTTTACTGAAACTATTCCGGTGTTCTCTCTCCGAAACTTTTCCGTTGTCTCCGAAACTTTTCCAGTGACTTTCTCTCAGACTCCCTGTCTAGTATTCAGCAGATAGATGACCCTTAAGCGTGTGACCCTATAGGTTCGATGAAGTATAGACATGACCGGAACTCTTTCCGATCAATGATCAACATCGGAGCCGTGGACACCCATATTGACCCCTATACCCACACGAATAAATATTCGAGTGAACCTCCTGTTGCTGTGTGCTATTCCTGTTGCTTCGTGATATGTTACAAATACCCGAGGTAAGATTTATCGACATTGATGCTTTCATTGAGAGTCCCGTCGTGGGTCGCCAAGGATCAATGGCTCGCCGTCCCCGGACAGTTCTTCAGCAATGGAATTTGCAGCGGGGATATCATCGTCCTTGGGCAGCTCTTCTCTTCAGCGACGGAGTTCGTAGCAGGGACATCTTCGTCCCCGGCCAGCTCTTCGCGTTCGGCAGCATCGTGTTATACGCCGATCCGACCGGTCATCTCGACCAGGTCGGCAACTTCACCCCCGAGAAGGAAATCAGGTTCGGCGGCCTTCAGTTCGTCGCCGACGCTCGAGGCGATCTGATCTTCACTGGGTTCTCGGCCTCACCCGAGGAACCCACCAACCCCGAGGCCTTGACTTTGGATCCCTTCCCCGCCCCAGTCCTCGGGGCGGGCCTCAGATCGGACCTGACCTTGAGTTTGGTTCCAACCCCGGTGCCGGAGAACCAGGGGTCACCCTTGGCCGAGCACACTCCCGTTAACGACGCGCCGGAGCTCAACTCCAGGGATCGTCCGAACATAGATCCGGTGGATTCCTCGATTTTAAGCGAGATGCTGGACCGGATCCAAATGATAAAAATCGCGGACGGCCCGTCCTCGGACCAGGAGGAGGTCGGACAGGATGCCGGCCGCGGGGAATTTTGCGTCCCACCCACCACCCACTTGGTAGCTACTGTCGAAGATTTAACCGACATGCTGGACTACGCTTCCGAGGAGGCTGACTACATGGACGAGGACATGGATGTCCCGCCCTCCACGGACACCTTCCTTGCCACTACAAAAACCGGAAAGTGGACCGCCACCTCCACTTATGACGTCTACATGGTTGACACCCCCGTGAAGGACGGTGACACAACCAACAAAGGCGGCGACGACACCACCAAAGACCCACCCAGACGCTGGCGACGGCGAGCTAGAGGGCGGGGGAAGGTCAAGGAAAATCACACAGACACAAACGACACCGGCGCTAACGAGACTCCGGATAATTTGGGGGAGCTCGGTGACAACACGCCCGAGCAACGACCTGACACCGCTGAAGGGCACGAGGACCAGGGTGACCCCGAGGACCTCGACGATTCCGAGGACAGTAATTACCTCCCCCCATCCGAAGAGGAAGATAGCCTCGGACCCGAGGACTTTATCGTCCCAGAGGATCCCCTGGCACAAGAAACATTCAAATGGCAACTTATTGCCACTGTTCGCAGCTTAAAGATGAAACAACAGCAGCTCAGGGCCGAGCAAGATACACTCAACGATAGATGGACGATGGTCCTAGCCGCCGAAGAAGGCCTCGACGATCAACGTCAGGGCCAATATAGGAGTTACCCGCGGCAGTGCCTCCTTCCAGACTTCGAGGATGAGGCCTTCGAGCCCGTACCTCCCAGACGAACTTACGCAGACCAGCCCGACCGGCCCCCTCGAGGACGAGATAGGCCGGCTGTGGAAGCCGAGCTCCCACCCGCGCCCCCTCGAGGACGAAATAAAGCAGCCGGAGAAGCCAAACTCCCACCCATGCCCCCTCGAGGACGGGACATGACTGCTAGGGAAACCGAATACCCGCTCGGGCCTTCTCGCCGAGCAGGCAAAGACCCGGTTCAACCGGATGACCAATACGATCTGCGCCATGACCTGAACACACGAGCGATTCAGTCGAGGTCCATCTATGGACCCACAGGATACGCACCCGCTGGATGGGACAGATACCAGGCCTGGCGCGATAGAAACGACAGGGCCCGGGATCAGCACCGTGCCCGGATGACAACTGATCTTCGGTGCGATGCGGCCCGGGCCAGGGGCGCCGCACACCCAATGTGTTTTACTGATGAGGTGATGCAGCATCAGTTCCCCGAGGGGTTTAAACCCGTTAATATAGAATCCTATGATGGGACAACCGACCCAGCCGTGTGGATTGCGGATTTTCTTCTCCACATTCATATGGCTCGAGGAGATGATCTCCATGCTATCAAGTACTTACCACTGAAACTTAAGGGACCGGCCAGGCATTGGTTGAACAGCTTACCCGAAAACTCCATCGGAAGCTGGGAAGAACTCGAATATGCATTCCGAGCTAACTTTCAGGGCACCTACGTTCGACCACCGGATGCCGATGACCTGAGCCATGTTATCCAACAGCCCGGAGAGTCAGCCCGGCAATTCTGGAACCGGTTCTTGACCAAGAAGAACCAGATTGTCGACTGTCCGGACGCCGAAGAAATTGCGGCATTCAAACACAGTATCAGGGACGAGTGGCTCGCTCGCCAGCTCGGCCAAGACAAGCCAAGAACAATGTCGGCCCTTACTTCTCTCATGACCCGCTTTTGCGCGGGTGAGGATAGCTGGTTAGCTCGTCGAAGCAACCACCCCGAAGACCCCGGTACTTCAGAGACCCGGGACGGGAATGGCAAACCCCGGCGCAATAGGAACAACAAGCACCGACACTCAAACAACGGCGGTGAAGCCGATGACGCAGTGGTGAACGCCGGATTCAGCGGCTCGAAATCGGGACAGCGGAGAAAACCCTCTAAAGGGAACCAAGATGGCCCATCTGCGTTGGACAGAATATTGGACAGACCCTGCCAGATTCACGGCACCCCCGACAAGCTAGCTAACCACACCAACCGTCACTGTTGGGTAATCAAGCAGGCCAAAAAGGCCACAGCCGAAGAACAGGGCAAGGGCCCCCGCAGTGAGGACGACGACGAACCTCGCGGGCCGAACAATGGAGGCCAAAAACAGTTCCCTCCGGAGGTTAAAACCGTGAACATGATCTACGTCACGCATATACCAAAGAAGGAGCGGAAACGCGCGCTTCGGGATGTTTACGCGTTAGAGCCGGTAGCCCCGAAATTCAACCCTTGGTCGGCTTGCCCGATCACTTTCGACCGTCGCGATCATCCGACCAGCATACGCCATGGAGGAACGGCGGCTCTGGTACTCGACCCCATCGTGGACGGATTTCACCTCACTAGAGTCCTGATGGACGGAGGTAGCAGTCTTAACCTGCTATACGCTGATACAGTGCGGAAGATGGGGATCGACCCGTCAAGGATCAAACCCAGCAACACCACCTTTAAAGGTGTAATACCTGGCGTCGAGGCACGCTGTTCGGGATCTGTGACTTTGGAAGTAGTCTTCGGCTCGCCCGGCAACTTCCGCGTCGAGGACTTGATCTTCGATATCGTTCCTTTCCGCAGTGGTTATCACGCACTCCTCGGACGGACCGCCTTCGCTCGCTTTAACGCCGTCCCGCACTATGCGTATCTGAAGTTGAAGATGCCAGGGCCACGGGGCGTTATTACCATTAACGGTAATACCGAGCGCTCGCTCCGAACAGAGGAACACACTGCGGCTCTCGCCGCCGAAGTCCAAGCTGCCGAAGAGGCGTCGCAATCCCAGTCCACTATCAAGACACCGGACACATGCAAACGCTCCCGAGCTGCAGCCTTGGTCCCAGCGCGCCCTCATGCTCCACCCAAATAGGGATACGCGCCCCACAGCACGGCCCACCTAGTCGCGAAATACGTACCTCGAGTGCACAATTTCGCGCTCAAAATTCCATGGGCAGTTGTGGGGACACAGCAAACAAAAGGTCCAGAGCTCGGTTCGACCGACCAATGGCCACCAAATGTCTTCGAATCAACATCAAACAACGGGCACCATCTAGGGCCCGATCAGCGTCCAGCTACTATACCATGGCGACTTCTCAAAACCCCTTTTCAAGGGCTTGCCCGCCAAAGATTACTACTTACGCCGAACACACGGCGGACAACTTCGCTTCCACGACAGCTTCTTGACGAGCAAAGGCGCAGACGTGCAGCAGGGCATAGTAGGGACGTCAAACCACTCATGGAAGCCCTGTGTAAACCTTTACTCTCAATATATACATTCCTTTAAAGTATCTATTCAAGTTACTTCGGCAATACAGATTGTACGGTTGGACGTCGCACATTGAAAGGAAGCAAAGACCACTTTATTATGGTATACCCGTGCAGTCATTCACGTTGCATATTCCTTTCCGCCTTTTTCCGCCGAAGTAAACTATCACGATACATTTATTTTAAACCGGCTAATAGACCGGGGGCTCGACCATAGATCTTGCCTTAAAACTCTATACCAGCACTTCTTTTTTTTCATGTGCTCGGTGTCACGGATATTGCATTATATGAATCGGTTCCGAATTGCGTCTTTGGTCAATAGTTGGGTTGCCCGGCTCCTGTGTTTACCCTCTTACGTTCCGCACTGTTCGGCTAAGAGGGTAAAGGGAGAACCACTGCGATTGTACTTCTAGCTCGCCTGGTTAAGTACCTCAGTGGAGAAAGCCAAAAACTGACTGTCCCAATAAGCGAGAACTGGTCGGCGATCCGATGACTGGCGTTAGCCTAAAATCGTTGGAGGTTTGTCCGTGTCATACGAAGGGTTCTCTGTCACAGAAACCATGTGATGATGGTATCAACCGCGGCTCGTCCGAATATCACAAACACCGGGGGCTCGTCACCGGCCCCCACCGTCAAGCTCCTCTGGCTAAGTGAAAGCACTAAAACCACATAGTTTGATTGCCTGGTTTTCCATACACACAACAGCCCCCGGGCGCCGAGACGTCGGCTAAGGGTTTACGTATTACGAGAAAACACCCCATGCAGTATCTGCTAGGGGGCTGAAGCCGACGACTGGTAACTTTCAGTTTCAAATCGGCCGCACAGGAGTCAAAATTAATCCGGCACTATATTCATAGCCGATCACTTGCATTACAATAAAGCAAAAGTTTCAACTCCTTGGTTACAAGGAAACTACACCTACTCATAAATTACATCTTTTGGGCATTGGGCATCTACTGCCCGAGCACCGTCCATCACGGCGGGAAAGTACTGCTCGGGACGCCTATGCTCTTTCCCTAGCGGCGGAGGTCCGGTGGCTATCTCAGCGGGTTTTAGCTTCGGCCAATGTACCATTGTGTTGCCGAAGGCCATCCGAGCACCCTCGATGCATGTGGAGCGCTTCCAGGCATCGACCTGTGCAGGAGCGCCGAATAGCCTCTGCACCAGACCGAAGTAGTTGCTCGGCAGCGGCTCCGACGGCCATAGTTTGACGCAGAGGTCCTTCATCACCGGCTCCGCCATCCGATGCAGCTCCATTAGCTGTTTCATCTGGTTGTTGAGGAGGGGAGGGTGTTCGGGCGCTTGAAATTGCGCCCAGAAAAGCCTCTGCTCGGCCCAACCCTCCTGGCCGGCGAAGAACCTCGCCGCATCCGCCGCACTCTTCGGGAGGTCCGCAAAGGCGCCTGCGGAACGCCATACCCGCGTGAGCAACGCGAACCTGTTACCTCCAAAGACATATTGTAACAAGTACGGCTTACCGTCCGCGATCAGCCTGACTTGGCGGAGCTCTTCTTGACAACCGCACGCTTCTGTCCGTGCTTCCTTAGCCACCGCGGCCAATGAGGTCAGCTCGGCGGCCTGCTCCTTATTCTTTTGCTCGAGGGCCTCACACCTTGTGACGGCATCCCCGAGCTCCTGCTGCACTTCCAGCACCCTGGCCTCGTGCTTTTCGCTTGTGGTTCTCATCGCCGCCAGCTCGGCAGCTGCCTGTTCGGCTGCCGCCTTTTGCGTCGCCGCGTCCGCCTGAGCTGTCCTCAGTGCGGCCTTGAGGCTTTCGACCTCCGCGGCGGCAGCTGCAGTTCAATCGGTTATCTCCGTTAGGACACATCGAACACTGCTTACAAATCTACGGCTGTATTCACTATCACAACTCGGCCTTACCTTGCGCCTCATCGAACCTCTTGTTCACCAGGCTCAGATCGTCCTCGGAGCTCTTTAGTTTCCGATTCAGCTCGGCCAATTCTTCGGCGTTGGCAGCGGCGGCCGAGGATGATGCTTGCGCATTATTCTGCACCCGTTAGTATCCGAGATGTCGATTTTTGATCCTCCGACCAGCTTTGCTCAACCGGTCAGAGTCTCGGGGGCTACTATGTATGAGGCTATATATTTGCATAAATGAATTTTCCTCAAGAAAAAGCATTACTTTGCTCACCTTGAAGCCGGTAAGAAGGCCACTAAAGGCCTCCTTCAGTCCGTTGTCCACGGACCGAATACTTTGCAACACCGCGCCCATAAGGGCACGGTGCTCTTCGGCGATGGAGGAGCTGGTTATAGCATCCTCCATCGTGTCCGGCCACCCGGTTGACGCTTGCTCTAGGGCTGGCGGTGGTAGCGGTGGCGCTTCGGCTCTTTCCCTCTCGACGCCCTGGGCGCCGGACTTCGGACGCTTTGACGTCTCTGGAGCCGTCCGCGGAGAAAGCTCGGCTCGTCCGAGCTCCCCTTCGTTCACCAGAGGGGCCCTCCCCTCTTGGTCTTCGGCGACCGAGGCATTCACCTCGGCCATGATAGTATCGCCTCCTTCCCCTGTGTGTGGCATGGGAGGAGTCCTCCTCGACAGGACCTCCTCGGTTTCCTTCACGATTGGGGAAGGCGAGGCGTGGGATCCAGTGCCGCTCTCCGCTAGCGCCGCTGGTGGAGAATCCCCCTCCGAAGCTTGGTCGGTGGGAAGATCGCGCAGCGGGCTGCAAAGTTGCAAACAGAAACTTGATTAGTATCAAACCCAGTTTGGCTAAAGACGGCCAGGCGGTCGCTAGAGTGCGTACCTTTGAGCCTGCGGCTTGGCCCTGGGAATTTTCTGAGGAACCTCTTCGGAGGCCTCAGAGTCCTCGGAAAAATCCGAGCTATCGCCGGACAAGGCTACCTTGGACTTGCGCGGTCTTTTGGGAGCGGGTTGAGGAGGCTCCTCCTCGGCATCCTCGGACGCCACCCTCTTCCCTGTTCGGGAGGAATCGTCCTCCTCCCCGTCCTCTCCTTGCTCCTTCTCCTCCTCTTGCACGGAGGGAGCATTGGTGTCCCCGGATCTAGCACCCAGGGGTCTTCGGGAGCGGAGGCTCTCTCTGGCCTCCCCCTGTTGCTTCTTCTTCTCCTTCCTTTCCGGCACCTCGTACGGCTCTGCGGCCAACATGGCCGTCAGGAGGGGCGTCCTGGGTCCTTCTGGTAGCGGCGCCGGACTGTCAATCCGCTGGGCCTTCTTCAGCCATTTCTGTGGATGAAAAGTCAAGAAGACTGAGTACCTTATTAAGGGGAAATAGTTCGGATACAAGAACAAACTTAGTCATACCTCCCGTGGGGGGTTTGCGGCGTCGAGTCCGATGTCCTCTCCCTCGGCAGGCCAGTCCTTCTGCGGCTTGAACATCGCTCTCCATAGCTGGGCATGGGTGGTGCAGAAGAAGTTGCGCACGGTGGTCGGGTCTTCGGGCTTGTAGGCCCACATGGGGGAGTCCCTATCCTGGCATGGGAGTATTCGACGGCCGAGCATGATCTGGACCACATTGGGCAGCTCGACGCCTTTCCCTATCATCTTGGCAATTCGTTGCTGTAGCTGCTCCACCTCCTTGTTTACCCCCCATTCGAGGCCCTTCTTGGTCCATGAGACCAGCCTTGTGGGGGGCCCGGAGCGGAAGGCCGGAGTCGCCTCCCAGTTCGCGTGCCTCGGCTCAGTGATATAGAACCACTCTTTTTGCCATACCTTGACGGTCTCGATGAAGGTACCATCTGGCCACTCCACTCGCGGAAGTTTACTGATCATGCCCCCCCCGCAGTCCGCCTGTTGACCATCTACTATCTTCAGCTTGACATTGAATATCTTCAACCACAGACCGAAGTGTGGCCGGATTCGGAGAAAGGCCTCGCAGACAATGATAAAAGCCGAGATGTGGAGGAAGGAGTTCGGCGCGAGGTCGTGGAAGTCGAGCCCGTAGAAGAACATGAGGCCCCTGACGAAGGGGTGAAGGGGGAAACCAATACCCCAGATGAAGTGGGGTACGAACACCACTCTCTCGCCCTGCCGCGGCGTGGGGATAACCTGGCCCGCCTCCGGAGCACGGTGGGCGATGTCGGCCGGGAGATAGCCCGCGCTCTTTAACTCCAAAATAGCGCTGTTGGTGACGCTCGAAGCCTCCCACTTGCCCTTGGACCCGGAACCCGCCATTGCTAGATTGGGCGGGTGGAAGGAAGGGTTTCTGAGAGGGCGGATCTGGGCGTTGGAGCTCAAGAGATGGGGAAGGCAATGGTGAAAGAGGGGAATGAGAGCGTGCGACCGAAACAAGGACTGTGTCCCTTTTATGGGCTGTAAAACCCACGGTCCCTTTACTGCGCCGCAGTCCTCGCTGCTTCCCCGTATAACCGTGCCATTATGCGCGCGTGGGGTGAGGCGGATTATTGATTATATCCCTTGAAAACAGGACACGATCTCCATATCGATGGAATGTGCCAATGAGAACCACCTCGAACCGCGCATCGAGTTTGTCATAAACCGACTTGCGGTCGTGGCAAGGTGTGACCCTTCGGTAAAAGTTGTCAGATGAGAATACTGTTCACGCTGAAGCGGCTAGCCTTCGGGGCTAAGTTATTATTATACTTCGTTACCAAGATACAGTTCGGCGCATACATGACCGGATAATGCTTGAAAATACAACTCGGAGTGATACAGGCCTGTTACCAGAGCCACGGAGGAAACTGAACTGGTCCATGAAGCCAATGGTGTTCGGCATATACCTCGGATTCGAAGACTAGTTCGGGGGCTACTGAGGGTGTCCCGGACTAGGGGGTACTCGGGCTGCCAGCCTATCTCTCATGGGCCGGACTGGTGGGCCACTCTCTACACGTCGATGGAAGGCTGGATCGTGGACGACCCCGTATGATAGAAGGAAATCTCTGAAGTCTTGGCGTCTCCTCCAAGGAATAGATGGCATAACCGGCATGTTTATCCCCGATGGTAACCGACCATATGTAACCCTAGGGCCCCTCTGGTGTCTATATAAACCAGGAGGTTTTAGTCCGTAGGGAGAAGATTCATATAATCTAGGGTTTAGACCATCTGATCTCGAGGTAGATCAACTCTGTAACCTTCATACAATCACATCAATACAATCAAGCAGGACGTAGGGTTTTACCTCCTTGAGAGGGCCTGAACCTGGGTAAATCGCTGTCTCTACGCTCTCTGTTACCATCGACTCCTTGACCCATAGTTCGGACCCCCTACCCGAGATCTGCCGGTTTTGGTACCGACACCCGTGGAACAACAACTTGTCCACTATGCCAGTTACCTCGTTACCGGTTTTGTTCTCTTTTCTCGTTCCCATGTTCCGACATCCCTATGATCAAATCACATTGTGTCTGGCCAGACGATGGTGGATACCGTAACGCCGAGAGGGCCCAGAGATATCTCTCCATCGTCGGAGGAGCAAATCCCAATCTTGAGCTATCAAGTTACTTGACATACTTTCCCATGAACACGTAAGCCGCCGTAATAGCCACCCAGTTACGGATGACGTTTAACAATCCCCAAAGTTCATGAATCAAGCATGAAGAAACTCGATACTCTCATGGTCTAAGGAATTATGCAAACGTAAAATTTCTCTGTGTTATTAACCATTAACTTGTGACGAATGTATCTCATAGCATAACATCAATCGGGTCGATTCAACACAAGTGTTCTCCTAACATTGTGCCCTCAAAGTTGCCGGCATAGTCATGCCCATGATCAGGAAAACAGAACCATCATGCAACACTTGAGCTAGTCTTAGAGGCCAGACTAGGAATACATTTTACCGTTTATTATTCCACACGTGCATATGAGTCTTCCTTCGAGCCTCGTGGTTATTGTAGACTCGAGAAGCATAGCAGTTATAGCATGGAACATAAACATAATTATGAACATGGAGATAAATAATAACATTTATTATTGCCTCTAGGGCATATCTCCTACAGACTCCCACTTGCACTAGAGTCAATAATCTAGTCAATGCTAATGCACTTTACACCTATGACATATCGGTGTAAAAAATGCTTCGCTTGTGGTATAGCCTGATGTCCAACGGATCTGACAACTTCAGTTCCGTGTGTATCTTTGCATCTCCTCGTGTTTTCACGCTTTCACAAAATTCATATTTTGTGTGGACTTGGCTTTGTATATACGTGAATTACAGGTCAAACCTTGATTCCTCAGACTAAGCTATGGAGCAACTATCTGCAATAGTGTCCCATTGACCAAAGCCATCATGGAACCATACTAAGTTCATGAATGAACTATATGATTCAACATTTTCTTTGTCGCTTCCAAAGCATCAACATACTTAGCCATTTATTATAGAATTCGCCACAGTAACCTGTTTGGAACAATTTCCAACTTACCGTGCCACCATATCGTGTATTACACAAAACCCTTAATTTAAATTGAAAATTGCTTGGAGCATTGATGAAGACTGTATTGATGTAACCTTTTACAACGAACTCTTCATGATCTCCGCATGCGAGAAAACATGTCATCAGTGCTACTTTAGTACTTAATGACCCTTTTTCACTGTTGTCCCATGATCAGTACTTTGATCACTATGGTATCTATACTCGCAACAACTTGGGAGTATTGGACATATCTGGTTGTTTTACATACCATGGAATACATGATTAATCCAAAGACAAAAGTGTGTGGAATCTCCATCATGTATTTTACTCATCAGTGTTTTAGGACACCGAGTCTTGCAAAACTCTTTCCATGTGACTTCGACAAGAATCCCTCCTTGGCGTTCTTATGCTAAACTGTTTTAGCATCTTGTCAATATGTATTTTTGGCTTAGCCTATTAGGCAATACTATCTTCGAAGATAATTATGCCTAATATCAAGGCTACTTAGCCCAAGCACTTCATCGAAAAACTATTTTCAATGAAGTCCTAATTCATGTCAAGAAATTTATATTATTTCCAATCAACAATGTGTCAAGCACACAAGGTTTTTAGAAATATTATTATGCTCCCACTTACTTTCTTGTAACCACAAGCATCTTCATTATCCATTGATGAAATCAAACTCTTTTGACTATTTCATCAAAACAAAGATTCCAACTCCATTTTGCTCTCTTCTGTCCATTGCTGGAACTCTGAAGTTTGCATACTTACTAGCATCCTCTGGATTGACAAAATACTTCGGACTGTATCACATGCAAGTTCTAGGTTGCATTTCCATCACATGGAAATCCTTTTGGCATCCATGTATCATATCTCAAGATTGAAATATGTATTAATTGCTAGTTTAACCCGATCTGACTTTAAGCATCGCTACGGTGAGACAATCTCATCATAGTCAACTCCTTGAATTTGTTATTGCAACAAGTCAAGCTTTATGGATAAAAACATTTTATCCACATCAGTTTATAGTTCCATAAACATTCGTTAGACTCCAAGTCTTCCGAAGGGTTTATCAAGATAAAATCTTGAATCATTTATATGGAAACTATCTCGGATTATATTGGCATTTTGCCAATTCCGGAGTCAGGGCCCATCAACTCTTCCTTGTGTATCGTAGGTATACTGTTGTCTAACAACAATATCTTGCTTGCGCACCTGAGAGGTTTGCACGAGTTTTACCTACGTGGTTCAGTTGCAAGTTCGACCGAAGTCCATACATCTCATGTAGAGGCTTCCGTATCAGTCGCAGTAGGAAACTCTGGAATCACTTCCAAGGTTTCTTTCCTTTGATCTGATGACGAAGATACTGTTATCTCGTCGAGTTGCACTATTCTCCCACTCACCTTTTTGCAAGAACCATTCTCTTTAAAAGCATACCGTTCTTTGTGGCAAAACCTTTTGCCTCGGTATAGTGGTGGAGGAATTCCCAATAACTTGGGATAACCTAGAAAGTAGCACTTGTCTAATTTGGAATAGGTTTGTAAATATTTTACTCAAGCCCCATATTCCAAATGTTAAGAAAAGATATAACATGGTTGGGTGTACCATACCATGACGTCATTTCAACAGATTTTATGGTGCTCTTTTCAGTATAAAAGCCGCAGTCTCTAAAGCATTAATTTTAAAAGGGATAATGGCAAATTGATTTATGTCATCTTTGATCTTACCATGTCATAAATGGTTTGAATATATCTTCACAGACATTCCACTCACAGTGGTGTTCCGGGAGGTGTAAGTTATGAAACTCTTTTCACAACTCATCAGACATTCGCTAAACTTGTAACTCAAATATTCCTTTCCGCAATCTAATTGTAGAAACATAATTTTCTTGTTACAATAATTTCTACTTCATGTTGAAAACCTTTCGAATGATTTCAAAAGATCCAGACTTACGTCTCATCAAGCAAATATCCATATATCTACTTGAGTCATTTTTGAAGATAGACAAATCCACTGCTAGCAATAACTTTTATTGGACTACATACATCAAAATGTATGATCACCAATAAGTTCATTGCTCGTTCCTTATGGCCTGTGAACGGTATTTCAGTCACTTCACTTTTCAGAGGAAAGTTGCAAGTGTCAGATGATTCATAATCAAACGACTTCAAAATCCATCATTATGGAATTTCTCCATGCGGGTTTCTCCAATGTGACCAAATGCAGTGCCACACATGTGTGGTATTCTTTTAGTCTTGCGACATTTAGCGTCAGTGTTATGGATGTATCACATTACCATCAATATTCATAACATACATCCCATCCACGATGGAAGCACGACCCTTATGTTATTCATGATACTGAACAACAATTGTTCTTTCATGAACAACACTATTGCAACAAACATTATGCAAAAGGGCTAGAGTGTGTAAAACTCTAAAATGAATTATGAAAGTAAACACAGAGGTAATGTATTATTATCAATATTCATAACATACATCTCATTCATAATGAAAGTATGGCCCTTATGTTATTCATAACACCGAACATCAAAAGTTCTCTTATGAACAACTTTCTTGCAAGATACATTATGTAATGGGCTAGAGTGTGTAAAACTCTAAAATGAATCATGGAAATAAATACAAACGGTAATACACCGATGGAAGGTATAGTAACATTTACTATATTCCCAGCGCGTATCTAAACCTCACTCCGGCAAGTCTTTTAGGCCGTAGTAGTTCTTGCATTGAGTCGCAACAGAATGCAATCGAGCGGGTATCTCTGCGATCAACTCACAATACCCAAGAATCAGTGATTAACATGTTTAATCATAATTCCCAAGAACTATTTCTTTTGACCAGCCTTTCTATACATCAATAACTTGTATGACATTCATACATGAGCTCGATATTCTAGTCTTCTTTCCTTTTGCCTTTATACTTCTAACAGTTTAACTTTCAGTATTTCTCCTACTCTCAGAAGAAGCACCCAACTTAAGAGTGGCGCTAGCCCTGGACTTCCTAGGTGTGTAAGTCACACTAACACCCTTTGGACATTCCCTTTCTCTTTAAGTTGTTGTTTTATTCACCTTCATCATATGATAGGCGTTCTTCTGGATCCCTCTCTTATCAGTCAAATGCATAGTAAACAATTTACTAATAATTTGCAAAACAAACATTGCTTTGGATATCCCATATCTTCTAGCCTTTGTTTGTATCTGAAACTAATTTTCAGTTCCATGAATATCACATAGCTATCCCAAACTTTTGAAGTTTGGGTCTCATGGAAGCAAACATATTGCACTTGACCGTAACGGAATTCTAGCTTTTGGATCGAAGGACGAGAGTCACATTATCCATAGCATTAGCGGGAGAATACCAAAAGCATGCGATAGGACAAAGTCCTTCTCGGCACTTTTGAGGACAATCCTCACATTACGTTACCAACCGTAAAGTTTTAATCAGATACTAAACATCTATTCAATTTTAATAGGGAAGGTGGAAACACGAGCCATTATTCTACAACTATTATGCAAATTTCACTTTAGACAAAGTTCATAATTAATTGCACAGAGAATTAAACAAGTTAATTCTACAGTGCGCTCCCACTCAAATCAATATCTCTCATAATTGAGTGTGAGTGATACAAGACCCAAATTGCAATTCAACGTCATTGTTCGAGATGAACACTAATGGCGCGAACTATAATTGGTAGGCAAACTTGCCGATCACATCTCCATGTGACTCTTGTTCATCTTTCGATGCGTGTGTTCCGAGCTCAGGACGATCCTGCCATGAACGTCAAGACAACCAAGTGATCTCGCTGCGAGGTCTGTGTGACGCCCCCGACTCGACCGTGCACTAATCATACACGCAAATGCACATGATCGAGAACAGAGACTCACGGGAAGATATCACAACACAACTCTAAACACAAATGAAAGCCATACAAGCTTAATATTACAAGCCAGGGGCCTCGAGGGCTCGAATACATAAGCTCGAGTCATACAAGCATCAGCGAAAGCAAAAGTATCTGAGTACAGACACAAAGTTAAACAAGTTTTCCTTAAGAAGGCTAGCACAAACAGCGACACTGATCGAAAAGGCGAAGGCCTCCTGCCTAGGGCCTCCAAACTACTCCTGGTCGGCGGGCTCAACGTAGAAGAAGGTGCCTCCGGGGATCTCCTACTCCTGGACTCCATCGTCTGATCGCAGCAACCGGGTAGGGGAAAAGAAGTAGCAAAGCAACCGTGAGTACTCATCCAAAGTACTCGCAAGACTGACATCAGAACTATACTAAATATGCATCAGTATCAAAGGAATGGGGCTATATCTTTGGACTAAACTGTAGAAATGCCAGAACAGAGGGGGAAAAGCCTAGCCTATCGAAGACTAGCATCTTGAAGCAATCTTGCAGCATCAGAAGAGAGTAGAGTATAGCAACCTATAATAGCAGTTATATTTTAGTAAAGCCCTGGGATCCTTCCTCGACTTCCCTGCGAGAAAGTGATCACGAGAGCAGTAGTAACAGTTTATCATTATAACAGTATTCATTTGTAGTTGTAGCAGATCAGGATACAACTCCGAGCGTCCTGTTACCATGGACACGGCTATTCGAATAGATAAATTCCCTGCAAGGGTGCACTACTGTTACCCAACACGCTCGATTAACTCTGGCCGGACACACTTTTATCAGGTCATGCCCGGCCTCGGCTGATCGACACGACGTAGTCCTACCTAGGCTCCGCAGAGAGGTCCCCGCCGGTCTACATCCTAAGTGCTCAGGGGTCTTGGGCCCATCGCCCTTTGCACTCCGGGTCGTTGTGTGCAGGGTTAGATCCGGGCACCACCTCTGTCCTGGATGGCGCCGATCCTGCCGTGCCACAATGCTGAACTGGACATCTGACAGAGCTTTCGGCTGATACATACGGCACCGAGGGTCCCATAACCATTATCCCACGTGGTGGTAGTGCGTATAGGCCAGCGGCCAACTCAAATCAAATTCCCAAATCCGTTAGGCGTGCTTAGTAACTCGCGAAGACGAACAGGATCCCTGTCGCTCCGACTTGATAACACACGGACCCGACCAGGGACCAGGCCCACCTCTCTCCTAGGTGGTCTCCGCCTGCCCTGTCGTTCCGCCACAATATCACTCGCGAGTGCTCTTGGAGCCGACCTGCCTTTAATATTATTCTCTCGCGTGCACTCTTGGAGCCGGCCCGACTTTACAGTTTAAAGTATTGCAATATGTAAACATTTCCGTGATCATCACCCAGAGTGATCACGGCCCGATAACAAGCATGGAAAACGGACAAGGGTGAAGGGCCAGCTAATGAAACATAGCATGCCTAACTAAGCATCATAGGGCAACAGGTAAGGTGTCAATAGCAGGCGACGAAATCAGGCTATGCATCAGAATAGGAGCTATCAGAATACCAGCAGAAGCAATTCTAATGCAAGCAATAGAGAGAAAGAGTAGGCGATATCTGGATGATCAAGGGGGTTTTGCTTGCCTGGAAGCTCAGCTGAAGGGGGAAGAAGGGTCATTGTCGACGTAGTAGTACTCAGCAGTGTCGTCGGCAGTCTCGGGTCTATCGGGAGAGAAGGAGGGAGGAAGAAACAATAAATACACGGCAAACAATGCAACATAAAGGCATGACAAGGCAGTATGCTATGCTAGGGGTGACCTATCGCAGTGCTACACGTGGCAGACGAAGCGGGAAATTAACTGGAACGTTTTCCCAGTTTCGGACATCTGTCAGACAGATGAACCGGAGGGGAAGATTCCATGTTTGCAGTGCTGGAGGCATCTGAAAGGTATGTGGATAGCGTATCCGGGTTCGTCTCATTTTTCTGATCAATATTCATGTAGAAAACTTTTTCATCCGAGCTACGGTTTATTTTCTATGATTTTTCAAAGTTTAAATGATTTTTTTAATTTCTGGATTTAATTTAATTCGAAATTATATTAAATATTAAATGCTATGGGTACACAGAAGGTGTACCCAGATGTGTGCGCATGTGGCTGACAGGTGGGGCCTGGAGCTGAGTCAGCAGCCCAGTCAGCAGTCAACAGTTTGACTGTTGACTGGTCAAACCTGACCAGTGGGTCCCACTGGTCAGTGAGACATCTAATAAAACAGGTTTTAGTTAAACCTAATTAATCTAATTAAGTTGTGGGGCCGAGCTGTCAGTGGCTATACTAATTATATGGTTAATTTAATCTAATCCTAAATGCTACAGTGGCGGCCCCACATGTCAGTGGCTGAGGGGGGAGGATTAGTGGCTAATCCACGCGGGGTCCACCTGGCGGGACCCACCGGTGTTTGAACGCAGTGGCGCGCCGGCGGCGACCACCCAAGGCGGCGGTGATGCCCGGAAACGGCGCTCCGGCGTCCATTTGACGGCCGGCCGGTGGCGTTCGAAAGCGCGCAGCGTCGCGCGTCGATCAGTGGCACCGGTTCGAGCGGGGGAGGTCTATAGCGATGGCGGTGACAATAACGGAGGCGGCCGGAGTACGGTGTGCTCGGGATCAAGCACAGAGGTCCTGTGGGGAGGATCTGGCGAGCGCGCTCGGTGCCTGGGAGCTCTATGAGCTTGACTGCTTGTATGGGCGCGAGCTTTGCGGGCAGTGGCCGTGGCGGTGAGCTACTGGTTACGGCGGCGGCTAGCCTGGGGCTCGAAAACGAGCAGCGGGAGAGGGGAAAGACGCGGAGGGCTCACAGCGTTGCAGAGGAGGGCTCGGGGAGGCCGGTGGTGGTCGGAGATGACCAAATCGATGGCGGCAGTGGCGGACGGCGCCGGGGAAGAAGAGGTCGAGGGAGTCGTCTTGGTACTTCCCCGGGCAAACGAGCAGGCGGAGGCGATGAGGTCGAGCGCGGGGAGGTTGCCGGACCGGTCGGAACGGGAGAGGAGGACGGTGGCGACGGCTACGTCGGCGGTGTGTCCATGGCGGCGCTCGGGAAGGAGAGACAGAGAGGGTGAGAGGGAGAGAGCGAGGCGCGGGAGGAGCCAGGGGGTGCGGTGGTGGCCCTTATCCACCACGGCGGGCACGGGGCCGCGCTGTCGAGCAGGGCGAGGGGGGGCCGGGCTGCGGACGCGCGCGCGTGCATTGAAGAGGCGACAGCGAGGAGGGAGGTGGGAGATGACGCTGCGCGGGCTGGGCCTGCACTGTGCACTCGAGGCCCAGTGCGCCAGTGGGGTTCTCCCCTTTTCCTTTTCTTTTCTGCTTTCTTTATTTCTTTTCTGTTGCATTTCTTTTAGCTAGCAAATTTATTTTGTAAAATATGGGACTTGGCCCCATAATTACACTGCATTATGTAGCACTGCCACAAAAAGTTTGGGGGTGATTTGAATTCATTTAATTTTTGCATAATTGAAAATGGATTAAATGGGGCTGTTATGGGTACTGTCTTGGTTGCTAGGGTCAACTTGGGAATTTAAATAGTGCTGGTTTTATTTTTATAATAGCTTGGGGAAATTTTGGAATATTATGAACTATTTTGTTTAATTATTTGATCAACTTTTATTTTGACTTGCATTTTGAATTTTTGTTTAAAGTGGAATTTGAAATGAGATATGAACAAATGATGATTTAGCACTGCAAATGAAGATGACTTGGCATGATTAGAAGATGATCACTGTGGCTTATTACAAGGGGGTGTTACAATTCTCCCCCTCTAAAAGAAATTCTCGTCCCGAGAATTAAGAGGTAGGCTGAAAGAGAGCGGGGTATTCTTCACGAAGACGATCTTCGCGTTCCCAAGTGGCTTCATCTTCAGAATGATTTGACCACTGAACTTTAAGGAAATTGATTGCCTTCTGACGGGTTCGACGTTCAGCTTGATCAAGAATACGGATCGGATGTTCCTTATAGGACAGGTCATCCTGCAATTCCAGCACTTCATGATTCACTGCTCGGATCGGGTCCTTGAAGCAGCGGCGGAGTTGCGACACATGGAAAACATCATGAACCTGAGAAAGGTTCGACGGTAGTTCCAACTGATAGGCCACTTCTCCACGTCTGGTGAGGATACGGAACGGGCCTATGTAGCGAGGAGCTACTTGCCCTTGATTCCAAAACGATGAGTGCCCTTCATCGGAGTGACACGAAGGTAAGCTTGTTCGCCAGGTTGATAGACCATTACCTGGTGTTTTCGGTCATAATTGCTCTTCTGATGGGACTGAGCAGTTTTCAAATGTTCCCGGACAATGCGGACTTGTTCTTCAGCTTGTTGGATAATGTCCGGACGAAGAGTGACCGTTCCCCAGTTTCTGACCAATTCAGAGGGGTTCGACACTTACGTCCATATAAAACTTCAAAGGGTGCCATCTTCAAACTAGCTTGATAGCTATTGTTGTAAGAGAATTCAGCATACGGGAGAGATTCCTCCCATTTCTTACCGAATGAGATGACACAAGCTCGAAGCATATCTTCAAGCACTTGATTGACTCGTTCAACTTGTCCCTGGGACTGGGGGTGAAAAGCAGTGCTGAAGGACAGATGAGTTCCCATAGCTTCTTGGAAACTGTTCCAAAATCTTGAGGTAAAGAGGCTGCCACGGTCTGAACTGATCTCCAACGGAACACCGTGGAGTGACACGATTATGGAAACATACAAGTCTGCTAACTGACTAGCAGTGATTGTCTCCTTGACTGGCAGAAAGTGAGCAACCTTGGAGAATCGGTCAATGACGACAAAAATAGCATCATGACCCTTCTGCGATCTGGGAAAACCAGTGATGAAATCCATTTCGAATTTGTCCCATTTCCATTCAGGAATAGCAAGTGGTTGCAAAGTTCCAGCAGGTCTTTGATGTTCTGCTTTGATGCGTCGGCAAACGTCACACTCAGCAACATAACGAGCAATGTCTCGCTTCATATCAGACCACCAATATCTCTATCGAATGTCTTGGTACATCTTGGTACTACCCGGATGAATAGACAAAGGTGTGTCATGTGCTTCTTTCATGACATCCGAACGTGAGTCCAGATTGTGCTTTCTGGGGACCACTAGGCGGCCTTTGAAGAACAAGGCACCATCATCATCAACAGTGAAGAACGATGAATTTCCTTTGGAGAGATAGCTCTTGATCTTCTCGACTTCAGAATCATACTTCTGCCTTGTCTTGATGTTGTGCTTGAGATCTGGTTCAACAACCAAGGTATTTAGATATCCTTGAGGAACTATCTCGATGTTTAGCTTTCGAAGCTCTTCATACAGGAGTGGTTGCTGTAGCTGAACCTCAAGCTCACAATAGTAGGACTTACGGCTCAAGGCATCAGCCATTACGTTAGCCTTGCCAGGGGTATAAGAAATACCCAAATCATAGTCCGTAATGGCCTCCATCCATCTTTGCTGATGGAGGTTCAGAGAGGGCTGAGTGAACTAGTACTTCAGACTTTGATGATCCGTGTAGATCTCGCAACGATTACCAAGTAGGTAATGTCGCCATAATTTCAATGCATAAATAATTGCTGCAAGTTCGAGATCATGCGTTGGATAGTTCTCTTCATGAGGACGCAACTGTCGAGAGCCATAAGCAATCACTTTCCGCTCCTGCATTAGGACACAGCCTAATCCTTGACGGGATGCGTCGCAATAAATCACGAAGTCCTTGCGGGAATCTGGAGGAGCAAGCACTGGTGCAGATGTCAGCTTGTCCTTGAGTGTTTGGAAACTTTCCTGACATTTTTCTGTCCATTCAAACTTAACGCCTTTGTGAAGCAGATCAGTCAGAGGCTTGGCAATCTTGGAAAAGTTCTCGACAAATCGGCGGCAATAGTTGGCGAGTCCGAGAAAACTCCTGACTTACTTGACATTCTTCGGAGGAGTCCAATCAAGAATACCCTGAACTTGTTCTGGATTAACAGCAATGCCATCTTTGGAAATCACGTGGCCGAGATATGTCACTTCAGATAACCAGAATTCACACTTGGAATACTTGGCATACAGTTGATGTTCGCGCAACTTCTCTAGTACAAGCCAAAGATGTTCGGCATGTTCTTCTTCATTCTTCGAATATATAAGAATATCATCCAGATAAACCACGACGAACTTGTCGAGGTAACCCATGAAGATGTAGTTCATTAACCGAGAGAAAGTTGCTAGAGCGTTGGTTAAGCCGAAGGACATGACGGTGTACTCGTAAGAAGCATAGCGAGTAACAAAGGCTATCTTCGGAATGTCCTCTTTACGAACTCGGATCTGGTGGTATCCCAATCTCAAATCAAGTTTAGAGAATACTGAGGAACCAGCAAGTTGATCATACAGATCGTTGATTCTGGGAAGCGGATACTTGTTCTGAATTGTTGCTTGGTTGATAGGTCGGTAATCTTGAACCAACCGATTTGTTCCATCCTTCTTCTTAATAAAGAGTGAAGGTGCTCCCCAAGCAGAAGAACTGGGGCGGATGAAACCCTTTTGAAGTGACTTGTCGATTTCCTCCTTAAGTTCAAGGAGTTCATGAGGCGGCATCTTGTAGGGGCGCTTGGCAATAGGAGTAGTGCCCGGTTTCAAGTCTATGACGAACTCAACAGCTCTAATAGGGAGTATTCCTGGAAGTTCTTCTGGAAAGACGTATGGAAAATCGCGAACGACTGGAACGTTCTCTATTCCCTCAAGAGGTGAAGCATTCAATGCATTCAGAGCATATATCTGGCTCTCGGCATTCCGAGCTGCTCGGACTGAGTATTGGATTGTCTGGCCAGAAGGGTGTGTGAGTTGAACTTTCTTAGCAGCACAGCCGATGAAAGCATTATGGGCTTCCAGCCAATCCATGCCGAGTATGACATCTATGTTGGATGATTTGAGGGCAACAAGAGAAGCATGGAACACTAGACCTCCAATTATAATGGGAGTACTATGGATCACCATGGTGGCACAGCTCTGAGATCCGACGGCGTGAACCGCTAAAGGAGTAACCAAAGATTCCATAGCAAACCCATGCAACTGAGCAAACGGTTGAGACACAAATGAATGTGATGCTCCTGAATCAAAGATAACAGTAGCTGCCACTGAATTAACTAGAAGGATACCCATCATGATTTTAGGGGCCTCATGAGCTTCTTCCATTTTGACATGAGTGACTTTACCACAGCTCCTAGCAGACGGCCTGGCATTACAGCTTCTGAAACAACGGTTTTGACAGCTCTTCTTGCGGCCAACAGGAGGACGTGGTGCACCCTGAGGCTGATCCGGGCAGCAGTTGATAGTAAGGTGCCCGGGCTGTCCACCTGGGATATTTAGTTGTCTTGGTGGTGGAGGCAGATGAGGTGCAACATAAGAAGGCCTCGGTCCAGGGGCAGGTCGGTGATGGAGATTATGAGGAATCCACACTTGTCGTTTCTGAGTAGGCTGACCCGAGGATGAGCCAATATCTCGAGTGCGCTTGAGCGACTCCTGGTACTCAGTCAGACCTGTTTCAGCTTGAAAAGCTTGGCTGACAAGCGTCGCAAAGTCCGCGCAATCATGGACAACAAGTGCGAGCTTTATATCAGGACGCAGTCCTTCATGAATTTTCTCCTGCCTTCGAGCATCAGTGCAGACGTCATCCTCAGCATAGCGGGATAAATCAAGGAATTTCCTCTGATATTCATCCATAGTCATTTTACCCTGTGTGAGTTTGTGGAATTCCTTCTTCTTCTGGTCCATGAGACCTTGAGGAATGTGCCGTGCACGAAAGGCTGACTGAAATTCCTGCCAAGTGGTTACAGTTCCAGCAGGCAGCATGCGCCTGTGGCTTTCCCACCATTGAGCAGCTGGACCCTTCAGGTGAAATGCCGCAAAGATGACGTAACTGACAGGGGCAACCTTAGCTGACTCCATCTCAAACAGGATGTCACGAAGCCAATCATCAGCATCCATAGGATTGGTGGAGTTGCGGTAAACAGACGGGTTGAGGCGCACGAAATCTTGAAGTGATATCGGGCCAGGCTCCTGACGACCATCGTTGCGTTCTAATCGGTTTACCAGACTCTCATTGAGCTGACGGTTCAGTTCAAACTGCTGCATCATTGCGGCAATATAGGGTGGAGGTGGAGGATCGTCAGCCATCCTGCCAAAGTAACAGGGGCAGTTTAGCAAGAACAACTGCAGGCGTATGGAGTTATTCATGATGTAGCATGGGCAATGAACAAAAAGTGCATTAGATACATATTAGTAGTCATTAAAGATATACAGATCCATACACGGAGTTGGATACCAACGGACAACGTGAGTTCGGAAACACACGCAGCTAGACAAACTAGGCGGCGCGCAGGCACGCGGTGGAGGAATACAACAACGAGACATAGCAAAGGCTACATCGACGTCGGAGAAAACTACTGGGACGAGGAATCTACAGGGGACGACGCAGGGTGCCCTCGATAAAAGGATCCTGCGGTCCGTGAAAACTGTAAAGCAGAACCTGACCCACAATTCAAAGAAGGTTGATTGAAATCTCCGGGAGGATGTGATCACGATATCCTAATGTTAGTGTTAGCAAAATCTTTAACCCGAATAGAAGAGAGATCAGAGTCCCAGAGTAAGCAAGAGGAATAAAAGATCCTAATCCCATCCATTGGCGATGTGGGCCCGTAAGCCACACAGCCATGTTAGTAAAACAGTTTTTGAAAGACTAGACTCAACTTCGGCCAAGGAGTTGGAAGGGGGTTCCTACAGGCAGTCGGCTCTGATACCAGCTTGTGACGCCCCCGACTCGACCGTGCACTAATCATACATGCAAATGCACACGATCGAGAACAGAGACTCACGGGAAGATATCACAACACAACTCTAAACACAAATGACAGCCATACAAGCTTAATATTACAGGCCAGGGGCCTCGAGGGCTCGAATACATAAGCTCGAGTCATACAAGCATCAGCGGAAGCAAAAGTATCTGAGTACAGACACAAAGTTAAACAAGTTTGCCTTAAGAAGGCTAGCACAAACAGCGACACTGATCGAAAAGGCGAAGGCCTCCTGCCTAGGGCCTCCAAACTACTCCTGGTCGGTAGGCTCAACGTAGAAGAAGGTGCCTCCGGGGATCTCCTACTCCTGGACTCCGTCGTCTGATCGCAGCAACCGGGTAGGGGAAAAGAAGTAGCAAAGCAACCATGAGTACTCATCCAAAGTACTCGCAAGACTGACATCAGAACTATACTAAATATGCATCAGTATCAAAGGAATGGGGCTATATCTTTGGACTAAACTGCAGAAATGCCAGAACAGAGGGGGAAAAGCCTAGCCTATCAAAGACTAGCATCTTGAAGCAATCTTGCAGCATCAGAAGAGAGTAGAGTATAGCAACCTATAACAGCAGTTATATTTTAGTAAAGCCCTGAGATCCTTCCTCCACTTCCCTGCGAGAAAGTGATCACGAGAGCAGTAGTAACAGTTTATCATTATAACAATATTCATTTGTAGTTGTAGCAGATCAGGATACAACTCCGAGCGTCCTGTTACTGTGGACACGGCTATTCGAATAGATAACTTCCCTGTAGGGGTGCACTACTGTTACCCAACACGCTCGATTAACTCTGGCCGGACACACTTTTATCAGGTCATGCCCGGCCTCGGCTGATCGACACGACGTAGTCCTACCTAGGCTCCGCAGAGAGGTCCCCGCCGGTCTACATCCTAAGTGCTCAGGAGTCTTGGGCCCATCGCCCTTTGCACTTCGGGTCGTTGTGTGCAGGGTTAGATCCAGGCACCACCTCTATCCTGGATGGCACCGATCCTGCCGTGCCACAATGCAGAACTGGACATCTGAGAGAGCTTTCGGCAGATACATACGGCACCGAGGGTCCCATAACCTTTATCCCACGTGGTGGTAGTGCGTATAGGCTAGCGGCCAACTCAGATCAAATACCCAAATCCGTTAGGCGTGCTTAGTAACTCGCGAAGACGAACATGATCTCTGTCTCTCCGACTTGATAACACACGGACCCGACTAGGGACCAGGCCCACCTCTTTCCTAGGTGGTCTCCGCCTGCCCCGTCGTTCCGCCACAATATCACTCGCGGGTGCTCTTGGAGCCGACCCGTCTTTAATATTATTCTCTCGCGGGCACTCTTGGAGCCGGCCCGACTTTACAGTTTAAAGTATTGCAATATGTAAACATTTTCGTGATCATCACCCAGAGTGATCATGGCCCGATAACAAGCATGGCAAACCGACAAGGGTGAAGGGCCAACTGATGAAACATAGCATACCTAACTAAGCATCATAGGGCAACAGGTAAGGTATCAATAGCAGGCGACGAAATCAGGCTATGCATCAGAATAGGAGCTATCAGAATACCAGCAGAAGCAATTCTAATGCAAGCAATAGAGAGAAAGAGTAGGCGATATCTGGATGATCAAGGGGGTTTTGCTTGCCTGGAAGCTCAGCTGAAGGGGGAAGAAGGGTCGTTGTCGACGTAGTCGTACTCAGCAGTGTCGTCGGCAGTCTCGGGTCTATCGGGAGAGAAGGAGGGGCGAAGAAACAATAAATACACGGCAAACAATGCAACATAAAGGCATGACAAGGCAGTATGCTATGCTAGGGGTGACCTATCGCAGTGCTACACTTCGCAGACGAGGCGGGAAATTAACTGGAACGTTTTCCCGATTTCGGACATCTGTCAGACAGATGAACCGGAGGGGAAGGTTCCTTGTTTGTAGTGCTAAAGGCATCTGACCGGTATGTGGATAGCGTATTCGGGTTCGTCTCATTTTTCTGATCAACTTTCGTGTAGAAAACTTTTTCATCCGAGCTACGGTTTATTTTCTATGATTTTTCAAAGTTTAAATGATTTTCTGAATTTCTGGACTTAATTTAATTCGTAATTATATTAAATATTAAATGTTATGGTTACACAGAAGGTGTACCTAGATGTGTGCGCATGTGGCTGACAGGTGGGGCCTGGAGCTGAGTCAGCAGCCCAGTCAGCAGTCAACAGTTTGACTGTTGACTGGTCAAACCTGACCAGTGGGTCCCACTGGTCAGTGAGACATCTAATAAAACAGGTTTTAGTTAAACCTAATTAATCTAATTAAGTTGTGGGGCCGAGCTGTCAGTGGCTATACTAATTATATGGTTAATTTAATCTAATCCTAAACGCTACAGTGGCGGCCCCACATGTCAGTGGCTGAGGGGGAGGATTAGTGGCTAATCCATGCGGGGTCCACCTGGCAGGACCCACCGGTGTTTGAACGCGGTGGCGCACCGGCAGCGACCACCCGAGGCGGCGGTGATGCCCGGAAACGGCGCTCCGGCGTCCATTTGACGCACGGCCAGTGCCGTTCGAGAGCGCGCAGCGTCGCGCGTCGATCAGTGGCACCGGTTCGAGCGGGGGAGGTCTGTAGCGACGACGGTGACAACAACGGCGGCGACCGGAGTACGGTGTGCTCGGGATCGAGCACAGAGGTCCTGTGGGGAGGATCTGGCGAGCGCGCTAGGTGCCTGGGAGCTCTATGAGCTCGACTGCGTGTAGGGGCGCGAGCTTTGCGTGCAGTGGCCGCGGCGGCGAGGCGAGCTGCGGCGACGAGCTACTGGTTACGGCGGCGGCTAGCCTGGGGCTCGAAAACGAACAGCGGGAGAGGGGAAAGACACGGAGGGCTCATAGCGTTGCAGAGGAGGGCTCGGGGAGGCCGGTGGTGGTCGGAGATGACCGAATCGATGGCGGCAGTGGCGAACGGCGCCGGGGAAGAAGAGGTCGAGGGCGTCGTCTTGGTGCTTCCCCGGGCGAACGAGCAGGCGGAGGCGATGAGGTCGAGCACGGGGGGGGGGGGGGGGGGGGGTTGTCAGACCGGTCGGAACGGCGAGAGGAGGACGGTGGCGACGGCTACGTCGGCGGTGTGTCCATGGCGGCGCTCGGGAAGGAGAGTGATATGGGGTGTCCCGATCTTCTCAGTAAGCGGCGGCGGTGATGATGATGGTGTAGGATAACTTGTATGTCGCCGATGAACTCTCCCTCGCTTGATCCCTGATGCCAATGCAAAAGGTCTCAACCCTTTGGATATTCACAACGTCACACACTTGCGCACGCAGCCGTCGACCACGAACGGTTAGAATTGCAATATACTAATTCCCAATGGAACAGCAGATCACACTTGACTTGCAGTATATAATCACCAGATCGATACGAATTGGTGATGAGGATTCAATATGAATGCTTACAAGCAATCTCATGAACTAGGGTTTATCTTAAACGTGGTCTAACTCTAACTAACCCTAAGGAAGAGTATTTATATCCTAAGATAGGTTGAGGGGGTACACGGGCCGTCAGCCCAAAAAGTCTGCGCGCAGGCAGCACGGTAGTACTGCTTGAGCATGCGGTACTACCGCTCCAAGCGGTACTACCGCTTAAGTTCCGCTCTACTACCGGTTAGCTCAAAAAGATACCAGTAGTTTTTACGGTAGTAGGGGCGGTAGTACCGCCTCAAGCGGTACTACCGCTGGGGTGGGGCGGTACTACCGCCCTGGGAGTTGCAGAAGCCTCCTCCCAGCTCAGCTGCATTGCCTCCTTGCTCTCCTTCTTGCCCCAAGTTGCTCCTTGCGCCATGCCTTCCTCTCCAATGTACCTAATGACACATACACACAAGGATTTAGGCAGTATAAAGCTCTCATCAAAATAATTGGCATTATCAACTAAGAGAGAATTCACCTGTTGTTCATCATTGGCTAGGCTTAATATTTCCTTCCAGCTGAGACAATTAGAATCATCGTATTCATAGAATATATCCTCATCATCCTCCCTTTCTTCAAGAAAAGCCGTCCTCGGCTTTGGGTAAGCTGAAAATGGCAGAAACAAAAAGAACAACGTGTACGCATAATATATGTATAGATAACGTGTTGTATCATTTTTGTTGTCATGAAAAAGATGCCCAGTATGCAATATGCAACTTAAATTGCAAGTATAAGTGAAGTTCATATAGTCATGACCAGAATGAGGAACACACATGTACAATGTCTTATTGTTTAGTTTTAAGTCCAAAGTCCTCACAGAAGATCGATGATCAAATGGGCTATAAGCAAGGTCAAACCAGTCCAAAATATGCAAAGGTACATATATTGGATACCATGCTTGAACTGTGCCACGCTGATATATAGAACAAACGTAGGTATGTTCACGAGCACTACACGCAGCGGGTAAGATGCAACTCAGTTTGCAAATAAAAGTGAAGTCTATAGCAGTAGCATATAAATGCAACAGGTGTTGGGACAACCACAATGGATTACATTCGGTTATAGCAAGATCAGAACAACCCAACATAGCTGAAATTTTTGTTGGCCGCAAGAAATCAACTAGAACATAATGATATTTCATATTCTTATGAAAATGAGCGACCGTCCCACAACACAATGATTTTGTCACATAGCATATAGGATGCAAAACAGCAAGTTTCAAATCAGCAATCCTATCACAGGTAATGCATATGTGATCCACCAGAAAATTATCAGTCATGCTATATTCACCAATTAAATTAAAAATGAAACTATAGGCATATGTGCTAGAATTTAGATGTGAAATTTCAGAAATCTTCTTCATAGCACTACGCAAACTAATAGGTTCATTGAGCAGGATGGAATACACAATATCAACGGGTGGTATTCTAGTAAGTAGTTCGTTATGTGTTATCAGTACCACATGATCAGAATTTGAATTTAGCAAAGTATCACATGGTGCTGAAATATTTGGACTGATCAACGCACAAGAATCAACCAGCAAAGGAATAGACTCACTGAATGCCTCATTGGCTGGTTGCAGCTCAAAATTAGTACCAGTATCAATGTCAATCTCCTGAGATGTAGCAGGTACTAGAAAATCTTGCGCAAGTGGTGATTCAGGTTGTACGACATGCTGCTCCCTTTCTTCAAAAACAACCTGCACATCAGAAGACACAACACTAGGAGCAATTGGGAGCATAGGTTGTACAACAGATGGCTCCCTTTCTTCAAAAGCAACCTGGATATCACAAGAAACAACACTAGGAGTAGACATGATTACGTTAGGTGAAACCTGACTTGTCTCATTAACATGTACTCCCAAGATTGTGTGATCACGCAAATGCTCATTATTAACTATGGGAATAACAGGTGGACAGAGATTTTGACGTCTAACCTTCTGAAAATCCTTAAGTCGTGTATGTGCTAACCAAGTGTGCTTATTATGCCAAAAGAATACAGGATCGGTCTGAGCACTATCAAATTTAACCTTATGCTTATCACACCAAGGTTTTCCCAACAAAACGTGACAACAATTAAGTGTTCTAGGAAGGACATCACAGCGCATGCTAACAGTGTAGCCATAAATGGTGATAGGAACATAAGCACGATGAGTAATTGGAAATGCCTCATCATAAGCAGCTAACGTATATGGCACAAGTTTGGTATATTTACGCAACTGTAGCTTGTTAACAACATCAATACTGACCAAGTTTGTGAGAGAATAATTATCAAGGATCACTGCAGCAGGTCTACCTTCGATGTCTGCAGTAAAGTGGAACAAACCTGAATCAGGATGTACACCAAGATCTTCCTCCTCCCAGAATGCATCACTGCACAAAAACTGTAATGGTAATGGCTTGTCCTTGAGAGGATTCACCATTATTAGTACATAAAAAGTATAGCAGATGTATATGGTGTACTCTCACAACTCACTCAAAAACTGACAAGAAAAGGAAATCTTACCGTTCCAAAGTGAATAGCAATGCGTACCCGTTCGGATGGAAGACTAGTGCACAGATGTGATGAAGTGAATATCCGGGTATGAGAGCAATCACACGACAAACCAGGGTATATGGTGGAGCTTGGTTGGGATACCTAACAACACCAATTCACAAATCCTAGTGCTGATCGTGTGATACAAAAAGACCCACGGAAACTCACACGGTGGAGATAAATGGGGCAATTGCAACTCTGAAAATGAGCTCAAATTTGATGTATGTGTCGGAGGAATGCTCGTGTTGCAATGCACAGGGAGAGACGCTAGCAAAAAGCTCAAAAACAGGGCACAAGATTGCTCAACTCTACAAGTGCAAACAGCAAGATAATAAATACAGCACTGCAATAGATAGCAACAACTTCCGGCCACTGTTTCTCTCGTTTCTTTTTGTCTCTCTGTTTTTTTTTTTGATACGCCTTTTTTTTTTCTCTCTCTCTTTTTTTTTTTTTCACAGCAGGTCACGTGAACAGTAACGTGAACAGTACCACGGGATTTTTTTTTCTTTTTTTTTTTGAGACTTGAGCAACAAACAACAAATCTGATCTTGCCAATCGCAAAGATGCACTTACCAAAAACCTAGATGAGCAGCCCGTAGAGCATAAGGATATGCTAGTCTCAATAGGAAAGTGCTACGCAAAGGAAAGATTGGCTTGTCTATGGCTCACAAAAGGAAAGACTCGATTTAACTCGGATTGGAAAAAGGAAACCGGAAAGAAAACGCTAAAGGAAAATCCTAGACGCGATTCCGACGAACACAAGAACAAAAAGACGCCGACGAACACAAGAACAAAAAGACGCGGATCAGAACAAAACCCTAGACACCGACTAGATGACACGGATGACAAAGTGACGCAAAAAGAAAGACACAACGACCAGCAACTAAAACTTGGAAACGATGCAATCTAGGCGATGGCAAAAACCCTAACCCTAATCTTTTTGTGAGGCTTTTTCTGGATAGGATGAAACACAGAACTAATCTACGGATGATTTGGTGGATGCTTACCGAGGAAACGCTGGATATCTGATACCAAGATGATATGGGGTGTCCCGATCTTCTCAGTAAGCGGCGGCGGTGA